>CM066038.1:410490321-411090321 GCA_033557465.1 Ichthyophis bannanicus | reverse complement strand
CCAACTGCCTCTCCTCAGTTTTCATTTTTCCGCGGAGCCGGCAGGATGTCCTCCTGTCACCGCAGAAAATTCTTCCTTTATTTTTGTTTTTTCTTGTGGTCGCATCTACGTTCCCTCGACGCACCGGTACCGCCGGTGTTTTCTTCTTCTTTTCTTCTACAAATATTTCCTTTTGTAGGGAATTTTTTCCTGTTTAGTGCCTGACAGGTTTCGGCCTGCTAGGCCTCTCCACTTTCCCTCATGGAAATGCCACCACTAGAATGTGTTTTAACTGTGGCGCTACCAAATTAGTTTTAGACACCCATAATTGGTGCCTTCCATGTTTGGGACCTGAACACCATCCGCTGGAGTGTCCCTCCTGCACTACTATTTCTGCAAGAAGTTTTCAGCATCGAGCTCAACTGGATACACCGTTCCCCTCAGACCTGAGGGTACCAGCTACATCTTCTTTTTCGCAGGATCAGGTAACCAAACAAAAGTCTGTAAAGACTAGCCAGTCCTCGGGTGGTAGATCTCATGTACATCATAGAGATGCCTCTGGGCTTGCCCCCGAGGACATATTGGCTTTAAAACCCCGGCGGGAGGCTTCTGTCTCCAAAGCATTAACGGGGTTTCAGGTTGTTCCTGGGGTTTTTACCTCGGTGAACATACCTGAGCCATGCCCGGTGGTGGTATCCGCTTTGAGCGGTGCCGGTACCCCGGCATTGGCAATGGTGCTGGATGAAACATTCCACACCGATGATCGCAGTCGAGCGCTCTTGATATCTTCGGTGCCGCTAGAGCCGCTACCGACCGATCTTCCCGCATCGGTATCGATCCCAGTACCGATGCTGGTATCCACGTTGGTGCCCTCCAGATGTGCTTCGATAGACTCGCTTCTTTCGATGCCGAGTCTAGAATCGATCTCTAGTCTGGATGACTGGGTACCGACTCGTCTCGGTACCGACTTCAGATGGTACCGAAGACATTCTACCGATGATCAAGGTCTGCCACATTCGGTTACCTCGGTACCGATAGTGCCATCACAGACTGATCTTCATATATTGGTGTCACCGACGATACCAGTCCCGGTATCGGTATCGACATCAACATCGGTGTCGGTACCTTCCATGCTCTTTTCAGCCGGCTCGCTTCCTTCCATACCGAGTTTGGAATCGATCCCTAGCATGGACGATTTGCTACCGACGAGTTGCGGTACCGGTTTTCAGCGGTACCGACAACAATCTTTCAAAGATAATCCGATGCTCCACCCCTCCGTATCTTCTATTCTACAGAATCTGAATGAGCCGGTGGGTACTAGAGCTAGTTCTTCAACAGATCTAGTTCTTCCTCCTCTTCCTCGAGGACTCCCCTCTGGGGAGATTTCTTTTCAAGCTTTTCTGCTTGATATGGCGAAGTTACTTGCCATTTCTATACCTGGTCAAGACCCTGCACCAGGGGAGCCACAACCTATACAGATCCCCTGCAATCCAAAGGAAGTCATTATGTTTCCTTTGCATCAGACCTTGCAGGATCTCCTATTTAGAACGTGGGAAACTCCTTTGACGGTATCCCCACCTTCTAGGGCAACTGATCTTCTATACAAGGTGCCCCCTTCTCCAGGTTTTCTCAGCTCCCTCATCATTCTCTTGTTGTAGAATCAGCAATGAGGTGTGTTAAGAGTGCTAAGAAGCACTCTTCTTTTCCGCCAGGTCGTGAGGTTAAGACTTTAGATGCCTTTGGACGTCAAACTTTCCAGGCATCCATGTTTTCAGCAAGAATCCTTTCATATATTTTCTATATGGGATTATCTCTTGAGAAAGTCACAAAAGATTTACTGCTTTTGACCCCTTTTCTCCAAGAGCCTAAAAGAGCTGATTTTTCTATGCTAGTCAATCATGCTCAAAATATTTCTAAGTTCCTTGCTCGTGCTTCCCTGGACTCTTTCGAGTCTGTTAGCAGAACTTCTGCTATAGCCATAGGGGCATGACGTAGAGCCTGGCTCCAAGCTTCAGACTTGGACAAATGCATACAAGATAGACTGGGAAATACTCCTTGCACTGGAGAGAATCTCTTTAATAAGGAGACTTTACTCCAGGCTGCTCAGTTAACCACTGACACTATTGCTTTCAGAGGCTTGTCTATGCCTTCCTCTATCCCAGTTTGTAGAAAATCTACTAATAAGCTTTCTTCCCTTAATGGGAGAAGGTTTCATCCATCTTCTACCCATCATACAGATGCTCCCAGGCAGGGGAAACAACCAACCAAGCTCAGGAAACCACAGCCTCAACGGGTTCAGCAAACCCAGCAGCCGCAGGGTTGCTGATAGACTCTTCCCCGAATCCTTTTTCCTGTTTGAGGTTTAGATCCTGTAGTTTGCTTCTTACCATTACAAGCATCTACATCGGTTCCATCCTAAGATTTACATATGTCTCTCTTAAAGAGACATCCTGACTATTAGCTCAAAGAGCTTCTTAAGATGATTATGCTTTACAGGTAGTACAGTTACTCCTCAACCTCTGAAGTACACAGAGGAGTAGCAGCTGTCAATAAGGTTGCTATGCCTTTACCTTTGACTTTTTCTCCTGTATCAGCATCTCTCATATTACTTTTTCAAAGATTTACTCCACCGTAAGTCTTCTTTTCAACTCTGCCACTCTTACTAAGACATTTGGTCTGTAAGAGTGATACCACTTACTGAGGGCTTTTCCTTAAGCCCCTAAGTTTTCTTTCAGAGTTGTCTCCCCCTTGCATTCTTAGTTTTCCTGGCAGCTTCTCAGACAATAGCGGAGTCTTACCACTCCTACTTATGTCTGTATTTCTTTCCCAATCTTGGGACCTAAGATTTCTTCTGCTGCCCTATCAATAGTTAGAACTGCAGGGGCTCTTACTGGTTAGACCACTGACTTGCTGACCAAGCAACCAGGGCTTGTTATCCAATTTCAATTATTTCTGGCCTTACCACTAAGTCCCAGACGGTTTAAGAACCTTTTCTGGCTATTGTTGCAGACACATCACCTTACCTTCTATCCTTAGCCTTCCCCAATCCTTGGGCTTGGCGGAGTAGTTCATGATACCTACTGGCTCTTAAACACCAGTTTTTTCTTGTAATTAACCTGCAACATGCTCTCTGCATCTCTACGGAGCAGCTCTACACTATGGGGCCTTGTTAGAGAGCACATAATGTCAGATGGTTAGGAAGGGCTTTGCCTAGTCATGCCTACTGGGTTCTCCCTGCCCATACCATTTCCATTAAAGTCTTCTTAAATAAAGGACACAGGCCTTTAATTAAGGGAAGACCTAAAGAATTATCCAATTCCCTGGTTTGCTTCACATCTCCAGGAGACCCCTTCACCAGGGATGGGTTTTTCTTTCAGTATAGACAGTCCTTGTCTTGTATTTTCCTTCCATCCTCAATTCTTCATGGCATAATCCATATTGAGCACAAGAATGCACCATACCCTTTTTACCCTCATTAAGGGTAAATATGGTATTTTTATTTCATTGCATCTTTTTCTCCAGCTACCTGCTGGAGTTATGGAAGGATTCAGACTTACTGTCTGCAGATTAAAAACATCCTCTGCATTTTCCAGGTAGGTCTCCATTCCTGGTTATTCAGGGGCTAGAGTTCTCAGAGGACTCTAGACTTCTCCTTGCCAGTGAGAGAACTCCCTTGGCTTCCTACTCATAACCAGGAAGTAGGGATTCTCTAAATATCTTCTCAAGCAGGTACCTCCCTTCTTGTTATTAGATAAATTTTTCTCTCTCCACATACCCTATGTGCGGACATGGGTATATATACATATATATGTTTACATGTATATGGACATCTGCATGTCTTTGCCCATATATATATATATATATATACACACACATATACATATATATATATATAATGGATATATTTGTATTTCCCTATCTATATATCTGTATTGCAATATATGATAGTGGGTAGATATATGTCTATATACTGTTTCTGTCTGTCTGCCTATATATATATATATATATATATATGTGTGTGTGTATATATATATATCTAGGCAGACAGACAGAAACAGTATATAGACATATATCTACCCACTATCATATATCATACACACTTATATATTCCCCTACGGACCCGACAGATACTCTCTATCCCTTTCCATGCTGTCCCAGCATACTTAGGGTTCTCCGTAATCAACCACTTCCTGTGGTAGTTGAGGGGTTTTTGTACCATGACCTTCAGTTTAGGTACACCTGAAGCCCTCCATATACTTTCTTTTTCCTATGTGATTTCAATTATGAAGGACTTTCTGAATCTTCAGAAAATGTGAGGCTACAATGCCTCATGCTCCTATCCTTCTTTGTTATCGGATATAGGGATCTTCGAAGCTCCCTTCTCCTATAAGAGCTAGGTCTTTTTAAAGTCAAAAGAGCTTCAGTTTTATCTAATAGGGATTTCTGCGTTTTCCGCAAAGTCTTGCCTCATTGAACTACTCCAGTTCCACTGGCATTGTTTCTTCTCACCCTAAGGGTTCTAACCTCAGCCTGTTTTTTGCACAGTTATTTACCTCTCCTTACATTGAGGTATTCCCTGGGGATATTCTGTTGGTTCATATTAACAAATCCACATGAACCTCCATATACCCCTTTACAATACCACCAGGTGAGGTCCATATTGGTTTATTGCTCTTCAATGTTACCACTAAATATCACCTGCACAGAGACTCCTGTCTAGGCGTCCTGTTTGGTCCAGCTGTTCCACAGCACATCTTTTTAGTTCAACTCCTACCCTCCATCCCTAGGATGCCTGGGGTTTTCGGTAAAATAGCATGGATCTCAGATTCGCAACATGCTGGGACTCCTCCAGGCATCTTAGCTTGGGAGTCCCCATATGTGAAGACTCATTCCTGCTTATTCCTGGAGATAGCACAGTTACTTACCTGTAACAGGTGATCTCTGGGAACAGCAGGAATAAGTCTTCACAACCCACCCACCTCCCCTAGGAGTTGCATTTCTCTATCTCTATCTTTCCCTTTCTCTCTCTCTCTCTCTCTCTTTGTCTCAGCTTTAAAACTTAACTGAGGAGAGGCAGTTGGGAAAGGCGGGAAGGCAGCATGCAGGCATGTTGGGATGCTTCCAAAAGCGTTCTGATTGGATGCTGGGGAGCGTTCCCGCGCAGACTCCGTCGGTACCGACGTACCCATATGTGAAGACTTATTCCTGCTGTTCCCAGAGATCACCTGTTACAGGTAAGTAACTGTGCTTTTGATGCAGACACTAACATATAACTTGAAATAATGCCAAATTAGCCTAGGTTCATATATATTACATGGGGTTGTGTTCAGGCCCTGGTAGGGATGGAAATTATATAATCTCCAGGAACAAGCAGGAATGTAGTCTTCACATATGGGTGACATCGGGTACTGGCGAAGCCCGCACAGGAAGCTCCCCAGCTACCAATAGGAAAGCCTTTGGGAGCACGCCACTGCACCTGCTACTGCCTTCCTGCTCTCCCAACTCCCTCTCCTCAGTTCTTCTTTTTTCGTGGAGCCAACAGGTCATAACCCTCTCACCGGAGAAAAGAATGTCAAACCTTTTCTAAAAAACGCTTCTGCCTCACCGCACCGCACCGGTATCTTTCATTTTTTCTTTTTAATTTCCTTTCTTTAAAAAAAAAAATTTACCTCAGGGCCTCGTGCCCACCATCTTTACAATGGAGAAACCATCTGGTGGTTTCAAAAAAAATGCACCAAGTGCTCCAGCACCATTTTGGTGACAGATAAACACGATTGGTGTTTGAAATGCCTTGGTCTCGACCATATACCCCAAGACTGCTCCCTCTGTAAGCAGATGATGAAGAGGGGCCTAGGAAACTGGGCCTAAAAGTTTGGAGAGCTCTTCCCATTGAACTCGCTGTCACTGGCCTCCACTTTCTCCAGGGCATCCTCATGCTCACACGGTTCCAAGCATTAGAAAGAGTCGAGGCACTCTGAGAAGAAGACCAAAAAAACCCACATCTCCTTCAAAAGACAAGGTAAAACTCCGAGACTCCTCGGAGAAGTTGAAGGATCCAAAGGAAAGGTCCAAAGATTCCTTAGGCAAGTCTTGGGAATCGAGGTAAAGATCCCGCTCTAAACACCGGGACTCGTCTAGGACTTCTTCCGATTCTGGACATCAACCTAGGCATCCCCGGCAGGAGGACTTATCCTCCAAAGCCTTAATGGGGAATCGGGAGGCACCCGAGGCCTCTGCCTCCAGAGAGCCCCCAATGCCTTTTTCTGGTATGGTGAAAACCAACCTCGTTCTTTCATTGGACCAGACACAGGCAACCTCCTTGGACCAGTGGATGCTGTCCTTGGAGAGAACTTTAGTGGACCTCCTCGCAGCTTCAGTTCCTTTCGCACCGACAGCCATAGGACGGCAACCTGGAATATCAGCTTTGATGTTTCCATTGATTCCGGTTCAGGCTTCAGTGTTGGTACTGCCTTCCGCACCGATACACTCTGCTCCAAGAACCAAAGCCTCGGTACTGACATTGATATCGGTAACAGGTAATCCGTGGACTACCCCAAGTGTAGACCCCGAGGACATTGCCAAACATCGACACCGTTCCTGCCGCTGTCTGCATCGTTGATACTCACTGGTATCAGATTTGGATTCCTCCAATTCCGTCCACTGTTTCTTTGATTCCATTAACCTCCAGGACATTGCCTTGGAACCCTCGCCTCTGTCCATCAGTACTCAGCAAAAATCCCCTCCTGAAGACGTTGTTTCAGGAGGTCATCTGAAACATGGCAGCCGGCCTATCGATGCCGACAGCATTGGAACTGGAATCAAGAGCAGAGAAGCTGGAAATATTCCAGTATCCTACAGCCCCAAAGAAGGCTGCAATCCTTCCAGTACACCAGATCCTATATAACTTGATGCTCCAGATGTGGGAAAACCCTCTCTGTTTCCCCAATCAGCTGTAGACTAGACACCGTGTACAGGGTACCGGAGTGTCCTGAATTCCAGAAGCACAGCTTCTGCACTACTCCATGGTGGTGGAATTGGTGATGCTTCACATTAAAAGTGGCAAGAACCATGCCGCGATTCCTCCAGGAAGGGAATTCAGAAATCTCAATTCCTTTGCCTGCCATTCTTTCCAGGCGTCCATGCTAGCCAGCAGGATTAATTCTTACATCCTGTATATGGGAATGTTCCTCAAGGAACTCAATAAAGACTGGGAAGGTTTCCTTCCATTCCTTCCAGAGGAAAAGAGACCTGCCTTCCAGGCTGTTTTGGTACATAGCCAAGATTTCGCAAAGTTTGTAAACAGGGCAGCATTCAATGCTTTTGAGTCAACCTCTTGCATTGTCATCGGTGCAAGGCGCTTAACTTGGCTCCAGGCTTCAGACCTGGAACAATGGGTCCAGGATAAACTGGGCACTATCCCTGCACTGGGGAGGATCTTTTTAGAAAGAACTGGAGGGGAGAAGGCTGGATAGCTCGAAATGGATTATACAACCCTAAAGAGGCTCTCAAGAATAACTGCTGACCATACCAAGAAAAAGACAGCAGTTAAAAAACCCTTCTACCCTAAATAGAGAAGGTTCTACCACTCATATTCTCAACCAGCTTATCAGACCCAACAGAAACAACAGGTTTCTAAGCAGGCAAAAAAGCCCAGATTAGCCAAGCTACAAAACAGCCACCCAAGCACCGGCAACATCAGGTTTTTGACTCCTACATAGGGAGCACAGCGAGTCTTCTCCTGCACATTCAGGAACCCACCACTATTCCAGGAAGACTTTTCCATTTTGCACATCGATGGCATTCCGTCACCACAGAGAAATGGACTCTTTCCATAGTTCAGAAAGGTTACCAATTAAATTTTCGGGAACTTCCCCCTCACCACTTTAGGGAAGTTTTTCCCAACCAATCTCCCCTAGATGCCCTGCTCAAGCAGGAAGTCAACAGTCTTCTTACCAAGGAGCCATAGAAGCAGTTCCCCCAAACCAACTGCTAAAAAGATTCTACTCCTCCTACTTCCTCATTCCAAAGAAGTCAAGTGGTTACAGACCTATTCTCGACCTGAGGGAGCTAAACAAGTTCCTTGTAAAAGAAGTTCAAGATGATCTGTCTGGGAACCCTCCTTCCCTACCTACAGGAACACGTCTGGTTCTGTTCCCTAGACTTCAAAGAGGCCTACACTCACATTCTGACTCATCCAGACTACAGACAGTACCTTCGCTTCACCTGTCAGGGCACCCATTACCAATACAGGGTCCTTCCCTTCGGTCTTGCATCTGCACCAAGGGTCTTCAAAAAGTGCGTGGCAGCATATATTTGGAACAACAAAGTCTTTGTTTTCCCTTACTTAGACGACTGGGGTATTCAACATGATCAGATAAGCACGAGAATTTATAATAAGAATTACAAAAGTTGCGTGAAAAAATTAATTGCAAGATATAAGGGGATATTAACAAAGGTCATTGATGCAAAGAGGCACTGTGGCTAAGGACAAAGTCCGTTATAGCCAGTGTTGTGATGAGTCTGAGACCTCCTAAATCCCCCAATATCTGTGATATAGCTTGGGAGTAAATACTATATATGCGAATAAGAAGTCACAGCAATAGCATAATAGAGTTGCGTTGCCTAGAAAAAACGTTGGAGGGCAAATACACATAAGTTTTAGTAGACGTTACCCTCCATGAATGGACAATAATTTGGACTGGCTAATAAAGGCAGGCTCTCCTGGAGAACTCTGCTCATCTCGTCAGCGAACACTTGCACTATTGCAGCATCTGGGATTTGCAATAAACTTCCCAAAATCACACCTCTCTCCAACCCAAAGGTTAGAGTTCATAGGAGCTATACTGGACACCCAACAGTCCAGAGCCTTCCTTCCTGTGGACTGCATGAGCAAGTTAGTGGATCTAGCCACCCACATATGTCAGCAGCAGACTGCTATGGCTCGAGACTTCCTGTGCCTCTTGGCACACATGGTATCTACAATACATGTAGTACCTTATGCGAGACTCCACATGTGACTAACACAATGGACCCTCTTAATACAGTGGACCCAAGCCATAGGGAATCTACGGTATATCATACACTCCCTCTGGCCAAATCTCTCCCGTGGTGATGCATCCCAACAAACCACCTCATAGGATCACCTTTTTGGATGCCTCAACCTCAACATACCCTGACTACAGATGCATCCAAACTCGGTTGGGGAGCCCATTTAGATTCCATCTCCACACAAGATCTGTGGACAGCCCAGAAATCAGCCCAATAAATCAACCTCCTCGAGCTTTGAGCAGTCACGAATGTCCTCAGAGTTTTCCAGCACCACCTCGCTAATGGCCAGATCCTAGACAGGATGGACAATCAAGTGGCAATGTTTTACATAAACAAGCAAGGAGGGACGGGCTCTCTTCCTCTCTGCCGGGAAGCCTGCCACCTATGGAACTTGCCATTCTCCATCACATGCACCTTTGTGCAGTGTATATTCCAGGAGAGATCAATCACCTGGTGAACAGACTAATTCGGATCTTGCAGCAACACGTGTGGACCCTAGACCTGAAAAAGTCTTCCAAGCCTGGGGAACCCCAGTGATAGATCTCTTTGCCACGCCACAGAGCTCACAACTTCCATAGTTCTGCTCTAGAATACTATCCAAATTCAATCTGGCCTCAGTCGCCTTCATGATCCACTGGGGTCGGGGACTGCTTTATGCGTTTCCCCCATACCCCTGATCTCGAAGACCCTCCTCAAGCTACAAGCAGAAAAGGGATCTGTGATCCTCATAGCCCCTCGCTGGCCCCGCCAGCATTGGTTTCCTTTCCTGCTTCAGCTGACACAGACTCCTCCGATTCCATTGGGATCCAAGCCGGATCTCCTCTCCCAGGACAACGGAACAATCCTGCATCCCAATCTGCAGTCTCTCCGACTGACAGCGTGGATGCTGAGAACATGATGTTTCGTAATCTACCACTATCAGCAGTTGTGAAAGATGTCCTCCTTTCCTCCAGCAAGCCCTCCACCAGGAGGACGTACTCTTTCATATGGCATAGATACGCGTCTTGCTGCTCTCAGAATAACCACAATCCCTTTGAGGCATCAGTACCCACACTTCTTTCAATACCTTTTACATTTATCCTCTTTAGGACTCAAAACAAATTTGGTTCAAGTACACCTCTGTGCTGTTTCAGCTTTTCATAAACGTTTGGATGGTCGACCCATCTCCACATTTCCTTTAGTGGCATGTTCATGAGGGGCCACCTCCTCACCAAGCTACCCCTTCGTCCATCCCCAGTAGCGTGGGATCTTAATGTGGTATTGGTTCAACTCCTCAAGCCTCTGTTTGAGCCCTTAGCAACCACTCAACTGCGATACTTATCTTGGAAAGTTTTATTCCTTATCGGCCTGACCTCAGCCAGGTGAGCTGCAGGCCTTAGTGGTGCATCCACCGTATACTAGATTTCATCATGACAAAGTCATCCTTCGCATACATCTCCACTTTTTACCTAAAGTGGTGTCGCCTTTCCATATTAATCAGTCAGTGATCCTTCTGGTCTTCTTCCCAAGACCTCATGCATCTTGTGCAGAGGCAACCCTGTACAGACTTGATTTCAAAAGAGCTCTAGCCTTAATCTCCAGAGGATGCAGGATATCAGAAAATCCTGTTATTTGTGTCCTTTGATCCTAATCGCCTGGGTCTCCCAGTAACAAAACGCACGCTCTCCAGATGGATAGCAGATTGTATTTTACTGACTTATGACAAAGCAGGGCTTATCCTTACTGTGCATGTTACTGCTCGCAAGTTCCGAGCCATGGCAACATCGGTGGCCAACCTACATTCAGTAGCCATCAACGAGATTTGTCGGGCTACAACATGGTCCTCCATCCATACTTTTGCTGACCACTACTGCTTGGACAAGGACTTCTGCTGGGATGTGGCCTTTGGCCAGGTAGTCCTTCAACATCTCTTTGGGACATAGAAACAACTCCTACCTCCCTACCCCACTTTCTTGCCAGATCTCCTTAGTGCGGAAATCTAGGTTCAGATGACCTTGTCTGACTTTCTGACTCTGTTCAACTCTTCAGAGATCTGGGAGCTAGAGAGTCCATGTGTGAAGACTTCATTCCTGCTTGTTCCTGGAGAAAGCGTAGTTACTCACCTGTAACAGGTGATCTCCGGAAGCAGAAGGAATTTAGTCTTCACAACCCTCCCTCCTCTCCTTGGAGTTGTAAGGTTGTTTTTTTTGTTTTTCACTCCTGTTCAGCTATAAACTCAAGGGACTTGGGAGAGCGGGAAGGCAGTAGCGCAGGCGCACTGGAATACTCGCAAAGGCTTTCCTATTGGTAGCTGGGGAGATTCCTGCATGGGCTCCGTCTGTACCCAATGTCACCCATATGTAAAGGCTAAATTCCTGCTGTTCTGGAGATCACCTGTTACAGGTGAGTAACTACACTGTATTGAGTGATCTGTAACAGCCATTAGGTGATATCAGTCAGTTTCAGAGGAAGCTGAGCTTGCTCAGCCCAAGAGATAGGAGTGGTGGAGAAGGAAGGAAAGCGAGTTAGAAAACAAGCCAGTTAAAATGCAGCAAAATGATATAAAAAGTAAATAAAGCAGTCAATTTTAAGTTTTCTTTGTTGGAAGCAAGTCATTTAATGAAAGTTCTTTTATGTAACTAATTTAGGGATGTTGTGCAAGACTCTCTTCATGAAATTTACTTCTTGCCTGACCATCCTGAACTGAAGAATATTCAGATAGTCCTCCAGGATTATCGGAAGGTTTGTATTCTTTGGTACAATAAAACATATGTGATAGCATTTAAGTTTAATAATGGGATCTTTTAGTATGGAAAGGGCTTGCTGAATTATTGCTAAGAGGGGGTATCAGCCTTCAAAAAGCAGTTATTCTGTCGTGCTCGGAACAAGCTGTGTCACAAATATCTTTTCTAAATTTAATGCCTGGAAACGATTAAACCCTTTCATTCACACCATGAATCTTCAGCTGTTGTATTCTTTCACATACACAGTACAAAAATGTTTGATGTAATTTGGAAATTTTTCTTTAAATTGTGGGACCCTAGCCTGGGCCCTAGGGCTTACAGGCATAGGGCTGCCTTGTAATGTCCTTAAATAAAGCTTTTCTGACTGTCCCCAGTGGAATTCTGGGACTTGTAGTTAGGCTTTTCTTGAGCAAGGACAAAATGTAGTGTGAGACCGTTGGTAAGGCATACAAGAATATTTATTTTTCTATGGGGATTTCCAAGGCATTAAAATTCAAACACAAGGCATTAGGATACTTCTCCAACACAAAGGATAACAGAAGATAACTGGCAACTGAGGTAAAGGAAACCAAAAGTCCTGCTAACCTTAGCAGCTGTTTTTCATTAAACAAAACAGTACTCAGCACAGCTTCTTATATCTCTTTCAAACAAAAGGTAAACTTTCTTCTTGGCACAACTGTTGTTTTCCCTTTTAAACAAACTTCTGATAACACACAGCTTTTGCACAACTGTGGTTTTCCCAGTTCAAACAAACTTCTGGTAACACACAGCTTCTTTGCTTTAGAAGAAAATTCTCACTTGGTAAAACACATCCTTGGCTTTAGAAGACTATTAGCAGTTACAGAGTTATGCACAATACAGCTTCTCACTCTTTCTCAGCTCTGCTTAGTAAGGCTCAGTCTTCTTTTAAACAGAATGAGCAATCCATTGGAGAGATTCCTAGGTCAGACTCTGGCACATAAGAATTGACCTGCATTTCCTCCTGGGCTAAAGAATGCTCATTGCCTTCTACAGTCTTAAAAGCTTCCTCAGCTTCTCTGTCTTGTAGGAACTTTTGAAACTGGCTCCACAGCAAATCTTTCTTACTGGGCACAGTTACTTTGGGAGAATAAGCCTTTCTCTCAGGGAACACTTGTGCTAATGTTTCTAGTGTTTTTAGCTCAGCTGCTCTGCTCACTGCTGGGGTTTGGCTTTTTCCACTCTCAAGCATCTCCACCCACCTTCTGGCAGTTGTAGGGCTCAGGTCTGGCTCTTGTACACTAGCTGTTGCAAACTGTTCCTGTTCATCTGTAAGCTGTTCAGCTATACATCTGTTGGCTTCACTTCTAGGAGCATTTCTCAGACACCCACTGCTTCCTTTTCTACTGACCTCTTTCAGCTTCTGGAAGTCAGACTTCTTGTGCCTTTCTCCACTCCTTCTCTCATGAGTTCTCTCCTGAAAGCCTTCCTGGAATCCTTCTTCCTCTCCAGGATCTCCCAGGGCTCTGGGATATCTCTTCCCACTGGAATCCCCTTGCTCCAGGATCTCTCCTTCTCCTGTGGAAGTGACTCTCCCTTCCTTCCTTCCTCTCTGGTCAGAGCGAGGTTTTCAAAACCGTTTCTTCCCTGCCACACCCTTGCCTTCGCACAGGCCTTTCCAATCAGCATCTAAGCCTGCCCCCACTTCGGAGTCTGGGCATGGCTTAGCCTCAGCAGAGACAGGATTTTTTTCTTTCCTGCTCTGCAAGCTCTGTGCACAGCTTGTCTGTCACTTGTTTTAAAGGCAGAAACATGTTTTTCTTCTATCTCCATCTGTTCTTGGCCGCTCTCCTCATCACAAAATCCAAAGTTTTCTTTATTATCTTAATTTTTCAAGATCATTTCTTTGCAGAATCATTTTCTATAAAATATGGATTATTAGGTGCTTGTATGGATGTGGATATGTTTTGTACAAAGCGGTGTGGTTGCCGTGTAAGTTTACTTTAAAGGTTAATAAATACATTTTAAAAAGGTGATATCTTTATATTGGACGAACTTCATCAATTTTTTCACTAACTTTCTAAGGTTTATATTTTTTTGTATTAAACTTTTTATTAATTATAAAGCCAGAAAATGTACAAACATGAAAATACATTAACCATAGGGCAGACCACAAAAATGCCAAGACACATATGTCCCCAACAAAGCATGTCTTATCTACCCACCACTAAGACCATCCCCTCCCACCCCCCTCCCTTATCGCCATTTGGGAGAGGGTGGAACTCCTCCCTAGAGACATGAGCATTATTCAATCCAAATATCCAAAAACCACTCAAAACCAATCCAGAGACATAAGCAAACATTCCTTATCATACCTCCAGCCTAGTCCCAACCAGTGGGTTTTCACCCCTCACCAGAAGCTTGGAGACTGAGCGTGTCAAAATTGATGACACCACCTACATATGCAACTGGCAGCACCCACCAGCTGCAAAGCTTGGAGACTGAGCGTGTCAAAATTGATGACACCACCTACATATGCAACTGGCAGCACCCACCAGCTGCAGTATTCTCAGTCTCCAAGCAGCTGGAGAAGGGTGAATTCTTCACTGTGGACTCACTGTAGGAACAGCTAAGGCTCAGAGTTTTGTTTTGTTTGCTGACCGGGTTGAGAAGTTACTGTGTGGCCCTTTAAATTTTGGGGGTTGACAGACTGAAAAAAAAAAAGTAACAAAAAGAAAGCAAAAGTTAACCAGCAGGCCTGTTATCAGGCAGGGCAGCTCTGGCAGAAGTGGAAATGCCTGCTTCCCTGGTCCAGTGGTCCAGCTGTAAGTATGATTTTGGAAGCGGCTCCCAAACCCGTCTGCGGGTGAGGCACCGCTGGCCATGGCAAGGTCCAATGCAGTTCCCCATGCAGAACTCCTGCAGCCGCTAACGCCAACATAGAAGAGCTGAATGCGAGCATGGAAGAGTCAGCCACTAGTGCAGAAAGAAGAGAACTTTGAGGGTTTTTTTTCCTTCCCTTGGGACAATTTCAGAAGTGCAGTACGCCCATGCTTATTCTCCCGGCCTTGTGTTAGCCGGCCGGAGATTGGAGAGAGCGCTGTTTCTGAAGGGGGGCCATCACACTGAGCGTGGGAAACAGTGCCATTTTGAAGGGACTGCGGCTCTCCTTCACGGGGTGTTTGGCTGGGTGGGTCCGGACGCTGGGATCTGATTTTCCTTGTGTTTTGTTGTTTTCATTACAGCCTTTTGCAATTTAGATTTTAAAAAAAATCTGAAACATACAAAGAAGAGCTAGAAAAGGGAGGTGAGCTATAAAGGTATTGCCTGTCTTTTTGTAGGGGCGTGAGGCAGTGGCACACATGGCAGGTGCCAGGATGCCCTCTTAGGTCACTTGTTTGGCCTGAGGCTTGCGCAGAAGCTCCATCTCCATGATGGGGTTTTGTCATGACTGCGAGATGGAAGCCTGGTCTGCTGAGGATAGTCTGCTTCCGGAGAAACTTAAGAGAGTGGGGAGGTGATCTGCCTCATAGGGGGTCTGAGGCCCCTTCTCTTCATCAGTACGCGGAATTCCCCTGTGGGTTTGGCTGAGACAAGGGCCGCCCTGGATGAGGGGGAGGATGATCCCACACTGCCCCTCCTAGAGGAACAGAGTAAGGATTGTAAATCAGGCTACCTCTGGGAAAGCGGCTGTGGGAGCCTTTTCCCCGGAGTTCATCCTTCTCATACATAAAGCTTTTTCCATGAAGCAGCATGGGGCTGATGGCACTTCAGATATCCCGAACAGAGCAACAAAGCAGAGTCTGCCTGAAAGTAGCGGCAGGTGAGGGGAGGAACCTGGGCCTAGCTGCTGGCATTTAGACAGTGGTGCTTGGGACAACACAGCATCTCTTCACTCGGAGGATGCAGCTGACCAGGATGCAGATATGGATTTGGGGCCGGAGTCCATGGAACTCGAAGAAGGAGAGATTCCACAGGACGAGATGCGGATTGTGTGGATTTTATGCTGGGAGGAGCTGGCGGCTCTCATCACCTATTCGCTGTGGGTCCTTATATTGACAGATGTGCTGCTGGAGAAAGAGCCTTTGGAGAATCCTTTGCTCCAGGCTTTCTGGAAGCCACAGACGGTCTTCCCCCTTCACTGAGTGATCAAACAGCTGATACAGGAAAAATGGGATGTCCTGGAGGCGGGCACGAGGCCGATGGCAAGGCTGTAACCTCTACCAGACCAGGAGAAGGAACTCCTCCGCTCACCCAAGGTTGACACGGCGGTTTTCGTGGTCACAAAAAAGACCACCATTCCGGTGGAGGGCAGTTTGGCCCTAAAAGATGTGCAGGACCAAAAGCTAGAGACCTTGCTGAAGCAGGATTTTGATATTAATGCACTGTCTTTGCAGGCATCCGTCTGTGGGGCCTTTGTGACTCACACGTGTTTGCACTGGGCACAAGGGATCTTGGGGTCAATGGGGGGAGTCACATCACCTCCACCAGAGGCCACTAAATTGGAGTCGGGGGTGGCCTACTTGGCAGATGCCTTTTATGATCTTATTAGAGATTTCCCAAAGAGCTTGACTTAAGTGGTGGCCTCTCAGCGCTATCTGTGGTTGCAAAATTGGTCGGCTGATGTCTCCTCCAAGGCCAATTCTGTTCCAGGGTAAGCTCTTGTTCCGGGAAGCCTTGGATAAACTGGTAAAGGATTTGGAGGAGTCAAAGGGTGGCCGGCTACGAGGTCATCCGAGAGGGGTATGCACTGAAAAATTTGCTCGTCCTCTGGAGGAGTCTTTCGTCTGGTCCCCCTACAAGGTGCCTCTCAAGGTCAAGGCTGTGTGGGACACCTTGATGCGACTCCGGGAATTACACGCCGTCGTGGTGATGCCACAAGACCAGTGTGGCTCGGGTCGATACCCCATCTACTTCATGGTCCCCAAAAAGGGGGGCTCGTTCCAGCCCATCTAGAATCTGAAGCACATCCATCGTTGCCTCAAGGTACCCCGGTTCCATATGGAAACACTGCAGTCTGTCATCTTGGCCATCTGGGAAGGAGAGTTTCTGACGACGCTCAATTTCACGGAGGCATAACTGCACATTCCTTATCGTCACTCCAGTCTAGTCCCGGAACTCTGGGTTGTGTCCCTCCTCTAGCAGCTTGGAGACTGAACAGCGTCATCTCTTTTGTGATGTCACCAGTATATCCATTCTGGCTCCGCCTCCTGACACCAGTTTGTTCAGTCTCCAAGCAGCTGGAGGATTGATGAGCCTGGAGGCCCAGGCTCGACAGAGAGACAATTAAGGAGAGATAGGTGTAGGAGTATTTGGGTAAAAAAAAAAGAGGAGTAAGAGAGGAAGGAAACTGTTCCTCAGATAAGCTGTGAGGCATGTCTTCCAAACCAGTTTGTTTGCTCTGTGGCTCCAGAAGGGGGACTTCAGCAGACACGGGGGTCTGTAAGAAGTGCATTCAGCTGGCTTCTACTATGGAGCACGACTTGGAGGGGGCAGCTGAGGGTCAGAAGGACCTTCCAAGCGTGCAGGATTCATCTGCGCCAGTTGTGGGCTCGGAGGAGCCCGTGGCCGGGCCGTCCTCGGCCCCAGATCTCCCAGCTTCGCCGGCGGGCCTGTCAGGAGGCTTGGTGGGCATTTTTTCACCGGAGTTTGTGGCTCTCATTCAGCAGGTTTTTGGGAGCCAGCGTAAGGAGCAAGGGACGAGTTCTGCAGGAGAGGCCCACGGAGTTAAGAGACCGGTGACTCCTTTGGCGGCGGAGAGGCCAGGTAGTCCGGCTAAGAAGGCCAGGCTGGAGAAGGAGCAGCAGGAACGATACATAGATTCTGAGGGAGTTCTGTCGGATGAGGGAGAACTCGGCTTAAACATGGAAGATGAGTTGGAGGAAGGAGAGATCACGGACAGAGAGGATCAGGCGAGGGTCATGAGAGTGTTTAGAAGGGACGAATTGCCTGCACTTTTCTCTGAAACGCTAAAGGCGCTGAATATGCCGTCACCAGAGCCTGCAGAGGATGCGACATTGGAAGATACATTGCTGTAAGTGTTTAGGAAGACCCAGCGAGCCTTCCCGATGCATAGAGGAAATGATTCAAGAAGAATGGGATTTGCCAGAGGCTGCACTCAAAGGCTCCAGGGTGATGGGTAGACTCTACTCCCTGTTTAAGTCCCCTAAGGTGGATGCGGCTGTCTCGGCGGTCACTAAGAAGACTACCATCCCAGTAGAAGGTAGTGCAGCGCTCAAGGATTCCCAGGATAGGAAGCTGGACTCCTTGTTAAAACAGGTGTTTAAGGTTAATGCCTTGTCGATCCAGGCGGCCATTTGTGGAGCGTGGGTAGCTAGGGCTTGCCTGTGCTGGGCTCAGCGAGTGCAAGGAGATCAGAGTGGGGAAGACTCAGGAGAAGCAGCAAGACTGGAGTCGGGGACAGCATATTTGGCGGACGTTGTGGCAAGGAGGCCTATCCAGAGTATGAGGGAGGACAAAGAGACAAGGAATTCACCCTAGTAAAGGGCCCCCTTTTACCGAGGCAGGGTAGGAAAGACACAAATACAGCTAGGAATCAGAAAACTTCCACATGGCCCACATTCCATGCTCCCCCTAGTGGAAGGAAGGGGAGAGGATACAGAGCCCAGAACCCCTTAGGCAGGGAGTGCTCCAAGTATGCAGGTGCACGAAGTCAGGCTGATTGCCATCACCTGGCTAGGGAGGGGTGGAAGAGAGAGCCCTGGAAGTATAAACTGAAGCCAGATTGTGAGGGCAGTATCGTCAGGAGAAGCAGCAAGGACGGAGGTAGCAGCAAGAGGAGCAGCAGGGGAGGAGGAGAAGCAGGAAGCCAAACTGCCACGAGCCGAGGCACAGCTGCAAGCTGGCGAAGCTTGACCGGTGCAGAGCCGAGCAGAGCCCCTGAGCTGCCAAGAGAGGAGAGTGCTAAGTGGAATATAGCACATCTGCCAGAGGGTTTGAAGCCAGGAACAGGAGAGATTCCAGGATTCCCCGGGAGGCTGGTGGCTGAGGACTGTGAACAGGGAGAGTCTGAGCCTATGCAGCTGGGAGAGCCTGAGGTAAAGCTAAATGGGGAAGAGATTCCTATGGACTGTTCTGTGTGCAAGGTTTTAAACCTGAGGAACAGGGAGAAAACAAGCCAATCTTGAGAGAGAGTTTACCAGGGAAGGGAACCCATAGTCCACAAGCCGGTGGCCCTGATTCCCTCATGTTGGTAAAGGGAAAGGTCACAAGGACTAAGGAGTAACCCTGGAAGCTGTGAAAAGCTTGTAAAGCACCTGCTGCAGGAACAAGGACGCTGGGGTAAGAAAGTAGCTTTTGTAACAGAGCTTTCTTGTGCCCTGAATTGTATTTGTTGCTTGAAGGTTTATGCAGCTGAAGAGAAGCTATACTTTCACGGACAGTGAATGTGAGTTTTGTTTGTGCTTTTGGCCAGCAAGGCTACAAAGGAAGTGAATTATCCATTCTGTTAAAAAGACTGTGTATCCTGCAATATGGAAAACCTTTAAACAGACATTTTCAGTTTGTGTTTGTTTTTGGGAGAATACTCTGTTTCACAGAGACCTGAACTAATATCCTGTACGTGGTGAGAATGAACCATTGTGTAAAATAAATTCTGTCATTTGCCTTAACCCTTGGAGACTAACTACAGCTTTTTGTCTGATGCACACATACAGCCAAGCAAAGACTACCTTTCCCAGAAGGCACTGCGGGGAAATAGTTGAAAAGGGCTAAAAAAAGCAGACAGCAAAAAGTTCCTATAAAATAACCACGCCCCTCTTAGCTTGAGGCGAGCGGTGGCGGCGTGACAACGTCCACTATGACCTCATTCGAGGCTTGTCAAAGAGTATGGCGTCGGTAATGGTGGCGCGGCGTTACCTGTGGCTGCCCAACAGAGCAGCGGATGGTTCCTCGAAGTCCAGGTTGAGCAAGCTCCCCTTCCGGGGGAAGTTGCTCTTTGGAGAGGATTTGGAAAGGTTGGTAAAGGATCTTGGGGAGTCTAAGGGGGCAGGCTTCCAGAAGACAAGCAAAAGCAAGGGCGGCCTACTTCGTCTGGCAGGGGGCAGCAGAGGGAGTTTAGGCGCTTTCGGTATACGAGATTCAGCCAAGCGTCCTGAGGGAGATTCCCGGGCAGGAGCCAGGGGTTTCATGGATTTCGAGGCGCAGGAAGGGGCTTTGGGGCCTCGACCTCTTTCGCGAATTCCCGAAAGTCGTAATGAGATCAGTAGAACCTGGGCAGGCCTGGTTCCCGTAGGGGGTCGGCTGTGGGAGTTTTACCCTGCCTGGGTCGAGATTACCTCCGACAAGTGAGTGTTGGAGATCGTTTGCGAGGGGGTACGCGTTGGAGTTCCAGCGGCCAGTAAGAGAATTCTTTGTTCAGTCCCCTTGCAAGTCACGGGTCAAGTGCAACGCCGTGTGAGGGACGGTCGAGAAGTTGCTCGAATTAAAAGCTATAGTGCCAGTGCCTCAAGACCAATGCGGGTCCAGTCGATACTCCATCTATTTCGTAGTGCCAAAGAAGGAGAGGTTGTTTCGGCCAATTTTGGACCTCAAGGGCGTAAATCGGTGTCTTCGTGTCCAGCACTTCCGTATGGAGACACTCCGGTCTGTGATAGTGGCGGTCCGGAAGGGGGAGTTTCTGACGTCACTGGACCTGTCGGAGGAGTACCTTCACATCCCGATTCGAAGGGAGCATCAGAAATTCCTCAGGTTTGCGGTGCCCACGGGACATTTCCAGTTCCGGGCCTTACCATTCGGGTTGGCGACAGCCCCGAGGACATTTACCAAGGTAATGGTGGTCATAGCAGCAGCGCTGAGGAAAGAGGGCATTCTCATACACCCATATCTGGACGATTGGTTGATCCGAGCAAAATCCAAAATCAAAAGCGAGGTGGCTACTTCAAGAGTAGTGGCACTTCTGCAAAGGTTAGGTTGGGTGGTCAATATGGCCAAGAGCAACTTAGTCCCGTCTCAACGTCTGGAGTACTTGGGAGCCTTGTTCGACAAAGAGACGGGAAGAGATTTTCTGCCGCGGCAGCGAGTGGAGGGTCTGAGATCGCTAGTCCGGCAGTTTCTTGCCAGGCCGACACCCGTAGCGTGGCATTATATGCAGCTTCTTGGGACCATGGCAGCAACGATAGAGCTGGTCCCGTGGGCGAGGGCGCACATGTGGCCGCTACAGAGAGCGTTGCTCAGGAGGTGGTCTCATCAGCACGACCCGTTGTCGCAAAAGCTGCCTTGTCTCTCGGAGACGCAACAGGCCTTGCAATGGTGGAGGTTCTCAGCAGCAGAATGCCATTGGAGACGCCTTCCTGGGTGCCTCTGACAACGGATGCAAGCCTCGCCGGTTGGGGAGCTCACTGCCAGGGCCGATACGCCCAGGGTCAATGGTCCGAGCTGGAGAAGTCCTGGTCCATCAACAGGTTAGAGCTGAGAGCAGTGCGCCTGGCTCTTTGGGAGTTTTAAGCGTCTCTACACAACGAGGCCGTTCGAGTGCTGTCTGGTAGCCTATATCAATCGGCAGAGCGGCACCAGCAGTATCGCCATGGAGGCGGAAGCAGATCTGTTAGAGTGGGCCAAGGAGAATCTGAGGGCGCTGTCGGCAGTGCATGTGGCCGGAGTAGACAATGTGGAGGCAGACTTCCTGAGTCGAGTGAAGGTGGACCCAGGCGAATGGGTTCTCCATCAGGACGTGTTCGAGCTGCTAGTGGACCCGGTGGAGGACGCCGGTGATGCATCTCATGGCAACGTTCCGGTCGGCAAAGGTCGTGCGCTTTTTTCAGCAGACGAAGAGAAAGGATGTCGGAAGGCCTGGATGCTCTTATGCAGAGCTGGCGGAAGAACAGCTCCTGTATGTGTTTCCCCTTTGGGTGTTGATAGGATGGGTGCTGCAACGCATAGAGCGTCACAGGGGAACGGTGATTTTGATTTCCGGATTGGCCAAGGAGACCTTGGTACTCGGATTTGCAAAGACTCGTAGTGGGAACCCCGTGGCGCCTGCCCCTGCGGGGGGATCTCCTATCTCAAGGGCCCCTGTGTATGCCTCAAGTGGATCGATTCTCTCTTATGGCTTGGCTATTGAAAGGGCTAGGCTAAGAGCCAAAGGTTACTCTGCGCCCATCATAACCACTTTGTTGAAATCCAGGAAGAGGTCTACTTCTCTGGCTTATGTGCGGATTTGGCGAGTGTTTGAGGCCTGCTGTGTGGACAGGCAATTGGAGCCGTTGCGGGTGTCTATGCGGCAGGTGTTGGCCTTTTTGCAGGACGGCTTGGACAAGGGCTTAGCGGCCTCGTCCTTACGGGTGCAGGTCTCAGCCGTGGCGTGTTATAGAGGTAAGATTCGGGGGCAGACGATAGCTTCTCATCCGGATATCAAGCGTTTCTTGATGGCGGTTTCTCTGTTTCGGCCTCCTTATAGGCAGGGAGTACCCAACTGGAGCCTTCCGTTTGTGCTCGACGCAATGGGAAAGGAGCCGTTTGAGCCCTTATCGGCAGCGTCGTTGAAGGATCTTACTTTAAAGGTGGTGTTCCTGATAGCTATATGCTCGGCTCGCAGAATTTCGGAGTTGCAAGCCCTGTCCTGCAGGAAGCCCTTTTTATCCTTCTATGATTCCAAGGTGGTATTGAGGACCGTTCCGTCATTTTTGCCGAAGGTGGTCTCTGCTTTTCACCTCAGACGGTCTCGTTGCCGGTGTTCCGGGAGCGGGTCTCGGGGTCAGCAACGGGTAGGTTGCATCGACTAGATGTTCGTTGAGCGTTGAAGATTTATCTGCTTAGAACCGCAAATTTTCGTAGATCGGATAGGCTGTTTGGGCTGTTTAGCGGATCCAGGAAAGGCCAAGCAGCCTCTAAGGCCTCTATAGCCAGATGGTTGAAAGCAGCAATAGCGTCGGCCTATATTTTGAAGGGCAGAGAAGTTCCAGAGGGGCTCCGAGCTCATTCTACGAGGGCTCAAGCTTCGTCTTGGGCCGAGTTAAAATTGGTACCGGTAGTGGAGATATGTAAGGCAGCCACCTGGTCATTGCTGGATTCTTTTGTTAAGCATTACTGTCTGGATGTGCAGGCAGAAAGGGATACCTGTTTTGGATCGGCGGTGCTTCAAGCTGGTCTAGCAGGTCCCTCCCAGTGAGTTGTTTCTTTACTGATCTGGTACTTACCCAGAGTTCCAGGACTAGACTGGAGTGACGATAAGGAAGAGGAAATTAGACTTACCTGCTAATTGTTGTTCCTTTAGGAACTCCAGTCTATTCCCGGATCCCTCCCTGTTTGTTTGCAGGCGAATGCCAGATGCAAGAGGTGCTAACAGGTAAGATGGTGTTTTGTAGTGGCAAAAGGGTGGGGTTGGCAGGACCCTCATGCACCCAAAGAAAGGAGAAGAAACCTCTTGGGGTTAGACGACAGCCGGGGTGACAAAGGGGCAGCTGGTTGATCAGCCGGTTGTCCTATGATTTGTTATGAGTTAGGTACAAGGTTGTTGCAGGTCTTTCTACTTAATTGTTGCTCCGCTGAGTCTGCTTTGTCAATAGGAAACTGGTGTCAGGAGGCGGAGCCAGAATGGATATACTGGTGACATCATAAAAGAGATGACGCTGTTCAGTCTCCAAGCTGCTGGAGGAGGGACACAACCCAGAGTTCCGGGACTAGACTGGAGTTCCTAAAGGAACAACAATTAGCAGGTAAGTCTAATTTCCTCTTCCTATTCGGCCAGAGCATCAGCAGTTTCTCTGTTTTTTTCGGTGCTCATAGGGCACTTCCAGTTCTGAGCCTTGCCCTTTGGTATAGCAACCGCACACCTTGCACCTTCACCAAAGTTGTGGTGGTGGTCGCAGCCGCTCTATAGCAGGAGGGAATCCTGGTGTATCCCTACCTAGATGATTGGCTTATACGGGCAAAATCCAAGAAGGGAAAGCGAATGGGCCACGAAGAGAGTCGTTGCCGGTCTGCAAGAGTTTGGTTAGGTCATCAACTTTGCGAAGAGCTGTCTGCAGCTGTTACAGGACATGGTGTACTTAGAGGTTCTGTTCTGCATGGACACGGTTTGAGTGTTTTTGCTGGAGGACAGGATGCGGACTCTGCAGGGACAAGTCCTCCAGTTCCTCAAGATGAAGGCCTCGACAGCGTGGCATTACCTTCAGCTGTTAGTATCAATGGCAGCGTCAATTGAGTTGGTGCCATGGGCTTGTGCACACATGAGGCCATTGTAGAGGGCACTGTTACGGAGATGGTCAGCTCAAGACCAGTTGCTTATGGAGCTGCTCCCTTGTTCTCAGGCTACTCGGCAGTCACTGCAATGGTGGCTATGGTCGGAGAAACATTTGGCGGAAATGTCCCTGGAGATGCTTGCTTGGGTTCCACTGACAACTGATGCCAGCCTCATTGGCTGGGGAGTGCATTGTGAAACTCAAATAGCTCAGAGCCGCTGGTCAACAACGGAGAGCGCATGACCCATCAACCGACTGGAGATGCGAGCAGTGTTCTTGGCCTTGCAGAGGTTTCAAGATCACCTGCAGGGAAAGGCAGTGTGAGTGCTTTCAGACCATGCCACCATGATTGCGTACATCATTTGACAAGGGGGCACTGGCAGTGTCCACTTGGAGGACGAGATGGCTCTGCTGATGGCCTAGGTGGAGGGCAACTTGCAGGCACTTTTTGTCGCTCACATGGCCAGAAAGGAAAATGTAACGGCCGATTACCTCAGTCGTTTTCATCTCTACCCTGGAGAATGGACACTTCATCCTACAGTCTTTGCTCAACTAGTGCAGCGCTGGGGCCAAGCATCATGGATCTGATGGCAATGTTCCAATCCACGAAGGCGTAGAGATTTTACAGCTGGAGAAGAGAACCAACGTCAGAGGGCTTTGATGCATTGGTGCAGTGGTGGTCCTCAGTGGGTCTCTTATGAATTTCCCCATGGACCTTCATTGGTCAAGTGGTCCAACGCATCGAAGCACATCACAGGTTGGTCATTCTGGTACCTCCTGACTGGCTGCAGAGGCCGTGGTATGCAGATCTAGTATGGCTGATGGTTGATCATCTGTGGTGTCTCCCGATCTGGGCCGAACTACTTATTTGGGGACTTGTGGTGATGCTTCAGGTGGATCGGGGATTCAAGTCCCACTGGGGGACAGCAGCCTTGGGCTGGAGGGACTTGAGTTCAGTCTCACTGGTGCTCCTTGTGGCCTTGGGCAAGCCACTTTACCCTGCATTGCCTCAGGTATGACCTTAGATTGTGAGTCCTTTGGGGACAGGGAAATACATACAGTACCCGAATGTAACCTTTAACCCCCTAGCTGCTACCTGCTATAGACAGCATATCAAGTAAAATAAACTATAAACTATTGATTCTCGCTTATGGCTTGGCTTCTGGGAGGGTGAGGTTGAGGAGTCGGGATACTCTGCCTCTGTGACCACTACTTTTGTTGAAGGCCAGGAAGTGTTCCACCTCACTAATGCTTGTTCGAGTCTGGTGAGTCTTTGAGGACTGGTGTGCAGAGCATAACTGCTGGCCATTGTCATCTTCCATGCCAGATATCTTGGCATCTCCAGGAACAAGCAGGAATGAGTCTTCACATATGGGTACGTCGGTACCGACGGAGCCTGCGCGGGAACGCTCCCCAGCTTCCCAAAAAAGGAAAGCTTTTGGGAGCATCCAACAGCGCCTGCGCGCTGCCTTCCCGCCTTTCCAACCGCCTCTCTCCAGTTCTTCTTTTCCGCGGAGCCAGCAGGTCGTGTTCCTGTCACCGCTGAAGAAGTTCTTTGTTTTATTTTATTTCTTTGGTCGCGCGTCTGCCTTCTCCGACGTCGGACCGGTACCGCCGCTCTTTCTTTCTTTTTTTTTTTTTAAGAAAAGTACATATTTTTCCCTCACTTAGTGTGTTTTTCCTCTTTTGGGCCTTAGGCCTCACGAAAAATTTTCCTCATGGAAAAACCAGCCTCCGGGTTTAAAAAATGCACTAAGTGCAGCGGTACTATTTCTGTTACCGACACCCATGAATGGTGTCTCAAATGTTTGGGTCCTGACCACTCCATTTTGGATTGTTTGTCCTGCTCCTTGATGTCCAAACGAGGTTTACAGAACCGAGCAGCCAAGCTCCATGTTCTGTTTCCCTCTGATGCAGCTTCAGTGGCATCGACGTCTTCCAGGGCTTCTTCTTCCTCCCATGGATCTCAGGTAACCAAACATAAAACCAGCCGGTCCTCGAAGGGTAGATCTCCTTCCAAGCATCGAGATGCCTCTGGGCTTGCCCTCGAGGATCCTGCACCGGCAAAACTACCTCGGCGGGAAGCTCCGGCTTCCAAAGCTCCACCTCTGGGGTTACAGGTTGACATCGATGGCACGCCCTCGACCGATCACCTGTTAGAATGCTCTGGGGTACCGGCACAACCTTCCGGTACCGAATTCCAGGCATTCATGGCGTCGATGGATCAGAATGTTCTATCCATGCAGCAGGCTATCACGGCCTTCATTCAAGCTGCGATGCCGCTGATACCACAGCAAACTCCATTGTCGGTATCGGCCCAGGTACCGGCACCAATGCCGGTACCGGTACCGACTGCATCGACATCGGCCATGGTGTCGACTGCAGCGGTTCCCTGCCTAGGGATGCCCATCGGTACCGAACCGGTACCGATAACGCCTGAAGTCGATACGGCTCGGTACGCGTATCGAGCTTTGAAAGAGCACCCTGACAGTCGATACTTTGATTCCTCCGAAGATTCTGATGCATCGGAGGCGTCTGCTGAAGTATCCATAGCCCTTCCTGAAGAGCCTTCTTCTCCAAAAAGAAGAATGTCTCCTCCAGAAGACTTGTCCTTTCAAGACTTCATAAGAGAAGTGGCTAAAGGGCTTTCTATTTCAGTAACCTCTGAATCAGATCCTAGAGCTAAAAAATTAGATATTTTAGATTATCCCAAGGCTCCTAAGGAGGCAGTCACCTTGCCAATTCATGAGATTCTTTATGATCACATGATTGACTTATGGGAGACTCCTCTCACTATCTCTCCTCATTCTCGTAGGTTGGACACCATGTACCGTGTACCTCCTTGTCCTGGTTTTCATAAAACACAGCTTCCTCACCATTCTATTGTGGTAGAGTCAGCTATGAAAAAGATAGAGTGCAAAAAGACACTCCTCTGCTCCTCCAGGAAGAGAATGCAGGACCTTGGATGCTTTTGGTAGGAAACTCTTCCAAGCCAGTATGCTCATTGCCAGAATCAACTCCTATAGTCTTTATATGGGGATGTTTCTGAAAGAAGTTGCAGATAAGCTGCACACTTTCCTCCCTTTTCTTCCAGAGGATAAAAGGGAGGAATTTCTTATTTGGCTTAAGCATACTCAAGATATTTCAAAGTTTTCCAACCGTGCAGCTTTTGACTCCTTTGAGGGTGCCAGCAGAGCTTCGGCCATTGCCATAGCTGCACGCAGAATTGCTTGGCTCCAAGCTTCTGATCTTGAATCTTGGGTCCAGGATGGCTTGGGAAATCTTCCTTGTACAGGAGAAAACCTGTTTGGCAAAGATTGGCAAATAAAAGCCACTCAAATGGATGCAGAAAATTCTGCTTTGGATAGACTTTCAAAGTCAATCTCCATTCCTGCCAAGAAAAAACCTTTCAAGAAGTCTTTTTTCCTCAAGAAAGGCAGATTCCATCCTGCTTCTGGCCAGCAATCATCTACAGGTCGTTTTGCTGCTAAGCGTCAGCAACCTAAGCAAGCCAGGCCTAAGCCTACAGGGGCTGCTGTAACTCAGCAGACCCATCCTCCTCAGGGTTTTTGACTTAATGCTAGAGAACTTAGCCTTTCTGGCTCTGAAACAGCCAGAGCCTCTCACCATTCCAGGAAGGTTAGTTCACTTTGCTCCCAGATGGGAGCAAATTACAACAGAGCAGTGGACCCTCTCCATCATAAGGGAGGGGTACAAACTTCATTTCTCAAACCTTCCTCCTCACACCATGGTGAGACATTTCAATTCTCCAACATCTCTCCTCGACCTTCTAGGTCAGGAGGTGGCTGCCCTTCTTGCCCAAGGGGCAATAGAAGAAGTACCTCTTCTTCAACAAGGGTCAGGGTTTTACTCCCCCTACTTTCTGATCCCAAAGAAAACAGGGGGCTACAGACCCATATTAGATCTCAGAGAATTGAACAAATTTCTATGCAAGGAGAAATTCAAGATGCTTTCTCTGGGCACTCTCCTTCCATACCTTCAGAGTCAGGATTGGCTTTGTTCTCTAGATCTCAAGGATGCGTACACCCATGTCCTCATCCATCCATCTCACAGAAGGTTCCTCCGTTTCCTTTTCCAAGGAAGCATTACCAATACAGGGTGCTTCCTTTCGGTCTGGCCTCTGCTCCAAGAGTGTTCACCAAATGCATGGCAGTAGTAGCTGCATTTCTACGCACTCTGGGAATATTTGTATTCCCATACCTGGACGACTGGCTCATCCGAGCTCCATCTCAGTCAGAGGCCCAGACTTCCCTGGACTGCACAAGGCACATTCTGCAGTATTTGGGACTTGTGGTAAACCTCCCAAAGTCCCAGCTCACCCCTCAGTCCCTAGATTTCATAGGGGCCTGGCTAGATACTACCACTGCAAGGGCCTATCTTCCTCAGGCCCATTGCCTAAGCCTAGTGCAGTTAGCCTCCCAGATTCAGTCAAAGAGCCATTTAACTGCCCGGGATATGCTACAACTGCTAGGCCACATGGCATCCACAGTGCATGTGGTCCCCTATGCTCACCTTCACATGAGAGCAGCTCAATGGACTTTGTCCACCCAGTGAACTCAAGCATCAGGGGATCTGACAGACAAAATAGCAACCTCCAGGCACCTCTTTTGGTCTCTCCAGTGGTGGAAGTCCACCCAAAATCTGTTGCTGGGGTCCCCCTTCCAATAGTTGTTGCCCCAAGCAACCCTCACAACAGATGCCTCCCCAACAGGTTGGGGAGCTCATCTACAAGACCTCTCCACTCAGGGCACTTGGTCTCCACAGGATACCTCTCTACATATCAACCACTTGGAGCTCCGAGCAGTTTTTCTAGCTCTCAAGGTCTTCCATACCCTGCTCAGCTACAAGACAGTCCTCATTCATACGGACAATCAGGTAGCCATGTTTTACATAAACAAGCAAGGAGGAACTGGCTCTCTGTCGCTTTGCAACGAAGCTTTAAGATTGTGGGCCTTCGCCAGAGAGCATCAAATCCATCTCCTGGCCGTATACCTTCCAGGAATCCAAAACTCTTGGGCAGACAGACTCAGTCGAGTTCTGCTTCCACACAAATGGTCCCTGCACATGGACCAGGTACTCAGAATCTTTCAAGAGTGGGGAACACCGGACATAGACCTCTTTGCAAGTCCGTGGAATGCCAAACTTCCCCGGTTCTGTTCCAGAATTCCGTGTCAGGGAGTTCAGGCCAAGGATGCCTTCCTCCTTCACTGGGGTCAAGACTTCCTGTATGCCTTTCCACCCATTCCCTTAATTCCCAAGACTCTGTTCAAGCTCCAGAGGGATCAAGGATCTATGATCCTCATAGCTCCACGCTGGCCACGCCAAGTGTGGTATCCTCTACTTCTGCATCTCTCTGAAGCTCCCTCCATAGACTTGGGAGCTGCTCCAGACCTCCTGTCCCAGGAGGAGGGGACTTTGTGGCACCCAAACCCCAAGTCCCTTCACCTCAGGGCTTGGTTGCTGAAGGCTTAGACCTTCAAGGTTGGAATCTTTCTCAGCAGGTGAAGGATATCCTCCATGCTTCCAGAAAACCTTCCACTAGACGTTCCTATGTTTTTAAATGGAAAAGATTTTCCATTTGGTGTGCTGAGAAGGGTCTTGACCCTCTAGCAATACCTTTGAATTCTCTATTGGAATATCTCCTGCATCTCTCCAATGCAGGCCTTAAGACGAATTCAGTAAGAGTCCATTTGAGTGCTATTGCAGCATCCCTTAAGCCTCTCAATGGACAGCCTATTTCCTCTCATCCTCTCATTGCAAGATTCATGAGAGGCCTAACTTTAACTAAACCTCCCATTAGGCCTCCTCCGGTGGCATGGGACTTAAATCTGGTTCTTGGTCAGCTTATGAAGCCACCTTTTGAACCCTTAGCCACCACCTCCTTGAAATTTCTTTCCTGGAAGGTTATTTTCCTCATTGCAGTCACATCAGCTCGCCTCATCAGTGAGCTACAGGCCTTGGTGGCTAATCCACCTTATACAAGGTTTCATCATGATAAGGTAGTCCTCAGGACCAATCCACACTTTATGCCTAAAGTGGTCTCACCTTTTCATCTGAACCAAGAGGTATATTTACCTGTCTTCTTTCCAGGTCCTCATGCATCAAGTGCAGAAAGGAATCTTCATACCCTGGATTGTAAAAGGGCTCTCGCCTTTTACTTACAAAGGACTCAGCAACATAGAAGGTCTTCCCAACTCTTTGTTGCTTTTGATCCTTCTCATTTAGGACTTCCAGTCTCTAAGAGGACACTGCCAAATTGGATTGCTCAGTGTATTTCTTTCGCCTACCAGAGTAAGAACCTTTCTCTGGAGGGCCATGTCACAGCTCACAATGTGAGGGCCATGGCAACTTCTATGGCTCATCTAAATTCTGTGTCCATCGACCAGATCTGTCGAGCAGCCACATGGGCCTCGGTTCATACCTTCACGGCCCATTATTGTTTGGACAGGGACTCCCGCCGGGATGCCTTGTTTGGTCAGGCTGTTCTAAAACACCTGTTCCATACTTGAGCAACTCCTACCCTCCATCCCTGTTTAGATGCCTGAGATCCAAGGGGGAGGTAGGGCCCTTCTCAGGGTCTACAACCCTGGGGATCTCCCCGGCATCTCTAGCTGGGGAGTCCCCATATGTGAAGACTCATTCCTGCTTGTTCCTGGAGATAGAACAGTTACTTACCTGTAACAGGTGATCTCTGGGAACAGCAGGAATAAGTCTTCACAACCCACCCACCTCCCCTAGGAGTTGTATCTCTCTATCTATCTTTCCTTTCCTCTTTCTCTCTCTTTGTCTCAGCTCTGAAACGCGAACTGGAGAGAGGCGGTTGGAAAGGTGGGAAGGCAGCGCGCAGGCGCTGTGGGATGCTCCCAAAAGCTTTCCTTTTTTGGGAAGATGGGGAGCGTTCCCGCGCAGGCTCCGTCGATACCGACGTACCCATATGTGAAGACTTATTCCTGCTGTTCCCAGAGATCACCTGTTACAGGTAAGTAACTGTGCTTTTCCTGCAAGCGGGCTTGGAAAAGGGTCTAGCTTGCAGTTTGCTCTGTGTGCAGATGGCGGCTCTAGCCTGCTACCAAGATAGGGTCCAAGACGTGTCCCTGGTGACTCATCCGAACGTAATCCATTTTCTTTGAGTGGTGAAACAGGTTTGGCCACAGTGCACTCACTAGTTCCTCCGTGGGACCTCAATCTGATTCTGTCCATGTTGGCAGCGGAGCCTTTTAAGCTGTTGGGCGCTTGACTCTGAAGGATCTCATGTTGAAGACTGCCTTTTTGGTAGCCATCTGCTCAGTCAGACAAATTTTGGAGTTGCAGGCGCTCTCGTGTTTCGAACCGTTTCTCTTCATTTCCAAGGAGAAGGTGGTGCTGTGTCCTGTTCCCCTTTTTTTTTGCCTACGGTGGTTTCGGCGTACCACCTCAATCAGCCTGTCACTCTGCCATCATTCTTGGGAGTGGGAGCAGCAGAGGAACAGTCGCAGCTGCGTCTCCTCGCTATCTGCCAAGTGCTCAAGAGATTTGAGGCAGACGGAATCGTTTTGGAAGTCGGACTGGTTGTTTGTCCGGTGGTCTGCTTAAGGGAGAGGCTGCTTCCAGGGCATCTTGGTGGGTGAAGGACACTTTCTCGTCGGTCTACCTGTTGAGGCGCAGAAGTTTTGCGGTTGGGTCTGCAGGCTCATTTGACCCGGGCACAGGTGTTGTGGTGAAGGCTAGCCTCGTTCCTCCAATAGACATCTGCAGGGCGGCGGTGTGGTCATTGTTGCATACTTTTGTGCATCATTATTGCCTGGATATGCAGGCAGTGAGGAATATGCGTTTTGGTTCTGCAGTACTCCAGTCTGGGCTCGCTGGTCCCTCCTGAGGTTAGTACTGCTATGTTACATCCCACTGGTCGGGACTGGACTGGACTGGAGGTATGATAAGGAAGGTGAAATTAGGTCTTACCTGCTAATTGTCTTTCCTTGAATACCTCCAGTCCAGTCCTGGGCCCTCCCTGTCTTATGCGGTGTAATGTGCGGTGGCGATCCCGGGCCTGAAGATACCTATCTGCTCGAAGGGTTCCAGGGTTGGTAGTGGTGCCATCAACAGCGCAGGACTCCCATGGGGGAGTCTGAGTCCTTCTCTATTTGTGCTCCAGTGCAAGTGTACAAGCACAGAGAAGCCATTTCACAAAAGTGAAGGTACTGGAGAAGTGAACATCTACATGAAATTGATAGTTTTTGCATTCAGCTGTAATACTTGTGGTCATGGCTGTGAAGGGTAAGATATTCCTACTTCGTCTGGGGACCTTTTTTCCTGCCTGTTTGGGGAAGTAGTGGTAAATAGTTGTTAAGTAGTTTGCTATGCATTATAGGTTTCTTCTTAATTGTTGCTCCGGTGAGTCTGCTTTGTCAATAGAATACTGAAGCTGGTGGGTGGTGTCATCAACTTTGACATGCTCAGTCTCCAAGCTGCTGGTGAGGAGTGAAAACCCACTGGTTGGGACTGGACTGGAGGTATTCAAGAAAAGCCAATTAGCAGGTAAGATCTAATTTCACCCATCTTGTGAACGCCAACACCCCCCCCCCTGCATACTGCCAGGCAACTCCCTATAATGCCAAGGATCCTCAACAGACATCTTCAGAAGCCCTCATAATTCAGAAACAGCAACCACACCTCCCGAGTCTTGCCCTGCTTTCCCCTCAACTCATAAGCAAGCTTCTCCATACAATATATTTCCCAAATCTTAGCGTACCATTCTTTTAATGAAGGCAAAGCCATCCGCTTCCAGCACTGAGCTACCACACTCCAAACCGCCAGCAGCAAACAATTCACTAGGGTACCCAAAACCCTATTTCTCTCCCCCACAATCAAATGCCCCAACACAAAAGACAATAAGTTGAAGGGGGAGACTCAATTCAGTAAGAACCTGAACATGGGAATGAAGTTGTTTAGCTTTACCTACCTCCCCACTTGACCTGTCTAACTCTGTTAAAGTTCTTTGTAGTGTAACTCTGTTAAAGCACAATTAAACTCCCCACCCATAATCAAAGTACCCTGAATGTGGCATTTCAGGAAATCAGACAACTCCTGCATAGCTAAATCACCTTGGAAGGAGGGATGTAGACAGAAACTAAAGAACAACAGACCCCACCTAAAGTCCCAGACAAAATAAGGAATTGTCCCTCCTTATCTGAAGTGCAGTCTGCAACCTGAAACAGGCAGTCCTTACTAAGCAGAACGAACACCTCCCGTTCTTCACAAGATTATGAGGGACCTAAACATTCCATGTTAACAATCGAACCATCACACAACGAACCATCACATATCTAAACACTCACTCCTCAATCCATCACCCATAAACTCAACCTACTCAGGCTTGCCACACACCCCCACCACCCAATCCCAACAAACTCTCCACCAGAAAGCTCCCTGCCCACCTTCATTCTAACCCCTTCCCTCCAATACAAGACATTGTAAAACTTCCCCAACCCATCCCCCAAAATTAAAACTCAAACATGACATAGAAACAGGGGACACCGATGTCTAAGGTTGCCAACTTTTTGAAAGAGAAAAACCCACCACATGTGGCTAGTCATGCTCTGCCCATGCCCACCCCCACCCCGCCCTTTCCCCACCTCCTGTCCCGCCCCTACCCCATCCTTGCTCCACCCCCTGTCCCCAGAAAAATTGCAGAGAAGGCAATGTGCAAACTGAACAAGCAAGATTGCTACACATTCTTAAACAGAAATTCTATACTAACAGAATACGCAACATTGATTGTACACATACACACAAACGATACAGACAGTCCTTCATCAATAAATGAGCACAAAACAAAAAGAGAAATATATAGACAAAAATTAAACTGAAACCCCAAGAAGCCAGACTCCGCATGCAGTGCAACATCAGATAAATAAGAGATGCATTTTCCCATACTATGTAAAATATAAAGGTAGCACAAAGTCCAATCATTAAATTGAAAATAAAATTATTTTTTCTACCTTTGTTGTCTGACCATTTTATTCTCTGATCATGCTGGTCCCGATCTGAGGCTTCTCTTTTCCTGTCTTCTCTTAGCTCTCTTTCTATGGTCTATAGTCCATCTGCCATTTCTTGTCTCTTTTGTTTTTTTTCACTTCCTTCCATCAGCCCATTTCCAGTCCCAGTAACCCTTCCTATTATCGGCCCCCTTTCCAGTCCACCTCTCCCATTACATTCCAGTGTCAACCCCCTTGCGTTCCCATGACTGCCAGTGGTGTCCATTCCCTTCTAGTCCCCCTCCTTCCTCACTGTCCAGCCTCTTATAGTCCAAATACCATCCCAGGTATCAGCTCACTTCCACTCCCAGTGCCATCCCCGTGTCATCTCCCTTCCAGTCACCCTACCTTCTGTCTATTCCACTTGCAGTGCCATTCCCACGTCTGCTCCCTTCCAGACCCAGTGCCCCCTCCCTTCCAGCCTTCTCCCCATTACCCAGTCACCTACCAGTACCATCCCAGGTGTCAGCTCCCTTCGAGCTCCCTTCTCCTTATCCCCTCTCCCCCCCCAGCTCCCTTCCAGCCACCTTCTTCCCCCCCTTTTTCACTTGCCTTCCAGCCCTCATCTTCCCTCCTCTTTCAGCTCCCTTCCAGCCACCTCCTTCCCCCCCTCTTTCAGTAGCCTTCCAGCCCAGCCCTCACCTTCCCTCCTCTTTCAGCTCCCTTCCAGCCCTCACCTCCCCCTCCCCCTCTTTTAGCTCCCTTCCAGCCCTCACTCCCCCTCTTTCAGCTCTCTTCCAGCAAACTCCTTCACCCTGTCAGTCCCTTCCTGCCATCTCCTTCCCTTTCCTCTTTCAGCGCCCTTCCAGCCCTCACCTTCTCTCTTTGTCAGTCCCTTCTGCCACCTCCTTCCCCTTGCAGCCGTGGCTCCTGCTTCTTACAGAGCAGCGGATGCAATAAAGCTAATTTAAAAACAAAATGAAACCTGTGCGGAGCCCTCTGGCCCTATGCAACCCCTGCTGCAGCGCCCGTGCTCAAAAGGAAGTGACTTTACAAGGTGCGGGACACTGCAGTAGGGGTTGCATAGGGCCAGAGGGCTCCGCACAGGTTTCCTTTTGTTTTTAAATTAGCTTTATTGCAGCCACTGCTCTATAAGAAACAGCAGCAGTGGCTGCAAGGGGAAGGTGAGACTTCTCGGGGGGGGGGGGGGGGGGGCGGGGGAACACAGATGAAAAGCCAGTTTTCTGCTCTGGTTGCTCCCTGTCTCGTGGCCAGAGCAAAAAACAGCCTTTTCAAGGGCCAGTTTTTGATCTCAGCCAGCAGCCAGCCTGGCCACAGAAAAAATGGCCAGGCCGGCTGAAAATTGGCTGGTTGGCAATCCTACTGATGTCCCAGACCCCCCCCCCCACCTGCCCCCATCGGACCCCCCCTACCAAGAAAACAAAAAGAAAAAACAAATTATCGTCATTAAAGAAAAAGAAGAGATCCACCCCCATGCACTGAACAACAGGCCCACCCACCCCTGATGCTTAAACATCCCATATATTTAAAGCAAAAACATAAATAAGAGAAGCTGAGGAACTCCTAGTCCCCCCTCCCAGCAAACACCCAGAATGTAACCGTCGGCCACCCTGTCCTTCAGAGGCCCAGATCCTCCCCCCAAGAAAAGAAGCTCAGGTACACCAGAAGAAAGCCCCTCTTCATAAACAAGTAACAGAAAAATAACAGTACCACAGCTCAGGGCATAAAAACATCTTCCTCAGCTGTCTTCGCGCCCAGAGAAGCCTCCCCTAAATGCAAACTCCATCCTCACCCCTAGCATAGGACAAACAACAAGAAAAGTCCATAAGAAAATCGCAGATTCTCAGGGAGGCCTGGAAGTGTATATATCTCTTCCTGGGTCAGTCTCTGGAGCCTCGTATAGGTGTCTCCTGCTGCCCGGCACTTTCCTTCTCTTAGGTATTGAGGCCTTCTACTCCGGAGCATCCTTGCCAGAGTCGGACTTCTGCTGCCCTCCTTGCTGCAATGATTTCACCATCTCCATACAATCCTCCATCTCTGTTATTTTATGTTGCACATTGTCTAGTTCAAAAATTATGGCGAAGGGAAATCTCCAGCAATATTGAATTGCCTTCTGCAGCAACTGAGTGAGCAGTTTAAAGCTTCTCTTCCATTCAAGGGTATACTGTGAAAGATCTTGAAAAATCCATATTTCGTGTTCATGGAAAGATATTGCCCTCTTCCCTTTCATATCTTTCAGGAGTGCAACCTTAGCCTCAAAATAATGGAAGCCCACAACAATAGGCCACGACTGTACTGCCCTAGCAGATCTTGGTCCTGTTCCTCTGTGCACCCTATCCAAATGTACAAGGCCAGGAAACCCCGGGACACACTGAGCAAAGAGCTGCTGGATCAACTGCTTGGTATTCTTCTTATCTCCTGGTGACTCAGGCAGACCAAAAATCCTAATTTTCCTCCACTACCTGTTTTCTAAATCATCATGCTGCTCACGCAGTTCTTTATGGATCTTGGACTGGAACACCACCATGGCATCTATCTGCTCTCCATATTTTTTTTTTTTTTTTTTTAGTGCCATCAAGTCAGTGTTGACTCCTAGCGACCCAGCTCCTCTGGCTTTCTTGGCAATGTATCACTGGAAGTAGATTGCCAGCCTTTTCTTCCGAGGCAATGGAGGGTAAAGTGACTTGCCCAAAGTCACAAGACGTGCCAGTGGGGATTGAACCCTTGATCTTCTGGGTACTAGGCAGTTACTCTAATCACTAGGCTACTCTTCCACTCCCATTATTAATTATTAACTCCATTATTAATCTCATTTTGAGACACTCTGTCATCCAAGGCTTTGAGCTCAGCTTCAATAACACAGGTTGCTTTTCCAAAATCAGCCCTGAAGAGCCAGAGTTCCTGCAGAATTTCCCCCAAATCTGTCTTGATTGCGGGCAAAAACGTGTCATCTTTTTCTAACCCTGGACAGGGGCCAGCATGTACCGTGGCACCCCCCAAAGCTGACACGTTGGTACTCTTATGTTCAGAATCTCTGGAGAAGCGTGCTAATACTGCTGCATAGGAGGGTCTATCTGTTATATAGAGTTATACCTAGTCCAGCAACTGTAGAGATGCCTTCCCACACCATAGACAATGCAAAAAAACAGTTTCGCACCCCAACCAGAGACACGGTGGAAGAAGTGAACAGCAGGTGAGGCTCCTTATAGACACAGTATTATATATCCTGACCCTTTATCCAAGCAGAGAAAGTTCAAAAAAACACTCTTGCAGGAAGAAGGGGGTGCACACTCAAACTCTTACTGTCTCCTGATCTCCAGCATACACACAAACACAGGCACTGACGAAACACTGAAGTTGTGCATGTGGAGAGACGCGGCAGTCAGGATTCATCGTTGTGCAATCCATACATAGAATCACCAGTAAGCGGGAAAACACAATCCAGAGTCCCAAATAAACATATGCCGAAGCGATGAAAGAGGCAGGCACCACTATCCCCAGGCTTCCATTAGCTCAGTGCACAGACTTCACTTTTGCACTGCTCTGTGGAGGGGTGGAGTTGTACATGGGGACAGAGGCCTCACCTGATCAGCAGCATGCACATAATGGGCTGTTCCCTTCTTCGCTTAGCAGTGACCATATCTCACAGCAGGGGACCCAGGCTGTCAGCACTGCCGCAAAGTGTTGTGTCCTGGTGATCAGCAACAGCGAAAAAATGCCCGGAGGTCCAAGGGAGAAAACAAGCTTACAGGATCATGTGGCTAGCTTCTTTGGGCTTGCTAGGGCCCTCTTCTAAGGTTTATATTTGTAAAGATATATTTGTGGAACTTTATATATGCAAGTATTCATTTACAATGAACAATACATGTCTTTTTTCACATGAGACCTGCTCAACAGATTATGGGACAGGTTCTTTAGCCCGGAGAAGAGGTCACCAAGAGGACACAGAAAACTTAACTAGTAGTAGATTAAAACATAAACCAGGAAGCATTTTTTCCATCAATGCATAAATAACTATGTAATTTGTTGTCTAGAGAATGTTTTCAAGGCTAAGATTATAAAAGGTTCAAATACGTTTCTAGAGTAGACCTTCCCAGACCTTTACTGGGGGACACCATAGTCAGTCAGGTTTTTTCAGGTTATTCACTATGAATATATGAGAATTCTGCATGCACTATCTTCATTGTATGGAGGTGTGTATCATGCATATTCATTGTGGATATCCTGAAAATGCAACACTGGGGGATTCCCAAAACAGGTTTGGAAAGTCCTGCACTAGAGGGCAAATCCATCAATTATTATTTAGCTAGTTAGCCTTGGGTGTCTCCAGCTCTCATTTCTGGGATTGAGCAACGTGGAATGGGCAGCCAATGTTGGAGACACTGGAATGTCTTATGTTCTTATGCTTTTGTTAGAATGTTTTCTTCCATTTGAAACTGTTCTGAGTGCAGATTTTCTAGGGGTTTGCTTTTTGTTGTGCAGGAGACTTCAAAGAGCACAGACCTGCAGACAGCACTGCAACTCTCCATGAAAGCCATTCAGCATGAGAATGTTGATGTTCGTATTCATGCTCTTACTAGCTTGAAGGAAACATTATACAAAAACCAGGTACTGTGGTTTGATATTCTTGTGATCCACATTACTACCAAGATCTGGTGTACTCACTTTTGTTGTATAACGCAAAGCTTTTCCCTTCATGAATTTAATGGGGATTAGAATATACTTTATAATACGAGGTATGACAAAAAAGAAACGAGACTGTCCCATAAATGTTTTATTACAAAATCTACAGAGAAATTATGCATTGTCCTCTTCAAAGTAATCCCCCCCAGAGTTAATGCACTTCTGCATTCGCTTCTGCCATGTACGGAAGCACTCGGTAAAGTCCTCCTCCTTGAGGTCCCTCAGCTCCCTCGTCACAGTGGCCTTGATCTCTTCTACAGAGGCGAAATGAGTTCCTTTGAGCACAGTCTTCAGCCTGGGGAAGAGCCAGAAGTTGCACAGTGCGAGATCTGGGGAATAAGGAGAGTGGTCGAGAGTTGTGATCTGTTTGTTGGTCAAGAACTGCCTCACACCGAGCACGGTATGCGCGGGCACATTGTCGTATTGGAGCAGCCACGACTTGTCTCTCCACAGAGCCTGCCTACTGTGCCGAACCCTGTAATGGAGGCGATTGAGGACCTGCTGGTAGAAATGCTGGTTGACTGTCTGACCCTCAGGCGCAAACTCATGATGGACTACTCCCTTCTAGTCGAAGAACGCGATCAGCATGACCTTGATCTTTGATTTGGACATGTGTGCCTTCTTGGGTCTGTGTGACAGTCGAGTCTTCCACTGTAGGCTCTGTCTCTTGCTTTCAGGGTCATACTGGAAGACCCAAGTCTCGTCTCCTGTGATGACTCGGCCAACGAACTCTGGATCTTCTCCGATCTTCTCTAGCCATTTGTCCATATCTGCCAGTGACCAGAGATAGTGTTGACCTAAATGACGAGCCATGCACAAGGAAGGCATCAGGTGACTCTCACTTCCAAGACACCATCTGTTGACGTTCTGGTGGGAAAGGAAAGGCCCTGGAGGGCTTTTGAATGCCCTGCAGAATGGGATCGACCTGAGACTGTGCTTGGGGCTGCTGCTGTTCGGGAGGATCAGCAAGGCGTAAGGCATGTGCTAGTTGGGCAATGAACGCAGGAAGCTCGTCCTTGCGGAATAGATGGATATTTTCTGTACCGTCCTGGTCATTGGCCAAGGCCTCCGAGGGGGACCATTCGCTATCCTCGCGGTCGGAGGCCTCCAAGCTATCCTCAGCTGAAAAAAACCTCCTCATCTGGGATAACAAGTGCCCAAGCACCTGAAGCCCAAGACACCTCCTTGGGAGGATGGCTGCCATCCTTTGGAGCAGCTCCTCTCGAGAGCACTTCTGGGACTCTGACACAGAGTTTAGCATTGTTTTATGGGTGGAGACAGACTTTGAGCCAGTAATGATAGGGTCTGAGCGCCATAGGGTCCAAGCCTGCCTGAAGAGGGCTTGGAATTGTGAATCCTGTTACTGTGGAGAAGATTCCTGAGGCAGCAGCATCTGGATCGAAGGGACTGCAGGCTGGGGCAGAAGGAGAGGTGGGTCCAGAGTATCTTCTGCTGGTGCACTGATCCTGGAGTCTGCGGGGGATGGCAGTGCAGAGGGGCCATCTCTGATAGAGCTGGATGTGGGAACCGTATTGGAGGACTCCCCCAGATGAGCAGAGCAAGCTATGCACACCCTGTCCCTTAGATCCTTGCGCTTTCTGCTGCACACGATGCATCTCTGGATGGAGGGTGTCATCCTGTAAAAAGTGTGTTGCCTGAACTGAAAAGCAGCTCTGTGGCTCAAGCATAGAAGAAAATGTCAGGGAAGAGCTGGTGCATTAGCAGACTGTCTTGATTTCCTGCCCAAAAAACAGCTGTCGCGGCAGCGCCCGCATGGCTGAGAAGAGGAAAAAGATGGCCGCTACGCCTTCTGCCGCTGAGGAAACACGCCAGGTAACAGAGAGACGAGAGTGGAGTTACCAGACAGCCATGGCTCTGAGCAGAGAAACACCCTGTTGTGACTAGAGGATCCCCTATGTCCCCAGAAAGGCGAACGATGAGCGGCAGGCCCATAGAGAGGGGGGAGAAGTAAACTCACTGTGTCCGGATCACAGGAGCAGAAGAGCAGGGGAGCCAAGGCAGACACAATATGAATGTTTACCAAAGCTGCTTAGGTAAATGAGCTCTATAAGAGAACTGAAGGCTCCCACTACTGCCGGCCTACCAGGTCCTTGTGACCAGGAGCCGGCCCCGCCTCACTTAAGGGAAGCTCAACTGGCCCTCCTGACCAGGAGCTCAACCTGAGCACTGAGGAATTGGGCTGGGAATTCCAGGGGGGCACCCTGGAAATGTCCATCTGAAAACTATCAAACTAAAAAACTTTGAAAAGAAAAACAGGAAAAAACACCATCATTTGCTGGAGACAGAGAAAATGCTGAAGACCTCTAGGGGTGCAACTATATATCTACCAGGCCTTAGCCAATCATGCTTCTGGTATTTTTTTCTCTGTCTCCAACATCTTTTGGTAGGGGAACTAAACCCACTTGTCTGGACTGGTCTAGCAGGATGAATTGGAAAGTGCTCCTTAGACAGTTGGATTCCAATTGGGTTTGACCAGTTATGTGAGGTCCAATTTGTCTTTTTGTAAGGAAAAGGGTGTGAGCCTTCTAATTGCAGATTTTTGTGCAACACAGGGACATGGTTTGACAGTCATTGAAGATTTGATTGGATGTCCCAGAATTTTCATTGGTTGTGTCATCTCTTTTTTAAAGCAAACATTTGTGAAATAATTCTACAATACAATGCTAGTATAGTCTTTTGATTAATTTTAACAGATGCATTGGATGGATCAGTGTGCTGGATTTGGAAATGCAGTAAAGGCAACCAGTAAGAATAACAAAAGCTGATGGTTTATGGCTTATTGGACTTGATATGCCATCTTTCTCGGAGCATCAAAAGCAGATTATGATAAAAGTTAAAAGGACTAAAATATAGAAGATAAATACCAGACGGACACATTAGATAGGGCACCTTATACTTAAAACAATAGGCAAAATTACTATTATTTGCATGTTCGGGAAGGATAGGCCAAAGATGAACAATTCCCACATGTAGCGGTCTTCTCAGCTCCTCAATTAGTTCTATAGCTCAAAGATTAATGTAATTCTTGGGAGGGAAGAGGCAGCAGAACTAGAGGGCAAGGCTAATGAGGTTATTAGGTTTGCACTCTACCATCATCCCATGATAAAATGCAGATATGCTTTCTTTTTGCACAAAAACCATGTTGATGCTAGTTTATGTTCAGTAGATCTTTGTGCTGTACAAATTATACCATAAATGTGGCTCTGTGGATATTAGTGATGAGATTTCTTTGACCCGGGGAATAGACTGGAGCAAATGAGTTGATAAGACTTTGTCCAAGGCAACAACATAATTGGTTTATGCTGTCTTTTGTTCTTCCCGTAATTTTAGGCAAAATTGGTGAAATATGCTACGGATAGTGAGACCGTGGAACCTGTCATCTCACAACTCGTAACAGTGCTTTTAATAGGCTGTCAGGATGCAAACTCTCATGCTCGCCTCCTGTGTGGGGAGTGTTTGGGAGAGCTAGGAGCCATCGATCCAGGTAGACTTGACTTCTCAGCAAGCGACACCCAAGGAAATGGGTCTACTTTTGTGGTAAGTGATTGATAGTTTATGGATAAGATATAAATGTAAGCAATTGTATTCCTTATTATCTACCGGAGCAGTCGAGAACTGATTGAGAAGTGATGTGTTATGTGCTTCTCAGGAGAGACAGACAACAAAAGCTTGTGAGCTCCGCCCCATATAGGGCACTGTGCAGCCACATGCTCCTCAGTATTTCTCTGTCTTCAGCGGATGGCAGACAGACATGCTATGCTGTGAAGGATGAAGGATTAGTGTCAGGACTCCTGGGCCCAGTTGGAGAACTGGTAACCCAGTGAGGACCTGACAGGAGAGGGGACCTTTTTGGAGCTTTCTGCTGGCCCTGGAGAATACCTGGAGGAGTCCAGGTCCCTTCCCTGCTTTTCTGGCTGCTTCTCCTGTTCTCCAGGTTCTGTAAGAGATCCTCTTCACCCCCCCCCCCCCCCCGCCACCAGCTATTTCCAAAAAGAAAAGAAAAATGTAAGGACCTAGAGTTTCAGAGAGGATTTCGGAGAGGTAAGTCCTTGAAGAACTGTTTGCGGGTGAAAGCACGAGGCTGGGTTGACATCTGAGGGACAGCTAAGGCGGGAAGGAGTTCCCATGCTGTCGAGAAACTTTTTGTGGGAGGGAAAGTGAATATTACCAATGCCAGGAGCGGCACAGCCAATGAGGAGACGCACACTGGGGGGCCTCACTGTTCTAGCATTGAGCAGCAAGTGGAGGAGTCTGTTTTGGATATTTTATGGTTTATTAGCATTTGCTATACCGCTGGGAGCAGTGCCAATGCTAGTGGCGGCGGTGGCTAGATGTAACCTTAGAAGGACTTTGGGACACACCAAGCATTGCTCCTGCTGCAAGAGCTGTGACAGCTCTACTGGCTTGTGTGGCTCAGATCATGTAACAGCACCGTCTGTACAGCCAGAGCCAGGAAGTGTAATCCCAAGGCAATCTTTAGGGCTGTGGAGGTTTTACCTTAACAGGAAGCTGAAGCTAGTGAAGTGCAAGAATGTCTTTTGTTTTGGAAGTGGCCTTCCTGGTGAGCCTCTGCACCATGGATTCCCCAGTCCTTGTCTCGGAGGTAGTGTGGTCTGTCAGCAGGAGCCTGGGACAGTGGGTGCCAGTCTGGGCCCATGGGGGAGCACTAGTCTTTCCCTGAGTTGCTTTTACTCCTGCCTAAAGTTTATCTGAATATCTCTGTGCAAGTGTATGCCTCTATAGACAGGAGCTGGGAGTTCAAAGCTCACTGAGCCTACTTGCTCTTCCAGAGTCTCCTGTCACATAGTGCATACGTATGTAGCTTTGGTTGCCAGGGGAAACGGAGACCACCAGGAGGCCATTGTAGACCCCTGAAAGGCTGGAAGTCCCAGTCTGTGGTTAGGTCTGAATGGTGAACGGTAGTCAGCAGGTCAGTCTTTAAAATTTCTACAGAAAGTCTGGTGAAGGGAAAATTCCTGGGGGAAATGGGATGACCCTTTTGGTGATACTGCAGTTTCACAGAGAGAAGCTCTCGCTGTGATAACATAGGCCTTGGTAGCCTGGAGTATCTAGCGTGAGGCTCTGCCTGTTTTCTTCCCCTCTTACCTCCTTTTTAGTTTTCATTTTCTTTTTCTTTGCTGCCTTTGTCTCTGTATTTTTATTATTGCGCTATATAAGTATTGAGTAGTAGTAGTAGTATACTGCACCAACAGCTTTCAAGTTCAAAGTTCAGCATAGTAAACTCCCTGAAATAAATAAATAAATTAAAAAGATGTGTATGTGAGGGGTGTGTGTGTGTGTGTATATATATATATATATTTTTTTTTTTTTTTCGAGACTGTTGGCCATCTGAGGCCTGATTATGGCGGAGTGGCTCACTGCAAATACTAGGCTCAGGGTTGGTTTGGCATTGGGGGTGTTTATGCTCTAGACCAGTGGTTCTCAAACCTATGGTTGGGACCCAAAATGGGGTCACATCATTAGTGGATGGGATCACAGAAACATGGCCATTTCCCCATCTCGTCGGACTTTCACTGTGATCTATGCCAAGTCACCAATCAGCAAATGGCCTGGGAGCCAGTGAATTCACAGGCCATTGCCCTCTCCTAGGTAAACGTCCTGTTAGGCTTGAAACTCTTGCTGAGTGCCTGGGTCTGTAAGTACACATTGCACACTGACACAAGGGACCCTATGCTGCTTGCTGCTGCTATTGCCACTACTGTTGCTGCTGCCTTCCTGCTTTAGATGAGTGGAGGGAGGGAAAGGAGGCTGGAGATTTGCCACTTTGGTACAGATGCATGTGCAGCTATTCCAGTGGTTAGTATCCATGGTGCAGAGGCTCACCAGCCTGGCTTGATGGGTGAAGAGCAAGACCTTGATGAAAGAAGTGAATCTTGAGAGCCCCAAAGGGATAGTAGTGAAGGCAATACCAGCCTGTCCATTTGGGGTACCCAGAACCAGATTGCTCAGGGTCGGTGGTCATTCTCCAAGGCCGTTTGATCGGTTTAAATCTGTTGGAGGCAGAAGCTATTCCCATGATGGTGCAAGCCTTTCAACCCCTAATCTGAGGCAGGGTGGTAGGTACCTCACTGTAGTGGCTTATCTCTGTTTTCAGGCAGGCACAAAGAGCTTGGCAGTAGCTCAGGAGGATGTGTTAATTATGTGGATGGAGATTCATACTCCAACGTAGTTGGCAGTGCACGTTGCAGGGGTAGAAAATGGGCAAGCAGATTTTCTCAGTAGATGTCTACTAGATCCCAGGGTAAATGGGAGTTTCCAAGGGGTCTTTATTTCATCAGGACATGGTGGCACATTCTGGCAATGGTCATGATGGCAATAGGACAGAACCTCTAGCCTCCTTTTTCAGTTACCACAGAGAGTGGGAATCATTCGAAGCAGATTGCTTCCTGCAACTATGGCCATTTATGGAGGGCCTTCTGATAGATTGGGATGTTCTGCAAAGCTTACCAGACACAATCTAGTAGTCCTACTGGTTATAGCTTTATACAGACTCGGATAGAAGAGGAGTTTAGACTGCTCAAGGAGAGGAGTCTCCTGTTCCAGGAACCATTTTGGGAGAAGCTTGCTCTCTTCTTCATTAGGGCTCGGCCCTTGAGAATGTCTCACCTAAGACGGGAGTAATTCTCACCAGAGGTTATTTCCATTCTCCAGGTCCAAGCAGGAAGTCAGTCCTCACATATGGGTGATGTCGGCGCCAACGGAGCCCCCGGCGCGGAGCATTTCCCCAGCTTTCAAAGAAAGCCTTTAGGAATGCAGTGCGCCTGCGCGGTCCCCTTCCCGCCCAAGGGTGCCATCTTGCTCAGTCTGTCTTTTTCCGCGGAGCCCAATGGACGTGAGTTTGTGTCACCCAGAAAAAGTTGATTTTTTCTGCGATTTTTCGCATTTGTCGTATCCGGTTCGACGCCGATTCCCCTTCCCGCCTAGGCTCGGTACACCGGTATTAAGTCTGGAGCTGTGTTTTCGGTTTTTGTCCTTTGTGACTAGCGTTCGCGCTCTTTATGTGTTTTCACTGGCAGCCCGTTCTTTTGACCTTGCAGGGGCCCTTTTTCCCCCGATGGCTGCTAGCGGGTTTAAAAAGTGTGATCGGTGCAAGAAACTTATGTCTCTCACCGACACACATGACTGCTGCTTCCGATGCCTCGGGCCCGACCATGACCCGCTGGCCTGTGGCCCGTGTGGCAAAATGTCGTTGAAGGCGCTTCGGAGCCGTCAGCATCAACGTGAGAGAATTTTCTCTGACTCCGCGTCCGGCCGGGCCCAGACTTCGTCAGAGGCCTCGACATCTCGGGATTCCGACCCCGAGCACCATCGGGGTTCCTCTGAAGGGGAGTCTCCCGGGAGCACAGAAGGAAGAAGAAGCTCGCGAGGGCGGCATCGGTGGAAGCTCCTGGTTCCTCGAGGCCCAGGTTGCATAGCCCTGACCGCCACCCCGGGCTCTCGGAGTCGGAGAGGCCATCCAAGTTAACTCGTGTGGAGATGGAGTCCCCGAGTCACGTAAGTGCAGTTGTCCTCATGGACTCTCCTCCGGGGGAGCCGACATCGGGCCTGATGCCGTCGGGGCCCGAATCGGGGGCTGCTGAGTCTCCTGAGCTTGGAGTTCCTTCATGGAACAGCAGTGGGTGCTGATTGCTGGTCTGACGGGTGCATCTGCCCCGACGACTGGGACCTCAATGTCTAAGTTGATCCCGGAGACCGAGCCGATCCTCGAGTCAATGAAGTCTTGAGTCGATCCTCGGTCAAGGTCCCCCTCGACCTCCCGTGTGGGGCCGAGGTCGTTGACGCCAATACCCTTGGCGTTCGGGCGGGTGGCACCGAGGCCCGCACGGCCGGAGCCACTCGATTCCTCCTCAGAGGAGTCAGAGTGGGAGACGGAGGACGAGGAGTCCCCGGACACCTTCCGGAACCGGTGCGTCCCTTCGGACTCACCGGAGTCTGAGCCTCGGAGACGGTCCCCCCCCCCCCCCGGAGGATACCCGGTTCTCGGACTTCGTGAGGGATATGGCCAAGGCCTTGGCCTTCCCTGCGGACGCCGAGGAGCTTGATGCCCTCCAGTATGATTTTCCTCTGAAGGAAGCCTTTACTGTACTGGTTCCTCCGATGCTGGAACAGCTGCTATTCCGTATGTGGGAGGCACTAGCCTCGACGCCGGTTCTTAGCAAACGGGTCGATTGCATTTATCGAGTCCGTAAGAGCCCTGGGTTCCAAAAGGCGCAGCTACCGCACCACTCTATGGTTGTGGAATCGGCCATGCACCGTCTGAAGAGTCAGAAGATGCACTCCTTGGTGCTCCCTGGCCGGGAGGCCTGGAACCTGGATGCCCTTGGTAGAAAGTGCTTCCAGGGCTCTATGCTATCTTGCCGTGTCCAGACCTACCAGCTGTACATGGGCATGTACCTCCGAGACCTGGCAAAGGAGATTGCTGGGTTCTCAGCTGGCCTCTCCGAGGAACCTTTGCAGAGGTTCAAGGCTTTGTCAACAGGGATTCGAGAGTGCTTGAAGTTTATCTCTCGAGCAGCCTATGATGGCTTCGAGGCTTCGGCCCGGGTAGCAGCGGCCGGCATCAGTGCACGCCATCAGGCCTGGCTACAGTCATCAGACCTAGAGCCATGGGTACAGGACAAGTTGGTCGATGTTCCCTGCCGAGGTGAAAACCTTTTCGGTAAGCCCATGATGGAAAAGACTGCAGAAATTGAGACAGAGACTCTCACCAGGACAAGGCTGTCCAGGAAGACTTCTGCCCTTTCTCAGAAAAAGAAGGGCTCGGGAAAGAAGCCCTTTTTCCCGAGGAAGGGTGCTGCCTACAAATCCTACCCTCAATATCCGGCCTCTTCAGCTCCCCAACAGGGCCAGCAGGCCAAGGGGCAGGGGCATGGGCCCCGTAGGCAGAAGACCCCCAAACCGCCAGCTCCGGCTCCTGCACAGCAGGGAGCGGGGTTTTGACTCCCACAGCATAGCCTCTTCTCCACAGCTGGCTCCACTCAGTACAGGAGTTCGGCTGACCCTGTACGCCTACAGGTGGCCAGCCATCACAGGGGATACCTGAGTCCTCAGCATAGTCCAGAAGGGCTATTTGCTCCACTTCCACCAGATAGTCCCCTCCTACTTTCCAGGGGAGCCTCCAAGACTCCCTCTGCACAGAAACCTCCTCCTTCAGGAGTTGACAAGTCTTCTAAAGGAACAGGCGGTGGAACCGGTGCCTCACCACCTGAAAGGGCAAGGCTTCTACTCCAGGTACTTTCTGGTACCAAAAAGGACAGGAGGCCTCCGACCTATCCTAGATTTGCTAAACCTAAACAAGTTTCTGGAGAGAGAAAAGTTCAAGATGCTTACCCTTGGAATACTGCTGCCTTACCTCCAGCAGGGAGATTGGCTATGCTCCTTAGACCTAAAGGATGCTTATACCCACATTCTCATCCATCCAGACCACAGACAATATCTCAGATTTGTGGTGGGAGGAAACCATTTCCAGTAGAGAGTACTTTCCTTTGGCCTAACTTCCGCCCCCAGAGTTTTCACCAAATGCCTGGCGGTGGTGGCGGCCTATCTCAGAAATCAGGGGATTTTTGTCTTCCCATACCTGGACGACTGGCTCATCAGGGGCCAGTCTCTTCAGGAGGCCAGACAAGCCACTCTTCGCACTGTCTCTCTTCTTCAGCATCTGGGCTTTGTCATAAACTATGCAAAGTCCACTTTGCTCCCCTCACAGAACCTAGAGTTTATAGGGGCAAGATTAGACATTCTGCAGGCAAGAGCTTACTTGCCCGAGGGCTGGGCCCACAGATTGATGGACTTGGCCAAACAGTTCCAAAGCAATTTTCAGGTTTCCGCCAGGCAATTCCTGTGGCTCCTGGGCCACATGGCATCCACGGTGCATGTGACTCCGAATGCCCGTCTGCACATGCGGGCTGCTTAGTGGTGCCTCAGAGCTCAGTGGGCACAGGCCACAGGTGACCTCCGAGACAGAGTAAAGATGTCCAAACCACTTTTGCACTCCCTGCAGTGGTGGTTACATCTCCCAAACCTTCTCAGGGGGGTACCTTTTCAGGCCCCAGCACACACAAGGGTGCTGATGACCGATGCTTCCTTAAAGGACTGGGGTGCACATTGCCAGGGCACGTGCACTCAAGGCCTCTGGTCTCCTCGGGAGGCCACACAGCAGATCAATCTGTTGGAGCTGCGAGCAATCCGCTTAGCTCTACAGACTTTTTCTCATGCCCTCTCTCACCAGTCTGTCTTAATTCAGACAGACAATCAGGTGGCAATGTTCTATGTGAACAAGCAAGGGGGCACAGGGTCCAGACTCCTATGTCAGGAGGTGCAGGCCCTTTGCTCCTTTGCAGTCAAACAAGGCATGTTTCTCAAAGCAGTGTATCTACCTGGTCAAGAGAACTTCTTGGCAGACAAGCTAAGCAGGATTCTACAGCCTCACGAATGGCAGTTGAATCCATTGGTGGTCCAGCAGATTTTCCTCCGCTGGGGACTTCCATCCATCGATCTCTTTGCAAGTCCACTGAACCGTCAGCTGCCCAGGTTTTGCTCCAGCCAGCCACATCCCCTGAGAATGGCAGCAGATGTGTTTCTGATCTCTTGGTCTACGGGCCTCCTGTATGCGATTCCTCCCATGCCTCTGGTGGCCCGAACTCTGTTCAAGATTCTACGGGACAAGGCCTCTGTGATTCTGGTAGCCCCCAGATGGCCGAGACAGCCGTGGTTTCCACTTCTTCTGCAGTTGGCAGTGGAAACTCCATTCCCTCTGGGGTTGCAACCCAATCTCCTGTCTCAGGATCAGGGTTCCCTTTTGCACCCCAATCTCAAATCTCTCAATCTGATGGCTTGGCTGCTGAAAGGATAGTGCTAGCTTCCTTGCTTCTACCTAGGGAAGTTGAGGAAGTGGTCTTGGCCTCTAGGAGGCAGTCCACCAGAAAGTCCTATGCCCTCAAGTGGCGTAGGTTTTCATTATGGTGTGCTCAGCACAATGAAGATCCTTTCTTCTGCCTTGTGCCAGTAGTACTACAATACCTATTTCACCTGTCAGACCTGGACCTTAAGTCCAACTCTGTTCGGGTCCACCTCAGTGCTCTCTCAGCACACCACTCATCGGTGGAGGGTCAGTCTCTGTCGGTTCACCCCTTGGTGTCCCTCTTCCTCAGAGGCCTGCTTTTGCTCAAGCCTCCAATTCGACCACCTGCCACTGAGTGGGATTTGAACATGGTCTTGCAACAACTTACTTGCCCACCGTTTGAGCTGATGGCTACTTGCCATTTACGCTTCCTTTCTTGGAAGGCGCTCTTCCTGGTAGCTCTTACCTCGGCCAGACGTGTAAGTGAACTACAAGCTCTGGTTTCTGATAGACCGTACACACGGTTCTATAGGAACAGGGTGGTCCTACGGACCTTTCCCAAGTTCCTTCCAAAAGTGGTCTCCTCTTTCCACCTCAACCAGGAGGTGGTTCTTCCGACATTCTTTCCCAGGCTGCATACCAGCCAGGCTGAAACAGTCTTGCATACTCTGGACTGTAAGAGGGTGTTGTCCTTTTACATAGAACATACGAGGGGGCATCGAAGGGCTACTCAGCTCTTCGTCTCCTTTGACCCTAATAAATTGGGGTTACCTTCTCCAAGCGTACGTTGTCCACTTGGGTAGCAGATTGTATCGCCTGGGTGTACAAGGCAGCTGACCTCCCCTTGCAGGGTCGAGTCACGGCCCACCGTGTCAGGGCGAAAGCCGTGTCAGTAGCTCATCTCCGCTCTGTTCCGTTGGCAGACATCTGCCGGGCCGCTATTTGGTCTTCAAGCCAGACTTTTGCAGCCCACTACTGCCTCGAGAGAGAGTCCCGAAGGGACAGTGCTTTCGGACAGGCGGTACTTCGTAATCTCTTTGAGGTTTAGGCAACTCCTACTTTCCGGCCCTAGTGTTGGGCTACCGTACGGGGACGTTCTCAGAGGATTTCTTATCACGGATGCTGAGGCTCTTCAGAGGGAGCCATTTTTTCAGCTTTGGGTTCCTGGTAGCCTGGAGCTGGGGAGTCCCATATGTGAGGACTGACTTCCTGCTTGGTCCTGGAGAAAGAGTAGTTACTCACCTGTAACAGGTGTTCTCCAGGAGCAGCAGGAATCAGTCCTCACGACCCTCCCTCCTCCCCTGGAGTTGCAGTCATATACTTTATTTTGTTTTTGCTGTCTTTTAGCTATGAGCAAGATGGCACCCTTGGGCGGGAAGGGGACCGCGCAGGCGCGCTGCATTCCCAAAGGCTTTCTTTGAAAGCTGGGGAAATGCTGCGTGCGGGGGCTCCGTTGGCACCGACGTCACCCATATGTGAGGAGTGATTCCTGCTGCTGCTCCTGGAGAACACCCGTTACAGGTGAGTAACTACTCTTTCTTATTCAGGCAAGGGAGAGATGCACTTCTGTAAGGATTTTTTGTGGCAAAGGGGGCAGAGCATTCTCTCTGTTTTGGGGGTTGGTGGCACATATTTTGTCTTTTCCGCAGAAGGTCGCAAGAGGGGCTTAGTCATTACTGCTCTGAAGGTCCAGGTAGCAGTAGTGGTGTATTTTCCGTGACTCTTAGAGGACACCTACATTAGCTTGCTTCCGGATATGGTGTGTTTCTGGAAGAGCTTCTTGCAACTTTGACCCCTGTGGCGTCAGGTGGTTCCGGTTTGGAGCCTTTATTTGGAAGGCATTTCTTGCAGACCTAGTACTGCAAATGGTGTCGCTGGTGGTCTTTTCTTTATCCACAATAATTTCAGAGATCCAGGCTCTCTCATGTTGGGAGTGATTTTGTATTTTCACAGAGGTGAGAGTTTGAGATTGTCTAATTTATGTTTGTACAGTGCTGCATACACCTTGTAGCGCTATATAAATGATTAATGCTAGTAGTAATAGTAGTAGTACTTACAAAGGTATTTTCAGCTCTCCATGCAAGTCCATTTCGGCCCCTTCCTTTCAAGGGGGAAAATCTGCAGAGGGCTAGTAGGCCTTGCATATGTCAAAAGTGCATATGGCCTTGATTTGGTATTTGGAGGTTCCAGTGTGTCCCAGAGCTTGGTTATTGGTCCTCTTTGGGACCCAAACAAGGAAAAGACATCTATGAGATCCACCATGTCTGTCTGGCTCATAGAGATGTTCTCTTCAACTTGTCTTCCAAGGGGCTGGTAGCTCCGCAAGTGCCAACGAACAGCAGGGAAATCATGTGGCAACATTTTTTTTTCAATAAAATTACATAAACACCAAATTTTCTTCACAAATTTAATACATACATAAACCATATTGAAAAAACTTTAAAACAGTATAAATATGTTAGTCATTAAAACATATAGAAAAATATGTACTGTAAAACATTATCTTCAAGCCATATTAAAACACACAAAGCCCGACATAGCTATGTTTCAGCATAGTGCCTGCATCAGGGGCATATATAAAACATATTTATAAAAATAAAGCAGCAATTCAATAGTTTAACTGATGAGGATTCCCCTAAGGCACTGTATAGAACAGGGGTTCCCAAACCTATCCTGGGGTCTTGCCAGCCGGTCGGGTTTTCTGGATATCCACAATGAATATGCATGAGAGGGATTTGCATACTATGGAGGCAATGCATGCAAATTCCTCTCATCCATATTCATTGTGGATGTCCTAAAAACCCAACTGGCTGAGAGACAGGTTTGGAAACCCCTGGTATAGAAGGAAGAGAAAAAAAGTTAAAATGGCCTGGGGGTCTGCAAAACTAAAAAAAAAAATCCAAACAAGATAGTAACTACTAAAATCCAGCCATTTTTTTTAAAAGATAAAACATCTTGGCGCCTCCTAAAAACCACAAATAGGAAATAAAAAGAAAAAAGCTAGCTAGGTTAATTCCCAGCTAACAAAAATAGGTGCCTGTCCCTTTAAATTTAAAGGCTAACATGTCAGTGAAATTGTACCATGGTCAGATGAGCCTAGGGATACTTAAAAATTATATACAATTCATAAATACAAAACTATTGGTTCCCATTTTTTGCAGATTGCTGTTAAGAGGGTGCTACAGGGTGCAACCAGAGTAGTGCCTTGGGACCCAATGCCACAGGGCCTTTATGCTGCTCAAAGTTGAAGAAGGCAAGCTACTGGCTGGCAGGCTTTGGGACCCCTCCACATTTCTGTACTGGATCCCAGCATGTCTAACACTTGCCCTGCTTGCTAGAACACTGTACTACAGTATCTTATAAGAGGAATGTTGTGGTACTTTGCAATTTTACCTTTAGTTGAGCATCATAGTACCTGTGTGAACAGCAGTAATCGTTTATGCACCCTTCTGTGATGGGAATAAGTACTTATCAGTATTTGGTTCAAAACTACAAAACAGCCTGTGTGTGTGACATAAATTAGTACTAAATCTGAAGTGACAGTCCAGGCCTTGAATCCAATGTCCCAGGAGCTGTGAGATGAATAAGAATTTATTTTCTCTAGAGTGGAGTGGAAGATCCAAATTTTGCATACGAGTTACTAATGGAACTAACAAGAGCATTCCTTGCTTATGCTGATAATGTCCGAGCTCAAGATTCTGCTGCCTATGCTGTGCAGGTAAGAATGAGCCTCATTGGTTAAGAAGAATGGTATGTTTTTGTTTTTCAATTTATCTCGTTTATACAATAGTAACCCAACTCACAGAGAACCACTGTTCCAAATCTTGCTGCTAGCTCAGTTCAGACTAATGGGTTATCTCCCCCTGCCAGCAGATGATGGAGACAGAGGAAAAAAAAACTAAACTATACCATGACACCACCACTGGCATAAAACCTAGTGCAGCTAGAGACTCCCTCCAGTATTTTCTTTCTCCAGCAGATAGCGGTTGCTTTTCTTTCAGCAGCTGAGGCCTTTGCTCCTGTCAGGTTCTGGGGCTACCTGGCCAATTGAGCTTGGTCTTCTGGGGGCCCCAGGGCATATATGACATATCACTCTGGCTAATCTTCCCTGTTATCCTTTTGGGGAGAGTTCCTGACTATGAAAGTCAGCGTAACTTGTTCCTTGCCTGGTATCAGAAGAATCCTTTGAGGGGGGTGCCTGTAGCTTCTTTTCTTTTTTCATTTTTTTTGTTTTGGTATGAAGTTCTTTTATTTAACCCCCCCCCCTCCCCAAAAACAAAAAAAAAGTAGAGAGAGGCACGTGCCTGGTGAGGCCCCCTCCCCCCTGACGGAGATCGCAGCCAGGAGATTGGCCCGAGTTGTCTCTGTGCTAGTGGCTGGGAGCTGTTCATGAGAGCACCAGACTGCATGGATCACCGAATTATGTGGTGTCCAGCGGCCGCCTTCCTGCTCATTTTCTCTAAGCCTGATCTCTGCCTGAGTGCACGCGTGAGCCTGCGGCCTTGCCTCACCTTACCGTCCTCTCTCCCACAGTATCTCGACTGCAGCAAGTGGTGGTGATATTTGTTGGATTGCATGTGTACTGCTTGCGCAGCTGATCCCAGGGAGCTGTCTGGCACATCTTTGCTGGCAGTTGCCCCATTTCCCTCATCGGCTCCTCCCGCAGGCCCATGGACCTTCCGGTTGTGTCAAGCTATCCAGCAGGCTCCACAGCTCCCACAGCAGCATCTTTTAGATCCAGTAGCTGCAGAATTCTCCTTGGTTTTCCAGCATACACGGAGCCTGTGGAAGGGGGGCATGGACTCTCCTGGTCCCTCGTCCGCTTCCATGGGGGCTCCCGAAAACGCTTCCAGGATGCTGAACAGGACCGTGGGGACAGTCGTTCAACTGAGGAAGCTGCCTGGGAGTCTGACTCCTCAGAGAAGGATGATATGGATGGCGACTCCCAAGATGATTCTAACAGATCCGGCTCCAATGAGTTCAGCTTTTTCCGCATACTGCTGATTCTGCACGCTTAGAGTCTGTAGCGGCCTTCTTGGCTGATGTCTTTTACGATCTCTTGCGCCTAGCCACTTGCAGGGTTGTGATGGCTACAGTGGCCCGACGTTGGCTGTGGCTCCAAGATTGGTCTGTGGATTCAGCTTCTAAAAGCCGTCTGGCCAAATTGCCCTTCAGGAGGATTTGGAAAAACTTGTTAAGGAACTAGGGGAGGTTAAGCTCATAGGTTGCCAGAAGATAAGCCCAAGGTATTCTTTAAGCATTCCTCTTTGAGTACCACCTCATCACAGCCTAGGTTCAGGGACATGAGGCGATATCGTCCAGGGAAACTGGCTACTTCTTCCTCGGGTTCTAGTTCAGTCTCAGTCCTTTCATGGAGGTTGTTGTCTCTACTCCCAGCCCTCCAGAACCAAGAAATCATCATCTTCTTCCTACCCCTCCTGCTGATGGGCTAGGGGCCCATTCCAGAGTACTGCATGTGGGAGGTCATCTCCACCAGTTTTACAGCGAATGGGTCCTGGACATCATAAGGCATGACTATGTCTTGGATTTCACAAGGCCTATAATAGACTCCTTTGCTGTCTCCCCTTGCAGTTCCATTGTCGAAAAGGCTGCTGTCTGGAACACCATTCCATTCCCTTTGGGCTGTTCGTCCTGTGCCTCCCTCGGAATGGAGTCTGGGAAAATACTCTATCTGTTTCATTGTTCCCAAAAATGGTGGGTCCTTTTATCCCATTGTGCTGTGAATCTCAGAGGACTTGACTGGAATCTGAGAGTTCCTCGCTTCTGCATGGAGATGCTGCTATTGGTCATTCATTCTGTGCGGAAAGGGGAATTTCTCACTTCCCTGGATCTGGCGGAGGCTTCCATATTCGCATACGACAAGGTCATCAGCGTTTCCTGCCGCTTGTGACACTGGGGGGGGGGGGAGTGCACTTTCAGTTCTTTGCACTGCCATTTGGCTTGGCAACCATCCCCCCCAGACCTTCTCCAAGGTCATAGTAGTGGTTGCAGCGGCTCTGAAACACAAGGGTGTACCTGTACACCCTTATCTAGACAACTGGCTCATCCATGCCAAGATCTGGTCGGAGGCCTCTGTGGCTGTGCAAAGTATAAGCCAACTTCTGGAGAGTCTCAGTTGGTTCATCAATCACAGCAAGAGCTGTCTCACCCCTGTCCAGAATATGGAGTTTCTTGGGGAGTGTTCTTGACTGTGGATCGCTGGTCCAAGTTCAGTGATCTGCTCTGGGAGTTTCTAGCAAAGCCGGCTCTCAGTGTCTGGGATATTTTGCAGCTTCTGGGAGCGATGGCTGCCACCTTGGAGTTGGTTCTCTGGGCACGGGCACATATGCGGCCCTTGTAAGGAGCATTATTGATGCGTTGTTCCTCTTGTACACAGGATTGTGATGTTCATTTGCCACTCCCCCTGACCGAGCCACACAGTCTCTCATGCTGGACCTTTCCCGAGAAGATGCTGCGGGGCATGCCACTTGAGACACTTGCCTGGGTGCCTTTCACCATGATGCCAGTATAGCTGGTTGGGGTGCTCACTGTCTGGGCTGAACAGCCCAGGTTGAGTGTTCCCAAATGGAAGCCCAATGGGCCATCAGTTGTCTGGAGGCAAGGGCAATCTGTTTAGCATTGATGCACTTCCTCTGCCTGGTCCAGGACCGTGTGGTACGAGTCCTCTCCGACAATACCACATCAATTGCCAGGAGGGCACCAAGTGTCCAGGGGTAGTGCAGGAGATGTTCCTCCTTTTCTCGTGGGTAGAATAGCATCTACAAGCCCTTTCGACTCAGCACATCACAGGACAGGAAAACATTGAGGCCAATTATCTCAGCCGTCACCTTCTTGATCCTGGGGAGCGGGAGCTTGCCCCTTGGGCCTTCAACCGCATAGTGGACCGATGGGGATGGCCGGGGACGGAATTGATGGCGACAGCAGTCAATGCCAAGGTTCCCATTTTTTTCAGTTGCTGCAAGGAGATCAGGTCCAGGGGGATGGACGCATTGGCCCAGCCTGGACCTGGGATCCTCTCCTGTATGTTTTTCCTCCTTGGGCCATGATAGCTCAAGTGCTGTAGAGGATAGAGCAGCATCCCCGCTTGCTGATTCTGGTGGCCCTGGATTGGCATCGCTATCTGTGATATGCAGACATTGTGCATCTTGGTGGTCAAGTCCCTGACCCTCTGATCCCAGAGAGGTTTGTTGCAGCAGGAGCCTATCCACATGGAGGATCCAGCACCGTTCTCGCTTATGGCATGGCCCTTGAGAGGTGACATTTAGTACATAAAGGGTATTTTGCAGCGGTGGTTGACACCTTGCTGAGAGCCAGACGGCATTCCACTTCTCTGGCTTGCGTCTACATGTGGTGTTTTTCTGAGAGCTGGTGCCATCAGCGCTGTATTTCCCCATGATGCATGCAGATCCCTTCCATCCTAGCATTCCTCCAGGATGGAATGGAATAGGGCTTGACCTGGAATTCACTGAAAGTATGAATCGTGGCTCTATCCTGCTTTCGGGGACTGGTAGAATGTCACTCCTTGACCACCTACCGTGATGTGGCACAGTTTCTCTGAGGTGTGCGGACTTTGTGCCCTCCAGTCTGCCCCACAATTCCTGCTTGGGATGTGATGCTTGTTCTTCGGGCCTTGATGCGTTTCCCCTTTGAACCCCTTAAGCAGATAACTCTGCTATCCCATTTAAAAGGTTAAGAGTTAACTCATCTTATCCTAGCCATTTAGCAAATGCGGAATACGAGTTCTCGTTCCCCACAGTGATCGCTGCTGCTTCCCACTGATCACCGATCCCTCTGCTTATCTATGCACAATCCACAGTGATTGCTACTGTGCAGAGAGAAGCGCAGAGATCAGTAATCAGCAGGAGCAGTGCTTGATTGGCGATCACTGCAGAGAATGAACTCTGCAGTTAGAATTTAATTCCCCAGGCAATGGTTGGTTAGGCGCTATAAGGGGCATTCTGTGCTGGCCTCTTCGCCCTGTATGGCCGATCAGAATTGGGCCGTAGAGAGGTAGACCCGATTCTGATCGCGCAGGGGCTTAGACGTGCCTGCAGGATCAGAATCTGGTCTATAGCTTGGATGTGCAGGCCATGCCCTGATTCCGATCAGCTGCACGTCCAGCCCACATACCTGGCTAACTCAGCCAAGCTCCTGAATAGAGCTGCAGTGCCATGGCATTCCGTCGCTATATCACCACCTGACCCCCGATCTGGCCTTCCATGGCCAGGGTCGGACTGCGGGGAACCCCCTGCAACCCCTCGCCCTCCTTACTGGGCCCAGCCATGTCATTTTGCTCCGTCCAGGGAGACTTATTCCACCTTATTCCCCCATCTCTGTGGCTGACCCCGGAATCGTCCCTCTATGTCCAGGGTTGCTCTCCACCCACCACCCACCCTTGTTCTGCCTCTGTCCTGCTCCCTCACTCCCATGAACAGAGGTCCCCATACAAATTGCCTGTTCGTATGGTGAGCTCTGAGCTTGGCAGGCAGCCAGGCCGTTTAGTGGGTCTGGACGTCTGGATTGGATGCCTGGACCCTCTAAATAGTCTTCAGGATGACCCCATATGCCTTTTACTCAGTTAAGGGGTTAAAGACTTGTCTTTGAAGACCATCTTTTTGGTGGCCGTTACTTCAGCATGGCGGATCTCTGAGTTACAGGTGCTCTCCTGTTGAGATCCTTTCTTATCATTTTCATCTGAGGGGGTTTCCTTGCATCCGGTGCCTTCCTTCTTGCACATGGTACTCTTTCCATTTCATGTCAATCAGGTGATTCTTTACTGGCCTTTACTCCAGAGCAGTGTACTGGGAATGATAAAAGCCTACACTTTGTTGACTGTATTTATTTATTTACAATTTCTTCCATACCGCACTATTCAGCATCAGTGCGGTTTACATAGAACATAACAATCAGACAGGATACATAAGTCTGAGTTTACAATTAACAGGGGAACCAACTTGGATAACAAAAGTAACTATTTACACAACGGTGTCATATAAAGACATAGCAAGAGGGTGATTTAATGGTCAGGGTGCTGTTACATTACCTGGAGGTGACAAATCCCTTTCATCTTTTGGATCATCTATTTGTCCTCTTCGCTGGGCCTCGTAAGGGCCAGGCAGCATCAAAGGCTGTGCTTGGCCACTGGATCAAGGAGGTCATTGCTTCAGTGTATTTGATGTGAGGCAAGCCAGTTCCTGAAGGCTTAAAGGCCCACTCCACCTGGGCCCAAGTGGTGTCATGGGCAGAGTTGTCCCATGTGTTTCCTTTAGATATTTGTAGGGCGGCGATGTGGTCCTCTGTGTCTACCTTTGTACGGCATTATCATTTGGATGTTCAAGCTACAGCAGCAACACATTGTGGCTCAAGTGCTCTCAGCTGTAGCTTCTTCTACCTGTGGTGGCATAGCTTTGGTACTTCCTATTAGTCTGGACTGGTTTATCAGGAAGATCTGGAAGGGGAAATTTTACTTAACGTTGATGTCCTTTCCTGAAGTCCTGCTGGACCAGTCCAGGACCGGCCCATATTCTCAGCCTTATGCCTTATCCAAGGATATTTGTCCATTCAGTACTTTTATACATAGTTTGGTGTTGGCCTTCAACGTTTTGTCCATACAGACATTGTGTATATGGTTGGTCTTGGGGAGGCTCCTTCAGAGAATTCTTGTGTGTTTCCATTTGCTTGTTCTGTAAATACTGAAGGGTGCTCGTAGCTGCACCGGGTTTTATGCCTGTGGTGATGTCATGGCATAGTTGAAGGGTTTTTTTCTCTCCATCATCTGCTGGCAGGGGGAGATAACCCTTTAGTCTGGACTGGTCTAGCAGGACTCCAGGAAAGGAAATTAACGGTAAGTAAAATTTCTCCCTTCATTTATACAAAAATCCTCTCCCTACCCCGCCCAGTGTGGATTAACCCCCCCCCCCTTACCCTATACAACCTTCAGAAAGGTGGAAATACATGCTTAATTTGTTTTCATAGCAGAATGTTGCCTGTTGATATAATTAATGATTGGGTAGTTAGAGTTGCTTGAAACAAAGCTCTTTTTTGATTAAGAGCTGGTGCTGCTGATTGTGCTAGATCTATAGGGGGGATATTCAGCGGCTGAGAATTATTTATTTCAAAACATTTATAACCTGCCTATCAAAACTTTAACACGGATATTCAATGCCGGGGTCAAAGTGTGTGACCTCCCATAGAATGCCATCTTGGATCCCATATGCTCCTCCCCCCTCCCTTCCCAAAACAAAAATGAGATTATTAATCCTGTGATAAATACTGCACAGGAGATAGAGCATGTTCAGAGCTCTGCAACACTGTTTACGTTTGCAAAGTTTTATACAAGTTGATCTCAGTAAATTTCAGTACCACCAGAACAGCTGCTAGAACCCCACTCATCCCCCAAGCGCACACACTGCACTGTGCACTTATCAACTCACACTCAATTCGGAACAAAATCCAGATCATAAGGGACCTCATAATAACCAAAAACATAGATGTACTATGTATAACCAAAACATGGATAACATAAATGGACAATGTACTACTGAACACGCTCACACCGGATGGATACACCATCTACAATGCCCAAGAACACAATGTCAAGGAAGCAAAGTGATGATTACAGCCAGAAGCAACCTAAACTTCCAAAACATTGCAACGGAAAGTACTCATGAAGCCGACTCTATCACCATCACCAGCAACCATCTGCCTCATATACAGGACGCTATCTGCCAATGGCAATGACCTGTCAGTTATCCTGGACAGAGTGATAACTGCATCAAAAACTGGAAAGGACCTCCTAATATTAGGAGACTTTAACCTCCCCTCGCTACAACAGAACCACACCCTCATCTTCATCCAAGCTATGTCAGCAATGGACCTCACACAGCTAGTGAACACCTCCACGCACCCAGAGGGCCACCTCCTAGACCTAATTTTCTTCAACAACCATACAGCATAAATGGGCCCCCCACACTCCATCTAGACCTATCCACTATCCTGGACAGATCACAACCTAATCCACTTTTCCCTCCCACATACTCTCATCAACAAAAATCACAACCCACATCCATAAATATGGAGATTCAAACTTTTCAATAAGGACAACTTCATTCAAGACACCCTAGCACACCTTCATGATGGACCGACAGACCCCATTTTCCTCACTGAGAACTGGAACACCATCATCAGGAAAGCAGCCATTGCCCCCAATTCCACCATACCTAAGCACACAAAAAAAACAAAACTGAGAGGTACACCCCAGCTCTCTGACATCAAAAACAACAACTCCACAAACATGAATGAAAGTGGCGCAAAACAAAAACCATTGAAGACAGGCTTCATTACCTTCAACTTCTAAATGACTGCCTTGCTGCAACAGACAAGGGAAGATGGGAACACCACACCAAACTACTCAAGTCTGCAATCAACCAGCCAAGAGAGCTCATCAGCATTGTAAAACATCTAACAAAAGCATCAACTACTGAAAACATTGAAATAATGCTAACCCCTCAACAATTGGCTAAACACCACAAGCAACTGCACCCCCAACCAGAAGCCTCTCTCACACCCCCTCTCGAAGACAATCTCATTCTCATGGACTCTGGACCTCCTTCACAGATATCACAAAGCGATAAATAGAAAACACCATTGCATCCCTAAACACAACAACCTCCCCTCTGGATCCCTGCCCCGTCTCATGGATTAAGGCAGCCAAGAAAGAACTAAGCAGACAACTCACCAAAATCACAAATGCAATACCTCAACAAGGTACTATGCCCACATGCCTGAAGATGTCATCCATACGTTCAACTCTGGAAAAAACCCACCCTTGACCTATCCAACCCTTCATCATACAGACGCATCGCCAACCTACCCTTCACTGCCAAGATCGTGGAGAAAACCGTCCATCATCAACTTCAAGACCATATTGACTAGCACATCCTCCTAGACTCTCAACAACACGGATTCCATCACACCACTGAGTGGAAACGCTATTGACCACCCTGGTAAACACTCTAGTTCAAGGAATACAGCATATCAATCAAGGCTTCCTACTAATCTTCTTAAACATCTCATCAGCATTTGGCACTGTAAACCACAATATTCTCCTGCAACATCTCCACACCTACGGAATCCAAGGAACAGTACTAAAATGGTTCACTTCCTACCTCACAGATCGGCACCAGCAAATAAAGATTGGACAAAACACCTCCACCCCTTACAAGCAAACCCAAGGATCCACCCTCTCTGCTCTTCTTTTCAACCTCTACCTTCGACCAATCTGCACAATCATAAGATCTCATAACCTATACATCCACATCCACGCCGATGATATCATGATCTATGGGCCAATCAACATACACCAATCCACACTATCCGCCCACTCAGAATGCTTCAGACATAACCAAATAGTCGAAAGATAACAACCTTCAAATCAACTATAATAAAACGGAGGCGCTCTCCATATAACAAAAGATTCCACCTTTGTCCCACCCCCCACTATAACATTGAACAAAACAACAATCAAAACCCAGACTGAAGTCCGGTATCTAGGGATCACCATTGATCAACACCTCACTTTAAAAGCCACATCAGCAAAATCACCAAGACAGTCTACCTCAGAACAAAGACACTACAATGCCTCCGACCACTCCTTGAAACAACAGACTTCTGGTCTGTCCTACAAGCATCTATAATGCCCCACCTGGATTTCTACAACGCTATCTACCAAGGTCTTTCGTAGTCCACACTCCTCCAATTAAAAACAGCTCTCCACTCAACAACAAGGACCCAACAAGCAGCGACAAGACAGGATCATATCACCTCTATACTCAAACAGCTCCACTGGCTCCCATTACAGAGCCAAATAAAATTCAAAATTCTCATCCTAACCTAGAAAGCAATTCACATTGACCCCCCCTCTCCTCCCCCCCCCACACCTATGCACACTTCTTCAGACCACCAAGCAACTCTGAACACCCTGGTCACCCCCCACCTCAGAACCAAATCTAACCAGCAAGCATTTAAACGAGCATTCCAACTGTATGCACCTTCTATATGGAACACTCTCCCAGACCAGCTCAGGAACATCACAGACCTCAAACCTTCAGAAAACATCTGAAAACTATTAATCGAGCACTTCACCCCCATAACATAAGCCAGTTGACTGCACCTGCACATAGTCTGTCTGTATAGTGTACATGGTTTAAGACACTGAATAGTTATAAACTATTATGTATCAATAGCATGTTGTATATAGTCAAAGATGCTGTTACAAGATATTTTTTCTCTCTTGTTCTTCGTAACCCAGTGAAAGGCGGTATATAAATACAGCTAAATAAATAAATAAGGTTGAATTTTACCATGTAAGCAGTTTCTGACCTCAGCAATCCCTGATAAATCTAGTAAGCTGTGTTTTTCTAGTAATAGTGAAAGTCAAGAATTAGTGTTTAATAAAACAAAACTAAGTGGTCTTCTCCTTGAGTGAATACTTCACAGTGCAAATAAACCAGTCTTATTCATTCAATGTATCACTTCAATTCAATATTCCTATATGCATTCAATTATCTAGTATAGGTCTCAGATAAATGTTGGCACTAGAATTCTGGGTATTTATATATCCCCAGTTATGTGCCCGTTAACATCAGTGACCTCCATAAATGTCTTTCAAAAACTTAATGAAGTATTTAGCTTAATGTATGCTATTTTCTCCATGCAGCCAAATAATCAGTGCTTCTCACTGCTCATCTTCCGTACTTCTTAAAAGCCCCAACGCCGTATTTTTAGGCGCCCTCGCGTTTCTCCTCCCGGGGACCTAAGTTGTTCAAAGCTATGGCCTCGTGTCGTGCAATGCTGTGCTATCGGAGCTTCCATTAGTTTACACCGTAATCTGCTTTCATGTTCTTTCATTCTAGTCCTAAACGGGCGAATGGTTTTTCCTATATAAAGAAGATCACAGGGACAACGTATGGCATACACTACGTATGCAGATTCACAAGTCGTAGTGTGTTTTAACCAATAATTCACACCCTTATGGGTGAAATGGGATATCTCCATTGTGATGTTGCACACAGTACAGTGTCCACAACCGCTATGGCCCCCCGCTCTCTTCCCCTTTTCTACTGATTTCACTGTCCTTAACACAGCTGGACTGATATTCTTTAAGATTCTTACTCCTCCTCCACACACATCTCAAAGATTTATTTTGCATTCCTGGCATTACACTTAATATAGTACTGTGTTTCTTTAACACCTTCTGTATACTAAAACATAGGGAGGGAATACCTCGTAATTAAATTGATGAAGTCATCATCTTTCTGTTCACTTCCCGTTCTCCTAGGATTCAATAACGGATTCCTGTTATACAATGCTCTTGAATATGCCCGATGTACTATATATTGAGGATAACCTCTCTCTTTGATGTTAACCTCTAGCTGTTTCGATAGTGTCTTGTAATCTTTGGTGTTGGAACAATTATGTCTATATCTTAAAAATTGGGATAGCGGGAGGCTCTCTTTTAATCTGGGAGGGTGCGCACTATCATAATGAAGGAACATATTACAATCTATAGTCTTCCGAAAAACGGAAGTTCCCCATTGTTCCAATTCTCTAGTAATCTTAATATCTAAATATGTAATATATTGCCTATGGGACTCATGTGTAAATCTTATATTAGAATCACATTGATTTAACCAAAGCAAAAAAGATTGTAGACATGGCTCCGTTCCCTGCCATAACCTAAAGATGTCATCTATGTATCTATACCAAGCTTTTACATTTGTCACATAAGGAGATTGCGGCATCCATTTCCTTTCAAAGTCTCCCATAAATAGATTGGCCACTGAAGGAGCGCATGTAGCACCCATTGCCACTCCCGATATCTGATGATATAAAATCCCTTCAAATACAAAAAAAATTTTGATGTAATGCTAATTCTGTTAACTCCTGCAAGAACTCCAATAGTTCTTCCGACAGATCACCCCGACTGCTTAACGCATTTTTTACTACGGCACAAGCTGCTCTCTGGGGAATGCTCGTATACAACGACTGGACATCCATAGTCACCAAAGTTACGTACTCCACAGCTGCCCACTGCGCCAAACCCCCCAAGATATTCCAAAAATGAGTAGTGTCTCGAACGTAGGATGGGATGTCAATCAACAAAGGCCTCAAAAAAGAATCCAAATAAGTTGACAAGGGTTCTAGTAACGTGCCTTTTGTAGATACAATCAGGCGTCCCGGAGGCTGAGTTAAGTTTTTATGTATTTTGGGAACGGTGTAGAACTTCGCCAGCTGCGGGGTGGGGACATTTAAATATTAAATATTAAAATATTAAATATGAAAGAACATGAAAGAAGATTATGGTGTAAACGAATGAAAGCTCCGTTAGTACAGCATTGCACGACACGAGGCCATAGCTTTGAACAACTTAGGTGTTGGTGCATTGAGGACGTAGATATGGGTATACAGGGTAGATAGTGGGACCAAGTGCTAATAATGAGAGAGCAATGGTGATTTTACAAATTAGACACGGTTCAGCCCGAGGGTTTGAATATGGGTATTGACTGGTCAGCATGCGTTTAGTTAGTGAGGCCAAGTGCATGTACGAAGGGATAAGTCAACGTTAGCACAGTAGAGAAGGTGGCTACATCTAAAAGACACGGCCCACAGTATGATTTTTTTGGCACAAGCCACTAGGGTGGGTATGTCTTTAAAGGGTAATCAATAGATCGCCGGCCATAGGAGTTAAAAATGACAGGAGGAGAGAAAGTCCGCATGCGCAGCATTTTCAGACGGTTCGGAGATGGAATAGTTGGAGGTCTCTGAAAAGTAATAGGCGGGCAGCATCATTCGTTTAGGTATTTACAGTTTTATGGCAACAGTAAGTCTAGTCGCTATAATAAGCACTGATATAAGAAGTTCAGTTACCAACATATGTTATCTTTGTAGAAAATAAAAAGTGTCATGAGGTCCCCTGAGGAACCCGGGAGGAGAAACGCGAGGGCGCCTAAATATACGGCGTTGGGGCTTTTAAGAAGTGCGGAAGATGAGCAGTGAGAAGCACTGATTATTTGGCTGTATGGAGAAAATAGCATACACTAAGCTAAGTACTTCATTAAGTTTCTGAAAGACATTTATGGAGGTCACTGATGTTAACGGGCACATAACTGGGGATATATAAATACCCAGAATTCCTAGTGCCAACGTTTATCTGAGACCTATACTAGATAATTGAATGCATATAGGAATATTGAACTGAAGTGATACATTGAATGAACAAGACTGGTTTATTTGCACTGTGAAGGTTTAGTGTTTAGCAAAGTATATTTACAATAAAAATCCTTTTATACACATTTCAAGTTAGTGAAGGATTTGAGTAAGGGAGAACCTCAGAGGTTGCCAGAGGATAAGCACAGGTGGGGGAAGGGGGGGGAGACATTATCGCCTGGGTATAAGGGTTGTCATCTCAGCGTTCCTGCTTCACCACTAAGTTGCAGTCCTTTTAGATCAAGAGGAAAGGTGCCACATCAAGGGCTCAGTCTCCAAAGCTCTCAGAAGTGCTCATTGATGGTGGTCCCATCCTCGAACGTGCAGGTAAGCAGGCTATCCCAATTCCTCAAGGTGTGGGTCCAGGTCACGTTGGACTAGTTGGTTCTTGACGTAATGAAGCAAGGCTACGTGTTGGAATTTTCCTGCCCAGTTGTCAATGCTTTTATGTTAGAGAAGCAGCTGTCCTTGGGTGCTGTGGTTTTCCTGCTCAGAAAGGAATGGGGGCAAGGGCAGGAATTCAATTTATTTTGAGGAGCTGAAGGAGGAGACCTCTTTTTAGCCCATTCTTGATCCTGAAAGATACTCTGCACCCCCCCTCACCTAATAACAGATAGGGCTCTTGGGTCACAGAAATCCACACACAAGGTAAGGAGAAGGTTAATTGATCTTCATCTTTAGATAATACACAAATCTGTAAATAATACACAACACACTTGTATTATAAACACAGGACCAAAGCGCTTTGGGAGAGCAAGCTAGGCGGTTGCCTATGTTTACTCTGAAATCAAAGCTTTAGGCCTCTTTATTTATAGGCAAAGATTCCATTACACAGCATAATTTCACTTTATTATTCTACGTCTCACATCATGTATATTCATAATATACATATTCTATTCTACGTCTAGTGTTACGTATATTCATAATATACTTTTCTATAGGCATGCACGTCATGGACAATCATGAAAAGACATACATATATTCTCAGACATGACTATGTAGGCCTTAATTCTAATTAATCCTAACACTGACAATTTGATATCTCTGACCAGAGACAGCGGGACTGCGAAGCTGGGTAAACAACTTGCCTTTTACTTATCTTTCTAATAATATAGGCTAATGTTTATGCTATCTGGAACCTTTTACCCAATTTCTTCTACAGAGTATTTCAAGGATGATATTAAATAAGGAGCTACAAATGATATTAACTCTTTCTTAGGGCTTATGCCTGACTGTGTATCCAACCGGGTACAGTCAAGCTTTCTTTCAGATCCAAAGCACGTAAAGACCTTGTGTGTTCTGCATTTCAAGATGGGAGATCCTGTGGTTATTCATTTTGGCAGTGAGTTTCTGATGTCCCTGGAACTCAAGGAGGCTTCTGTGCATATGCCTGTTTGGAACGAAGATAAGAGGTTGCTCAGGTTCTTGGTGCTAGGGAGCCATTATGTTTCAAGTGAGGGCTTTATGGCCTGGTAACAGCCCCCTGCATCTTCTCAAAGGTGATTGCTTGTAGTGGCTGCATCCCTTTGCAAGGAGCGCATGTTGGTGCATCCTTATTTGGATGGATGGCTCATCATGACAAAATTTGCTTCAGAGAGCCATCTAGCCATGGAGCAGGTTATCCAGGTGTTAATAGGCTCTAGGCTGGGCGATGAAGGTCAACAAAAGCAAGTTGGAGTATCTGGAAGCCCTCTTTCAGTACTCAGAGGGGGGGATATTTTCTTTCCAGAATTGAGAATGCACAAGATTCAGAGTCATATAAGAGCCTTGCTGACGGAGAGCTCCACTTGCATGGGACTTCCTGAAGATACTGGGATCCATGGCAGTGACAATCAACTTAATTCCCTTGGCATAGGTGTAATGCACTGGGTGGCTCAGAAGCAGTCATATAAAACCAGGATTCTGTGGACACTGGAGGCCTCGGTGAACTTGATTGATTTATTTATTTATTTATTTATTTATTTAACTATTTCTTTTATACCGCCCCTTCCAGAGATCAAGGGCGGTTTACATATAACAAGTTAACAGTCATGTACACAGTTTGTATACATTTTACATAGAACATAGAACAATAGAAATCAACTATTTACATTAAACAGTAAATATAACATTTATAGGTATTAAAGCAAACACATTAAACTTTATACAAATGAATATTTACAGTGTGTGGTGTGTGTGGTGTGTGGGGCAGGAATTGGTGTAGGTGCTGGAATTTAGTTCCTTTTTTCGTCTTCAAGGTGTGAGGGGGGGAAAGGTCTTGTGGTTACATTGTTGGGTTAGGGGATTAAGGGAGTTTGTGTATGTGTGACCATGTTTGTTGTGGAGCTGGCTTTGGGGGTATAGGGGATTTCGAAGTGTTCAGTGAACAGGTAGGTCTTTAATTCTTTTCTGAATTGGGTGAGGTCTCTTATGGTGCGAAGTTCAATAGGGAGGTCGTTCCAGAGTGTAGGGGCAGTGAATGAGAATGCTCTGGAGCTAGTGGAATTCTTAGTTTTACGGATGGCTTTTGGTATGATGAGGGAGTGGGCAGCGTTCTGTCTGAGGGTCCTTGTCGATGTTGGAGATTGCAGTAATGTGGATAGGTGTGAAGGGGTTATGTCATTTATGAGTTTATAGGTTGTTAGGATAATCTTATATTTGATTCGGCTGTTTATAGGGAGCCAGTGGAGTTCCAGCAGTATTGGGGTTACGTGGTCTGTTAGGCGAGCTTTAGAGATTACCTTTGCACAGATGTTTTGTGCTCTTTGGAGAAGGTATATGCTTTTTTGGGGGAGGCCTATTAGGAGACTATTGCAATAGTCGAAGTGTGGGGTGATCAGTGTACTTACTACGGATCTAAAGTCTTGTGTTTCAAGGAGTGGCCTTAGGTGCTGAATAGTTTTGAGTTTATAGAAAATGGTTTTTACTATTTGTTTTATGTGTGGTAGCATGGTGAGGGTGTGGTCTATTATTACTCCTAAGTATTTTACCTGTTTTCTGACGGGTATGGAGGTTTTGTTGATTGTGATTGTTTCTGGGTATGTGTTCTCAGTCGTGGGTGGTCTTGTCACAAACATTGCCTCAGTTTTTTTGAGATTTATGCTAAGGTGGTTCGTTTCCATCCAGGAGGAGGTCTCAGCCATGCATTTGGATAGCGAGTCATATGTAGGGTTTTTAGCATTTATGGGGATAGCTAACATGATGTCATCGGCATATATAAAATGGTTAATCCTGTGTTTTTTAAATATGTCTGTTATCGGTTGCAGGTACAAGTTAAATAAGAGGGCTGAAAGGGCTGATCCCTGGGGTATTCCCTGTCCTTGAGGGAATGTTTCTGATGCTTGTTGGTCAATTTGGACTCGTATTAATCTATGTGAAATATAGGATTTGAACCAGTTAAGGACAATCCCGCCTATTCCTAGGTTTTCTAATCTGTTGATCAGTGTCATGTGATTAATGTTATCGAAGGCGGCAGAGATATCTATAAATAGGAGTAAGAAGCCTTGATGTTTGTCATCTGTGCCCTTGATGAGGAAGTCCATAAGGGTGATTAGGAGGGTTTCTACTCCATGGAATGGGCGGAAACCAAATTGGTGTGAGTCAAGGGGTTTGTGTTCATCAATGTGTTCTTGTAACTGAATTTGAATTGTTTTCTCTATTATTTTGGCTATGAATGGAATGCTGGCTATGGGTCTGTATGAATTCGGGTCTTTTGAGTCGAGCTTATTATTCTTTATTATTGGTCGGAGTGTTGTGAGTTTTAGGGCATCAGGCATGATGCCCTGTGAAAGGGATTGGTTAACGATGTATTGTATATTTACCACCAGTTCATCTCTTGCACTCTTAATCCATGACACGGGGCATGGATCGAGTGGGGAAGTGGTGGTGTTTATCATAGTTATGATTTTGAGGAGTTGTTTTTGTTCTACCAACTGGAAACTTGTCCATTCATTTGGGATTTTCGTGTTTGATGTGGTGATTAAAGGCAAGGAGAGGATTGGATTGGGTCTGGAGGTTCGCAACTGAGTAGTGGTAAATATAGATGCCAGCCTTGTTGGTTAGAGAGCTCATAGTGAAGATCAGGGAAAGTGTTAGTCATCTGAAAGAAAGTGGTTGATAAATCGACTAGAGACCCAAGCCTTTCGTAGGGCACTTTAGGTCTTTGAACCCTTGGTTTTCAGGGGAGCTATCTGAATCTTCTCTGATAAAACACCACAGTGGTGACATATATGAACCTGAACTAGCAGGGAGGCACTGGAAGCATAGGGATGATTTGGGAAGTTGCCCTGTTGATCAGGTGAACCACGGCCCATCTACAGGCATTGTCCAAGGCTCATAGCAGTGGTTTAGAATGTTCAGGCAGATTTTCTGAGTAGACCTGACTTGGATCCCTGGAAGTGGAAGCTGCTGGCAGAGGCTTTCTTGCTCATTGTAGATGACTATGACGACTACTACTACTACAACTAATCATTTGTATACCGCTACAAGGTATACATAGTGCTCACAGTCCCTACTCAAGTGTCCTTAAACTATCCAATTAATGGCCATCAAGGTGGCAACCCATGCTAAAAGATTCAACCACGTTACACCGCTTCTAAAGGACCACCACTAGGTTACCAGGTTTTTTTATAGGATTTGGTATAAAATCCTTATTATAGCACACACAGCATTTTATGTACGACTCCCACATTCTCTCTCCGATCTCCTAATACCATATGTGCCATCAAGGACCCTATGTTCCCTGCCGCAAAATAGAAATTACCCGTCAAGCTGTTGTCTTCAATTTGGCATCAGCCTTATGGAATTCTCTGCCATATGATATCAGGCTAGAGACATCATATGTCCAGTTTAAGACTGCATTACAAATGTATTACTTTGAGCAAGCATTTATGAACCCTTAAGGTCGGCACAGTAGCTCAGGGGGGACTGTGATTTAAAGGCAGAATGCAAATACATCTTCTGTTTCAGGACACTATTCCCAATTGGAAATGTAACTTTTATTTCCTTAATATGTTATATTGTATGCTTCTTTTATGAAGCGTAATGTCACGCCACCACCACTTGCCTCTAGGTTAGAGGGGCGTGGATTTTTAGAGGAACTTGCTGCTGTATGCTTTTTCAGCTTTTTTTAAAAACTATTTCCCTGCAATGCCCTCTGGGAAATGTAGTCCTTATTCAGCTGTATGGGTGCAGCATGCAGAAAGCTGTAGTCAGGCTCAAGTAGGTAAGGGAAATGACAGAAATTTATTATTTTTATATACACAATGGTTCGATCATACCACACATAGGATTGTTGGTTCAGGATTCTTGGAAGCAGAAATTGTCCAAAACATAGCCAACCACAAAATGCAGTTTTAAAGGTTCTCTCTATTGCAGGATACACAGTCTTTACCAGCAAGCTTATTGTATTCCCTTCTTAGCCTTGCTGGCTAAAGCACAAACAAAAAAACACATTTAAAGTCTGTGGTAAACTTCCCCTTTATAAACACAAGGGATACACAGTCACCCTGCTTGTGGAATAAGGGTACCTTTTTCCTGGATAACCTTCTCTCAGGACTAGCTTGCTTTCTCTACGTTCCCCAGGTTTACAGCTTGGCACAAGGAACAGTCCATGGGTGTGTCCTCCTCAATCAGCTTCACCTCGGTCTCTCCCAGCTGCATAGGCTCTGACTCCCCGTCCTGCTCAGCTAACAGCCTCCCGGGGGATCTTGGAGTCTCTCTTGTTCCTGGCTCCAAACTCTCCTGCAGCCGTGCTATATGCCAAATAGCACTCTCTCCGGCTAGAAGCTCTGTTCCTCTGCTCAGCCTGGCTTCCTGCTTCTCCTCTCCTCCTTTCCACTAAATCATACTCTTCTCTGGGTTTATACTTCCAGGGCTCTAGCTCCAACCCCACCCTACTCAGGTGACGGCAATCAGCCTGACTCCGGGCACCTGAGTGCTTGAAGCATTCACTGCCTAAAGGATTCTGAGCCTTGTATCCTCTCCCCTTCATTCCACTAGGGGGAGCATGAAATGTGGTCCACGTGGAAGTTTTCTGATCCCTGGAGGTGTTTATGGCTTTCCTACCCTGACTTGAGTAAAGGCGGCCCTTTACTAGGGTGAATTCCCTGTCTCTTTGTCCTCCCCCAGACTCTGGATAGGTCTCCTTGCCACAGTAAACCACTTTGCAGTTATCTATGAAAGGTGATATAGCAAATGTAAATAAACTTAAACAGAGCTTACAATCTAGCCAAGATAGACAAGCAGAACAAATAGGGGACTAAGGTAGTTCGGGAAATGATAAGAACACCACAGGGTGTTAAACAGGATCCAAAAACAGCCTTGAAGAGGTGGGTTTTTAGGATCACTGGGACGTTCCATTTATGAACTTGATAGCCACCAGAGCAAATTCAAAAGCCCTCATTTCTTCAGCTGGAAACGAGTGAGGGTTTGTGAGTCTGGATGCATTGCTATAGTGGTGGCTTCTGACAGGGATCCTGTATATCTTTCTTGCATGACCCCTGCTGAGCCAAGTTATTCAGTGGATTGCATCGCATTCGCTTAGTTATCCTAGAGCTGCCAAAGAGGCCGAGGAGAGTGTGATTTGCAAATCTGGTTAGATTCAAGGTGGAAGAGGGGCTAAGGCTTCTGCAGCAAAAGGGGTCTTCTACTGCAGAGGCTGGAGCTCATGGCGACACATCTCCCTTTTTTTCTTATGGTTTGGTCCTTGAGAGATCTCAACTGAGACATAAAGGCTATTCTGCTGAAATTAATGTGACCCTGCCAGAGGCATGTAAGAGCTCGAATGCTTTTGACTTACACCAGGGTTTGGGGAGTTTGAGCGAGCTTTGGTACGAAGAAAGGGGGGGGGGGGTTCCCCTCTCTAGGACTGATTTTCTGTATCTTGGCCTCCCTCCATGAGGGCTTGAAGCAGGATCTGGTCTTAAGGCTGGTCCTTCCACTAGGCATCTGCCTGGGGCGGCGTCACCACAACAGTCCTCAGCCTATGGAAATTCGTTTTTATTATTATTCGACACAGCTGCTGTTATAGTACAAATCATAAATGTTACATCACATTTTCCAAATTGCTTCAGATGATCACAGCCATTGCTCATATAACCTATTTTACTACAGACTAGACATACAGTACTCGCACCCTAATGATAACCTAACAATTTATAATTTTTTAAACAACAATAATCAAACCTATATACCAAGATTCCCCCATCCCCACTACCTCTTTGACATCTGTGACCCCCACGGTTTAATCACTGCAGTGTAGTTTCACATGCTGTACCTGTCATTCTTTACATTGTTTTCCCAGCTCCTGACTCACATAGGTTCTCTTATCAAGAGTTGGTATTGCTAGCCTATCTCATTCTCTATCTATATGCCCATCTTCAATCAATCATTACTGCTAACTGGCACAATACTTCATTGTCCAGGTTTATATTCTTAACCATTATTCCAATAATCAGCATCCTTCTAGCACCGATATCTGCAACTATCCCTGTATTCCAACAGCAGGCTATTGATTCCCCCAATCTACCTCTGCCCCTCACTTACACACTCACTCATTCACCCTTGCACTCGTTTCCCCCCTTCCCTCCCCCTCCCCTTTGTTCCCTTCCGCATGCGCTCCTCTGTTTCCCTCACCCTCCCGATACCCTTTTACATACCCTTTCAAATCTTCAGATTCTCAACGCTGAGACAGTGAACCCCCTTTCATCCCTCGTCCAGCGGGCTCTTGGCACACCTTTCAGCTTTGACTTAGACTTTGGACTGGGGACCAGACTCGTATATACATTTCAATGGCCTTTCCCCCCAATATTCGCGCTGTGCGCTGTTCCATATTCATTAGCTCCGACACTGACTGTGCCCTCTCCCCTATTGTTGGTGCCTTTTCTTCCATCCAGTGTCTCAATATGCATTGCTTTGCTACTAGGAATCCTTTTTCACACAGCTTCCACTTACAGCTTATCATACGAGTCTCTGCCTCATATGACCCAAAAAGACACCACTCTGGTGTCATCTCCAGTTGACATGATACCCATCCACTTAATTTCGCCCCCGTTTCCTTCCAAAAACCTTGAATACAGTTACAGAACCAAAAGCGATGGGCTAAGGTGCCATTTTCTTTCCCACAGAGTTTACATACATCTGTTGAGGTCAAGCCTGCCCGTGCTGCCCACACGTTGTGTACATAGGCTCGCCACAAAAACTTATACTGTATTTCTTGCATTTGCATGGACTCTGTAACTTCCTTTATTGTTTTGAAGGCTCTGTGTAGCCTCTCTACTGATCCTGCCGGCATTTTATCGTTTTGCCACTTCCTCACTAAAGACTCCAGTCCTTTTTTCTCTCCCCCAGGACATAATTCCTTCCATAGCCCCTGAACCTTAATCTTCCCCTCTAGGGCTCTAAAAAGATCTATCATTCCGTTCCCGCTTAATAATAGACTGCTTTGTATTTGTAGACTTCTCACATAATGCCTTACTTGTAGGTACAGGTAAAAATCATGAGGATCTAATTGGTACCTGTCTCTCAACGAGATGTAAGAATCCAACTCTCCTGCCCCTTCAATTCTCAAATGTCCTATGTAGTGAAAACCACTCTGGGCCCATTTCATAGCTATCGGCCCTTGCATTCCCAGCCTGAAGTCTACATTTCCTGTCAATGGAAGGCAGTCTGATCTTTTCCAGTCAATGTTCTTGTGGCAACAGAGACCTTTCCATGCTTGCCTAAGTGCTTGTAAGTACACAGAGTCCCTCCAAATTGGCGGCAGTTCACCCTGATTTCTGTGCAGCAGGCATACTCTATGTTGCAGTCCCAACATATCATCAGTTAGTTCTATCGGCATAATTTCTGTCATGCCCTCTATTAGGTCTCGTAAGGATCTAGTTAAACAAACCAAATTGTAAGCTCGTAGTGACAACAAGCCAGCCCCGCCGTCCTCCGCAGCTTTCATCAACATCTCCATCGCAATACGAGCCTTACGCCCTTTCCACAAAAATCTGGAGATATGGCCCTGCAAGGTTTGTACATCCTTTCTCAATAGCCATACTGAAATATGCCGTAACATGTATATCCACCTGGGGGCCTCCACCATGTTAAAAAGTGCTATTCGACCTTTCAACGAAATAGGTAGCTCCTGCCATTTTTTTAACTGTTCTATCGTCTCTTCCATCATAGGCTTCATATTAACATTATATAGCTGAGCGATCCGTTCTGCAATTTGAATGCCTAAGTATCAGATCTGACCGTCGGCCCATACTAAGGGAAAAGAACCCTTCCACTGTTTGTGTACGCAGCCCCTAGCATTCAATGCCAAAGACTTGGCTCTATTTATTTTCAATCCAGAGAAAGTTCCAAATTTCTCAATCTGCTATAGCGCCAGCTCCAACGACCTCTGGGGGGGTTCGTCAAGCATAGCAACACATCATCCGCAAAAGCACTAATTTTTATTCCTCCCCCCTTTTCCACGTTATCCCCTGTATCTCTTCCAACTGCAATAAAGTTATTAACAAGGGCTTCAACTGGAGCACAAACAGTAAAGGTGATAGGGGGCATCCTTGCCTTGTCCCTCTTTGTAATGTAAAAGATTCCGAGTTCTCTCCCCTTACCGCTATGTATGCCAAGGGGGTCCGTGTATAGTACCCTCACCCATCCTACAAATGCCCCTGCAAAACTGAACCTGTGTAACACTTCGAATATGTACTCCCATGAGACTCTGTCTAATGCCTTTTCGGCATCTAAGCTGACTAGGAGTAATGGGGTTCCCTTCTGCATGCATCTCTCCATCCCCAGTATTACTCTGCTTATATTCAGGGACGCTTCCCTACCTTGTACAAACCCGGACTGATGAGAGCCTACTAATCTCGGGAGAAGAGCTTGTAGTCTTCCTGCCATGATGGAGGCCAAAATCTTCAGATCGTAATTTATTAATGAAATCGGCCTATAGGAGGTCGGGCCCTCCGGATCCTTACCCACTTTATGTATAAGGGAGATGGAGGCCGTCCGCATATCTCTCGGGAAACCCTTAGCTTCCAGTGCCTCTGCATACAGAGCAGCCAACGTGGGAGCCACCCGAGGCTCCAACATCTTATAGAATTCTGATCCGTAGCCATCTGGCCAAGGCGTCTTGTGAGGCTTTCCTGCTCTAATAATTTTCTGAATTTCCCCACCAGAAATAGGCTTATTTAGCTCTAATAAGTCCTGCTGGGTCAACTGTGGTAATTGAATCTTATCTAAAAAGATTTTTTTCCTGTTCTCTATCTTCCTCCTCTGGAGTATACAGCCTTCTATAAAATTGCTTAAAGACCTCAGCCACTCTCTTTACCTCATGTTGCTTAGTCCCCTCTTTATCTCGGATGGTAGCTATCAGCCTAGCGCTCCCCCACTCTTTCACTAATCGTGCTAAAAGTCTACCTGAGCGGTTCCCGAAATGAAAAAATTGGTGCCTATAATATTGCATATCTTATACTGCCCTCTTTTGCAACATGTTGTTTAATTTCCTTTGGGCCTCCAAGTAGCTCTGCAATGTTACCCCTGTAGAACGCTCTAAGGTCACCCTCTTCAGTTCTCGTAGATCTTGTGTCAGCTGCAATATACTGTCATTAATTTTTTTTCTTTTCTCTTGCTACGTATGCAATCACATGCCCCCGCATCACCGCCTTTCCCACTTCCCACAATAGTGCCACCGATTCAGTGCAGTCCTCATTATATCCTAAGTACTCCTCCCATTTCTGTTCTAAGAATTTCTGAAATTCCAAAATTTTCCACATATGTTTAGGGAATGACCATCTATAGCGTCCAGACTCTATTCCTCTCCAATTTATCCTCACCATTGCGTGATCAGATACTACAATTGGTTCAACCTCTGCATTAAGCACCTTCCCAAAATCTTTTTTGGAGACCAGTACATAATTAATTCTAGACCATGTTTGATGGACTCTCGACAGATGCGTGTAATCCCTTTCCCCTTCATGTAATGTTCTCCAGACATCTACCAATCCTCCCATTTGGCACAGATAGCTCGCTCCTCTCTTATTCCACTCTCCTCCACCTCGTGAGTTAGATTTGTCTAGCTCTGGGTCATGTGGGCAATTAAAATCCCCTGCCAGCACTATCGTGACTTTTGGCACAATTTCAATTTTCTGCAGCAGGCTCTGGAAAAATTTATGTTCATACACATTTGGTGCATATATGTTGCCCAAAAGGATTTCTTCTCTGTTCAATCGAGCATGCAGTAAAATAAACCTCCCCAATGGGTCCATCTCCTCTCTTAATACTTCCACCTGGATCCCTTTTTTTACTAGTATCGCTACCCCCTCTTTCCCCCCCCCCCCGATGCCGCGTACACTTGACCTACCCAGTCCCTCTTCAGCTTAGCATGCTCTTTTGCATTCAGATGGGTCTCTTGCAAAAGGGCCACTTGGGCTTTCCCTTTTCTCAGCGCTTGCAAAACCTTTGTACGTTTTATGGAGGTACTTATGCCCCCTACATTCCAAGTGATAATACGTGTCTGGGGTCTCATTGATGCCACATATCTTTATTATTTCTCACAACTGCCCTACCTAGCATTTTCAGTTTTGCTCGAGGTTGCCCAGCCTCAACCCCCATCCGAATCCAATTAGCTTGGTCCCCTCCTTCTTTGAGTCTTACCATTAAATACGCCATCTCTAAATCCTGTCTCTTCACTCGTTATATTAGTTTACTCCTCCCCCACCCCACCCCTTCCCTCCCCTTCGTGGTCGCGCTTCATCTCTCCCCCTCCCCCCTCTCTCTTCCACCCCTCCTTTGCTCCGCAAAAGTTCTCAGCACTTCCTCTCTGAGGAATTAGTCCCCCAACTGGCGCTGCAGGGCTGCCTCGACATCACACCCCTCTCCCCCCTGCATCTGAACTCTGTTCAATGTCTTCAAACACAACCACACCCACACACACACAACCAGTCAATGCCTTCATAACAACTCAACACTAACCAAATAAAACTGACACAGCGTCAAGTCCATTAAGACACTGGGCTCTTACGTCCACATACAGTTCCATCCAAAGTTCCAAGTGTCCGCCGGTCTGCTTACATCCATTTATTGCTTTTGCGCTCTTCGGCCACTGTAGCCATTAGTTCTTTCACGTTGCGGCTCCCTCCTCTGATGCCTTTGTGTCCAAATCCGACAGGAATTTCTTTGCCGCCTCAGACGAGCTGAACACGTGGCTCCAACCCGCGTTCGACACGCTCAGGACTGCAGGTTACGCTAACGTAAAGTGCAATTTTCTTTGGAATAAGGCTGCACAGATTGGTGTGAACTCCTTCCTCTTTGCTGCGATCGCTGCAGAGTAATCCTGAAAAATCAGTATTCTGTGGTTCTCCAGTAGTAAGTCCCGCTTCCTCTGATACGCCTGGAGCAATTGAACTTTATGGTAAAAGTTGAGCACCCTGGCGCTTACCACCCTAGGGCGTTGTCTCAACTCCATTTTGGCTCCCATCCGATGAGCCCGCTCAACTTTAATATCCCTGATTAAGGTGCTCAGTCCCAGTTCCTGGGGTAACCATTTTTCAATTAACGGTAGTAACATTTGATCTGTTGTAGATTCAGGGACTCCCACTATTCGCAGGTGGTTCCTCCTCGACCTGTTCTCCAGGTCATCTACTTTTTCCAACAGGGCCTCAATTTTTAAATGTGGTGCCTCATTTTCTCGAGACCTCCTCCCTTCTTCATCCTCAATCGTCGCCACTCTGTGCTCCACTTCATCCACTCTTTGCTCGATTCCTGCAAGTGACTCCCCAACAAACTCCAATTTTTTCATAATTTGGTCAGATTTGGGGTCCAGCAGCTTCACTACCTCTCTTGCTAATTCCTCCGTAGCTGAGTCTGTGCTCTCAGTACCGGGTGATGCTGGCTGTGATAACGCGGATGTTGAGACTCCAGATTTCTGAACCTTCTCCCGGTCTTTCCTTGCCGGTAAGGTAATTTTCTTTACTGCTCTCATCGCCCGTTTGAGGCCACCCAGTCTTCTCCAACTGTTTAATCACTCTGGCCGATTATTGAAGGCTAAGATCAATTATTTGCCGATTAATATTGAGGCAGCTCCGGAGCGAACTGAGAAGCGTTCTCACTCGCTCATGCGTCACGTAGGACCTCCCTCACTTAGCCTAAATCAAACCTTCCTCTGCTTTCTGTCAGGTGAACTCTAAAACTGAGCAAAATTAGTTGGCACAGGGTCTTGAACAGATACGCACAAAAAACCTAGTGTGTTCTGCCCACCACCCCTCACCAGAGGTTTGGAAGGGGTGGGATGCAGCCTGCCTTAAATGTGTGCATCTGCCGAAGACTCTGTATTGGCTGCTTTCGCTTAGTTTTCATGTTGATCTAATGGAGGGTGCCAGCAGAAGGAGCAACTAGGGCACAGCTCGACTAAGAACCAAAGGGGATATGCTGGTCATCTGAAGGGGAAGAGGGGAAGGAAAGGAGTTGCTAGACACCTGAAGAAGGAGGGGGGAGGGGAGGGACAATCCTGGACACCGGAGGGGGAGCAGCGAACAGAAGAGGCAATGCTGAACACCTGAAAAGAGGGGTAGGGAAGAGGCTAATGGGAGACAACCAACATGGCTTTTGACAAGAAAGATCTTGTCTTACTAATCTGTTATGTTTTTTTGAAGGTGTGAATAAATAGATAGACAAAAGTGACAAGGTCCCTCATCAGAGACTTGTGGCAAAACTTAAGTCATGGGATAGGAGGCAGTGTACTATTGTGGATCAGGAACTGGTTAAAAGATAGAAAGCAGAGGGTTGGGCTAAATGGCCAATGTTCCCAATGGAGAAAGGTGGAGTACCCCATGGATTTGTGTTGGGTCTGCTGTTTTTTGACATATTCATAAATGACCTGGAAAAGGGAATAACAAGTGAGGTTATCAAATTTGCAGATGACACGAAACTATTTAAAGTTGTTAAAACCCATGAGGATTGTGGAAAATTGCAAGAGGATCTTGATAAATTGGAATACTGGATATCCAAATGGCAGATGAAATTTAATGTGGGCAAGTGCAAAGTTATGCACCTAGGGAGGAACAACCCAAACTATGGTTACACATTGAACATAAGAACATAAGACATGCCATACTGGGTCAGACCGAAGTCCATCAAGCCCAGTATCCTGTTTCCAACAGTGGCCATCTAGGTCATACGTACCTAGCAATATCCCCAAATGACACAGGTTCCACAATGCTTGTACTGGGTCAAGCATTGATATCCTGGGTCCCTTTTTAATAGTGGTTTATGGACCTTTCCTCCAGGAACTTGTCCAAACCTTTTTTAAACCCAGCTATACTAACAGCCCTTACTACATCCTCCGGTAACAGATTCCAGAGTTTGATTACACGTTGAGTGAAAAAATATTTTCTCTTATTTGTCTTAAATAGTTTACCCTGTAGCTTCATTGCAAGGTTCCACATTAGGAACCACTACCCAGGAAAAAGATTTAGGCGTCATCATGGATAACATGCTCAAACCCTCTGCCCAGTGTGCAGCGGTGGCCAAGAGAGCAAATAGAATGCTAGGTATCATAAGGAAAGGAATGAAAAATAAAACAAAGGATATTATAATTCCTCTGTATCGTTCCATGGTGCGATCGCACCTTGAATATTGTGTGCAATTCTGGTCGCCATATCTTTAAAAGGATATAGTGTTATTAGAAAGGGTACAGAGAAGAGCCACCAAAATAGTAAAGGGGATGGAAGGATACCCCTATGAAGAGAGGCTAAAAAGATTAGGGCTCTTCAACCTGGAAAAGAGACGGCTGAGGGGAGATATGATAGAGGTCTATAAATTAATGAATGGAGTGGAACGGATAAATGTAGATCAATTGTTTACGTTATCAGACTATAGAAAGACTAGGGGACATGCAATGAAGCTACAGGGTAAACTATTTATAACTAATAAGAGAAAATATTTTTTCATTCAACGTGTAATCAAACTCTGGAATTTATTATTGGAGGATGTAGTAAAAGCTGTTAGTGTAGCTGGGTTTAAAAAAGGTTTGGACAAGTTCCTGGAGGAAAGGTCCATAAACCATTATTAAAAGGGACCCAGGATATCATTGCTTGACCCAGTACAGGCATTGTGGAACCTGTGTCGGACAACTCCAAGGTTGAAAGCTGAGGAAACAGGGAGAAGTAGAGTTATCCACAGACATTGAGAAAGGAGGAAGGGGAGAGGAGGGTTTAGGCGGAAAAATAAGCAGCTCAGTTTTAGCCATGTTCAATTTCAAGCAGCGATGAGAAATCCAAGCAGCAGTGTCAGAAAGGCAGGCAGAGATCCAGGCCTGGCTTGCTGGAGAGATTTCAGGTGTAGAGAGGTAGATCTGGGAGTCATCAGTGTAAAAATGGTACTTAACGCCATGGGACGAGATGAATGCACCAAGGGACTGGGTATAGAGAGAGAAAAGGAGTTGGACCCAAGACATATCCTTGGAGTACACCAATTGAGAGCGTGATAGCAGTAGAGGAGGATCCACTAGAACAAACAAACCAGGATAGCACAGAGTCCTTAAAACCAAGAGAGGACAAATTATCAAGGAGAAGGTTGTGGTCAACAGTGTCAAAAGCAACAGAAAGGTCAAGAAGGATGAGGATCACGTAAAGGCCCTTGGAGTTTGCCAGGAACAGGTCACTGGAGACTTTGGCAAGAGCCATTTCGGTAGAATGTAAAGGACAAAAGCCAGATTGTAGAGGATCCAGAAGGGCTTGAGAGGAGAAAAAGTCAAGGCAACGGCGTGAACCACATGTTCGAGTAGCTTAGAAACAAAGGGGAGGAGGGAGATGGGTCGATAATGAGAAGGACAGGTAGGGTCTAGTGAGGGTTTCCTGAGGAGAGGAGTAACCACAGCATACTTGAAGGCTGTAGGGAAAGTTGCAGTGGAGAGTGATAGGTTGAGAATATGAGAGATGGAAGGGACTGAAGTGGAGGAGATGGAGCTAAGAGACAGGTGGGAATAGGATCAGAGGAGCAGGTAGTGAGTTTGGATGAGGAAAGAAGGTGAGTGGTTTCCACCTCAGAGATCATAGAAAAGGAAGGAAGGGTAGCAGAGGTAGAGGGGGAGGAAGTTGGGAGGGAGGAGGGGGGGAGTAGCTGACCTCGTGGGGAAATGGAGTGTTATCTTGTGGATTTTGTCATGGAAGTAGTCTGCCAGGGTTTGGGCAGAAAAGGGAGGGAGGGGTCGGAGGCGGAGGCACCTTGAGGAGAGTTGTAAAGAGATGGCAAGGGTCAGAGGCAAGAGAGTAAGTCAAATGAACATAATAGTCTTGTTTGGCGAATGCTATGACTGGAAAGAGACAAGCATGAATTTGAAGTATAGAAAGTCCGCACGGGTGCAGGATTTGAGCCAAGCACGATCAGCTGAGCGAGCATAGGAACATAGATAGCGGATAGTGGAAGGCAGTACGCCTCACAGGACATGGCATGAGCGGAGCAAGAGCATCAACGCAGAGGAGAGTGCAGTGTTATAGGAAGCTACTGTCTCATCAACAGAAACGGACAGTATAATGGAGGAAAGAGGTGATGAGACAGTGGAGGAGAGAGCCCATGGGTCATTTTATTTGGTACCAAATAAAACAAAACTGCAGAGAGATCATTCGGACCTCCGGAACTTGAAGTGTGCCTGTAGCTTTCTGTTTCGTTACAAGGCCAGAGACTTATCAGCCCCGCCTCATATCTTTGGCAATGCTAAAGGATTGTGTGTTGAAGGTAACTTTCCTTATGGCTGTCTCCTTGGAAAGACAGATTTGAGAACTATAGGCCCTCTCTTGCAGGGATCCCCTTTCTATGCTTTACCGAGGCAGGTGGTTTGGTTCAGGCGGTTCCTTCTTTCTTGCCGAAGGTTGTTTTGGTGTTTTCACGTGAATCATGTTGTCTCCCTACTTCCCTTATGTAAGGCACAGTTGTGGTATGTGAAGGTTATGAATGACTTTCAGAGGTCCAACAGGCTATTTGTTGTGTTTGTTTGGGGTCTGAAGAAAGGGGAGGCTGCTTCTAAACCAATAATCGCAAAATGGCTTAAGGAAATGATTGATTCAGCCTGTTGTTGAAGGGGCACTGGGTACCTGAAGGGTTAAGAGCACACTCTACCTAAGGTCTTTCAGTTTCTAGGGCTGAGGTTCAAGCAGTCTCTGCAGGGCTGCGATCTGGTCCTCATTGCATTTCTTTTCAAAGTATTTTGGGCAGGATTTGCTTGACAGAGAGGATTCTGCCTTTGGGAGGGAGTGTGCTCAGAGCAAGTGTTTCTCATTCCTGCCCTGTGTAATAGATGCTTTCTTACATGGTGATAAGGAAGGAGAAAGTTTGATCTTATCTGTTAATTTTTTTCCTCAAGTCTTATCAGACCAGTCTAGAATCCTACCCCTGTTAGTTAACTTTAAAGTTTTTGCTGTTTGTTCTAGCATTTGCCTTTTCATTGTTTGGCTGGTGCTCTTGGATTCACTTCAAGACTAAGGATGGACCTGGAGGTGACCTTGGGACCCCGCTTAGTGGATGGGAGAGAATTACAAAGGTCTACTTTTGCTTTATTATGGAAAAAATCGAAAGGAGCTACTGCAGGAAGGAACTTTCTCTCCCACCACACCCGGCGTCGGACACTCGGACGGTCACCCGAAGCACATGGACATCATCAGGACATCCACACGCTGCAAAACTCACCACACAGGAGCTCTAAGTACAGCATTACAAAAGATGAGTCTCCTGATTGCAGCACTCATCTGCTGACATCACTGCACAGTGCCAAGCTCTGCCCGCAGGCCTCATCACCTGGCAACACTGCTCACCATTTAAAGGAGCTACTTCAGGCGCCTCCATGCCTAAGGGCCAAGCCAAAGGGCCCTTGAGTGTGGCCTTTAGGAGTGGCCCACGTACAAGAGAAGGAGACCCACCAGATACCCAAAACACAACACAACATCACACCAAGGACGGATAAGCACAATTAGAAGGGAAACATACCCAGAATAAGTACAGCAATACAGCCAGCATGTGGCCACATGGCATCTAGATTGTAGTAATCCTCTTTCTGCTGCAACTGTTGTTATACCAAGCAAGGACTACATGAGCCAAGTCACACATATCTCCACACCCACAACAACCTCACATTCCGTGCATCACCCATGGCAGCACCACAACAAACAAGCATCACGCAAAACACACATCTTAATACAGATAATACCAGCAGACCATCCACAAGCCACACACACCAACCCCATTCTCGATACCACCATCACGTGCACACTCATTAATGCAAGATCTATCATAAACAAACCCAGCACTATCACCGACTACTTGCAGACCCAAAAGATAGATATCCTATGCATTACAGAAACTTGGCTCAATTAACACCGACAAGGTCATCTAAACCAAATCACCCCACCCGACTACTCAGCGTTCAACTGCCCGAGAACACACAAAAGGGGAGGGGGATTGAATAATACTAGCTAGAAGCCAATAGAAATTCAAGACCATCTCTTCTAGCAGCACAGCGGAAGCCAACATAATCACCGTATCTAACAAGTATATTAGCATATACCTCACATACAGACCACCCAATGCCAAGTCTGAAGAACTCTCCACAATACTGGAGACAATCTGCACACACAACACATTACATAAACTGCTCATTGTCTTAGGAGACTTCAACCTCAGTTCTACATCCAACAAAGAGGCTAAATCTTTCCTCAAAGCAATGGAATCCTTGCAATACGTTCAATCAGTCGGAGCACCCACCCACCCACAGACTGGGATCAATTCCTGACCTCATATTCATCTCAAAGACTTCATGAATGTGATCAAATCACCGCCCCAGCAATTATACCGATACCTTGGTCAGACAACCACTTAATAACATTCTCAATTCGAGTAGTCAGCCCTGTCAGCCACCAAGATGAAGACTGCAAGAACAGAAGATTCAAGACCTTTAACAAAGAAAAATTCCTACAAGAAATAATCCCGAACTACATCAAGATATTGATGATCTGGACAACATTGAGAACTGAAACCTCACCATATCCACAGCAGCATCTGCCCTAAACAGAAAATATGCAAATACACACAGGAGATCCTGGTACTTCAATGACATCTGAGAGGCAAAGTGAGCCCTAAGGAAACTCGAAAGGAAATGGAGACAAAACAAGGCCCCGGACATCCTACACCAATACAGAACCAATCAATTGCAATACAATAACTTGATCGACTGATGCAAGCAACAGTACCACACCAATATCATTATGAAATCAGCAAAGAAACCAAGAGAACTATTTAACATGGTACAGAATCTCACCAGAGACTCAACACAACATCCTGGAGATATACTCTCAAGAAATGACAAACTACATAATGAACAAACATCATAAACTCCAATGTACATCCCAACTACGAAGAGCAATGTGACAAACCTTGAACACACGCAAACCTGGGATGACTTCATCATACTATCCAAGCAACAAATAGAACACATCATGGATTCCCTTAACACAGCAACCTCACCGGCGGACCCATGTCCGGTGGCATGGATAAAATCTGCCAAGGATCAACATAACCAATATATACACAATATAGTAAAGACATCACTTCAACAAGGCTATATGCCACCCTCCCTCAAACAGGGAGGGTGGCATATAGCCATACGGCCAGTACTTAAGAACATATAGCATGCGGCCAGTACTTAAGAACACTTCACTCAGTACAGATGATCCAACAGCATATCGCCCAATCTCCAGCTTAGTATTTATCTCAAAAATTATTGAAAAAAACGTTCAAAGACAACTGCAGGACCAGCACACACCATTGGACCACCATCAATGTGGTTTCAAACCACAGCATAATGTAGAGACGCTGTTAAACTTCCTCTTCGACAACATCATAAGGGGCATAGACAGCATCAGGAATGGATTCCTTCTAATATTTATGGACATTTCAGCTGCCTTTGATATTGTATCCCACAATATAATGCTGCAACATCTTCAAGAATTTGGACTACTCAATAACACACTGAAGTGGTTTGGCTCCTACTTAAGTAACAGAATGCAGCAAGTCAAATGCGGGGCAAACAAATCCACACTTTTCTCTATACCACAAGGCATCCACAAGGTTCTGCACTCTCCTCAATCCTCTTTAACCTATACATACAACCCATCTGCAACATTATCAAAAAACATAAGTTACATTACCAGATATATGCTAACAATCTCATGATTTTATACCCCGTTCGACCTACATGCACCCAAACTCTCACCCATAATCCAATGTCTTGAAGACATGACTACCTGGCTCAGTAACAACAACTTGTCAGTAAACTACAACAAGACAGAAGAGCACTATACATCACCAGAAACGCCACCTTCAACTTTCCACAATCAATCAACCTCCTGCACAAGACAGTAATAGTAAAAAGCGAAGTGAGATACCTGGGTATCACCCTGGACAAAAACCTTAATCTCCAGTCCCACATCAACAAAGCTGCTGCAAAAGCATACCACAGACTAGAGCTCATCAGGAGGCTAAAACCAGTCGTAAGCCAGGACCATTTCCGCACAGTGTGCCAGGCTATCATCACCCCTATACTGGACTATGGGAATGCACTATACCAAGGGCTCCCCAAAGCAAGTCATCCATCCACTCCAACTGGCACAAAACACGGCAGCACGCATCATCATAGGCACAGCCAAAAATTAACATATCACCACTATACTTCATCAACTACACTGGCTTCCAATTCACTCCCGTGCAAGATTTAAAATGACTCTAAACATACTCAAAATCATTCACCACTTCTCAGCAGACGTCCAGCAGAACAACCATCAGAGACTCTGGTGCACGACCTAGGTGAAATAACAAGGAAAATATGCTCATCATACATTTTTACCAAAAAAACAAACATACCATGTCCAGAAGAGAGCCGTCACTCTCTGCACCTCCGTTATCGAACTCCCTTCCTGATGACATGCAAGCCTTAGGAGACATCAAGGACTTCTGGAAAAGACTCAAGACCCTCCTGTTCACTGAACACTTTGGTTACGTTACATAGACTGTTAAACACAACAGACAGGATCCCCTCCTAAACCCTACAGATCAACGGTACACACAACCCAATACACTGACCAAACTGTAAATAGGCTAGAACTTACGTAGTTTATAGACAAGCTATCATCTGCCCTGCATGGCAACCCCCTCCTATGTTCCAGTCCAATGTACCCAGTTCTTGTTTAATGTATTCAGTTAAGTTACAATGTAAACCACTTTGATTGAAGAATAAGGTGGTATAAATAAAATAACTGCATGGTGCCCTTATATAGGGCAGGATGCACAAGCGCTTGGTCTCTGTCCCCATCTGCTGGTAGGGGGCAGAACTTGTCATCTGGACTGGTCCGGTAGTACTCAAGGAAAGAAAATTAGCAAGTAACACCAAATCTTTCCTTATGCTACTGCTACGAATTGTTCTAATCTAGTCTCTTTCCTTTACTGTTGTTTTACATACAAATTATTTTCTGAAGGGTTGAGCAGCAACATTTAAGTTTCAATAGGTTCTTCTGAATTTTGTGATGTTACCCTATCCTGAAGAATCCCTACTGCTCATAGCCTCTCTAAAATGGAATAGCTTCAAAACGGATTTAAACGTTTTTACACTTAAAACAGATTTAATTTAGTTACTGCTGATCTTGATCTAGAAACATAGAAACATGATGACAGAAAAAGACCACATGGCCTATCTAGTCTGTCCTTCCATATCAACAACTACAACAGTCCACTTTTTACCTTTAGAGATCCTCTGTGTTGGTCCCATGCTTTTTTGAATTCAGTTACTGTCCTAACGCTCATTAAATAAGTCCTTGTAAGTCATGGTGAAATACCTTTCTGATGTTTTACCCTTCAGAGTCCTTATTCTACTGTTCTAAAATACTGCTCTTTGCAGGAGTTGCTTTCCGTCTACGACTGCAGGGAGAGTAAGAATGATTGTCCAGGTCGCAGGTTATGGCGCAGGTTTCCTGAGCATGTGCAGGAGATCTTGGAACCTCACTTAAATACCAGGTTTGTATTTTCACTGGAAGAGGAGTTTATTTTCTTGTTCGCTCATCTTTGCATTAAAAATTAAAAATTATTTAAAAGCGGATATTTTTAGCTAGTAATGCTGGTGAGAGAAGATGTTTTCCTGTGTAAGGGGTAATGGTGTTGGTATGGCTAGGCAATAATTATCACATTGTGATCAAGACTGGGGGGAAAAATTCTATTGCTGTAATTTTAAAAGGGGACACTTGATAATTTATATTGTTTTTTTATTTATGCCTATTTGGTTTTCCGGAGTTAAAGAGTAACCTAGTAGTTAGAGCACTGGCTTGGTAACCACAAGGATTCCCACTGGTACTCCTTGTGGCCTTGGGCAAGTCACTTAACCCTCCATTGCCTCTTAAGAAAGGCCTGGCAATCTACTTCCGGTCACAGTGCCAAGAAAACCCAGGAGCTACTGGGTCGTCGGGAGTCAGCATTGACTCGAAGGCACACATTGAATTTGGTATATCTCCATTCAAAGTTGTAAATAGTAATATCATGGTGGTTTACATAAATAGGTAAAAAACAGACATTAAGAATAGACTAAAAATATAAAAAATACATTTATAGTACTAGCCATAAAAGGAACACACCAGAAAGGGATGTATAAAACAATAATCAGTGGGGTAAGTTTATTATGCAAAGCTAACAGTTGCACGCATGTTGTGCGTACCGAGGTCCCATGTTGTTTAATGGGACATCGGAGCACATACTGCACATGTACTGCTAGTGCTGCTTAGTAAACCTACCCCAGTACTTAAGACATTGTAACTAACACAAAGGGAAGCAGAATGAAACTATGTGTGTAAGTGACCAAGAAAGGAATTACAAAAATAAGCTCATAATCAACATAGTACTGATGAAAGTTTTTATAAGTTTTTTTTTTATTTCTTTAAAGAAGTTTCAGCTCTAGCTTCTAAAGGCAATGAATTCCATAATACTAGGACCTGACATGAGACGGCAAGTTCCCTAGCCCAGACTAATTTGAATCTGTGTATTAGGGAATAGCCAAGACGAGACTATCTTTTTCTGCGTGCAGGAGAGTAGGGAACAGGGTGAGATGATAAATAGTGTAGAAGTCCAGTAAACAAAAAAAAAGTGCAATAAGTGAGCATCCAGCTCTCGTAGGGATAAATTTATAAGTTGAGTGATCCTTGGATAACCTGAGAGCTGAGGATTTATTAGCAAAGCGATCCAACTAGTAATAGCCTCTAAATGACTAGAGGGAGCAGTACGGGTCCCAGGTAGAATGAGAAATGAGAATTTGTATATCAGCTGCATATAAATATACACTATATTCCAAATCCTGTATTAACATAAATGAGCGGGGGATATAAAGAAACTGAAAAGGCTGTTAACCACAATGAAGCTCTGAGGCATTCTGCAAGTAAGGGGTTAGTCTGATAGCTATTGTTTATATTGAGGAAACTAGAAAGGGTCAAACGTTTGAGATGTGCACATTATTTAAAAAAGTACCGTGGAAGCCTAGATAAAATATATTCTCCGGGAACAAGCAGGAAGTTAGTCCTCACATATGGATGACATTGGCACCGATGGAGCCCACATGGAAGCATCTCCCCAGCTTTCAAAGAAAGCCTTTGGGAGATGCACCCCCGGAAAAATTGTGATTTTTGTTGTTAAGTTTTGTCCGGTTTGCGTACCGGTTCCTTCATGCCCCGAGCCAGCTGTCTTGGTGTCGCTCCTCAGGTTCGTTCATTCATTTTTCCCTTTTATTTTTTCTTTTTCTCCTTGAGGTACTCCTCGACCGGTGTTTGCACCTTCTTTTCAGTTGAAAGCTTGAACCCTTGCCAGACAGCAGGGCCTATCTTTTTCCGATGGCCTTCAGTGGCTTCAAAAAGTGTGACGTGTGGCAAAATGATGTCACTCATAGACCGACATGACTGCTGCCTCCAATTCCTCGGCCTGGAGCATAGAGACTCTGACTGCAAACTCTGCAGAAGCATGACCTCAAAGGCCTTAGAGTCGCCATCAGCAGCAGGAAATTTTTTTTCAAAAGTCTGACTGCACCAGAGTTTCTGGTAACACCACGCTCCAGGGCCCCATCTGATACCTAGTTGCCCCGTGAAGCCAGAGCCTCTTCCGAGGGCCACGGTTCCTCCGAGCGGAAATCCCTGGACGTGGAGCATAAGAACAAGCCCTCGAAGACCACCTCGGAGGATGGATCCAGTAAGAAGGGGAAATCCTATCCCAGGCATAAGTCTGAGTCTTCGGGGCAGGAGCAGCCTTCCAAGCTGCCCCATAGGGAGCCATCGGCTGTAACAGTTCATAAACTGCTGCAGCTTGATTCTCGCCCATTCCTGATGTCAGTTTTGGTACACCAAGAAGTTGTGTTTCTCCAGTGGAGCCAGTTGTTATCAAAACTGGAAGGCGGTCAACGGATGTGGTTGAACAGAGGAGAGATGGCAATAACTTGCTATCCCAATGCACAATGCATGTTTTGCCTTCGGCTTTGAATGCGTTGTGCAGGTCCGTCCATTGTTGCTGACGGTGCTTTTTTCTATGGCGCTTGACGCTGGAGCGGCTGATATTGAGCTCCCCAGGATAATGTCCCAGACTTCTGGCGGTTTCAGCTACCACAAACAGAGCATTGCGATCCGTTGTCCCTGTCCGATCCAGGGCTGCTGTAAGCTCTGGGGTCCAGATATTGTTAGGTCAATACTGCTTTGTTTGTGGAGTTGCTTTCTTCTGTCCGTTATCTGAATCCGCAGATGTCGACGAGTCTTCACCTGACTCTGCTGAGGAAGAAGATCCTTCCAGCTGAACTTGGCTTGTAGTTGCCTCGGCTTCGGCAACATGTTTTTGTCTGCGCCTTTTCAGTTGTTCTTCTCGCTGTTGCGATCTTGCTTCCGTGTTGGCCAGTTTCTTGTCCATCGCGCACATTGAGCCACGGTGCCCTGGTTCTCGTTGCGCTATTAAGAATTCTTTGTCTTCTTGAATATGAATTAAAGACATTGCATTGGCATGTGCCACATCAAATAGGTTTTTCATTGCAACCTGGAATTCTTTTTCATTTGCCTCTTGTTTCCCTCCTTTCCCTTTGTTTTTTTTCAAAAGTTTCCACTGATTGAACAATTTCTTTACTTTTTCTTGAATTTTGTCATTTCTTTGAACAGGAAGCCTGGCCCTTTCCCAGTAAGCTTCTACTTCACTTGTTACAATAGATGCACTTTCACTAACGCCTTTGTTTAATGTCATATGGTGATGTAAAAATACACTTAACACTTGCTCCTTGCTGGGGAGCTTGGCCCCCAGAATTGTGGTGGACATTTCTTCAATGAGATAAAAACCACGTTTTTTCGCCATCTGAAAAGAATAAAGATACAAAGATAATAGTACAATGTCTTTGCCACCTCTCAGAGACGAGATTAGTTCAAATATGACGCAATCAAATGTAATCAGCGTGGAACTGAGTGGATGATACAAGATGATGCAACATTTCGTCATCTGCTCCCAGGGGGAAATCTCAAGACTTGTTGAGCCACCCCTAAATATTATTTGATTGGCTTCAAACTTTGTACACAGTGTTTTCTACCTAAATGGAACCAGAATCAGGCCAGGGAGCAAAGGAATTCAGGAATTCATTTTTATGGACCACCCTACTATACACATATCCTAATTCATCCCAGCCACAGAAAATACCTCCAGTTTGTGGTGGGGGGACAGCACTACCAATACAGGGTGCTGCCCTTTAGTCTGGCCTCGTCAACAAGTGTCTTCAGAAAGTGCCTCACGGTGGTCGCAGCCCAACCTCCGGCTCCAAGGGATTTTCGTCTTCCCTTATCTGGATGACTGGCTCATAAAGCGGGACATGGCTGCAGAGTCACAGTGCGCTACCGGGCGCACCATCACCACCCTGCAGCACCTGGGGTTCATCATAAACTACCCCAAATCCCACTTCACTCCAGCCCAGCACCTAGAGTTCATAAGTGCACAACTAGATACCCTCCAGGCAAAAGCCTTCTTCCCTCATGAGAGGTCAGAACACCTCAGGGAGTTAGCCGCAGAGGTACACCGACGCCAGATGCTACTTGCCCAGCTCCTACTCCACCTGTTGTGACACAAAGCTTCTATGGTCCACATCGTCCCATATGCCCGCCTGCACATGAGAGCAGCCCAGTGGTGCCTCTGCTCTTAGTGGACACAAGCCACAGGCAGGCTCAGGGACAAAGTGAAAGTGACCCGTCAGCTGGCAGACTCCCTCAGATGGTGGCAGATCCCATGTCATCTTCTGGGATCGGGATGCCCTTCTAGGCACCCAACCCCAGAAGGTCCTCACAATGGACACTCCTCCAGGAAAAAGCAGGAAATCAGTCCTCACATATGGGTGACGTCGGCGCTGACTGAGCCCGCATGGGGCATTTCCGCAGCTTTCAAAGAAAGCCTTTGGGACCTGCTACCATGCATGCGTGGTCCCCTTCCCACCCAGGGGTGCCATCTTGCTCAGTCTCCTTTATTCCATGCAGCCCAACGGATGTCTGTCCAGTTTCCATGGAAAAAATCCTTGCTATATCATTAAAAATTAACTGTTCCCAGTTTGCGTACTGGTTCCTCTTCCTGCCCCGTGCTGGCTCAAGGTCCAGGACTGTTCTCTGCTCCTTTCCTCTTTTTTTCATCGAGACTTGCCTCGACCAGCATTCGTGCCCTTTTTCGCCTGGGGTCTTCGACCCCGGCAGGTGTTTCCCACCATGTCCCTGGTGGATTCAATAAATGTGACCGCTGCAGTCAAACTATGTCCGTCACCGACACCCATGACTGCTGCTTATGCTGCCTGAGACTGGACCAGATAGCACCTCCTGCGACCTGTGCCAGGCCATGATGCCTAAAACCAGTAAAAAGCTGTCAGAGTTGCAGGAGAAACTGTTCCCAGGGTCCAACTCGGCACTGGCTTTCTCGATACCAAGCTCCAAGCACAGCACTTCCCGTAAGGCCTGAGCATCCTCATTCCTGCGGCAGCGGCTTCTCTGAGAAGTCCTCTGTCCCTGAGCAAAAGAAGAAAAAATCCTCAAAGTCTGTCAAGGTTTCACCGGAGAAACCCAGTAAGACTTCTCAGAGGGACTCGGGTGACTCAGAGAACTATCCCACCAAGGTCCTCCAAAAGGATTCCTCAGCTGGTGGAGACCATGCAAGGTTCTTCGAGACCATAGTCCTTGTCGATGATGCACTTGCAAGAGTGCCGGTGCTGGGCCTGAGATCCTCGGTGCCTGCGCTGAAAGCGGCGGAGCCCTCTGACTTGGAATCCAGAATGGCAGCTACAGAGCAGAACATTACTGCTATGCTGGCATTCAGCAGGCAATGATGGATGGTTCATCCGCATCATCTGCCCTGACGACTGGGCCCCAGACTGCAGGGGAGTCTCCAGTTGTCAAGTCAAGCTCCAAGCGCCACTGGCCTTTGGTAAGTTCTCAGCCCTGGTCCTGTTCCTCAGGAATTCCCTCCTCCCTGGCCAGTTTCCAAGACTTAAACCCCAGCTCCTCAGGAGGGGCCAGGCCTCGAGGCAAGGAGTCGCAGGGCCTCAGACATCATCTCCCTTTGACTCCGAGTGGGAGACAGATGATGAGGCCTCCTGGAAACCAGACGGCACCGAGATGTCCCCTCGGACCTGTCTCCCCCAGCGTCCCGGCACCATTCTCTGCCAGAGGACGTGGCCTTCCATGACTTTGTCAGAGATATGTCCAGAGCCTTCTCGGTATAAACCGAGGCAGTGGCGGACCCGTGCACCGAGGAACTTGAGATTTTCCAGTTTGAGTCTCCACTCAAGGAAAAACTCATGGTGCTGGTGCAGCTGATCCTCGAGCGGCTACTGCTGTGAATGTGGGAGACCCTGGCATCGGTGCCAGTCATCAGCCGACGCCTCGATGCCATATACATATGACATATCTCTGACAAAGTCATGGAAGGCCACGTCCTCTGGCAGAGAATGGTGCCAGGACGCTGGGGGAGACAGGTCCGAGGGGACATCTCGGTGCCGTCTGGTTTCCAGGGAGGCCTCATCTGTCTCCCACTCGGAGTCAAAGGGAGAAAAGAAAGAAAATGTTCATTCTCATATTCATTGACATCTCAGCAGCTTTCGATACAGTTCACCATCAAACTCTACTAAACAGGATAGAAGCCATAGGAATAACAGGAACCCCACTAAAATGGTTCTCATCGTATATCACCAACAGAATGCAACAAGTACAGTTTAACAACGAAAAAGCAGAAGCCTTCCCGCAAACACAGGGCATACCGCAAGGCTCAGCACTATCTGCGCTTCTATTCAACGTGTACATGAAACCAATCTGCGAAATATTCAAAAAGCATAGTATACACTATCACATATACGCTGATGATATTATGCTATACACTCAACTCGATGCAGACAATCCAAACTACTCCCAGCTAGAAGAATGCTTAAAAGAGATGCAAACATGGCTCCAACGAAACAACATGGCCGTAAACCATAAAAAAACCGAAGTCATGTACATCTCAAGAAAACCAGAATTCAAACCACCAGCCACAATCTCCCTATGTGAAAATACTTATCACACAAAGAATGAAATAAAATACCTCGGAGTAACACTTGATAGCGAACTAAAGATGGCAAAACACCTCCGCTTAGCAAACAGGCCCATTTTTTACAAACTCAGGGTCATACAACCACTAAGGAACATCATTGAAGCTACTGATTTTAGGACAGTAGCACAAGCCCTCATCATACCTCATTTCGATTACTGCAACGCAATTCTACAAGGCCTTCCAAAAAAAAACCCTAAGCATACTCCAGTTGGCACAAAACGTCGCAGCCAGAATCATCACTAAAACAGGTGTGGCAGAGCACATCACACCTGTGCTAATTGAACTTCACTGGCTCCCCATCATAGCTCGTATAAAATACAAAACTCTAGTGACCACATTTAAAATCATCCACAACCTGGCACCAACTTTCCTCACTAACCTAATCAACTTACAACCTGCAAACAGAAATAGGAGAACCACCACCATAAACAACCTGCAGGTACCAATAAGTATAAGATCAGTTAAAGTAGCCACAAGCAACAGGGCATACTCCTACACTGCCCCTTCACTTTGGAACCAACTCCCGACTGAGTTGCGCTCAACCAATGACCTTATGGTCTTCAGAAAAAAACTGAAGACATACTTATTTCAACAAGCCTACAATGTGTCTTGAACATCAATACTTTCTTAGCATCAGCTGCTTCATCAAAATGTAGCCAATACAAAAATGTATTTCTACCACAAAAATGAAACAAGTGTAAAATTGTACATATGTAAATTCTCTCTCTCTCTCCCCCCCCCTAACTGTGTGTTGTGCTTATCCTATGAATCAAACTATATACATTATTGAAAATGACTGGCTTTGTACTGATATCTTATAACCTTGTAAATCACACTGTAATTTCTTGAAATTTTGTCTATGATCAGACACTCCTTGTAAACCTCACTGTAACTTCTTGAAATTTGTCACTGATCAGACACGCCTTTTTACTTAATCAAACCGCTCCTGATCGCTGGAAGTAGCGGTATACAAATATATGCTAAATAAATAAATAAAATAAATATACCATGTCAGGAAGGGCCCAGGGTTTCACAAGCCCCAACTCCCACATTCCATTGTTGTCGAGTCAACCATGCAAAAGCTGAAAACTCTTCTGTCCCCCCCTGAATGGGATGCTAGAGCCCTCAATGCCCTTGAGCACAAGTGCTACCAGGGCTCGTTGCTGGGGTGCTGAATCCAGGTCTATGAGGTATACATAAGCATGTATCTGAAGACCCTGACCCAGGAGTTGTCTGGATTCTCTGCAGGGCTGGCCGGGGAACCTCTCCAATGGTTCCAAGATCTGACTTCTCAGATCAAGGACTGCTCGAAGTTCCTTTCTCGGGCAGTCTACGATGGATTCGAGTCAGTAACTTGAGTAGCAGCAGCCTGCATCGGGGCTCGACACCAAGCCTGGCTACAGTTCTTGGACCTCGAGCAATGGGTCCAGGACAAGCTGCTCAATGTCCTCTGCACTGGTGACCGCCGAAGTGGTGACTGCCAGAGGCTCTCAAAGAAGACCTCTTCCTTCCTCCACAAAAATCCTCAGGGAAAAAGCCCCTATTCCAGGGGAAAAAGGGACACTTCCAAAAGAGTCACTGCTACCAGTCCTTCTCACGCCAGTAACAGGGTTCTCGCGCTAAGAGACAGGCCCAAGGAGCTCAGACGCCCAAATCTCAGAAGCCCCAGACTTCGGCTCCAGCCCAACCAGGGGGGAGCGTTTGGCTCCAAGGGTAGGGCCTCCCCTTCCCTGGGAGACCTTCACCAGCCTACAGGGGGCCACCTGCCATTCTTTGCCCATGAGTGGCCCAAGGTCACCTCAGATCAGTGGGTACTGTAGGTGGTATAGGAGTGGTACCTCCTCCACTTACAACAAGTACCACCCAGGTTCTTCCCAGGAGAGCCAGTGCAAACTCTCCTTCATCAAACCCTCCTGCTCTCAGAGCTCTCAGGTCTGCTCATGGACAAGGCAGTGGTGCCTGTACTCAAGCATCTGTGGGGAAAGGGCTTCTACTCAAGGTACTTCCTTGTCCCCAAAAGAACAGGGGTCTCAGGCCCATACTAGACCTACGAAACCTGAACAAATTTCTGGTAAGAGAGAAGTTCAAGATGCTCTCCCTTGGAAAACAGCTGCCTTACCTCCACCAGGGAGATTGACTGTGCTCCTTGGACCTAAAGAACGCATACACTCACATCCTGATTCATCCCTCCTTCAGGCAGTACCTACGGTTTCTGGTGGGAGGAGGATACTACCAGTACAGAGTGCTCCTCTTCGGTCTAGCCGCCTTGCCAAGGGTCTTTACCAAGTACTTGGCGGTGGTAGCCGCCTATCTGCGCCTACAAGGGGCTTTCATCTTCCCCTACCTGGAAGACTGGCTCATCAGGGGTGGCATGGCCTCAGAGGCCAGTCAGGCTGCAGAGTGGGCAACCCGCCTACTGCAGCACCTGGGGTTCATCATCAACTCCCCAAATCCCATCTCTCTCCAGCCCAAAACCTGGAGTTCATAGGGGCTCAGTTGGACACGTTGCAAGTCAAGGCTGTACCCCCAAGAGAAAGGGCAGATGACCTCATGCAACTGGCAGGAGAGGTACAATGCTGCCGGTCCATACTGACTCACCTCCTCCTGCAGCTGCTAGACCACATGACCTCAATGTTCCACGTCACACCGTTAGCCCGCCTACACATGCAGACGGTCCAATAGTGCCTCCACTCACAGTGGACTCAAGCCACGGGCAAGCTACAGGATAGGGTCAGAGTTACCTGTCAGTTGGTAGAGTCCCTCACCTGGTGGCAAAACTTGCACCACCTCCAGGCGGGAATGCCATTCCAGGCACCCGCACCGCAGAGAACCCTGACAACAGATGCCTCCCTCCTGGGGTAGGGGGCGCATTATGGGGACTGTTGAATGCAAGGCAGCTGGTCCCAGGAGGAGTCACTCCTGCAGATCAATCTCCTGGAACTCAGGGCAATCTTACTGGCTCTGCGAGCGTTCCACCACTGCCTGCGGCACCGACCGGTCCTGATCCAGACGGACAACCAGGTTGCCATGTTTTATATCAACAAGCAGAGAGCATCCTGGATGCAAATCAACCCGCTAGAGCTGCGGGCAATATACCTAGCTCTCCAAGCCTTCTGCCACCAGTTGCAGCACTACTCTGTGCTGATCCAGACCAACAATCAGGTCACAATGTTCTACATGAACAAACAGGGGAAACAGGGTTGTACCCCCGCTGCCAGGAGGCGGTAGCTCTCTGCTCCTATGCTGCATGCAGAGGGATGCTACTAAGGGGGTGAACCTCCACAGCCAGGACAGTGCCCTGGCGGACAAGCTGAGCAGGGTCCTCCAGCCACACGAGTAGCGCCTGGATCCAGTAGTAGTCTCACAACTGTTTCGTCTCTGGGGCATCCCCTCGATGGACCTGTTCGCCAGCCTGGACAACACGCAATTATCACGATTCTCTTCCTGCCAGCCGCACCTGTCCCAGGTGGCAGTGGATGCGTTCCTCATCCCATGGACTGAAGGCCTCCTATAGGCCAAGACACTATTCAAGGTCCAGCACGACAGAGCATCGCTAATAATGATAGCCCTTTGGTGGCCCAGGCAGCCCTGGTTCCAATTGCTCCTCTCCCTATCAGTGGTGTCACCAATTCCCCTGGGCCAAGCCCCAGTCTACTCTCCCAGAAGTAGAGCTGTATCTTACACCCCAACCTGGAGTGCCTCTCATCACAGCTTAGTTGCTGAAAGGGCAGTGTTAACCTCTTTCAACCTTCCACGGGACGTGGAAGAGATTCTTCTGGCCTCCTGCAAGGCCTCCATAAGAAGGGCGTATGCCTTCAAGTGGCACCAGTTCTCGGTGTGGTGCACAGAAAGGCACGCAAACCCATTCTTCTGCTCAGTACATGTGGTGCTCCAGAACCTGCTTCACTTGTCACAGGTGGGACAGCAGTCCAATTCAGTCAGAATACACCTGAGCACCATCATAGCACATCACCATTTTGTTGAGGGAAAACCTCTCGGCTCAGTCCCTTGTGTTTCGATTCCTGCGAGGCCTCATGCTGTCCAAAACCCCATCCGCCCTCTAGCTACGGAATGGGATCTCAATGTAGTGCTCTCACAGTTCACTAAGCCTCCGTTTTGAGCCTCTGGCTATCTGCCACCTCCAGTATCTGTCCTGGAAGGTCACCTTTCTGGTAGCACTCACATCAGCACACAGAATCAGTGAGCTCCAGGCTCTGATAGCGGAACCGCACTACACGAGGTTCTACAGGAATAGGGTGGTGCTCCGTGCACACGTTTCTGCCTGAGATGGTGTCCCCATTCCACCTCAACTAGGAGGTGGTGCTCCCCACCTTCTTTCCGAGGCCTCACGCCAGTAGGGCAGAGACCGTTCTCCACAATCTGGATTGTAAGAGAGCCCTGTCCTTTTACTGCAACGGACTCGGGGCTACTGCAAAACACCACAGCTCTTCGTATCCTATGACTCCCAGCTGCCTGGGGCTCCCAATGACTAAGCAACTCTGTCCACTTGGGTGGCAGACTGCATTACCCTTTCCTATAAGCAAGCAGGGATCTCACTGGACCAGAGGGTCACAGTGCACTGTGTCAGGGCCATGGCTATTTCCTTGGCAAATCTGCACTCCGTCCCCGTGACGGAAATCTGCCAGGCTGCCACCTCGTCTTTGGTCCATACCTTCGCAGCTCACTACTGCCTGGAGAGGGATTCCCAATAGGACAGCACCTTTGGGGTGTAGGCAACTCCTGCCCTCCGACCCTTCTGTGTTCAGGCTACTGAAGTGCTGGTTCTCTGCCAGGCACTTGGGTCTTGCGAGAATCTCTGTTGGGACTCAACTACTGCTGATCACGGCTCACCCTTTACAGGTCGCTATGGGGTTCTTTTTTCCTTTTTACAGGTGCTCGGTAGCCTGTAGCTGGGGAGTCCCATATGTGAGGACTGACTTCCTGCTTGTTTCCAGAGAAGGGCCTAGTTACTCACATGTAACCGGTGTTCTCCGGGGATAGCAGGAATCAGTCCTCACAACCCTCCCTCCTCCCCTTGGAGTTGCTTCTTTACCGTATTTTATTTTTGACGTCTTAGTTATGTCATTAGACTGAGGCAGGATGGCATCCTTGGGCAGGAAGTGGACCATACATGCATGATGCATCTCCCAAAGGCTTTCTTTGAAAGCTGGGGAGATGCTTCCGCACGGGCTCCATCGGCGCCGACATCACCCATATTTGAGGACTGATTCCTGCTGTTCCCAGAGAACACCTTTTACAGGCAAGTAACTGTGCTTTACATACATTAGCAAGGTCAAAAGAAGGCCAAATGGCCAGTGTGATTTTCATGAGGTGGAAGAAGCAGTGAAAGACCAAAGGGCATCTTTCAGAAATGGAAAGCAGACCCTAATCAGGAAAATAAGGATGAACTCAGGCACTGGCAAATTAGTTATGAAATAGTAATAAGGCAGGTGCATAGAGAGACTTTGTGAAAAGCTTACCAGAGAGGCCAAAACTAATACTAAAATTTCAAGTACATTTGAAACAAAAAGCCCATGAGGGAGTCAATTGAACCGCTAGATGACTAGTTGGTAAAAGGAGAGCTAAGAGAAAATAAAGTACTAGCATAAAAACTAAATGAATTCTTTGCCTCTGTCTTCATTGAAGAGGATGTTGTGGTCATACCTACACAAGAAACTTTGATGGGAAATAGAGTAGGCCTAAAAGGTCAGTTTTCCACATGTAAAAAGGATTCAGTAGTGCACAGAAACATTTTTAAGGTTCAAGGTGAAAAGCCAACTTATTAAACTGGCATTTAACATTCCAGATACAAGAGTTCACAGAAAAACATAAACTGGTTCATCATGAAGAAACCGATTTATCTAAGCAAACTGGGTAGTAATTTTGCAGAGTGGTCGGCAACCTGGGCAGGCTATCTTATAACAAAGGTAAGAGATGTGAGCAGGGTCATTCATTTCGTAATGAAGGATGTGCATCTGCCTGGTGAGAGCTTCACTTTTGTATAATACAAGTGTAAAAAATGTATTAACTATGAGAAATCCTTTGATTACTGTGCAGAAGCAGAGTAAGTAGTTTTTGTGATAGCTTTAACCTAGTATAAAGCATTATGCAGCTAGATGCCTGTATAAAATTACCCCAGAGACAGTAGAGACATATTTCCACTGTTTTGAAGCAGATGTAATTGCGTGCGTGTGTGCTTGCGCACTAGTAACAATGCATGCATAGATGCCGGTCCCTACTTTGCTCGCCTGTTCCTCTCACTAGCAATACTTATGCATATATTACATGCAACTAGGAATTGTGAGGGTATTTTGTAAGGTCTTTCCTCATTGTTCCGCGTCTCCAGTCCAGATGTGTGGGTTATGCAATCTTACCAGCAGATGGAGATTGAGAAACACTGTTTTGATGATGTCACTCTACAAGGGTCCTGTGCAGTCACCTACTCGCCAGTATTTCTCAGTCTCCAGCAGATGGAGGTGATATAGGCTCCTGTGCAGTCTGGATTCCACCAAAAAAAAAAAAGAGAGCTCATCAGGGAAATAGGACTCAGCTCTGCTGAGGGCACTAGGGTGCAGAACCCGGCGGGCCGTGCCCTTCCCTCTTGTTCTCCATCTGCAAGTCTGTCCTGCTGGTTTACAGAACATCCCTGGAAGGGGTTCTGGGTGGCTCCTCTGGTCCTCCTCCCCAGCATTTGGGAGGGGGGCCCAAGTGACGGGATTATGTGCAGGTAAAGTTTAAAAAAAAAACAAAAAAATGTAAAAAAAACGGAGCCACCAGCAGTTTACTGGGGTATTCTGGGGCAAACGGGCTTGGCAGCCTGGTTAGAGCAGCAGCTTGCGGGTTCATATTCATAAAGGCCATGGGGGGGGAGTGTATCGGAAGTTCAGCTGGGATATCTATGCAGCCTGCGGCAGCCACCAGAGTCAGCTTTCTAATGTCTGTTTTTGCTGTGGCTACAAACGGGAAAACCTTAGCAGCAGAAGAGTTGACTGACCTGGCACGGTGTATCAAAATCGGAGGACACTGAGAATGCGGAGATGGCTGAGGTACCATCAGGAGGCATCACCATTTTGTTTACACTGCGACTGCAGGCAGGGAGGCCTGTGTTCCTCCCACCCTCCAACGGATGCGAGTGCAGCTTGGGGAGGGTCCCTGTTGCCCTACTGGTGTGCCCTTTCTCCCCCAAAATTCATTTTATTATTGCACCAGGCTTTTTACATGAAGCAAGGTTGACTCCTTGGAGTGGCTTCTAATGTGGTTCAACAGTAGATGATTTACCCGAGCAAGAGTCAACACAGGGACCTGGGGAAGAATAGAATTTCTGTCCTCTTGAGGGATTCAGTGGAGCCACTGCAGTTTTTATTTATTTATTTAGCAATGTTTATATACCGCTTTTCACTGGGTCAAAGCGGTGTACATTCAGGTACGGTATATATTTCCCTTGTCCCCGAAGAGCTCACAATCTACATTATGTACCTGAGGCAACGGAGGGTTAAGTGGCTTGCCTAAGGCCAAAAGGAGCGCCTGTGGGACTAGAAACCCCAGTCCCTCCAGCCTGAGGTTGCTGTCCTCCAGCGGGATTCGAACTCCCGGCCCTCTGGCCTGAGGCAACGCCCCAACCACTAGGCTACTCCTCCCTCAATGTCCCTTGAATCAGTGAGTAGGACCCTGGAGAAGGAACTCAAGGAAGTCAAGATCCTAGCAGGGAAGGATTCCATAGTAGTGCAGAATCCTTTCATAGGGATAAGTTAACCTCTTATCTCCCCAGATCCTGGCGGTCCTGAAAAAAAAATCTATCTATCTATATAATTTATTTAGTAGTAGTTCAAGGTGAGTTACATTTAGGTACAGCAGGCATTTTGCTGTCCCCAAAGACCTTGCAATCTAAGTTTGTACCTGAGTAAGTGGAGGGTTAAGTGACTAGCCCAAGGCCACATGGAGTACCAGTGAGATTTGAAGCTTGGTCTTTCTGGTCCCAGGCTGTTGCCCTAATCACTAGGCAGCTACTCCACTCCCATGTTGGTGGAGCTGGTGGAGGATTCCTTGCTTAAGGGCATCCAGAAGCCCCCTAGACCTTTTTGATACATAGGTCCATAAAAGAGATAACAGCAGGATAATACTCCCCAGATGCTGGTCTGCAGGTTAGTAGGTCTATGACTAGGTTGTATCCTATCCCACTGGATGAAAAGAAGCTTCTGCGACTGCAAAGATGGATGTGCTGATCACAGCAGTCACTGAAATGATTACGATTCCCATAGAGGGAGGTACTGCTCTGAAGGACAATCTGGATTGGATGCCGGAGGCCTTCTTGAAGCAGTCCTCTGAAGTCCTCCACTCTGGTGCTGCAGGCAGTGGTCTGTGAAGTGTATATGGCTCAGATCTCAGTGGCTATCCAGGAGTGCTCAGAAGATACTTGGGACCCTGAGGTAGCAAGATTGGAATCTGGTTCGGCTTTCTTGATGGATGCCTTGTATAACTTGGTTCGGGCGTCGGCCAAAAACATAGCCTTGGTTGCGGTGGCTGAACGCCTTTTGAAGTTGCACAATTGGTCAGCGGACATGATGTCTAAGTCCCAGCTTAGTAGCCTTCTGTTTAAGGGTAACCTGCTCTTTGGTGAGGCACTGGGGAAGCTGGTGAAGGATTTGGGTGAATCTAAGGTGTCCAGGCTCTGGATTAGGCTGTGGGGGTCCAGGACTTCCTCTTCCTCTCCCAGACATTTTTGGGAGTCCTGGAAGTTTCACTTGGCCAGATCTGGTTCTTTCCAATGGTCGAGATTTCTCTCTCAGGGACAGTTCTTTTAGAGTGGCCGTAGAGGGAGCAGATAAGGAATCCACACAAGCTCAGGCCAAAGCAGTGGCCGCCAGAAATTTGCAGGGCAGCAACTTGGTCATCGTTGCATACTTTTGTGAAACACTTAAGTGCCAGCGAAGGCTGTGCATTTGGGAATGCAGTCCTCAAAGGGGCGTTTATTTTCCTCCCACCCTGGGTTCTATCTGCTTGGGTATGTTTAGCAGGATGAGAAAGCATGTGGCATTTTCCTTACCTGTTAATTTATTTTTTTTGAATTCTGCTAGACCAGTCCAGGACCCACATTCAGAAGACTGAGCCTGCAGACTGGGATTTCTTTCTGACTCTTAAGTTAGCAAATTTAAATGTATTCTGCTTTTGTTTGGGTTTTAGTGCTCCTATCTACTTAGGAAGTGTCAAACTGGCATGTTCCAGAACTGCAACACCACTAATCGAGGTGAAGACATTACTGAAGCTTGTTATGTGCTGCCTCCATCTTCTGGTAGGGGGAACATAACCCATTTGTCTAAATTGGTCTAATAGGATTCAAGGAAAGGAAATTAACAAGTAAAGAAAATTTCACCGTGTCGTTGTAGAATACTGAAAAATTTTGTGGAAAGTTAGTCTGCCAAGATAGGTGCCATTTTATATTTTAATTTAGTGTATGCTATGATATTTATACACAATAGTGGATGGGTCGCCTAAAATATGTTTTTTGAAAAATCATAAATATAAACGCAAATGTCTGTCTACATGTCTGTGATGTCTGTGCCTGGAATGTGGCTGAGATCTGTGCAGGTTTTATGCTAGTATTTTATAAAGGCAAGTAGGACCTTCTTGCCTTCATAAAATAGGCTTTCTTGTTGTCCCTCCAAGCCAGTCCAGACGTGGGTTTATGCTCTCCTACATAGCAGATGGAGACTTGGGGAGAAGCCGCTTTTTGGGGAGGATCTGAAAGATACTGAAAGAGTTGGGCAAGTCTAAGGTCTCTAGGCTTCCAGTAGATAAGTCCCAGAGGGTGGTCTTCCCACCTCAGGAAAAGTTTGGGTGTGAAACTAGGCATTTTCAGTCAGGGAGGTCCTGCGGGTATCTGAGAAGTCGATATCTTTCCATATTGCAGTCCTTTTGAGGCAGTCACAAAGCTGGTTGTGAAGGAGGCTCAGGGGGCACCACTGGTGCCCGAGGCATCTAGTGAAGGTGCAGAGACCTACCTGTCAGAGCTGCAGATTGGTGGTGCCTGCACCAGATTTATGACAGTTGGGTCCAGATCACGAACCACCAATGCGTTTTGGAGGTGAACAGCCCTCATGTTCAGGGAAAGGCAGTGAGGGTTCTGTCATAGAATGCAACAACAGTGGTTTATGTAAATTGTTTGTTAAAAACTTGATTGACCGCCTTTAGCATCAAGCATCAAAGTGGTTTACAAAAAATCAAATACAAGTAAAATCATCAAGGAGGCACCTGAAGCAGGCCATTTGCAGAGGAGGTGGTGCCTGTGCTGGAGTGGATGGAAGAGCATCTAATCAGCTTATCCATGGCCCATGTGATGGGGTGCAGAATGTTCCAATAGATTTCCTGAGCAGGCACACCCTGGATCCGGGGGCATGGCAGATGGGTGATATGGCCTTTCAGCACATAGTAAATTGTTGGGACCAGCCATGGACCTGATGTCAGTGGCAGAGAGCAAAAAGGTACCTTGGTTCTACAGCTGAAAAAGGGAATGGAGATCAGCAGGCATAGATGCGCTGGTGCAAGAGCAGTCTGCCACTTTCTGCTCTCTTTCCGCTGTGGCCCTTGGGGGGGGGAGGCAGAGCGCTGCAAAGGATAGGGAACCATCTGCAGTATCTGGTGCTGGTAGCTCCCAATTGGCTCAGCCCTTGGTACAGCAACCTCATGAGATTACAGGTGAAAGAACCTCTACCCCTTCAGGGGGTAGAAGGTCTTTTCTCTTTCAGGGGTCAGTTCAAATGGAGGAGGTGCATCTTTTTTCACTTACAACCTGACTCTTGAGAGGACTTGTTTTTTGAAGAAAGATTATTTGGGCAATGTCATTGCCACATTGCTGCAGTCTAGAAAATAATCCATCTCTTTGGCCAGTGTACATGTGTGAAGGATTTTTGAAGCCTGGTGCCATGACCGGAGGGGGTGCAAGTATTCACAGGCCTCTTGTCAGAGATTTGGGCCTCCTTTCAGGGAGGTTTTGTATGTTATATGGGAATGGCACCGAGCTACCTTCTGGCAATTCAACTGAATGTTGCTAAGTTTTTACAGGATGCATGAAGACTTGCCCCCAACAAGGGCAGTTGTTCCTCCTTGAGATTTTAATCTGGTCCTATCTGCTCTGGTCAAGGCCCCCTTTGAGCCATTGCGGCCAGCATCCTTTGAAAGATCTGACTCTGAAAGCAGTGTTTTTGGTAGCCATCTTTTCGTCCACATGGCTTTCTGAATTATAGGCCTTATGTTGGGAAGCTTTCCTTGTGATATCCAAAGAAAAATTAATCATTTGACTGATACCTTCATTTCAGCCAAAAGTACTCTCGTAACTTTTATGTATTTTTGACCCAGAAGAGGGTGGAGGTAAGGTAAGCGCTCTAAGGCATTTGGAAGAGCGGAGATCCTTGAAGTACTGCTTCTCGAGAACACATGACCTTCGTAAATCTGATCACCCTTTTTGTGCACTTTAATGGTGCTCTGAAGGGAGAGGTGGCTTCCTAGACATTGTATGTTCGTTGGGCGAAAGATATTCTCTTTGGCTTACATTGTTCACGGAAGGGAGGTGCTGCTTTGTTTGAGAGCACATTTGACCAGGACACAGGCTTCGTCATGGGCAGATCATGAGTTGGTTCTGCTCCAGGATATTTGCCAGATAGCCACATAGGCATCTTTGTATTACTTTATACAAAACTGCCTTACTTGCTAAGTTTCTTTCCTTGAATCTCTCCAGATGAGTCCAGAACCCACCCAGTTTCTCTGCTGTTTGTAGTTAAGTTGAAATACTGTGATTGGTTTGTGCTGGATAGCTTTGCATGTCCTAGGTTGCCTCGTTTTCTTTTAAACTTGGATTTGCTGGCAGCTGGGCTCTGTTGGTCCCTCATCCTCTTGCTTGGGTGGGGGGTAGTTCATGGTTCCATTGCTTTGGTACAGAAATACTGGTTGGTTGTAAGTTGCACAGGTACTTGTATTTATTTATTTATAGTCTCTTTTATACCGCGCTATTCAGCATCAGCGCGGTTTACAATAAACAATGAACACACACATTTCCAATAGTACTTTGTGTTTACATATGAACAGGAAATTCAACTTGGCTAATAGGGGAACTATATACAATAACAATATATACAATTCACAGACTGGTCATGTGTTCGTTTGGTTTCAGACAGTGGAGATTTGGGTGGTTTCAGCAATTGGTGCTGAGCTTCTATTGGTTTCCGGGTAGTGTAGGAGGAAGAGGTAGTGTTTCAAGGCCTTCCTGAATTGGAATATGTCTGGGATTGCTCGGATGTTGTGGGGGAGGTTATTCCAGATCATTGGTGCATAAAATTTATAGGCCCTGCTGGATGTAGACTTGGTGCATTGAGTTATTGATCTTGGGACTATCAAGGTGTTTTGTGCTACTGACCTTCTGTCCCTATTGTGGGGTGTCATCTGGATTAGCTCTGTTAGTGATGCTGACGAGAGACCTTTGGTGGCTTTGAAGGTGAGTAGCAAGGTCTTAAATGTAAGTCTACCTTGTATCGGGAGCCAGTGGAGTTGTTTCATAATGGGTGAGACATGGTCTTTCCTGGATGCTCTGTGTAGTACTCTTGCTGCGGTGTTCATTGCCATTTGCAGTGGGTTCAGAGTGGTTTGGGGGAGTCCTTGCAGTATTGCGTTCGCATAATCGAAATGCAGGATGATTAGTGCCTGATAGATAGTCCTGAAATCATCTGGCTCCAGCAGAGATCGTAGGTATCTAAGGGATCTAATTTTATGATATACTGCCCTTACAGTGTTACTTATATGTGCCTGCATATTCAGGTTCTGGTCTAGTGTGACGCCAAGGCTTAGCAGATAAGGCTTGATTTCTCCTTAAAATAAGTGCCTGCCAACCCATTTTACATAGGCAAACTGTTATAAAATTACTTCTCTGGGACAAAGCAGGAAGTCAGTCCTCACATATGGGTGATGTCACTGATGGAGCCTGCGCGGGAACACTTCCCAGCTTCTAAAGGAAGCTTTTGAAATGTACTCCATACATGCGTGCCAGCCTTCCAACCCGAAGGAGCCATCTTACCTCAGTCTTCTTTTTTCCATTGGGCCCTTTCTATGTCCATCTGAATCCCAAAGATAAATTCATTTTTTACCATCATTTTTTTTGCCATTCTGGTACAGTCTTGTCTCGATTTGCTCGCACCACTCTGGTTGGTGAGAACATTGGAGTCCTTTGACTTGGCAAGAGCTGTCTTCCCAACCATGTTAAACCCAACAAGTGGTTTTAAAAGGTGCATTCAGTGTGGTCAGACCATCTCGAACACCAACTGCCACTGTTTGCACCTTCAATGTTTTGGGACCGACCATGAGCCTTCTACTTGTCCTCTCTGCTTGCAGATGAAACACAAGGGGCTCAAGAACCGAGAAAAGCAGCAGGCATCATTATTCGGTTCCAAGCCCTCGACACCGTCCCTGACATAAAAGCCCTCGAAGGCCTGGTCTGAGGTACCAGCTCTGAAAGGGGGCCGGGTGACCTCCGAGCCTCGAGGTTGCAGGACATCTGATTGGCAGCTCTCCTTCAGCGAGGAGCGCCCCTGGAAGGAGCAGACTCCGTCTGAGTCAGCATCAAAAGGCGATGCCAATACTTGACGTGACTCTGAAGGTGAAGGCTGGGAGTGGCCTTCCAAGCTGCCCCGATGGGAGGAGTGGCCTCCTAAGACCTCAGAGTTTTGGCATGGGGCTCCTGAGGCTATCGCCCTTGTTGAGTTCCCACCGAAGGAGCTAACATCTGCCTTCATGGTGCAACCCCCCTCCCCCCGAGGACTGAGTAACTCCTGTTCTTCGGCACCTGTGACGGCCCTGTCAATGGTGGAGGCCTTGCCAGCCAATGTACAGCCAATCCTCAAAACCTTTGCGGTTTTTCTAAGGATCCTGAGACCGCTCCCAATCCTGGTCTGTGCAGCCTGCCTCCTCGGGTGCCTCCAGTTCCAAGCATCGAGAACAGAGGACCCCTTCTCGTCATTGATGCCATCGATACTTTGAGTTCCTCAGTGATTCTGACTCTGACCGGGAGACTGAGGACGCGTCTCTGGAGACGATGAGGTACCGGGATGTTCTCTCAGTTCCCTCACTTCCTCCTGAGTATTGAAGGTCCCCTCCTGAGGACTTCTCCTTTCTGGAGTTTGTGAGGGAAATGGGAAAGGCCTTACCTTTCACCCTGGAGGTGGAGGAAGAGCCTTAAGCTGAGGAACTCAAGATCCTGCAGTATCCCACCCCGCCAAAGGGGGCCATCACAATCCCTGTCCACCCCATTCTGGAGAGTCTCCTTCTGAGGATGTGGGAGATCCTGCTTACGGTGCCTGTAGTGAGCAAGCGGCTCAATTCCATGTATCGGGTCCGCAAGAGCCCAGACTTTGAGAAAAACACAACTGCTTCACAACTCCATGGTAGTGGAATCGGCCATGCGCCGCATCAAGAGCAATAAGATGCACTTCTTGGTGCCTCTGGATTGGGAGACCCATACCATTGATGGCTTTGGCAGGAAGTGTTACCAGGGCTCGATGTTCGTGGCCTGTATGTAGGCATACCATCTGTACATGGGCATGTACTTGAGAGAGTAGGGGAGCTTGCTAGGTTCTCGGCTGAGCTTTCTAGTAACCAACACAAGAACCTCCGGAACCTGGTCAGTAAAACCAAAGAATGCTCTAAATTTGTAACTCGGGCAGCCTATGACGTCTTCAAGTCTGTGGCTGTGGTGGGCATTAGTGCCTGCTGCCTGGTATGGCTGCAGTCCTCTGATCTGGAGCAATGGGTTTAGGATAAATTGGCTGATGTCCCCATGCTCGGGAGAGAACCTCTTTGGAAAACCCATGACAGAGAAAGCTACTGAGTTGGAGACGGAACAACTCACCATGACCAGGCTCTCCAGGAAGACTGCTGACCCTTCCCATTGGAAGGCTTCAGGGAAAAAATCCTTCTACCCGAAGAAGGCCTATAGTGCCTATCCCTCATATCACTCCTACTAGGTGCCTTCGCAGGATCAGCAGGTCAAGGGCCAAGACCAAAGACAGAAGCATAGGCCTAAGACCCCAAAACCCCAACCGGCTCCTTGGCCGCAGCCTGGATTTGGGGTGGGGTGGGGTGGGGTGGGGGGGGGGGGTTTGACTCCTGGACCACAGCCTTTTCTCCCCTTTCAGGCCCAGTTCCGTAGCCTATTGGGAGATGTCTCCAGTTCTTTGTCCACTAATGCCTCAGCATCACCACTGACACCTGGGCATTGCAGATAGTGAAGGAGAGTTACTTCCTACACTTTGAGCAGACCCCCCCTCTGCTCTTTCCAGGGGAATGCCCTCTGGAACCTCACCATTGGGAACTTCTCCAAGGGCAGTGGAACTGGTTCTACCATCTCAGGCAGGAAGAGGGTTCTACTCCTGATACGTCCTGTCCTCAAAAAGGCAGGCAGCTTACGGCCCATTCTGGATCTTCACAATCTAAATCGCTTCCTTGTCAAAGAGAAGTTCATGATGGTATCCCTTGGAACCTTGCTGTCCTACCTCCAGTGGGGGAGATAGGCGTCTTTTAGATCCAAGGAGCACAGCCAACACCCACATCATCGTTCATCCCTGCACCGACAAGACCTCAGCTTCATCATCAGCGGCAGGCAGTACCAACACCGGGTTCTTCTCTTCAGACTAGTGTCCTCTCCCAGAGTTTTCACAAAGTGCCTAGTGGTCATAACCGCATTTCTCCACATGCAAGGGATTTTCATCTTCCCTTACCGGAATGACTGGTTAGTAAGGGGCGGCTCTCCGGATGAAGTTTGCCAGGCCGCTCAGCATACCATCCAGGTCTTGGAGCAGCTGGTCTTCGTTATCAACTACCTAAGGTCCTGCTTGCAACCTGGTCAATGCCTTGAGTTTATTGGGGCTCTCCTTGATATTTTGGTGGCTAGGACATATCTCCCAACAGATCGGGCCCACTGACTCGACTCTCTGGCGCACCAGGTTCAGTGCTGCTTGATGATGTCCGCTCGCCAGATGCTTCACCTCCTGGGCCACATGACTTCCACGGTCCGTCACTCCATTCGCCCATCTGCATATGTGGCAGGCGCAGTGGACCCTCTGCACTCAGTGATGACAGGTGTTGTGTCACCTTTCCGACAGGGTGCACATAATTCCATCACTACTCGACTCCCTCCCATGGTGACAGCAGTTGGTGCATCTTCCAGCAAGGCTACCCTTCCAAGTGCCCTTGCACCAGAAAATCCTGATGACGGATACCGCCAAGCTCGGCTGGGGAGCTCATCTTGGCAGCCTCGGCATGCAAGGCTTCTGGTTGGAGGGCAAAAGCCTCTACCAGATAAACTGTCTTGAAATCCGAACCATTGCAAAAGCGCAGTGAGCCTCCCAGACATAGCTGGCCGGTCAGGTTGTTCTCATACAAACAGACAACCAAGTAGTGATGATCTACATCAACAAGCAAGTGGGCATGGGCTCGTACCTCCTCTGTTGGGAGATAGTCCACCTCTGGAAGTTTGCTGTGAAACACCAGATGCTTCTCCAGGCAGAGTATCTCCCAGGAGAGGACAATGACTTGGTGGACAACTTCAGCAGAGTTCTGCAATCGCATGAGTGGGCTCTCAACACCAGGTGGACCGCAGGATCTCTCAGATGTGGGGCACCCCCACCAAGGATCTCTTTGCATTTCCTCTAAATGCACAGCTACCGCTGTTTTTTTCTCCAGGATACCCTGTCCCAGTCGAGTGGCGACCGATGCCTTCCTCCTGGATTGGAGCGAGGTCCTCTCCTATGCTTACCCATCGACTCCCCTAGTGGCCAAGACCCTCTCTTCAAGGTCCAAGCGGACAGGGTCTCCTTGATACTCATTGCCCCATGGTGGCCCCAGCAACTGTGGTACCCCTTATTACTACAGCTGTTTCGGGCACCACACCTTCACCTAGGCTGTGCCTCAGATCTACTCTCACAGGAGGAAGGCACCATACTACACCTCAATCTCCCTATCGTTCATGGCTTGGCTGCTGAGTGGGAGCTCTAGTGGAGTTCCACTTGCCCATATATGTCAAGAATATCTCCTGGTGTCTCACAAGGATTCCACAAGGAGGGCATATGCCTTCAAGTGGCGTAGATTTTCAGTCTGGTGTGCGGACCAGGCCCTCAACCCCTTTACTTGCTTGGTGGAGACTGTGCTGACTTGCTTTACCTCTCCAACTCTGGACTGAAGTCTGTCAGGATGCACCCGAGTGCTCTTAAAGCATATCACTGCAATGTTGATGATCGGCCCCTTTCTGCTCATCCACTCATAGTACGCTTTATATGGGGCCTTCTGCTTTCTCGTCCCCCTATTTCATTACTGTTGGTGATGTGGGATCTCATTGTTGACCTAGGACAGCTGCTCTCCATACCCTTTGAGCCGCTGTTTACCTGTCCACTCAAGTTCCTCTCCTGGAAAGTCATCTTTTTGCTGGCACTTACTTCAGCACAAATAATCAGTGTGCTGCAGGCATTCTTAGTGCACTCGCCTTATACCAGGTTCTTCAAAAATAGTGGTGCTACGCACTATCCTTTCTCCCTAAAGTGGTTTCAGCAATCTCCAGGAACAAGCAGGAATGAGTCTTCACATATGGGTACGTCAGTACCGATGGAGTCTGCGCGGGAACGCTCCCCAGTGTCCAATTAGAACGCTTTTGGGAGCATCCCACCATGCCTGCGTGCTGCCTTCCCGCCTTTCCCAACTGCCTCTCCTCAGTTTTCGTTTTTCCGTGGAGCCAGCAGGACGTACTCCTGTCACTGCAGAAAATTCTTCCTTTATTTTTGTTTTTTCTTGTGGCTGCGTCTGCCTTCCCTCGACGCACCGGTACCGCCGGTGTTTTCTTTTTCTTTCTCCTAAAAAATTATTTTCTTTGGTAGGGAATTTTTTCCCTGTTTAGTGCCTGACGGTTTTCGGCCTACTAGGCCTCTCTACTTTCCTTCATGGAAATGCCAGCCACTATCCCTAAAACATGTTTCAACTGTGGCGGTACCAAGTTAGTTTTAGACACCCATAACTGGTGCCTTCCATGTTTGGGTCCTGACCACTTTCCGCTGGAGTGTCCCTCCTGCAGTAGTTTTTCCAGAAGAAGTTTTCAGCATCGAGCTCAACTCGATACGCGGTTCCCGTCAGACCTGAGGGTACCAGCTACAACTTCTTTTTCACAGGATCAGGTAACCCAACAAAAGTCTGTAAAGGCTAGCCAGCCCTCGGGTGGTAGATCTCATGTTCAACATCGAGATGGCTCTGCCTTGCCCCCGAGAACAATTTGGCTTTAAAACCCCGGCGGGAGTCTTTGGCCTCCAAAGCACTAACGGGGTTGCAGGTTGTTCCCGGGGTTTTTACCTCTGCGAACATACCTGAGCCATGCTCGGTGGTGGTATCCGCTTGGAGCGGTGCCAGTACCCCGGCATCGGCAATGGTGTTGGATGAAACACTCCACACCGATGATCGCAGTCTAGCGCTCTCGGTATCTTCGATGCCGCTAGAGCCGCTACAGACCGATCTTCCAGCATCGGTATCGATCCCGGTACCGATTCTGGCATCCATGTCGGTACCCTCCAGGTCTGTTTCGATAGATTCGCTGCTTTCAATGCCGAGTCTAGAATCAATCTCTAGCCTGGACGATTGGGTACCGATTTGTCTCAGTATCGACCTCGGGCGGTGCCGAAGACATTGTTCCGGAGATCAAAGTCTACCACTCTCGGTACCTTTGGTACCATTAGAGTCGCCTCAGACTGATCTTCCGGTGTCGGTACCGGCTGCGATACCACTGCTGGTACCGTTTTCTACGTTCGCATTGGTACCGGTGCCTTCCATGCTTACTTCCACAAGCTCGCTTCCTTCGGTACCGAGTTTGGAATCCATCCCTGGCATGGATAATTTTCCACCGATTCGTCGCGGTACCGGCTTCGAGCGGTACCGCCGACTATCCTTTCAGGAGAACCCGATGCTCCACCTTTTTGGGTCTGGTACTCCAATGGATCAATCCATTAGTGCTAAGACTAGATCTTCAACAGATCTAACCTTTACTCCTCATGATAGAGGATCCCCTTCTGGGGAAATTTCTTTTCAAGCATTCCTGCTTGATATGGCAAGGTTGGCGCATGATACTGCCTAAATAATGAATGTATATGTTTTTTGCACCACTGTATATAGCCCACTCTGTACATAGCTCATACCAATCCAGCACACAATACAACACACACTCAACTTCACCCTCACTGCATGTATAACACACTCACTTTACTCGATTGTTTGCTGTGATACCACCTTGATTATTAAGATAAGGCGGTTTAGAAATACTGTTAATTAAATTAAATTAATTAAGGTTACTTGCCATTTCTATACCTGATCAAGATTCTGCACCAGGGGATTCAGAATTTCTGTATATTCCTGAGAATCCAAAGGAGGTCATCATGCTTCCTTTGCATCAAACCTTACAGGATCTTTTACTTAGAATGTAGGAAACTCCTTTAAAGGTATCCCCACCTTAAGGGCCACTGACTCTCTGTACAAGGTGCCCCCTTCTCCAGGGTTTCAAAAGACTCCGCTTCCACATCATTCTATTGTTGTAGAATCAGCAATGAGACGTGTTAAAAGTGCTAAAAGGCACTCTTCTTATCCGCCAGGTCGTGAGTCTAGAACTTTAGATGCTTTTGGACATAAAAGCTTCCAGGCATCCATGTTTTCAACACGAATTCTCTCATACATTTTCTATATGGGACTGTCTCTTGAAGAGGTCACAAACAGTTTGCTGTTTTTGACTCCTTTTCTTCAAGATCACAAAAGAGCAGACTACTGGTTAGTCATGTTCAAAATATCTCTAGATTTCTTACTCGTGCTACCCTGGACTGTTTTGAGTCTGTTAGCAGAACTTCTGCTATAGCCATAGGGGCACGACGCATGGCCTGGCTTCAAGCGTCTGACTTGGATAAATGGGTACAAGAAAGGCTGGGAAATACTCCTTGTACTGGGGAGAATCTCTTTAACAAAGAGACTTTACGCCAAGTTACTCAGTTAACCACTGGCACTGTTGCTTTCAAAGGATTGTCTACACCTTCCTCTATCCCAGCTGGTAGGAAATCTTCTACCAAACTTTATTCCCCCAAGGGGAAAACGTTTTATCCTTTCTCTACCCATCATACAGCTGTTTCCAAACAAGGGAAACATCAAACCAGGCTAAAGAAACCACAACCTCAACCGCTTCAGCAAACCCAGCAGCCGCAGGGTTGCTGATAGACTCTTCACTGAATCCTTCTTCCTGTTTTGAGGTTTAGAACCTGTAGTTTGCTTCTTCTCATTACAAGCATCTACATCGGTTCCATCCAAAATTTTACATTAAAGAGACATCCTGACTTTTAGCTCATAGCGCTTCTTAGCATGATGATGCTTTACAGGTAGTAAAGTTACTCCTCTTCCTTCTAAATAGATAGAGGAGTAACAACCATCAAGGTCGTCTATGCCTTTACCTTTGACAGTTTCTCCTGTATCAGCATGTCTCATACTATTCTTCGTAAGTCTTTTTCAACTCTGTCCCTCTTACTAAGACATTTTGGTCTGTAAGAGTGATACCACTTAACTGAAGGCTTATCCCTAAGCCCCTGAGTTTCTTTTCAGAGTTGTCTCCCCCTTGCAGTCTTGTTTTTGTGGCAGCTTCTCAGACAGTGACGGAGTTTTACCACTCCTACTTATGTCTGTAGGTCTTTTCCAATCTTGGAACCTAAGATTTGTTCTGCTGCCCTAACAATAGTTAGAATGCAGGGGCTCTTAGTGGTTAGACCACTGACTTGCTGACCAAGCAACCAGGGCTTGATCTCCAATATCAATCTTTTTGGCCTTAGTACTAAGTCCCAGACAGACTAAGAACCTTTTCTGGCTTTCTTGTTGCAGACAGATCAGCATACCTTCTATCCTTAGCCTTCCCCAATCCTTGGGCTTTGGCGGAGTAGTTCCGGTCTTGAAAGACTAGAAAAGGGAACTGTTACTTCTGGAGAGAGATCTGCAATTGTGAGTATATATTTCTGGGAATTTTCTGAAAGGAATTCTTTCTATTAAAGCTATTTAATCTGTGAACCCACTATTTTTTGTTAAATTAGTCAGGGCCTAGTAGCAGCAGTTTAAGTTTAAATTTAAAATACAGAAGAGAAATTTCTGGTTACATTAAATACGCAGCAGAGAGCTTGTAGTTTTAATTTAATAGTCACTCAGGGCCTAGTATCAGCAAAGTACTTTTAGTTTAAATTTAAAAACACAGAAGAGAGCTTTCTGGTTAAATTTGGAACCCAGCAGAGAGCTGTAGTTTACATTTAATAGTCACTCAGGGCCTAGCATCAGCAAAGTACTTTTATTTTAAATTTAAAACACAGAAGAGAGCTTTCTGGTTAAATTTAGAACCCAGCAGAGAGCTTGTAGTTTAAAGTTCATAATAAGTTAAAGCCTAGCAGCAGCAAAGAGCTATAATTTAAATCAAATAAGAATATAGCTTACCTCAGCAGCACAGGACAGGGTACTGTGTAGCAGCCCTCTTTTAATAAGTCTCTAAAATGCTTGTATGCAAATGCTAGAAGTCTAAAAAAATAAGATGGGAGAGTTAGAATATATAGCACTAAATGAGAGGTTAGATATGATTGGAATATCAGAGACATGGTGGAAGGAGGACAACCAGTGGGACACTGTGATACCTGGGTACAAACTATATCGTAATGATAGAGCTGATCAAATTGGTGGAGGGGTTGCGCTCTATATTAGAGAGGGCATTAAGTCACAAAGGATTAAAGTTTTGCAGGAAACAAAATTTGCTGTAGAATCTCTATGGATTGAAATTCCATGTAAAAAGGGGAAGGCGATGGCAGTAGGGGTGTACTATCGACCGCCTGGCCAGAATGAACAAATGGATGATGAAATGCTCAAAGAAATCAAGGAAGCTAACAAAAGTTACAGCGTGGTAATAATAATGGGTGATTTCAATTACCCCAGTATCGACTGGGTCAGTGTCACCGCAGGACATGCTAGGGAGATAAAGTTCCTTGATGAAATAAATGACTGCTTCTTGGAGCAGCTGGTTCATGAACCGACCAGAGGGGAAGCCATATTAGACCTAGTCCTTAGTGGAACACCAGATCTAGTGCAAGAGATAAGGGTGTTGGGACCACTTGGCAATAGTGATCATATCATGATCGCCTTTGATTTAATTAGTGGAGGAGGGATAGTAAGGAAATCCACAGTACTACCTTTTAACTTTTGAAAGGGAGACTATGATAAAATGAGGAAAATAGTTAAGAAAAAACTAAAAGGAGCAGTTGCAAAGGTTAGACTTACATCAAGCTTGGGTGTTGTTGAAAAATACTATCTTGGAAGCCCAGACCAGCTGTATTCCACGCTTTAAGAAAAGTGGAAGGAAGTCCAAAAAACTGCCAGCATGGTTTAAAGGTAAGGTCAGAGAGGCTGTTGTTGCCAAAAAAGCATCTTTCAGGAAATGGAAAAAAAGAGCCAAACGACGAAACCTGGAAACAGCACAAGCACTGGCAGGTCAAGTGCAAGGCATTGATAAAGCAGGCAAAGGGAGAATTTGAGAAGAAGCTTGCTGCGGAAGCAAAAACGCGAAATAAAGATTTTTTCAAGTACATTCATAGCAAAAAACCTGTGAGAGAGTCAGTTGGTCCATTAGATGATAGAGGAGTTAAAGGGGCACTAAGAGGTGACAAGGCGATAGCGGAGAGACTGAATGAATTCTTTGCTTCGGTCTTTACTGAGGAAGATGTAGGGATGTTACCCATGACTGAAGTGGTATTTAAAGGTGCAGAAGAATTGAAGGAAATATCGATACATCGGGAAGATGTATTACAACTATTAGATAAACTGAAGAGTAGCAAATCACCTGGGCCGGATGGTATACATCCAAGGGTGTTGAAAGAACTGAAATATGAGATTGCAGACCTGCTATTAGTAATCTGTGAACTATCATTAAAATCATCTCTAATACCTGAAGATTGGAGGATCGCCAATGTAACACCAACTTTTAAAAAGGGTTCCAGGGGTGATCCGAGAAACTACAGACCGGTGAGCCTCACGTCAGTACCGGGAAAAATGGTAGAAACCATCATAAAGAATAAAATTACTCAGCATGTAGATAGTCATGGCCTAATGGGAGACAGCCAACATGGCTTTAGACAAGGAAGATCTTGTCTTACTAATCTGTTATGTTTTTTTGAAAGTGGGAATAAACAGGTGGACAAAGGTGAGTCGGTTGATATAGTGTGTCTAGACTTTCAGAAGACTTTTGGCAAAACTAAAGAGTCATGGGATAGGAGGCAGTGTACTACTGTGGATCAGGAACTGGTTAAAAGATAGAAAGCAGAGGGTTGGGCTAAATGGCCAATTTTCCCAATGGAGAAAGGTGAATAGTGGTGTACTCCAGGGATCTGTGCTGGGTCCGCTGCTTTTTGACATATTCATAAATGACCTGGAAAGAGGAATAACGAGTGAGGTTATCAAATTTGCAGATGAGACAAAACTATTTAAAGTTGTTAAAACCCAAGAGGATTGTGGAAAATTGCAAGAGGATCTTGATAAATTGGAAGACTGGGCATCAAAATGGCAGATGAAATTTAATGTGGATAAGTGCAAAGTTATGCACCTTGGGAAGAACAACCCAAACTATGGTTACACAGTGCAAGGTTCCACATTAGGAACCACCACCCAGGAAAAAGATTTAGGCGTCATTGTGGATAACATGTTAAAACCCTCGGCCCAGTGTGCAGCGGCAGCCAACAGAGCAAATACGAGGGGGTACCCCAAAAAAACAGGAATAACATTGCCGTGGGCGAGCTTGTGTAGTACGCACTTCTGCCGCTAGGCGTGTATAGTGCAACTCATTGTCATTTCAGTGCCGCCTGTGTTGTCAACCTGGCTTGTTCTGTTCATCTGCATTGATTGTTTTTGCTAGCGCTGTTTTGTTCTTGTTTCTTTTTTTATGATGACATGTTTAAGTGAACAACGTGCAGCTGTGAAATTTTGTTTTCTACTCTGTAAAAATGCTGCTGAAACTGTTTTAATGTTGAAAACAGCTTATCAAGATGACGCTATGGGAAAAAGTCAAGTGTACCAGTGGTTTGCTCGGTTTAAAAATGGCGATATGTCGATTGATGACAAACCTCGTTCTGGGCATCCATCAACTGCCCGAATAGACGAAAATATTGAAAAAATTAGAGAGCTTGTGCTCACAGACCGTCAACAGACAATTGATCAACTGTCAGAGATTAGTGGGTTATCTTGGAGCTCGGTTCAGTGAATTTTAACGGAAGATTTGGGAATGAAAAGGGTTGCTGCCAAGTTTGTTCCTCGGGTTCTGACTGACAATCAAAAGGAACATCGAGTTGAAACATGTGTTTTGAAACAACAGCTTGAAACTGATCCAGATTTTCTGTCAAAGGTCATTACAGGTGATGAGTCATGGTGCTATGGTTACGACCTAGAAACAAAGCAACAGTCAAGCCAATGGAAGACATCATCGTCACCCCGTCCAAAAAAATGTCGTCAAGTCAAATCAAACATCAAAACAATGCTGATTTGCTTTTTTTATGCCAAGGGGATAGTTCATTCAGAGTTTGTTCCCCCAGGTCAGACCGTCAATCAAATCTTTTATTTGGAAGTTTTAAGAAGATTGCGCAACAGTGTTCGTCAAAAAAGACCCGATTTTTTGGCAGACAGGAGACTGGTTCTTCCACCACGACAACGCACCTGCACACACAGCCATCTCTGTTAGACAGTTTTTGGCTAAAAATGGCATGGTTCCGCTGCCCCACGCACCTTACTCGCCTGACCTGGCTCAGTGCGACTTTTTCTTATTTCCACGCATGAAAAGGGGCATGAAAGGACACCGATTTGACAACATTGAAGAAGTCAATAAAAAAAAGAGGGAGGAGCTGTCAGCCGTTTCTAAAGATGACTACAAAAAATGTTTCGAACAGTGGAAGCACCGGTGGGACAAATGTATCAGTTGTAATGGAGAGTATTTTGAAGGGGATAAGGTTGTTTTGTAAAGAATTTGAAATAAATAGCTTTTAAAAAATAATTCCTGTTTTTTTTGGGTACCCCCTCGTAGAATGCTAGGTATCATAAGGAAAGGAATGGAAAATAAAACAAAAGATATTATAATGCCTCTATACCGTTCCATGGTGAGACCGCACCTTGAATATTGTGTGCAATTCTGGTCGCCGTATCTTAAAAAGGATATAGCGTTATTAAAATAGGTTCAGAGAAGAGCCACCAAAATGGTAAAGGGGATGGAAGGATACTCCTATGAAGAAAGGCTGAAAAGGTTGGGGCTCTTTAACATGGAAAAGAGACAGCTGAGGGGAGATATGACAGAAGTCTATAAATTAATGAACGGAGTGGAACGGGTAAACGTAGATCAATTGTTTACGTTATCAGAATATAGAAAGACTAGGGGACATACAATGAAGCTACAGGGTAAACTATTTAAGACTAATAAAAGAAAATATTTTTTCACTCAACGTGTAATCAAACTCTGGAATTTGTTACCGGAGGATGTAGTAAAGGCTGTTAGTGTAGCTGGGTTTAAAAAAGGTTTGGACAAGTTCCTGGAGGAAAGGTCCATAAACCATTATTAAGAAGGGACCCAGGATATCAGTGCTTGACCCAGTACAAGCATTGCGGAACCTGTGTCTTTTGGGGAAACTGCTAGGTACGTATGACCTAGATTGGCCACTGTTGGAAACAGGATACTGGGCTTGATGGACCTTGGTCTGACCCAGTATGGCATATCTTATGTTCTTATGTTCTTAGGTTACATACTGGCTCTTAAACAGCCAGTTTTTTCTTCTAACCAACCTGCAACATGTTCTCTGCTCTACAGAGCAGCTCTGCACTATGGGCCCTTGCTAGAGAGCAAATAATTCCAGATGGTTAGGAAGGGCTTTACTGGGTTCTTCCCTACCCTTACTATTTCTGTTAAAGCCTCCTTCTTCAGTAAAGGACACAGGCCTTTAATTAAGTGAAGACCTAAAGAATTATCCAATCCCCTGGGTTGGTTCACATCCCCAGTGGACCCCTTCACCAGGGATGGTTTTCTTTTAGTAGCAGCCAGTCCTTGTCTTGTATTTCCTTCCACCCTCAATTCTTCATGGGGTAATTCATATTGAGCGCAAGAATGCATCATACTCATTTTGCCCTCTTAGAAGGGTAAATATGGTATCTCATTTCATTGCATCTTCTTCTCCAGCTGCCATGCTGGAGTTATGGAAGGATCCAGACTTACTGTCAGCGGATTAAAACATCCTCCATTCCTGGTTATTCAAGGGCTAGAGTTCTTAGAACACTCTAGACTTCTCCTTGTCAGTGAGAGCACTCCCTTAGCTCTCCCACCCACAACCAAGGAGAATGGATTCTCTAAACATCTCCTCAAGCAGGTATTTCCCTTCTTGTTATTAGATGAATCTTTCTCTTCCCACATATCCCTATGTGGGGACATGGGTATATATATATGTATACATGTATATAGACATATGCATGTCTGTACCCATATATATCTATATATTCATATAAATAGATATATCTGTATTTACCTATCTATCTATCTATCTATCTATCTATTGCTGTATATAATAGTAGGTGGATATGTATCTATATACTTTTTTCCATCTGTCTGCCTAGGTTCATATATATATATATATATATACATATATATATATATATATATTTGTTTCCTATACGGCCCGACAGATAGTCACTATCCCTTTCAATGCTGCTCCAGCATGTTTAGGGTTCTACATAAACAACCATTTCCCTGTGGTAGTTAAAGGGTTTTCCACCATGACCTTCAGTTTAGGTACATCTGAAGCCCTCCATGTACCATCTTTTTTCCTAAGTGACTTCAATTAGAAAGGACATTCTGAATCTTCAGAAAATAGGAGGCTACAATGCCTCATACTTCTGTCCTTCTTTGTTATCGGATATAGGGATCTTCAAAGCCCCTCTTCTCCTATAAGAACTATGTCTCTTTAAGGTCAAAAGAGCTTCAGGTTTATCTAATAGGGACTTCCGCGTTTTTCCCGCAAAAGTCCTGCCTCATTGAACTACCCCAGTTCCCTCAGGGACTTTCTCGCCCTAAGGGTTCAGACCTCAACCTTTCTTTTGTACAGTTTATTTACCTCTGCTCTACATTGAGGTACTCCTTGAGAATATTCTACTGGTTCATATTAGCAGATCCATATGAACCTCCATGAACTTTTTTCAATACTACCAGGTGAGGTCCATATGGGTATATTGCAGTTCAATATTTACTACTGGATATTATCCACACAGGGTCTCCTATCTAGGCATCCTGTTTGGTCCAGCTGTCCATAGCACATCTGTTTCTTCCAACTCCTACCCTCCATCCCCAGGATGTCTGAGGTTCTGTTGAATAGCATGGCCTTTTTTCAGATTCGCAGCATGCTGGGACTCCTCCAGGCATCTTAGCTTGGGAGTCTCCATATGTGAAGACTCATTCCTGCTTGTTCCTGGAGATAGCACAGTTACTTACCTGTAACAGGTGATCTCTGGGAACAGCAGGAATAAGTCTTCACAACCCACCCACCTCCCCTAGGAGTTGTATTCCTCTATCTCTATCTTTCCCCTCTCTCTCTCTCTCTCTCTCTCTCTCTTTGTCTCAGCTTTAAAACTTAACTGAGGCGAGGCAGTTGGGAAAGGCGGGAAGGCAGCACGCAGGCTTGGTGGGATGCTCCCAAAAGCGTTCTAATTGGACGCTGGGGAGCATTCCCGCGCAGACTCCGTCGGTACCGACGTACCCATATGTGAAGACTTATTCCTGCTGTTCCCAGAGATCACCTGTTACAGGTAAGTAACGGTGCTTTCCACCTCAACTAGTCCATGGTCCTGCCCACTTTTTTTCCCACTGCCTCACGCATCCAGGGTGGAGGCCTCACTCCATACTTTGGGACTGTAAGAGAGCACTTGCTTTTTATCATGAATGGTCGAAGTCCCATTGCCATTCCACTCAGCTCTTTGTTTCCTACAGCCTTAGCAGACTAGGGGTAGCCGTCTCTAAGCGCACTCTCTCCATCTGGGTGGCTCACTGCATCTCTTTTGCTTATGCTCAGACTGGACTTGCCTTAGAGTGCCACATCATGGCACATGATGTTCGCGCTCTGGCAACCTCTGTGGCTCATTTGTACTCTGTCTCCACAATGGAGATTTGTAGTGCTGCTACGTGGTCATTCGTCCACACCTTTGTAGCCCATTACTGCCTGGATAAGGATTCCCGGCATGACAGCACCTTCGGCCAAGCTATACTCCGGCACCTCTTTGGGAATTAATGCAACTCCTTCCTTCCAACCCTTCTGTTTGGTCAGGGTACTGGAGAGTTGATTGTTGGTTGATACCTGAAGCTGGTGTTGACTCTGAGAACGTCAAAGTTTCCTGCTGTTTCTCGGTTTCTTCGCTCCTTTCACCTTGCTACACCTTCGCTCCTTTCAGCTTGCTGCACCTTACGCCTGGAACAAACTACCTGTGCCTGTACGCCAGGCACCTTCTCTAACCCTCTTCAAATCCAAGTTGAAAGCTCACCTCTTCGCTGCTGCATTTGGATCCTGACTCGCCTGATTTCCTTTTTCTTTCCCCTTGTTTTACCCCTGCTACATTTTCTGTGTCTTGTCTTAACTAGATTGTAAGCTCTGATGAGCAGGGATTTTCTCTCTTACATGTCTGTGCAGCGCTGCGTACGACTGGTAGCGCTATACAAATGCTCAGTAGTAGTAGGTTTGTTTTTTCTGGTTATCCATTTGGGCTGTCTACAGCAGTGATGGCAAACCAATGGCATGTGTGCCCATGGTGGCACGCAGGAAAAAGTTTTTGGCACGTGGCAACTAGCAGCATATCCTTCTTTTTTTTTTTTTTTGTGCAAAAATTACCACTGGCATGCAATTTCATTTTTTAAGGATATTCGTGTCTATTTGGGCAAATGCAATGTGTGCCTTCGAGTCACTGCTGGCTCTTGGTGACCCAGCAGCTCCTGGGTTTTCTTTGCAGCGTGACCCGGAAGTAGATTACCAGGCCTTTCTTCTGAGGCAATGAAGGGTTAAGTGACTTGCCCAAGGCCACAAGGAGTGCTAGTGGGAATCAAACCCTGATCTCTTGGTTACCAAGACAGTGCCCTAACCATTAGGCTACTCCTCCACTCATGCTCTCAAAAAGGTTTGTCACCCTTGGTCTGCAGGTTTTTTTGGTAGCCTGTAGCTAGGGAGTCCCATATATGAGGATTGGCTTCCTGCTTGGTCCCAGAGAAAGCGTAGTTTGCTCACCTATAGCAGGTGTTCTCTGGTAACAGCAGGAATCAGTCCTCACTACCCTCCGTCCTCCCCATGGAATTGTTCATTTTTTTGGCTTGATTAAGCCATGTCATCATACTGAGGTAAGATGGCTTCTTTGGGCGGAAAAACCGGCACGCATGCATGGAGTACATTCCAGAAGCTTCCTTTGGAAGCTAGGAAGTGTTCTCATACAAGTTCCATCGGCGACGACACCGATATGAAGACTGATTCCTGCTGATCCCGGAGAACATCTGCTACAGGTGAAGAACTATGTTTTTCCATGTTTCTCTGGGAAAAACGCTTACAGGCTCATTCCATCTCGGACATACAGAGGTGGTCACAATTCTGATCCTGCGGGGCACATCTAACCTCGCGGAACCAGAATCATGAGCAGCCCAGTATGTGTAGGCTGGGACTGAGATTCAGCCCGACCTGCACTTACATGGAAAGCCCGACTAACTCAGTCAGGACTTTACAATGGAGCAGTGGCTCCATTGTAAAGCCGCGATCTCGGCCCCCAGCTGAACAAAGTCTTTCTCCGCAGCTCGACTCCTGATCCGGCCTCCTAAGGCCAGGGTCGGGCTGAGGGGAATGTCTTCTAGCCTCCCTGTCCCATCTGCGCCCCGGGCCCGCAGAAAAAAAGATGTCTAGGGAAATTATTCCACCTTGGAAGTGGAATAACTTCCCCGCACATTAGAATCGGCCCTGTACGTCCAGGGCCGGCGACTGCCCTCCGCCCATCCTAACTCTGCCTCTGTCTAACCTCCCCATACAACCGGCGGGGAACTTAGATGCCGGTGGGGAGGGCACGAATAGAGGGGATGGCCCCACTATTCGTGGTAAAGAATCGGGCCCTTAGTAAATAAGACCCTGAGTGAATGAGAACGCTGTAGCAGGATAACATACAGGAACGGAATAAAAGATTAGCTTAAGGGACTGTCCTGGTTACTCAGTTAAGTAAATGGCTTCTGACTATCAGTGAATAAAATTTGTGGTTTAGAGCCTGGAGATAATTAATACAGTTGGGGGTAAAAATGATAACATGAGTGAAAGCCTCGCCATAAGATTATCAGTGGTACTGACTAGTCATTTTTGGTGTGTGTGTGTGTGTATCCTCTTAAAGGGTTCTGATACAAAGAGCATTTTTGTGTTTGTAAACTAAAAGCTATACTTTCAGTAGAGCTAGGTTGATCACCAGTATCCATTTTTCTCCGGGAACAAGCAGGAAGTCAGTCCTCACATATGGGTGACGTCGACGCTGACGGAGCCCGTGTGGAGCAAATCCCCAGCTTTCAAAGGTGCCATCTTGCTCAGTCTCCTTTTTTCCGCGGAGCCCGTCAGACATAGTCTGTCCCTGTCCCGGAAAAAGTTGATTTTTTGTGCCTTTGGCTGCCTCCGGTCTCGCACCGGTACCCTTTCCTGTCCAACCTCGGTATCGGGCCAGTTCGTTTTCTTTTTATTTTCTTTCTCTTGGACTTTTTCATGCCCTTTTTTTCTCACTGGCAGCCCAAAGGGTCTTCGACCTTGCTGGGGTTCTTTTTCCCCCATGGCTACTAGTGGGTTTAAAAAGTGCGATTGGTGCGGGAAGATCATGAAGGCCTTGAGGAACTGCCAGCAGCAGCATGATAAAAGTTTTTCCTGATTTTCCCTCATGGCTGCGAGAGCCAGGACCTCATCTGAGGCCTCCATGCCTCGGGAGGAGCATTCTGAACCCAAGCATCATTGGGGTTCCTCGGAGAGGGGGTCTCCCTCGAGGGAACCGAAAAGAAGGAAGAAATCCTCAAATGTGGCAGCTCTGGACAGCTCAGAATGGCCAGGTTCCTTGCGGGGCCGTTTGCGGAGCCCCGAGCGCCTGCTCGAGGCATCGAAGAAGGAGCGCCCAGCCAAGGCTCCTCGAAGGATCCAGTCACGGACCGGCCTTGGCAGGTACATTCTATCCTAGTCGAGGACTCCCCTCCGGGGGAACCGGCTTTGGGCCCGATTACGTTGGTGACCGAGCCGAGGGCTGCGGAGCCTCCAGAACTGATGTCCAGGATGGCATCCTTGGAGCGCAGTGTCACTGCCTTCTTGAAGCAGCAGCAGGCGTTGATATCCATCACGTCCGGTTCTTCTGCCCCGACCACCGGATGTTCGACGTCAAAGTCGACTCTGGAGGCCGAGCCAATCCTCGAGGCCTTATGGGCCTGAGTCGATCCTCAGCCAAGGTCACGCTCAGCCTTCCGCTCGTCAGGACCGAGGTCGTCACTGGCGAGCTGGTGGGCATCGAGGCGGATGGCGCCGGGCTCCTCGAGGCCCGAAGAAAGCCACGAGTCTTCCTCGGAGGCCTCCGCTTGGGAAACCGAGGACGAGGAGTCCCCAGACACTCATCGTCATCGAGATGTTCCGTCCGATTCCCCGGTATCTGAACCTCAGAGAAGGTCCCCACTGGAGGACATGGGGTTTTGGAACTTCGTTCGGGATATGTCCAAGGTCTTGGCTTTTCCATCGGAGTTTGAGGAGGATCCTCGAGCCGACGAGCTCGAGATCCTCCAGTAAGAGGCTCCCCCTCGGGAGACCCTCACGCTGCCCGTTCCTTCTATCCTGGAACACCTTATGCTCCGCATGTTGGAGACGCCGGCATCGATGCCGGTGATCAGCAAGAGGCTCGACTCGATGTATCGGGTTCGCCGGAGCCCTGGGTTTCAAAAATCACAACTGCCGCGTAACTCCATGGTTCTGGAGTCGGCCATGCGTCGGCTGAAAAGTCAGAAGATGCACTCCTCTGTGCCCTCCGGCAGGGAGGCCTGCATCTTGGATGCCCTCGGCAGAAAGTGTTACCAGGGCACGATGCTGAATTGTCTGATCCAGGCCTACCAGCTGTACATGGGCATGTACCTGAGAGACATGGCGAAGGAGCTCGCCGGGTTCTTGGCTGGTCTCTGTGAGGAGCAGTTCTGTCCAAAGCCGTCGGTGAATGCTCCAAGATCATGTCTCGGGTGGCCTATGATGAGTTCGAGTCAGCGGCTCGGGTAGCCGCGGCTGGCATCCGTGCATGCTGCCACACTTGGTTACAGTCATCGGACCTTGAACAATGGGTGCAGGACAAGTTGATCGATGTCCCATGTCGGGGGGAGAACCTCTTCGGCAAGTCCATGACTGACAAGGCCACCGAGCTGGAGACCCGAGTTCATGATGAGGACTAGGCTCTCTAAGAAGACCCTCTTCTCCTTCCCGAAAAAAGGGCTCGGGTAAAAAGCCCTTTTACTCAAGAAAGTCCACTGCTTACCGAAACTGCCCCCCCCTACCAGGCCTCCCCGGCTCCCCAGCAGGGATAGCAGGCCAAGAGACAGGGGCATGGCCCACGTAAGCAGAAGGCTCCCAGGCTCCAGCTTCGGCCCAGCCTGGAGGGAGCTTTTGACTCCTGCAGCATGGCCCCTCTCCCAACCGGAGCTTGTTACCACACAAGAGGTTGGCTCGCCCTGTATGCCCACAGATGGGGAGCTATCACCACCGATTCCTGGGCATTACAGGTGATCAAGGAGGGTTACTTTCTCCATCTAGCCGAAGTGCCTCCACACTATTTCCCCGGAGAGCCTATCATGTTTCCACTTCACTGCAAACCTTCTTATGAAGGAGTTGGTAGGTCTTCTCGAGGACAAAGCAGTGGAACCAGTGCCCCACCATCTCATGGGCAAGGGGTTCTACTCCAGGTACTTCCTCATGCCAAAGAGGACAGGGGGCCTAAGGCCCATCCTCGACCTGCGCAACCTCAACAAATTCCTGGTGATGGAGAAATTCAAGATGCTCTCCCTTGGAACATTGCTGTCTTACCTCCGCCAGGGAGACTGGCTATGCTCCTTAGATTTAAAGGATGCCTATACACACATCCTAATCCACCCAAGCCACAGGCAATACCTACGCTTTGTGGTAGGGGGCAATCATGTCCAATTCAGGGTGCTTCCCTTCGTCCTTGCCTCAGCCTCCAGGGTATTCACAAAGTGCCTGGCAGTGGTCGCCACCTTTCTCAGGCTTCAGGGGATCTTTGTCTTCTCCTATCTCGATGACTGGCTCATCAGGAGCACTGCAGCCCCCAAGGCACAGCAGGCATGGCACGCACCACCCAGGTCCTTCAGCACTTGGGTTTCTTTATCAACTACCCCAAGTCCAGCCTTTGCCCAGCACAAGAGGTGGAATTCATTGGGGCAAGGATTAACACCCTTCAGTTGAAGGCCTTCTTGCCTGCAGACAGGGCAGGGCAGGCTCATGGTGCTAGCCAAAGACATACAGCACCGTCCCTCAGTGCCAGCAAGGCATCTGCTGCACCTTCTTGGGCACATGGCCTCCCCACTCCATGTCACTCCAGATGCCTGTCTCCACATGCGAACTGCGCAGTGGTGCCTCATGGACCAGTGGTCCCAGGCCACGGGACATCTCCAGGACAGAGTCAGAGTGACCAGGCACCTGGTGCAGTCCCTGACCTGGTGGCTCTCGCCCCCGCCACTTGGAGGTGGGGATGCCCTTCCAGGCCTCTCATCACTCTAGGGTCCTCACCACAGATGCCTCCCTGCTGGGCTGGGGAGCCCATTGCCAGGAATACCGCACCCAGGGCGTTTGGTCCCCAGACGAGAGTGCTGAGCAGATCAATCTGTTGGAGCTGCGTGCAATCCATCTCGCCCTGAAGGCGTTTTGGCAGTGCCTGGGTGGCAGGTCTGACCTGGTCCAGACGGACAACCAGGTTGCCATGTTCTATGTGGACAAACAGGGGGGCACAGGGTCCCGTGCCATCTGTCAGGAAGCCCTGGATCTGTGCACTTACACAATCTGGCAGGGCATTCTCCTCAGGGCAGTGTACCTGCCGGGCCAGGACAACTGGCTGGCCGACAGACTCAGCAGGATGCTCCAGCTGCACGAGTTGCAGCTGGACCTGGACGTGGCCTGTGGGTTTTTCCAGACCTGGGGGGAACCGGTAATGGACCCGTTTGCCAGCCCAGACAATCACCAGTTTGCCCGCTTCTGTTCAAGGCAGCCACACCCCAACAAGGTGGCCGCCGATGCTTTTCTGATCTCATGGTCAGTGGGTCTTTTGTATGCCTTCCCTCCGACACCTCTGATAGCCAAGACTCTGTTCAAGATTCTTCGTGACAGAGCTTCAGTCATTCTGATAGCCCCACGGTGGCCTCGGCAACTGTGGTTCCCACTCCTCCTGCAGCTAGCTGTGGAGGCCCCCATCCCCTTGGGATCAGCTCCGCAGCTCCTTTCCCAGGAGGGGGGCTCTCTTCTGCACCCCAACCTCAGCTCCCTTTCGCTGATGGCATGGCTGCTGAGAGGGTGACACTAGCCCTGCTCCTCCTTCCGAGGGATGTGGAGGATGTTTTGCTGGTTTCACGCAGAGCGTCTACCAGACGGGCTTGCGCTTTTAAATGGCGCAGGTTTGCACTTTGGTGCGCTGAGCGGGGGGTTGACCCCTTTTCTTGCCTGGTGGTTATGGTGTTGCAATACCTTCTCCACCTCTCCATTACGGGGCTGAAGTCCAACTCGGTCAGAGTGCATTTCAGTGCCGTAGCGGCGAACCACCACCAGATGGACAGGAAGCCCCTCTCAGCTCATCCAGTGCTGTCCCGGTTCCTAAAGGGCCTACTCCTATCTAAGCCCCCGGTCCACCCTCCGGCGACTGAATGGGATCTCAATGTAGTGTTGGGGCAGCCCACCCTACTGCCCTTTGAACTGATGGCTACGTGTCACCTCCGTTATCTCTCCTGGAAGGTGGTTTTCCTTGTTGCGCTCACTTCTGCCCGAAGGGTGAGTGAGCTTCAGGCCCTTGTGGCGGAGAAGCCTTATACCAGGTTCTACAAGAATAGGATGGTGCTTCTCACACACCCCAAGTTCCTTCCGAAGGTGGTGTCCTCGATCCACCTCAACCAAGGAGGTGGTTCTCCCTACCTTCTTTCCCAGACTGCATGCCAGTCAGGCTGAGGCGGTCCTCCATACCCTGGACTGTAAGAGGGCCCTGCCTTCTACATTCAATGTACTCAAGGCCACCGGAAAGTCTCTCAGCTTTTCATTTCCTACGACCCCAGTAAGCTGGGGGAGGTGGTTACCAAGCGTATGCTGTTCAAATGGGTGGCGGACTGTATTGCTTGGACTTATGAGGAAGTGAGGCTTCTGCTGGAAGGCCGTGTCACAGCTCACAGGGTCAGGGCCATGGCGGCATCAGTGGCTCATCTGTGCTCTGTTCCTCTGGCAGACATCTGCCGGGCCTCCACCTGGTCTTCGATTCATACCTTCACAGCTCATTACTGCCTGGAATAGTGCCTTAGGCCAGGCTGTATGCCATAACCTTTTCAGGGTCTAGCCAACTCCTGCCCTCCAACCCTTATGTGTTCAGGCTACCGGCGTGCTACTTTCCTTGTACGCAGGTCCTATTTCATTGGACTGACTTCCTGCTTGTTCCCGGAGAAAGCGTAATTACTCCCCTGTAACAGGTGTTCTCCGGAGACAGCAGGAATCAGTCCTCACAACCCTCCCTCCTCCCCTTGGAGTTGCAGTCCTATTATCTTCTTTTATTTTTGCCGTCTTTTAGCTATGTCATTTGACTGAGCAAGATTGCACCTTTGGGCGGGAAGGGGATCATGCATGCATGGTAGCAACTCCCAAAGGCTTTCTTTGAAAGCTGGGTATTTGCTCCGCGCAGACTCCGTCGGCGTCATCACCCAGATGTGAGGACTGATTCCTGCTGTCCCCGGAGAACATCTGTTACAGGTGTGTAACTATGCTTTTTCAGGACAGGTTGTGTCCTGAGTCATCATTTCTTAGAAGTGAGAACTACAGTACAAGCTCATGCATGCTAAAGAGTAAAATCAGGGCTGGATCCAAGCTATCTTCCAAAATCGCAATCAGTTGTCAGCCTTGTAGAGCAAGTCTAATCCTCTTTTTACTAGTGATATAATGGAAGACAATTATTTACTGACCTGTAGTTATACATAAAAAAATGTAAAAGCATTGTTGGAAGTAATTTAAAGTGTCCTCAGTGTTCATATTTACATATCAAATGTAATTCTAGATTTGAAGGGGATTTGTTGTTGCATTTTTTACCCACCTATCAGAAAGCTTCTAAGCAGTTAATGATACTACATACATAATAGCATTACATTACATAAACACACGAAGACATGAAAAATGCCCTGTAGACAGATAACAGAAACTCAATAAAAACCACGTTCAAGCAAAATGATTGTAGAAATAGTTACAATCAAAGCAGTATCATGTTAAACAAAGGTGTCAAAATGACTGCCTTTAAGCAAGCTAAATAAAAAGGAACTTAACTCCTTTGCGAAAGACTAAGAAATCTATAATGCATCATGCAGAAAAAAGGAATTCTATAACTTTAGTGCTGTCATCGAAAAAATACGAGACCTAGTGGCTTTATGTGCCACCACTACAGATGGTAAGCTGAATAGCTCTTTTGAGGCTGACCTTAGAGCCCGAGAAGGAAAATAGGGACTCAGGAGAGATCTCAGTTAATTCAAGGCAAATATATGCAACCATTTAAATTTTTGGCATATATGCTTAAATTGGGTGCAGTCCACAATAAGCAGCCAGTACAATTTGATTAGTGCCGGTGTAATAGGATCAAATATCTTTAAACCATAAATCAATCTGACTGGCATTTTATATATGTTGTAGAAGTTTGATAACATACTGTGATAAACTATATATATATCATGTTACAATAATCTAAATAATTAAAACCAATATCTGCATCACCATTCTAAAATTCATGGGCTCCACATATGTTCTTAGCTGGCAGACTAATCACAATTTAAAAAATGTTTTTGGGATTGCATTGGCTATTTGGAGATGAAATCTAATGCGTGGCAATTAAGATTTAATGCAAAGAAGTGCAGAGTCATTTACTTGGGTAGCAGAAATCCAAGGGAAATGTACGCGATAGGGGGTGAGAGGTTGGTGTGCACGGATCAGGAGAAAGACCTTGGTGTGATTATTTCTGAAGATCTCAAGGTGGCAAAACAGTGCGACAAGGCGGTGGCAAAAGCCACGAGGATGTTGGGCTGCATACAAAGAGGAATTACCAGCAGAAAGGAAGAGGTACTTATGCCACTGTAGAAGTCACTGGTGAGGCCTCACTTGGAATACTGTGTTCAGTTTTGGAGACCTTGCAAAGGATGTAAAAAGACTGGAAACTGTTCAGAGGAAGGTGGCCAAAATGATTTGGAGCCTGCGTCAGAAGCCTTATGAGAAGAGACTTGAAGACCTAAACATGTACACTTTGGAGGAGAGGAGGGACAGGGGAGATATGATTCAGACCTTTAAATACTTAAAGGGAAATAATGAACAAACAAACCTCTTCCAAAGACGGGGAAGCTGTAAAACTAGAGGGCATAACAGGAAACTGCAAGGTGGTAAATTGAAAGGCAATGTCAGGAAATACTTTTTCACAGAAAGGGTGGTGGATGCTTGGAACGCCCTCCCGATGGAAGTGGTGGGGGCAAACACTGTGACGGAATTCAAAATGGCATGGGAAAGACACAGTGGATCCCTTTACAGCAACAGGATAAAATCAAAATAAACTGAACCATCTAATTTCTCAACAGATAGGGGTGTCCTCCATGGAGTGGTGGGTTCACCCCTGAGCCAGGGACATGGGGAGGAGGGGTGGCCTGCACGGAGCGGCAGGTGCACCTACTCTTGCCATCATACTGGGCAGACTAGATGGACCATACTGGTCTTTATCTGCCGTCATTTACTATTTTGCTATATGTTACTATGTTACTATGAAATGAAAATTGAGACTCGAGCAACACACCTAGGTAATGAGTCTTTCGTTTTATTGAGATCTCATAACCATTTTGGGTGATAGATTTAGGTGGGTTATAACTCATATCCCTACAGACTGTTCAGACTTCCATTTTCTTGAAATTGATGGATAGGCCATTTGCTGCCATCCATTCAACAATATAATGAAAACTATACAACAGTTTTAAAATTGAGATGCTAATAGTCATAGAAAATTGTTTGAATATCAAGTTATCAGTGGCATATAGTCAAAACTCCAATCCAAGTTGTCAGAACAATTTTGTTGTTTTAATTGTTCAACATGGCAACTGAAAGATCACTGTATGTTTTGATTAGTACTATTTTGTGAAGATAAACTGATAGCTTCTGTAGAGGTTTATTCCTCTACCCACTTCATAGTCTGTCCAGTTTCCTTCTCAGTTGCTTCAGAGCTGAATTAGGGGGCTTGTATTTTACAGAGCATCTTTCTGACAGGGTCCAGAAAGGGCTTAGGCAGTTGGGACACTAGAATCTGTCCAAAGCACTGATATAACAGCAGGGAATGTTGTAAAGCTAGAATATTTTACCTCATAAAGTTGCACAATGCTGTATAATAAAAGCTTCTATATTTGAAACCATAACGAGGGGCAAAATAGCACACCCTGAATTATATATTTATCAGAGCTCTATAGTGAAAAGAATTCTTTTTGTTGTAGGTAAAACATGAACTTGCTAGCAGAGTCTTCAACTGCTGTAGTATAGTGATGAAGCATGACTTCAAGGTGACACTGTATCTCTTGCCACACATTCTGGTCTATGTCCTGTTAGGATGCAACCATGAGGTACAGCATGAGGTGAGATGGCTTTCTGTATGCTCTTTGTAAACATCAAATGCAAAGGGTGAGACGTTATCCAAACTAGACACCATTCCAAAGGTATGGCTTGTATAAAACGATGCCTGATTGAAATCCTCTATTGGTTGACTAATAAATTTCCTGTTATATTTTGATACCAAGTCGATTCCTATCATAAAACACTCCTCGTTTTATAAGAATAGTATTTCAAAAGCTCAGCTTATTTCTTCTGAAAAATATTCTACAAATTAGGACATTTTGTACAGCACCATTAGTGGTGGTGATAGGGCAATTCAGTCTAATTGACACTTTGTTTCTTATTGATGAGTTGGTGGCCATTTTTATATGCAGGTTTACGCAGAGATCATGGAAGTTCTGAAACATGATGACCCCTTGACTCGAAGGCTGCGGTATAACACATCAGATTTGAGCCAGCTAAGCACACAAACTGTCTTTTCCATGCTTGACCATCTCACACAGTGGGCGAGGCACAAATTTCAAACTCTTAATGCTGTGAAAAGCACAAGCAAGTCCAGCAGAGACCGAGAAGAGCTGAAGGGTGTGTGATGTTTGGCAGGTTTTGTATCTCACATGGATAGTCATAGTATATTGCTTATGGGTTACATTAACTAAGGGGTATGTTTACTAAACCGGGCCAACGGTTAATCCGGGCTATCTGCAACTAGGTCCCATTGAATAATATGGGACCTAGTGGCAGATAGCTCGGGTTAACCGTTAGCCCGGTTTAGTAAACATACCCCTAAGACTGACGGTATGTATGAGAGTTCAAAAATTAAAGCAGATTTTTTTCCTATGCTGTGCCTATGAAAAACTTATTTAAATTTCATTTTTGTGCAGTGTCAAGTGAAGACCATGAAGAATATCAGAATGTGACCCGGTTTCTAGACCTCATACCTCAGGACACGTTAGCGGTGGCTTCCTTCCGTTCAAAAGCATATACAAGGGCTGTCATGCACTTTGAATCATTCATCATTGAAAAAAACCAAACTATCCAGGAGCACCTTGGTTTCCTACAGGTATGAAATAACTATTCTTGGAAACTTTTGAGTTGTAATCACATGAGATTTGGTGTGAAGTGGACAAATATATGACAGCATTTTATTCCTTCCTCCAACACTCTCGCACATAAATATATTGTGTCTCTCTTTTTCCTACCTCTAGAGAGGATCCCAGCACTATTCCTTCTGTCTCTAAGCCTGCCCCCAGCATTCTCCCCCTTTCAAGGCACATAGCAATCATACTTAGCAGAGAACAATATTCTCCTTTCTGCCGCAGTCCATTTCCTCCCAGACAGTATACAAGGGGAACAGGAGAGGAGAGGGCTGAGGTTGAAGCTGGAGCAAACAGAGCAAAAAGCAGAATAGCCACTTTTCTTCCTAATCAATCTTCTTCCTTCAAGTGAAGGGAGATTGACGAGCAGGATGCTACAAGGATTAATGTTGGGCTCCAGTGCTCTTCAATATTTTTGTGTGACATTGTGGAAGGATTAGAGGAAAAAGATTCCTCTTTGCATATGATATGAAATCTGCAACAGAAGCAATTTATCAGAGGGATAGATAAGAGGAAAGATGAATTTAAAAATTGGAAGAATGGCCAAGGGTTTAACCATTATACTTTAATCCATAAAGTCAAGCCATGCATTTAGGGAACAGAAATCCAAGGGCTAAATACCATACCTTATCATCCCTCCAAATCAGCCCAGCTGCATGGGTTTGCACTCTTCTATCAGCAGATGGAAGCTAACGATTAACGTTTTGATGATGTTCCCCTCTATAGGGTACTGTTCTGCTCACAGCCAACCAGTATTTTTCAGTCTGCAGCAGATGGTAGGTGAGGTAGGAGTGTTCAGCTCTGGTTGATCTGGAGAGTGACAGAAAGGAGGAAGACTTTCCAATTTAGGGGGTGTATGGTGAATCCCCATTAGGCAAGAGGGCTTTGGTCAGCTGCAGCTGGCTGGAGATGCCCAGAAGGGTGTTACACCTGGTTACAGCATGGTCCCTTCCCTCCTTCCCTTAACCTCCCTTCACTCCCACCGCTTGTGGTGAGTTGGCCTGCTGGTCCTTCTTCCCTCTCCTATATTTCTGGGAGAGGGCCGGGGGTTCTGTTCTTGCAGCTGTTTTGGGCTCTTTTGCAATGTTGAAGAAAAATAAAGTGCAGAGCTATTTGTGTTAACATTTTTTGCTCTCTGGATTTAGGGCGGCCGCAGCACACTGCGGTACATGCGTCACTATAAAGTATGCAGAAGGCAGGCCTGGAGGCACCCAGAGGCTAAACTTGAGATGGCTGTGAATGCTGAGTAATAGCATGGCAAGGAAGTTCTGTGAGGCCTGCAGCTCCCAATATGCTCAGCTTGCAGGGGGGTTTGGAGCCTGCAACAATTGGTGAAGTGATGCAGGTACTCCGGGAGATCCTATGCCAGGTAGCAGTGGATTGTTGTGGCTGGTACAGTACAATAATATACAGATCAGAGAGTCTTCTAGGCTCATTCTGGGGGAAGCAGATGATGCTGCCATGTTTGTGTCCCTAACTCTGGGTAGCAGTGAGGCCCCTGCTCTTCTGGTTAGGTTTCCTATGCTGGTAAATAAAGGCATAATACAATTCTCTGTTCTAATGGCAATGGATTCTGCTGGGCCTTTTTCCCCAAAATTGTTTTTGTTGCTGCTTAAGGCATCTTGTTTGATGCAAGGTCTGTCAGAGTCCTCAACCGGGGGAGCTGCCAATCATCATTTCAGTGAGGCTGCATCTTGGTTGGGTCAGCGAAGTGATTGCAGGTGGACCGGAGTACTCAGCTGTAGGGCTTTGCTTCCAAAGCCTCTTTGGGTTCTCTTTCTCCCCTTAAGGAGGAAGGGTAGCTGGATGTGAATTCATTGGAGGAGCCCTTAGCAGAGGGCAGGGATGCTATGATAGTGTGCATTTTCAGGAGAGATGAGCTTGGTTCCCCTGTTTCTCAGGTATTGTCGGTGTTGCAGTTGTCTGACAGCAAGCCCTGAAAAATGATCCTCTTTTGGAGGGCATTCATAAGCCAGCCTTGGCCTTTCCAGTCCATAGAACCATTGAGGAGATGTTGGTACTGTAATGGGGGATACTCCAGGTGCTGGGTTGAAGATGGCCAGATCCATGTCTAGGCTTTATTCCTTAGCTCTCAAAGAGAGGGAGAAACTGCACTTGCCCATGGTGGACACCTTGATTACAGTAGTAACAAAAAATACAACCATCCCTGCAGAGAGTGGAGCAGCCCTGGACGCCCTCCTGAAGTAGTCCTTTGAGGTCTCCATGCTGGCAATCCAGGCAGTGATATGCTCTGCAACTGCCGGATGCTGCATTATCAGTGGCACCTTTGGAAGGGATTTTGCTTTTCTGGCAGACATCCTTTATAATTTGATTTGGGCATCCGCAGAGAATATGGCCTTGGTTGTGATGGTACATAGGCTGTTATAGCTGCATAGTTGGCAGTGGATGTGACATCCTGGACATAACAGAGTAAATTTTGCCTTTTCTGAAGAAGCTTCTATTTAGGGAGGACCTTGAGAAATTGGTGAAGGAGTTAGGTAAGTCTAAAGTGCCCAGGCTCCTGGAGAATAAGCTTAAAAGTGGGGGGTGGTCCTCTTCGATTAAGAGGGCACCTGTGTGATACTTGGCATTTTTGTCTGGGTTTATTTATTTACATTCTCTTATATACCACACTATTCTGCATCAGTGCGGTTTACATTGAACAAACTGAAATTACATTGAACAGGGCATTATAACTTGGAGATAACTATTTTACAGGGAACATGGGCTATGGAGGGTTAAATGGCTTGCCCAAGACCACAAGGAGCACCTGTGGGACTAGAAACCCCAGTCCTTCGGGCCCAAGGTTGCTGTCCTCTAGTGGGATTTGAACCCCCAACCTTCCGGTCTGAAGTACCTTGCCCCAACCACTAGGCCACTCCTCCACTCCACTTGATTGGTTGATTGGTTTTCATTGAAGCCAGTATCTGTTCAAGTCTTAGACCTTTGGGGGGCTGTAGACGTGGTCAGGATGCAGGCACCATTGGCACTATGGGTACCTGGGTTCACAGTGAAGGTGGATGGGTTCACTTCTTGGATTGCAGGTCAGTGGGCATCTGTGACATTTCTACGATAGAAGAGATCTGGATCAACCTGAGTAGTGAATTCTGGAACTGATTTGAGAGGGTTATGCCCCCGAATTTGATAGTCGGCCTCCCAACAGATTTCTGGAGTCCCTGTGCACTGCCCCACACAAGATGAGGGTAGTTCAGTCCACTCTAGACCGGCAACTGGTGCTAGGGGGCTGGAGGAATGGGGTTTGGGTAGTTACTGTATTCAATTTACTTCATGGTGCCCAAGAAAGAGGGTTCTTTTTGTTCTGTTCTCAACATCAAGTGCATCAAGTTCTTGCATATTCCCAGTTTTCGAATGGAGACTTGGCACTCTAACATAGTGACAGTACTTAAGGGGGCATTTTTAACTTCCCTGGACCTCACAGAAGTGTACATGCCCATTCCCATTTAGCGAAAACATCAGAAGTTCTTTTGGCTTGCGGTTTTGGACCACTGCTATTAATTCTATGTTCTGCTGTTTGGAATGGCAGTGGCACCTTGGACCTTTTACAAAGTGATGGTGGTAGTAGCAGCAGCAGCAGCCTTATGCCAAAAGGAAACTCTTAAATGGATGATTGGTTAATCCAGGCAAAGTTGTATTGTCATGAAGCTGAAGCTACTGAGAGTGCAGACTTAGAAAAAACCCCTGTCTTTAACAGAGCTGTTGATGTGCAGAGGATGCAATTACCTTGCAGCCCAGTTAGAGGGAGCAGGAGCAAAACTACTGAGGCTGAGTTAACACACCCAGCCACTGATTATGTAAGAGCTAATCAGCTGCACCTGACGACAACCCCGGGAAACTCAAAGGTAGAATGCCTTTATAAGAGAAAGGCAGTTCAGAGGAAAGCAGGCCAGCAGAAGGAACCAGTCCAGAGGAAAGCAGGCCAGCAGAAGGAACCAGTCCAGAGGAAAGCAGTCTGGAGGAAAGCAGTCCAGAGAGAGACTGCCAGGAGAAGCACTTCAGACAGAAGGAGTGACACCTCCAGCCCAAGCAGCGTAGCTGGATCAAGCAGAACGCCCAGAATAGTAAGTGCTGGAAAAGGAGCAGAGAAAGTCAGAACGAAAGACAGCTCGAGGAGAGTCAGTCTGGAGAGAGACTCGGTAGCAAAGGACCACAGAGGCAAAGAGCTTGGGAGGAGAAAGCCATGCTTTGAGAGAGGCCTACGCTCACCGGAGGAGTCTGAATCAGGATTAAGAGGTACAAGAAGGAAAGGTTCTGATAGCAGAGCTACCTTTACCCAGAAGCAAGGAAATCCGGATTCCTCACCAGGTTTTCCTGAACTATAGAAAGGTAAAGCACTGCTCAGAAGGTTCCAAGAGAAAAAGCCTGTTTCCAGAGAGATGTGCCTCAGAGGGAAAGCTCCAGTTATACCGGCTACAGGAGGAAGCCCAGGTATGGTGCCACTTCATTTATAAAAGAAAGTTTATCTCCTAGAAGCTCTGGTGAAACAGATGCTCAACGCAGGAGAAAAGGAAACAAGTCAGAGCTTTACAAAACAGTATTTAAGGGCAGAAGAACAGGCCATGTTCGTTTGGGAGCCTTAGAACAGCCCTATTGGAAACAAGCAAACAGAGACAGAGTCTGGGAAAGTATAACAGCAAGGGAGACATCCAATTCAGAGGGCGAGGCCAGTGACCCAGAGTCCATGGAAATAGGCCTAGAGAATCCTATTCCCATGCCTCCAGATGAATTTATGGATTGTACCTTATGTATTGCTAGCAGCCTTGAATCATTAGCAGAACTGTGAATTGAACAGACCTTTTTGCTTTGGGAATGCTCATGTTTTGTGCTAAATGCCAGAGAACTGTTTTGCTTATTTAAGTTGCTCTGAAGTAAGAGAACCTTTCGGTTAATCTCTCCAATCAACTGTGAAACTTGTAACAGTTTTTCTTCTTGCTTATGTTTGGTGAAACCCTGAAAGAAAGGACTTTCTTTATTTCTGTGCCTTACTGAGCCTTTGCGTTCAAGGGGAAATAAAAGCCTTAATACCCTCTATTTGGCTTATACAATTTGTTCATACAAGGAGCTGGACTACAAAGACCAACCTGCACTTGGCCTTAAAGAGCCCTTTCCTCCTTGAAACAATAAAAATGCTCAGCCTACCCTTACAGCCACTGGCCACTAGGGAGTGCTGACAACAGTATCAGGCGAGCAAACTCACAACATCCACGGCGATCAGTTGTTTGGAAGACTTGAGTGGGGTCATCAATGTGACCAAGAGCAAGTTGGTCCTCTCTCAGTTCTTGGAGTAGTTAGGAGCCTGGTTTGACAGTCAGTTGGAGAAGATATTCCTTACCAAGGAGAAATTTGTGAAGTTCCATTCACAGATTCAGGAGTTGCTGGTGCCGAGGCCTACTATCTAGAGTTACCGCCAGGTGTTTGGGTTGATGGCGGTGGTTCTCGACCTGGTGTCTTAGGTCGAGTTCACATGCAGCCTTTGTAGAGGGCATTATTGAACCAATGATTGCCTCGACACTCGAACCTATGAATTGTCTCCACTTTGGGGGGCTGCAAGGACCAGTCTGGCTTGGTGGTGAATGTGAGATGCGGAGTGGCGTTAAAGACTCCAGACTGGATTTTGGTGACCACAGATGCCAGCCTGTGATTGAGTGCATTGTCTAGGCCGGGGGTCTCAAACTCCAGTCCTGGAGGGCCGCAAACCAGTCATGTTTTCAGGGTGTCCCTAATGAATATGCATGTGATATATTTGCATACAATGGGGACAGTGCATGCAAATATATCACATGTATATTCATTAGGGATACCCTGAAAACCTGACTGGTTTGCGGCCCTCCAGGACTGGAGTTTGAGACCCCTGGTCTAGGCAGTGTAGCCCAGGGGCGATTTGGTCAGTCAACCATCTGGAGACCAGAGCCATTCAGTTGGTGTTGCTGGCCTTCTCACAGAAGATGCAGAGGAGGGCATTAAAGATTCTCTGGGACAGTGTGATGGTGGTGGCCTACATCAATTATCAGGGTGGCACAATGAGTTGTCTGGTAACAGAGGAAGTGTGCCTCTGTTGGCCTGGACCAAAAAACATGTGGTTGGTTTGTTCACAGCTCATGGCTAGGATAGACTATATTCAGGCATTCTTTCTCAGCACACTTGAGACCCAGGGGAGTGGGGTCTGGCAGAGGCAGCCTTTCAGTGCATTGTAAACCTCTAGGTGGAGCCCATTCTTAGATCTCGTGGCAACAGCAGACAGTGCAAAGGTACTTCGATACTTCAGCTGATACATCAGGCCAAGGGGATTGATTTTTCTGGTTCAGAAGTGGCCATCTGAAGGTCTGCTGTATGCCTTTCTTCTGTGGCCCTTGGTGGGGAGGGTCCAAGCAACGCTTTGGAAGTCTTGTAGTGTTGGTAGCCATGGTATGGCTACCTCATAAGGTTTCGGGTAGAGGAACCCCTTCTTCTCCTGGGAATGGATGAACGTCTTGTTCAAGGACCAGTGTGGATGGAAACATGGATCCGTTCTATCTCTCTCCAGCAATTCAGCAATCCAGGCCAAGATCTCTGTTTGCCTTTCTGACATTGCTACTTGGATGTCTCACCGTCGCTTGAAATTGAACATGGCCAAGACTGAACTCCTTATCTTTCCCCCCAATGCCTCCCCTCCTCTTTCCTCTTTCCCCTTTCTCTGTCTCTGTGGATAACTCTGTAATCCTTCCTGTCTCTTCTGCCCGTAACCTGGGTGTTATCTTTGACTCCTCTCTCTCCTTCTCCACACACATCCAACTCGTAGCTAAGACTTGCCGTTTCTTTCTCTACAACATCAGCAAAATTTGCCCATTCCTTTCTGATGACACTACTAAAACAATTGTCCACTCCTTAATCACCTCCCACCTTGATTATTGCAACCTTCTTCTTGCCGGCCTCCCTACAAACCACCTCTTTCCCCTTCAATCTATTCAACATTCTGCTGCTCGTCTAATTTTCCACCAGTCTCGCTTTTCCCACATCACTCCTCTTCTCAAGTCACTTCACTGGCTTCCTATCCATTTCGGTATCCAATTCAAACTCCTTCTCCTGACTTATAAATGCATTCACTCCTCAGCCCCCCAGTACCTGTCATCTCTTATCTCTCCTTACACCCCCTCTCGTGATCTTCGCTCTTCTAACAGTCTTCATCTATCTATGCCCTTCACTCGTACTGCTAATTCCAGACTTCGCTCCTTTCACCTGGCTGCACCCTTCGCCTGGAACAATCTACCTGTGTCTGTGCATCAGGCATCCTCCTTGACCCTCTTCAAGTCCAGGTTGAAAACCCACCTCTTCACTTCTGCTTTCTGTTCTTGACTCCTGTGTTGTGATTTGACTAGTTTATAATTGCTGTTTGTGCTTTTTGCCCTATCTTGATTTATCCCTAAATATTTGTATACTCTGTCTTACTAATTGTATTTTGTAATTTGTCTCGATTAGATTGTGGGCTCTGTTGAGCAGGTACTGTCTCTCCTACATGTCTGTACAGCGCTTCGTATGTATGCAGCGCTATATAAATGCTAAATAGATAGATAGATCCATTCTAGCTTATGGCTTACCTCTTGAGGGGACAAGATTCTTGAAGAGGGGATACTATGGGGGGAGCTATTTCCACTCTGTTGCAGGCAAGGAAGAAGCCCACTTCTTTGGCATATATGCAGGTATGGTGGATTATTGAGGCCTGATTTGAGACTTGAAGGATGGCATTTGAGCTCCCTTGCCAGAGGTTTTGACCTTTCTGCAAGAAGTATTGGAGAAAGGCCTGTTATTCAACTCCTTGCATGTACAGATGGCTGCTATTGCCTGTTATTGGGGCTTAGTCCAGGGTCACTTACTGGCAGCTCACCCAGATGTCAACTGTTTTTTGAGAGGGGTGAAACATATCCGGCCTCTGACAAGGCCAGTGGTGCCCATCAGGGATCTGAACCTGGTTCTTTCAGCACTTGTACAGACTCCTTTTGAACCTCTGCAATTGTCAACACTAAAGAATGGTAGATGTGTAGAATAGTCTTCCAGTGGAGCTAGTAGAAACAAAGATAGTATCTGAATTCAAGAAAACATGGGACAAACAGGAGATATCTAAAGGAAAAAAAGGGACTGTAGTAGTTGATATGGAAGGGGCAGACTGGATAGGCCATGCGGTCTTTATCTGTCATCATGTTTCTGTTTCTCTGTTTCTCTGTTTCTATTATATTATATTATATCCCCAGTGTGCAGCGGCTGCCAAGAAAGCAAATAGAATGCTTGGAATCATAAAGAAAGGAATGGAGAATAAAAGGAGGATATTATAATGCCTCTGTATTGCTCCATGGTGTGAGCGCACCTTGAATATTGTGTGCATTTCTGGTCACCATATTTTAAAAAGGATATAGCAGAATTGGAAAAAGTACGGAGAAGAACGACAAAAATGGTAAAGGAGATGGAAGAATATTCCTACAAGGAAAGGCTTAAAAGGTTAGGGTTCATCATCTTGGAAAAGAGACGGCTGAGGGGAGATATGATAGAGGTCTATAAAATAATAAATGGAATAGAACAGGAAATGTAGATCGGTTGTTTACTTCTTCAAAAAGTACAAAAAGTAGAAAGACTAGGACACACAATGAAACTATAATGTAGCATATTTAAGACTAATCATAGAAAATATTTTTTCGCTCAACGCATAATCAAACTCTGGAATTCATTACCAGAGGATGTAGTAAAAGCAGTTAGTGTAGCTGGATTTAAGAGGTTTGGACAAGTTCCTGGAGGAAAAGTCCATAAACCATTATTAAAGAGGACCAGGGAAATCCACTGCTTATTCATTGGACAAGCAACATGGTATCTATATACCTTTTGGGAACTTGATAGGTACTTGTGACCTGGATTGACCACTGTTGGAAACAGGATGTTGGGCTTGATGGACCCTTGGTCTGACCCAGTATGGCATATGTTATGATATTATGTTCTTAAGTGAATGGTTTACTTGGATGCATAAAGAGAGGTATGAGTAGGAGAAAGAGAGGGAAGTAGTATTGCCTCTGTAGAGATCTCTGGCAAAACACTCACCTTGAGTACTGTGTTCACTGGTAGAGACCACATCAATCCAAGGTCATTGACATGGAGATATTTCAAAAGAGGGCCACCACAATGGTGCATGGCTGGCAAAAGTTACAGATAAAGAGAGAGAGAGAGCTAAAGATCTATTCTACACATAGCATTAAAAACCCAAGGTCAAAGGGTCATCACATGGAGCTAAATGTGAAGAAGGATCACAAGATACACAGATGGTTTTTAAAATGAGAGGGTAGGGGACATTTGGAAGAGACTTTCAGCTGAAGTGGTAGAAGTAAACGCTGACAAATACAAGCATGCATGGTACAGATGCAAAAGAGATCTTATTGGTTTGGGAGGCAATAATAGAGAAGACTTACAAATATGAGTAAGACCTGTGAGGTTTTAGTGGGAAGACTGGATGGACCAAGTTGTCCTTATCACTGCACATCTTTGTTTCTATAACGAGGCTTCAGTTGGTTTCTAATCCATGAATGGAGGATGACCACTCGCCGTTTCTTGTCTTTCATTTTAAATTTCTCTGCTCTTTTTAAAGTTTGGATAAGTTTACACAAAGGTGCGAAGGTGATATAGCAAAGGTATATTAACGTTAAACATACTGCTGCCCATCTGTCTGCCAACCAGGACAACTTGCTTATGGTATCTGCTATTGCTACAGTATTTATCAGGGTGGCTGCAGGTAACTTAAATGGAACCCGAAGACTTTGCTTCCAGAGCTCTTTGCAGATCTTTCCAATTTAGGTCAAGTAGTGATTTTACTGATTTAATGTTGTAATGCCAGGAAAAATATTGGTGAGAAGTCATCCTAGTCTATTTGCCTTTCTGACTGTACCTTTGTTATATTTGAGTAAAGAAGTTGTATGCTGCTATGCATGAACCCGATGGAGTCGCTGGAGTGAGCGCCATTCGGAAGGCAGAACCATCCCTAAAAGAGCAGATCCTGGAACATGAAAGCATCGGGCTGCTGAGAGACGCTACAGCGTGCTATGACAGGGCTATTCAGCTGGAATCAGATCAGGTATAATGAGGGCAGACTCCTGTTTTTTCTACTCTGATGAAAACATTTAGTTTTTGAAGGTTATAAATTCTTTTATAAAGATTTATACTCTGTTTTACATATATCATAAACCAGGACCGGCGAGGACATTTTTTTTTAGAGGGATGCAGGCATCTAACCAGGAAAGGTGGTGCCCAGGTGCCCAGATCCCTGTGTTAGAAGATTAGCCTGTTTGACACCATAGGTATATTTAGCTGCTGAGAAATGAGGTGTTCTGGGGGACAGGGAAACTATGTATGTAGATATAGGTTTCTGCAGTATGCACATAATTTCTAGGATGTAGTTGGCTTGAAGAAGTAAAATTAGCTACAGGATGTATGGGTGGAAAAATGACTGTGGGCTCTTCTAGCCATTGTACTGAAAATTGCCCTCAAAATGCACTAAAAGACATGGTGAAAGCAGGAGTCAGCCTTTGTAGAGGTAGCTGACTTCTTTATGCCTTCGGAATCTTTGTATTTAAAAAAAATGAAAATAAATGTGGCACTTAGAAAACCTCTCACAGGCACTGCACTTCATGTCTCTGATTATGTAACATGGTTACTTACATCAGAAGTTCAAAAAGACTCCTATTTTAAACCTATTTTATAAAGCCAATGTTGTTGCCTATGTGCTTTTCTACAGTGGGCCGCAAGGGCATGCAAATACTGATGCACATATTTTGCACCTGCTCTAAAATTGGTTTAGTTAGTGTATTTGGTATACGGCTTAGCATTAAAATATCAAAGTGATTCACCATAAACAGTGATCAAAAATATTAATTTAAAGAAATTAAGATCAAAATGAAAAATACAATCACAGACTTAAAGGAAATACAAGACAGATTTAAAACAACTTCACAATAAGTACAAAACAACAATAAGCAATAAACAATGAATAAAAGGACCAAACAATGAATTGCGTAAACTTGTGCATGTATTCTACATGTGTATTCACATAATTTGTAAAATCCACATGTACATCACAACTCCACCTCTAGGAATGCCTACGGCCCATCTTATCCTCATGCATACATTTATACAGTGGTTGCGTTGTTAGTTACTAAAAGATTGTCTTGATGAGCACTGATTGACTGTGAGAGATTGATGTTTGATTAAGCTGTGATAATGTAATGTTCTACAAAGATGTGTAGCTACCAGACTGGGTCACAAAATCAGTGGAAAGTGGTCTGAAGAAAGGTAGTTGCTCCTTCCCCTGTCCCCATGGAAAACATCTTCCTCTTCCCCTCTGGACCTCTACCCAGATGTGGTAGGCAGCATGGGCTCTTGCTGCCTCTGCCTCTTCTTCTTGCACAGCCTTGCAGAAATCCATGTGGAGGCCTGGGATCTGTTAGCGCGTAACCACTCATAGGCCCTGTGCTGTTGCTGCCACCATCTCTTCTCCATTTTGGGTGATTTATGTAAGAAGCAGCCTCTGTAAAATGTAATGCCTTTCATCTTGTTGTGCTGTCGTTTATGTAAATGAAAAATAAGAATTGTTAATTGAATGGAAAAATAAGAAACTCGGAAATGTTTCTATGGTTTGTAGATCCTTCATTATTATGGTGTGGTGGAATCAATGCTGGGACTTGGCCAGTTGTCTACAGTCATCACGCAGGTCAATGGAGCACTTGCAAACAGGTACCACATTGGAAAATAGAGGATGTATACTAGGAAGCCTTTCTTGGCTGGAAAATAAATTTGCTTGTTATGAGTTTTTGATCTTTCAGTGATATTTATATTGTGCCCATGGCATCACCGGGAGATAGGGAAAGCTGGAACAAACAGGAAAATAAACTTTTATGGGCACTGCAATAAAATACACCCTAAACCTGAAGCAGTCTTGATGCCTTAAAATCATCCCATAATGCAATGGGCTGCTTCAATACTACCCCATCCTCTAATAACCACACCTGGAATACTTTCCAACCAATAGATAAGAAACAGCTACTCAATATAATATCGAAAATCAACACAACCACATCCATACTTGATCCCTGCCCAGTTCTCTGGATCAAACAAACTAAGCAGGAACTAGCACCCTTTATCCTAAATATAGTGAATCAATCTCTCCTGCAAGGGGTATTACCTAAAGAGCTAAAACTATCTGCAGTCCGCCCTATATTAAAAAACAAAACACTAGATATAAATGACCCATCATCCTATCGTCCAATTGCTAGCATCCCTTTCCTAACAAAAATCATAGAAAAAGCTGTACAATTACAGCTACAAGATCATATAGACACTTTTGCCCCTCTTGATGAACACCAATACGGTTTTCGCCCTTTTCATGGTGTCGAAACCCTGCTCATTGCACTTCTTGACACTCTTAACAAAGGTTTGGACAATTCAAAACAAGCATGCATTTTAGTTTTCCTTGACATATCAGCTGCATTTGACAGCATTAATCACAACATACTTATTTCAAGACTTAAACAAATAGGATTACTGAAAACTACTTTAGACTGGTTTAAATCATACATATCCGATCGTTCACAATATGTTCAACTTAACCAATCATCGTCGTCCCCTTTCCCACAAGAACAAGGTATACCCCAAGGCTCTGCACTATCTGCCTTACTATTTAACATATACCTCCAGCCAATATGTACCATATTCAAAAAATACAAGATAAACTATCATATATATGCGGACGACATTATGCTATTCTCTGAGTTTAGCATAATTAACCCAAATCACAACAAGCTAATAAACTGCCTTATAGAAGCTGAAGAATGGCTTCGATCAAACAACTTATCTATTAATCTCAGAAAAACAGAGGTACTAATAGCAACAAAAAACACAAAATACACTCCCCCATCTGACATTAAAATCCTGAATACGACACTTCCAATCAAAGAAGAAATAAAATATTTAGGAGTTATTATTGACAAAACCCTTAGTTTTACAACACACATCAGAAAACTAACAAAAACAATCTACTACAAACTGCGCTCTATACAACAATTAAGACCACTATTACAAGATGAAGACTTTAGAACCGTTACACAAGCTTTGGTCATACCACATTTTGATTTTTGTAATAGCATACTTCATGGTATAACTAAGAAGAACATCAAAATCCTGCAAATGGCCCAAAATGTAACAGCAAGAGTTATATTCAAAGCCAAACTATCTGATCATATTACTCCTATTCTATACACACTACACTGGTTACCCATTTTCAGTAGGATCCAATACAAAATACTATTAACCACTTTTAAATTAATTAATAATATTGCCCCATCATACTTAACTACTCTTCTTAACAGCCCAATAGAAAATAGGATGAGACGGAGAAAAAACCTTAACACACTAGCAGTCCCAGATCTAATAAAGAAAACAAAACACTCAACTAGTAACAGTGCCTTTTCGTTTGTTGCTCCAATATTGTGGAACAACCTTCCAGACCAATTAAGAGAAACTAAAGATCTGCTAACGTTCAGAAAAGATCTAAAAACCCATCTATTCAGCCAACACTACAACAATGAAGAAACATTTGTAGTTTCCCAACCACCATAATCGATTTTATTTACCCTTTCCAAATGTATATCTACAACATGAACAACGTCATCCTCAAACGATAATTAACTTAATAATGTTTCTTCCCACCTATAAATAAAAATCAAAGTAACCCTTGATACCTGTTATACAGTTTAAATGTATTATACAGTTTAATTGTATTATAGTTCAATAATTGTTCCTGTTATATTGTAATACATTTTTGTTACACAATTTTAATGTAATATAGTTTAATAGTTTAATAATGTTTCTGTTATATTGTAATTCACTAATCTGTTCCATACAATTCATGTTATAATGTAATATAGTTTATAATGTTCTATGTATCTGTTTTGACTTTTTGTTGTAATGTAAACCGCAGCTGATCCTTGGAAGCAGCGGTATATAAAAGCTGTTCAAATAAATAAAATAAAAATTCTGACCACTACGGCTGCCTATAGAATATAAACTATCAATAAAGCTAATAAGGATCCCTACACTAGCCAGTCACTTAAATAATCACCCTCAATTCTATCTGTATTTAGAGACCCTCAGAATAGGCTGGTTTGAATCAGGAGATCAAGTTGTCTAGTTTAATTTGAGATGTGCGTCACTGACAGTATGTTCCTTGTCGGCCCTCCAGTCTAGTCCCAGACAATTGGGTTTAAGCACCTCCTCCCGCAGCTATGGAGACTGAGCATGTCACAACTTTCTGTGGCTCCAGCATAAATACACCAGGGACCGCCTTCCCTTTCCAGTAGTCTCAGTCTCCATTGCAGCTGGAGGAGGTGTGAGCCGTGGTGGGCTCACTGGAGCAATATTTTTAGCTTTGCTAAGTGGACAACTTAAACCAAAAGGATAGAAAAGTAAAGGAATCCTTTGATAGTTTTTCTTTCTCTCTGGCTGTTCTGGTATCTTACCTCATAGTGGTGGAAGCTGGCCCGGCGTTTGGCAGCCTCCTCCGTTGGACAGACGAGCTCTCCCCCTCTCTCCCCCCTCCCGGGCGTTGGATCTGGCTCCGGGTGAGTGTGGGAGTGTGTGTTGGGGCCTCCGGCTCCTGAACCTGAGGATTGGGTGAGGAGCCGTAGAGGAGGGGCGTGCTGCGTGAGCGGGACTTCCTGGCTCCGTGTGCCTGGGGTGGCAGTGGGCCGGTCAGGTTTTGTCAGAGGAGCGGGCTCCCGCGGGGGACAGCCCTGTCGGAGGGAAGCCGGGCAGAAGAGCCGCTAGCAGCAGCGGGGGTACAAGGCCGCTGACAAGCACGGCTCAGGCCACGTGTCGGTGCTGAGAGGAGCGCGGCTAAACAGCAGGGCTGCCGGTAGCTTTTCGGCGGGCCCTCTGCACGTGTGCAGAGCGCGAGAAGCTGTGCAGGCCTGTGCTCTAGGCCGCGTAGGCTGTAGTTCGGGGTCCGGGTTTCAAAAAAAAAAAAATGAACCGGACAGGCAAGAGGAGCAAGGCTTGTGCAGTGGCTCTGCACAGGTTGGGCGTCTCATGTGTTTTTGTCGGCGCTTGTCTGCCAGCAGAGCAGAAGCCTGCTGCGCGTTGGTGCTGAACTATGCCGGCCAAGCCTCAGTGCATGTTGTGTGGAGTGAGGAGAGGCTCGGTCTCGGCAGCTGGTGTGTGCCGCGAGTGTTTGCAGGAGAAGGTTGCAGGGGAAGGAGAGATGGAGTCTTCCCTGGCGCCCGGAGAGGTTTTGTGGTCTCCGTGGTCCCCTTCCTTGGTCGGGTGGGCGTCTGAGCCCGTGCCTGGACCTTCTGGGGCAGCGGAGGCGGCCAGCTCGCAGCCAGTGATAGCGGGGGGGGGGGGGGCTGGCGGCTATTTTTTCCAAGGATTTTATTGCCCTTCTCAACCAAGCTCAGGGGAAGCAGCCTGGGGGAGAGGTTGAGGAGGAGACGGTGCGCAAGCGCGCGAGCGGCCTCGTGGAGGGAGGCGCGGAGGCCATTGCGCATAAGAGGCCGGAAGTAGCGGACAAGGTGGAGCCGGCAGAGGGTTCGGATTTTCTCTCGGAGAACATGGAGGATTCGGATGTGGATTTGGACCTGGAGGAAGGCGAAATTGCAGATGCCGAGGATCAGGCGTGGGTCTTTCGGCGGGAGGCGCTGAAGGCTCTCAATATGCCGGCGGCGGAGCAGTCGGCGGATCCGTCCTTGGAGGACCCGCTGTTGCAGGCAGTACGGAAGTCTCAGAGGGCCTTCCCGATCCATAGAGTTTTTAAGGAGATGATTCAGGAGGAGTGGGACACTCCTGAAGCCGGCCTGAAGGGGGCGAGAGTAATGTCGCGGCTCTATCCCCTACAGGAGCTGGATAAAGACCTCTTTAGATCCCCGAGGGTGGATGCAGCGGTCTCGGCGGTCACTAAGAAGACCACAATCCCGGTGGAAGGCAGTTCGGCCCTAAAGGATGCTCAGGATAGGCGTCTCGATACCTTGTTGAAGCAGGTTTTTGACATAAATGCCCTGGCCATGCAGGCCTCTATTTGTGGGGCGTGGGTGCCCAGGGCATGCTTGCGCTGGTCTCAGAAGTTGAAAGGGGGCCAGGAAGCCGAGGCGAATGAGGAGGCGGCCCGATTGGAGTCGGGGACAGCGTACCTCGCCGATTCCCAGTATGATCTTATTCGCAGCCTCTCCAAGAGTATGGCGTCAGTAGTGGCGGCGCGTAGGTATCTGTGGCTGCACAACTGGGCAGCAGATGGGGCATCCAAGGCTAGGCTAGCAAAACCTCCCTTTCGGGGGAAATTCCTCTTTGGGGAGGATTTGGATAAGCTCGTTAAGGACCTAGGTGAGTCTAAGGGGGGACGGTTACCCGAGGATACGCAGAAGCAGAGCCGCCCTCGAAGTCAGCAGAGGGAGTTTTGGAGGTTTCGGCAGACCAGGTTTGGTCAGTTCCAGAGGGGACGTTTTCAGTATCGCTCCCAGGGGTTTCGCGGTTTCCGGGGAGCAGGGAGGGGGTTTGGAGTCTCTCCTTCCCCGAGTCTCAAGAAATCCCAATGATGCCAGGGGGACCCAGGCAGGGGTAGTACCCGTGGGAGGGAGGCTGCGGGATTTCTTCCCGGCCTGGGCGCAAATCACGACGGATCACTGGGTGTTGGAGGTTATTCATAACTAGTTATTCATAACTAGTTATTCATAACTAGTTATTCATAACTAGTTATGAATAACTAGTTATTCATAACTATTCATAACTAGTTGTTCCATATACTATTGTACCACTATTGTATATAGTTAACCAGGATATCCTTTATCAGATAACCCTGCATTGTATTTAGTTTCCCTATTTCGCCAAGTTATTCTTCCTGTTAAATGTAATGACCAGACATATGTAAACTGTCGGATGTTTTCTGTTCAATGTAAACCGCGCTGATTTCTAATAGTGCGGTATATAAGAATTGTTAATAAAATAATAAATTAATAAATAAAATAAATTCAGCAGGGCTATGCTCTGGAGTTTCTTCGCCCGGTACAGGAGGCCTTTGTTCTCTCCCTGTGCCGGACGAGGGCAAAACTGGAAGCCGTGCGGGGGATGGTAGAAAACTTGTTGGCCCTCAAGGTGGTGGCGCCCGTCCCGGTGGAGCAATGTGGTTCTGGTCGATACTCCATATATTTCGTGGTTCCCAAAAAAGAGGGGTCCTGGAGGCCCATTCTGGACCTCAAGGGGGTCAATCGGTGCCTAAGGGTTTCGCACTTTTGGATGGAAACGCTAAGGTCGGTTATCGTAGCGGTACGGCAGGGAGAATTTCTCACTTCGCTGGATCTCTCAGAGGCGTATCTGCATATATCAATTTGAGCGGAGCATCAGAAGTACCTGTGGTTTGCCGTTCCCTTGGGGCATTTTCAGTTCCAGGCATTACCCTTCGGCTTGGCAACGGCGCCGCGCACCTTTACAAAGGTGATGGTGGTGGTGGTGGTGGCGGCGGCGTTGCGAAGGGAAGGGATCTTGGTACATCCCTATCTAGATGACTGGCTGATTCGGGCGAAGTCAAGTGTCGAAAGTGTGGCAGCTACCCGCCGGGTGGTCCAGTTTCTGGAGAGCCTGGGTTGGGTGGTAAATACAGCGAAGAGCAAGTTGGAGGCCTCTCAGAGTTTGGAGTACTTGGGAGCCAGTTTCGACACACTGTCAGGGAGAGTTTTTCTTCCGCACGCTCGTGCTTTGCGGCTTCGGCAGCTGGTTTGGGCGTTTCTGGCAGCGCGGGTCCCATCGGCGTGGCACTACCTTCAGCTCTTGGGCACGATGGCAGTGACGCTGGAGATGGTCCCATGGGCGAGAGCACACATGAGGCCGTTGCAGAGAGCGCTTCTCCGGAGGTGGTCGCACCAGTCGGATCGGCTGTCTCAGAGACTGGTTTGCCCGGTGGACACAAAGCGGGCCCTAGAGTGGTGGCTGACTCCGGGGCATCTGGAGAAGGGCATGCCTTTGGAGTCGCCGGAGTGGCGGCCCCTGACGACGGATGCCAGCCTGTTTGGCTGGGGAGCGCATTTCGACAGTCGGTTTGCCCAGGGACAGTGGTCCGACCTGGAGAGGACATGGTCCATGAACAGGCTCGAGCTGCGGGCGGTGACGCTGGCGTTAAGAGCATTCCAGAATCAGGTACAAGGGAGAGCGATTCGGGTGCTGTCCGACAATGCCACAGCGGTGGCGTACATCAATCGGCAAGGAGGCACAGCCAGCGTGGCTCTTGAGGAAGAGGCGGAGACGCTCCTAGGGTGGGCAGAGGAGCATCTGGAAGCGTTATCGGCAGCGCACGTGGCCGGGATCGACAACATGGCAGCCGATTTTTTGAGCAGAGTCAAGGTGGATCCCGGAGAGTGGGTTCTGCACCAGGAGGTCTTCGATCTGTTAGTACAGCGTTGGGGGCCTCCGGTGATGGACCTGATGGTGACGTTCAACTCGGCGAAGGCCGGAAGATTTTTCAGCAGGCAAAGGGAAAGGATGTCCTAGGGCCTGGATGCGCTGATTCAGAGGTGGCCGGAACATCAGCTCCTCTATGTGTTTCCGCCATGGGCGCTAATCGGTCGAGTGGTGCAACGCATAGAGAGGCACACCGGATTGGTGATTCTCATTGCCCCAGATTGGCTGAGGAGACCGTGGTATGCAGACCTGGTCTGCCTTCTCGTGGAGCCCCCGTGGCGTTTTCCGGTCAGGGACGATCTCCTGCGGCAGGGTCCTCTGCTGATGCCGCAGGTGGATCGATTCTCACTTACGGCCTGGCTCTTGAGAGGGCTCGGTTGACGGCCAAGGGGTACTCGGCAGCGGTGGTGTCGACTTTATTGAAGTCTAGACGTCGGTCGACGTCGATAGCCTACATCAGGGTTTGGCGCATTTTTGAGGCCTGGTGCGCGGAGCGGCAGGTGCTGCCGTTGAGGGCTTCGGTTTCTCAAGTTTTGGCGTTCTTGCAGGACGGTTTCGACAAAGGGCTAGCGGCGGCGTCTCTTCGGGTGCAGTTGGTGGCGCTTTCCTGTTACCGTGGAAAGGTCCGCGGAATGGTGCTGGGGAACCATCCGGATGTCAGGAGGTTTTTGAGGGCCACCATGCTTTTACGACCACCCTGTCGCAGCCCGGTCCCGCCGTGGGATCTTAACATAGTGCTGGATGCTTTAATTGGAGTGCCCTTCAAGCCTTTGGCTAGGGCTACTTTGAAGGATCTTACGCTTAAGGTGGTGTTCTTGGTGGCCATCTCGTCGGCCAGACGCATTTCGGAGTTGCAGGCTCTGTCCTGTAAGGAGCCCTTTTTGTCCTTCTACGATAGTAAGGTGGTTTTGCGTACGGTACCGTCCTTTTTGCCGAAGGTCGTGTCCATGTTTCATGTGAATCAGGTGGTTTCATTGCCTGCCTTCGAGAGGGGAGGCAAGGATGCTGGCAAGAGGCGACTTCATAGGCTGGACGTCAGTCAGGCTCTACGGCGGTATGTCAGCAGGACATCCTCGTTGAGAAAGTCGGATTGCCTGTTTGTCTTGTTCGGGGGACCACGGCGAGGTGAAGCGGCTTCTAAGGCCTCTATTGCGAGGTGGATTAAGGGAACGATTGAGTCAGCGTATATTTTGAAGGGCAAGGCGGTGCCGAGGGGTCTGCGAGCGCATTCCATGAGGGCGCAGGCGGCTTCTTGGGCTGAGTGTAGTTTGGTACCGGCTGTAGACATTTGTCAGGCGGCTACTTGGTCATCTCTGGCGTCTTTTGTTCGGCATTACAGGATTGATGTGCAAGCGGAGGAGGATGCGCGGTTTGGATCGGCGGTTCTTCAGGCTGGTCTGGGGCGTCCCTCCCGTTGAATTGGTTTACTGCTCTGGTACATGCCCATTTGTCTGGGACTAGACTGGAGGGCCGACAAGGAAGGTGAATTAGACTTACCTGCTAATTATGATTCCTTTAGGGACTCCAGTCTAGTCCCATATCCCTCCCGAGTTTCAGTTGTTAGACGGTAGCCTGAAGAAACGCATTGGTGGACGCTCAGTGTGGCTTAGGGTCGGTGGGCTGCGGTCTATGGTGGGGGAGCAGTGTTGGGCTTGTCTGCTCTGCGTATCTGCGAGAGGATGTCCTTCTATATCAGTCTGGTCATCGGCCAGGTGCTTGAGGTTTGTTACCAGTTTATTTGCCTTTCTTACAATTTCTTAATCTGTCTTACCTAAAAATAAAAAAATAAGAATTTCTTAATTTGATAGTTTGTTTCTTTGATGAGTTTATTCTTGCTTATTGCTCTGGTGAGTGCTTGGTCAATAGGTCATCTAGCCGCCGCCATTATCAGGCTCCTCCGATCGGGAGTCGAGCACACCTGAGCGGGCTTTCCATCTTTCCCGCTCAGGACCTCCAGCCCAATCAGGGCTGTGGGAGGGGGAAAGCACCTCGTTAAAAGCGGCTGCCGCCGAGAGAACAGCCATCTAGCCGCCGCCATTATCAGGCTCCTCTGATCGGGAGTCGAGCACACCTGAGCGGGCTTTCCATCTTTCCCGCTCAGGACCTCCAGCTCAATCGGGGCTGTGGGAGGGGGAAAGCACCTTGTTAAAAGCGGCTGCCGCCAGGCGGGCCCGCACCTGCCGGGCCCCGCGCCTGAGGGCCTCGCCAGAGGGCCCTTTGGCGTAGCCCTTAGGCAGGGACCGACGGAAAACAGCTCGGAATATCTTCGTCCTACTACACCCACCACACTTCAACTACAGGACAGAAACGCAAAGACTCCCAACATAGAACTCCAGCTGACACAAACTACTGAATGGACAATGCACGGTATTTATATATTTAACCACCAGAATTATTGCATATAAGAAGGTCAACTCCAAACGCACTATTTTCCGCCCAGAAATAATAAATTGCAAGTTCTTTAAAATTCTGTTATAATTATCCTAGCTTAACAGCACTTTAACTGAGCATATGGAGTGTCTGACTATATGCTAAATGTTTAACCTCTGCTTATCCTATGTATGTTGATGGCAGTACTCCTGCTCAATATATTTGGCTCATTGAAACATTGTATCCTAACAGTCCCTCTGCCTTTGAATTTGTTACAGAGCAATATCCACTGTTACAACGTAACCCCACCTATTTTTGCTCACTGTACAAACAGGCTTTCAAACACGGTTACAAACGAATACTGTCCTATTGTAGTAGTATTATAGAATCACTCACCCGAAAATATTATAACCCTCTTCCCAAAGCACAATATCGCACTGTATCTCCTATAGCTTGACTTATCCACCTCGGGTGCTGCTTAACCACAATCTTTCTCTCAGATCACAAATCTAAGTAAGACAATAAACCTTAACTTCCAAACAACAAGAACCATGACCCTCTCCATACTGGCCATCACATGCATTTACCTACTCACCAATTCAATTTATGAATCCAATGCCCTCACTCACGATCACAACCATATTCCACTACTTCACAGCACAAGCAAAAAACACCACCGAAGCCATTACCAACATCCTAAAAACCCATGCTACAAGAGGCAATCCCACCTGCTCCATATAGCCCTAGAGCAAACAACCAACACAAATTGCAGCAAACCTGATGATCAACATGAACTCAGGTGCGCCCTCATTAACGCTTGCTCTGCCCGCAATAAATGGCCAGCCATCACAGACCTCATAACCATCCTCAACCTAGACATGTTAATGGTCACAGAAACCTGGCTCACTGACACTGTCATACTAAATCAGCTCACACCCCCCAAATACTCTATCTTCACATGTAACAGGATGAACAAAAGAGGAGGGGGGAGTCTGCATAATAGCAAAAACTGAGCTCCAATACCGAACTACACTATCTAGAAGCACAAAACAGCTAGACACAATCACCATATCAAATAAATACAGCATTATCAACCTTATTTACAGGACTCCAAGCTCATCATCCGAAGATCTATCCACCATACTCGACCTAGCTTGCAATCCCGTAAACCCAGATAAACCAAACTGGCTACTGGGCGATTTCAATCTCGCATCCATCCAACCCGCTTTATCTAACACCTTCCTCGATGCAATGTCCATCCTCAACTACAAACAGATCGTAAACAACCCCACCCACCAACGTGGGAATGTTCTCGATCTTATCTTTGCCCCACCCACTGAAGTATCCACGAAATATAATACAGATCTCTCTATCACACCAGTCCCCTGGTCAGACCACAGCTTGATTTCATTCAATATCCCATCACAACCAGACCCAACCAGTCATAGAAAGATATGTTCGCCAACTAAGTCAGCAAGATTCAAACCATTGGACGAGAAAGAATTTACGAAACACATACTCCCAAAACGCGCCCTGCCATCAACTAACATCAACAACATGGTTGCAAACTGGAACAACACCCTGAACCAGTACTCCAAACTACTGCCTGCCCACAAACACTCAACATCAGATAACCACGCGGATAAAAAGCCACCAGCACCATGGTACTCCCCTGAACTAAAGAAGTCCCTTCTTTGCTTGAGGAAACTAGAGAGAAAATGGCGCAAATCTCATAACACCACCGACCAAGCCTCGTACTTAACCCAACTGAAAACCCATCGTCAAGCAGTCTGGGACAAGAGAAAAGCCTTCCACTCCGAGCTCCTCAACCACTCATTAAACAAGCCACGAGAACTCTTCAACTTAGTAAAAATCCTAATAACGGAACCGTCGCCACCACAACATGAACATATCCATCCACAAACCTACGCCAACTATATCCAATCCAAAGCCATCAAAACTTCAACAGTATCCTCCTTAAAACTTACTCAGCCACCTGGGAACCAAAACTCACTTACCAAGCTCTCATCTCCTTCCGCAAAAAGCATAGAAGACATTATCGCCAACATAAACACCACCACTGCACCAAACGACCCTTGCCCAGCACACTGGATAAGAGCGATGCGCTCAGATCTCAGCCCAACCATAGCTGAAATCATACATCAATCCTTCTCAACTGGAATATTCCCATCAGCCCTCAAGCAGACCTCCATCAGACCACTGCTAAAGAATAACCAACTAGACCCAACAAAGGAAGAATCCTACCGACCCATCTCCAGTATCCCACTCCTCTCCAAAATAATAGAGAAGGTGACCCAGAGACAGATTCAGCTACATATAGATACTGCATCACCACTAGACCCCAGCCAACATGGTTTCAGGGAAGCTCACGGAGTTGAAACTCTTCTGACTTCCCTAATTAATACACTCATTAGTGGGATTGACAACATCAAGACTGCCTTCGCACTAATATTCCTTGACATCTCCGCAGCGTTCGACTCGGTGGACCATGATAAACTCCTATACCGACTCCACGACAAGGGAATCCATGGACTAGCATGGGAATGGTGTAAATCCTACCTTGAAGAACGATGGCAACAAGGTAGGGTTGGAGACAGTACATCGGAACCCTTCCAACTAAAGCAAGGTGTACCTCAAGGCTCCTCCCTCTCGGCATTATTGTTCAATATATATATGCAGCCGATCTGCGAAATCACTCGCTCGTATGGTATAGATTGCCTAATCTATGCAGACGACGTGTTGATATTTACACCGATTAATGTCACTCTCCCAGATTATACAGTACTAGTAGAATGCTTCAACGCAATAGCTGACTGGCTCCTCACACAAAATATGCGAATAAATTTCAAAAAGACCGAAGCTCTCATCATCACGAAAAACAAAGAATTTGCACCACCAGCTACCCTAAAAGTACGGGACGCAGAGCTCCCTATCAAGTCCACCATAAAATACCTAGGTGTAACACTGGATCATCGACTGGACTTCAAAGAACACATAAACCGTACAGCAAAAATCATCTACTTCAAGATTAGGACCCTCCGACACCTGAAAAACATGCTCGATCATAACAACTTCCGAACTATATTCCAAGCTATAGTCCTGCCCCATTTTGACTACGCAAACATAATACTCCATGGTCTCCCAAATAACACCCTAAATACACTACAACTAGCCATGAATGCTGCCGCCCGTGTCCTATTTGGAGCATCAAGGAGGGAACACTCAACCCCCATCCTAATGGAGCTACACTGGCTCCCTATAAACTGCAGGATCGCATATAAAGTCCTCATCACTACCTTTAAAGCTATTAATAAAATAGCCCCTCCCTCAATCTCATCACTCATCATCCACACCCCTAATATTAGATCAAGAAGATCAGCAGCGTGCAATACCCTATCCATTCCGACAGAATTTATAAGATGCACTCATACAACTACAGAAAGAGCATTTGCATACTACGCCCCTAGATGCTGGAACAACCTTCCACTCGCCGTCAGATCAATCACTGACCTCAAGCAATTTAGAAAAGCCCTAAAGCATCACCTGTTCCTTCTACACTTCTACAAACACCACGATCCTTCACAGACTCCCCAACACAATCCAATCCCACAAGATACGCAGTAATGTTCTCTCTTATGCTGCACATAATGTAAATAATAACCCGTACTGTATATATTTATTTATTTATTTATTTGCAGTCTCTTTTATACCGCGCTATTCGACATCAGTGCGGTTTACAATGAACATAAGAGTTGCACATCTCAATTTCGTGATTTGTGCTTACAGTGAAACAGGTATAATAACTTGGGTATGCATTAAACAGGAAAATTAAACTTAGGTATGCATTAAGCAGGTATAACAGGTAAAATAGGGTATAAATAACCAGTCCCTTAACAAGGAGACACGATGAATAAATGCAGTCCACTTTATGCAACAATATAATGAGTTATGCGGCACTGCATAAGTTTCTCATGGTGGTTGGAGGAGAAGGTGTGATTTCGAGTGATCAATCTGGGAATGTGACGTGCATGAGTTTGAGGTGCTGCATTGAGATGTGAGAGTGGGTGGGTGTGGGGGGAAGACTGCAACATCGTAGTGATGAAGAAAGAGGTGACGTTTCAGTGCCTTCCTAAATTGGGAGAGTTCACTGATGGTTCTGATAGTTGCTGGTAGTGCGTTCCAGCAGGATGGAGCAAAGAAGGAGAAGGCTCTGGATCTAGTGAATTGAGAACACTTCGTGCTTGCCTTAGGTAATATGAGAGTATTTGCGGCATTCGATCTCCTTGCTCGATTGGGAGGTGTGATTGAAATTAGGTCAGTAATGGCAGTAGCAGGGTATTTTTTGATGTCTTTATGGGTCATAATTAGGATCTTGAATGAGTTCCTGGCTTGTATGGGTAGCCAGTGCAATTGTTTTAGTATTGGGGTAATATGAGAACTTCTTGAGGCTCCATGAAGGATTCTTGCGGCTGAATTCATTGCAAGTTGTAAGGGGTTAGTCGTGCACTTAGGTAGACCATACAAGATCGCATTGGCATAGTCAAAGTGAGGCATTATTAGGGCCTGAAAGACAGTTTGGAAGTCATCAGGCTCTAACAGTTGACGCAGATTGCGGAGGGTCCGGATTTTATGGTAGACCGACTTTGTTAAGTTTTTGATATGAGCCTGATCAAGTTGCTGATCAAGTGTTACACCTAGATATCTTACTGTAGTCTTGCATATGATCTCTGCGTTGCGAACCTTGATAGACAGGGGTGGAGTAAAAGCCGGATTCCTGGTGATGAAGAGGGCTTCTGTCTTTTTGAAATTTAACTTAAGCATTTGTGCATTTAGCCAGTCTGTGACAGCGTCAAAGCACCTGATAAGTGGGGATAGTTCAAGATGTTCTGTCGAAATTGGCATGTACATCAAGACGTCGTCAGCATAGACCAGGCAGTTGATATTAAATGATTGGATGAGATCACAAATGGGTTGCATATAGACATATAGTTTATACTTTTATGTACAAAGTTTCCCAATGTTAATTCCTGGTTATTTACCCTGTTATATGTAAACTCATGACAGCTCGTTGCTTATGTGAGTATTTTCGTTCACTGTAAACCGCACTGATGATAAATAGTGCGGTATAAAAGAACTGTAAATAAATAAATAAATAGATTACTGGAAAGGGAAGGCGGTCCCTGGTGTATTTATGCTGGAGCCACAGAAAGTTGTGATGTGCTCAGTCTCCATAGCTGCGGGAGGAGGTGCTTAAACCCAATTGTCTGGGACTAGACTGGAGTCCCTAAAGGAATCATAATTAGCAGGTAAGTCTAATTCACCTTAGCTGATAGGTTGATCTTGGGTATATACTGTAGAGTCTATGTCACTTCCTGCTTTCTTCAGGCGTCTTTTTGAAAGAGTGTTGGTGTACGCTGAAAGACTTTTTGGATGCTGCATACCCCATTTCTTTTGAAAACATTCCCCTTAAAGCAAGGCTCATTTTTAGGAGCCTGAAACATGATCATGTCAGGTAATGTTGGGAGCAGATAAGTAGTAACTTTTATGTTTTTAGAAAAACAAAATTTTAATAAAAGAGTATTTTTGATGAAGTTAGTTAATAATAATAATAATAATAATAATAGATGGTGATATAAATGATAAAAATAATAATAAAAAATTAAGCACAGGGATCCGATGATGGTGCCTAAGGCTAATATTTAAAAGTGTAATTACATTTAATTCAGCCTGTTCTGAGGGTCTTTAAATATAGATGGAATTGAGAGTGATTATTTAAGTGACAGGTAGGTGTAGGGAACCTCATTAGCTTTATTGATATGTTAAATTTGAGGTTTCTAGGGTGAGATCAATTGTTATTTGTGATTCATATAGAATATAAGCAGCATGGAAGGCAACTGATAAAACATGTATTTTAAATGTCTGGATATGTATTATAGAGTATATATGAATTATTTCATTTACCCTTCGTGGAATCTGTTATGGGAAGAGATGTGCTTTAATCACAGGAACTTCTGCTTTTTTTCACTTTTGTTAAAAGTTAAAAAGACCAAAAGAAAATTGGTGAATTTCTCTGCATGGCCTAACTAACTTAATTTTTTTTTTTACTTATGTTTAGGCCTGAGTGGACAGCAGAATTAAATGCTTATAGAGTGGAAGCAGCTTGGAAGCTAAGCCAGTGGGATTTAGTGCAAGAGTATTTGGCTTCAGGTAGTAATGTATTTTTAATTTGCTTAGATTTTTCTTCTTAACATTTTACTGTTTTACATAGTTATTATACCAGATCTGTTTTTCTGCATCTGTCTTGTAGAATTGTAAACCACCTTGCTTCTATTCATGCTTATGAATCTTGTGCTTTTGTGGCATGATATGAGTCAAGCTCAGGTCTTTCATACAGCCAGACCAGTGGTTCCTAGACTTCTGGCCAGTGTGAGGGTCAAAGACTAAATCTAATATACTGCTGAAGAGTGAAAGTTGGGAGATAGCTTTCCTTTCCAGACCTCTCTAGCCAAGAACTGTCTCATGTGGGTTTCCTACTCTGAAGGCAATTTTTCATACTGCTCACATAGTTGCAAAGCATATGGGCCCTTGTTTACCTGCAGGCTTTGCACCTATTTTCAAAGTGAAAATACATAAATGCTTTCACTTAGAGTATTGCCAGTAGAAAAAGTACCCGGGGATACTTGCACCTGCTTTTTCGGCAGTCACGTTTTCCAACCAAAACAGAGGTACTTTTAGAAAATGCAAAAGTACATACATTGTTGCAATTCCCCCCCCCCTCCAGGAATGCTTCTCCTAAACACGGGTAAAAGTACGCACATTGTTTCATAACATGCTTACTTTTACCTAAATACAGGGCAGACAGTTATCAAATAGCCTGTTCCCAAAATAGTTTTGAAATTTCCCCACAGAATAGTTAATTTTATAAAGCCTTTTCCATTTGTACAGCTTGTTTTTTTATGTAGAAAGCACATTTATAACTTTGCATAGCTGTATATGCATGTTTAAGCGAAAGTGTGTGCCATTGAGTCCATGCTGACTCCTGGCAACCCAGCCCCTGGGGTTTCGTGCACTGAAAAAAACATTGTGTGTATGCATTCCCAGGGAATGAACTGAGCAAGGATAGAGTTGCAATATACACACCTTTTATAAAATATATGGATGCACACATTTACACCTTCAGAGCAGGTGTGAATTTGTGTGTGAGCATTCGAACATTATTGAGACTCGTTGTGTGTATTTAATTTTATAAAGAAAATTATCCTATAAAGGTGAGATTTTTAGGAGTAGTTTTGCATATTCTCCATATATACATGAGTTTGTCTGATCTGGTTGGAGGCCTTCCTGGAGGTGGGCTTTGAACTTATGTTTTTTTTAATAAAATTGAGAAATTTGCGCATACCTGAAAAAAGGTATAAATGTGTGCTGATACTTTCTATACAGTAAGTTTAAAAAAAAAAGGTATGCACATGCATTCCCTTGTAAAATTGTTATAACTTATGCACATTCCTGCTATACAAGTTAGGCAGCATGTTATACAAATTCCCTTTTTGAGGGGAAGGAGGCAATGTGGCTAAAATACCTAGAAAAAGATGTAATACAATGACATCGTAAGAGGAGTTGATTTAGTAAACTGCTTTCACAGCTCTTAGCAGTCGTTGGTTGTCCACAGTCAAAAAGGACAGTCACCCTGTATTTTTTCCTGTTTCAGGGCTGGTAGTTTGTGAATGCTGCTTTGGTTCCTGGGCATTTCCGTTTCTCCGTGTGAAGTTGTTTCATTACCTGTATTCATGCCTTTGTCAGACCAAGCTTTAAACTTAAGCCAGCTAGTATAAGAGAAACTGGTGGGTTTTTCATTCATTTACATGTAAATGGATCAGAGCTGGCAACTCCAGAGCTACAAACAGTCATGTATTGTACCATTCAAAAAATTATTCCTTCGGAAACCAAAGAATTCATGTGCATTATCCTTGTATTGAGTGATATTCCTTTTATTTATTTTTTTAGACAAGAAGTCCACCACATGGAGTGTTAGACTAGGACAGCTGCTACTGTCGGCCAAAAGGAAAGACACAGAGGCATTTTATGAGACACTGAAAGTCGTCCGGGCAGAGCAAATTGTTCCCCTTTCGGCTGCAAGCTTTGAAAGAGGATCCTATCAACGGGGATATGAATATATTGTCAGGTGCTGCATTGCATCTGCATTCCATGTCATTGTAACATAAGGAAATGACATAGAAGACTGTACTAGAGCTACGCTTCACTACTAGCCAGCTATGAAAATGATTTAGTTAAGAAACTGGTACTAACAAAAGTTGTAATTTAGATACTTGGACCATCACATTTAACAGTGTACCTGATTTTTATTAAGAAAGAGTTTCCAAATCATCCTGCTAGACTAGTCCAGGCTAGTGGGTTATCTCCCCCATCCAGCAGATGCTGGAGCTTTGTGACATCACCATCACTGGTAGATAACCCTGGAGCCCAAGGGGTCAGCTTCAGTATTTTTCTGTCTCCAGCAGATGATGGATTTCTCCTCTTAGCTCTGACTGTCTCTAAGGCAGAGTTCCGGTCTGTTCTGGAGGTCCATCTTCTGCATTGGGCCAAGAGTTTATAGTATCATTGGCCACTACCCCATCAGGTCCCCCAGGGAGTCCTTGGGGGCTCCTGGTTCCTCTGTCCATGGCGGGGACACCTTCCTTCCAGTGCTTCTCCCGGAACATCACCACCCCCTGCCTCAGCACCAGTCACAAGGTCAGCAGCATCTTCAGCTTCCACAGCTGGGGACTTCTGATGCCCAGTTTATGTCCTTCTTTCGCCAGGCCTGGGATTTGTGGTGTTCTGGGTCTGCTTCTGTATCTCCAGGTACCATGGTTCCTCCTTGCAAGAAATGTTTGAGGCTCAGTTTGGCTAGACCTGATAAAGAGAAGCCTAAAGATGCTTCTGGTATGTCAGGTGATTGACACCCTGTTGGTGAGGACAGGGAATATCTCTCTGATGATCATTCCTTCAGCAGCAGTTCTGACCGCAAAGATGGTGAGCTCTCTCCCATTGTGGAGGACCCTGAAGAGCGAGAGAGCAGTCAAGATGTGCAGCTCTTTTGTAAGGAAGAACTTCCAGCGCTCATTACATAGATTGGTGATGCGTTGATCCTATCATTGTGGGAATCAGGAAACCCTCTAAAGCATTCCCATTTCCTTCAGAACTTCAGCAGATGGAATGGGATGCTCCAGATGCTTTCTTGTGCTCTGCGCTGCATCGTGGATGCCTCTATCTTTCATCGCTGGATGACTTGGATAGGTGGTTGTGTTTTCACAAGGTAGATGCTCTCGTGACTGCGGTAGCTAAGCATACCACTATTCCGGTGGAGGGTGGTGCCGCACTTCGTGATCAAACAGACTGCAAAGTGGAAGGCCTTCTGAAAACAGCTTTTTCCTCATCTACTCTACCACTCCAAACCTTGGTCTGTGGGTGTTTAGCGGCATGTGCTTTGCTGCTTTGGCTTCAGCTCTTACCAGAATATCCTGCTATGGCACGCTAGGAGTCTGTTACCGCCTTTGTGGCAGATGCCTTTTATGACCTCCTCGTTCGGTCGCCACCGTCACCATGGCACGGTGCTAGTTATGAGCTTCTAAGGCGCACCTTGTGAAGCTTCCTTTAAAGGGCAAACTGATTTTTTGGGGAGGACTTGACAAGCTTGTCAAGGATTTAGGGGAGGTCAAGCCACAGTGCTTACCAGAAGACAGACCGAAATCTGGTCCTCATGTTCTTCCATGCCCCCCTCCTTCCAGAGCCCATTTCTGTGATTCTCGTCTGTACTGTCCTGAGCAATCTAATTCTACCTCCGCAAATTAGGATTCAAGCCTCAGTCCTTTCGAGGTGTCCATCGCTCGCGTGACAATTACTACTCTTCCAACAAATTCTCGGGGCCGCTCAAGTCTCCTGCTGACTGACTTGGGGTCTGTTCCAGGGTGCTGCAGGTTGACAGCTGTTCCTTTTTTCCTGCAAATGGACCCATATCACCTTGGATAAATGGGTTCTCGACATGGTGACGCAAAGATATGCTGTCAAGTTTGCAAAAACCAACTGGGATGCCTTTCTCTTCTCCCTGTGTGGCTCAGCGGCCAAGAAAGCAGCTGTGCAGGTTACTCTATAATGCCTCCTACAGTTGCAAGCAGTTTGTGCCCCTGGTGGAATTAGGTTCCGTGCGCTACTCTATCAATATTGTTGTTCTCAAGAAGGACTGCTCCTTCAGGCCTATTCTTGATCTCAAAGGAGTCAACCACTGCCTTCGTGTTTTCAGATGGAGATATGAAAATCTGTCATTCAAGCGGTATAGCCAGGTGAGTTTCTAGTGTCTGTGGACCTCGCAGAGCGTATTTCCAATCCATGAGGAGCATCAGTGGTTCTTGCATTTCATGGTTCTGGAGCAACACTAACAGTTCCAGGCTCTGCCTTTTGGCCTTGCCACAGCTGCTTGGACCTTTTCCAAGGTAATGATGGTAGTGATGGTAGCCTTCCTATGCCATCAAGGCATCAAGGTCCATCCTTACCTAGACAACTGGCTGATCAGGACCAAGTCCTATTGTAGCAACTGGTGCCAAAGCTACACTATGATGAAGCGGTTTCAGCATTTCTCAGGTCATTTTTCTAGAGAGCCTTGGGTGGTCAATCATTCCAAGAGCTATCTCTGTCCAACTCAGTTTCTCCAGTTTCTTGGTGCCCTTTTCAACATAAAGACTGGTCGTATCTTCCTCACCAAGGACAGATGCCACAAGCTCTGCTTGCAGCTCCACAGTTTTCAGCACTTGTCAGAACCCAGAGCATGGGATTATCTACAAGTTCTAGGCACAGTGGTGGCCACCTTGGAGATAGTGCCCTGGGCTCAAGCTCACATGCGTCTGCTTCAGTGTTCCCTCCTGTCTCGGTGGTCTCTGTGCTCTCAAGATTACCATGTCTATCTTCCCCTCCTTCCCGGCATGTGCCACAGCCTTTGGTGGTGGCTCTGCAGTCGCCATTTATTGCACGGAGTCTCCTTCGAGATTCCTCGCTGGATACTTGTGACAACCAATGCCAGCCTGATGGGCTGGGGGATGCATTGTCTGGATCATTCGGCTCAGGGGACTTGGTCAACATGCGAGGCCACATGGACGATCAACCAGCTGGAGGCACAAGCTGTCTAGCTGGTACTGCTTCATTTTCAGCCTCTCCTCTACAATTGAGTGGTTCAGATCATCTCCGACAATGCCATGACAGTAGCTTATATGAACAGAGAGGGTGGGACCAAGTGTCTGGGAGTGGCCCTGGAAATGGAACTCCTGTTCCCGTGGGCGGAGACCACCCTCCAGACCCTCTCAGTGCAACACATAGTTGGGATAGACAATGTTGAGGCTGACTTCATCAGTCATCATGTTTTGGATCCCAGCGAGTGGGAACTCACTCTGTGGGCCTTCATGTGCATCATCCATTGGTGGGGGTGTCCAGCTATGGATCTAATGGCCACCTCTTCCAAGGCCAAGGTGGCTGCTGCCTTCAGCCGATGGAACGATTCACTGTCTTAGGGCCTCAATGCGTTAATCCAACCCTGGCCCATCACACAGTTCCTGTACATCTTTCCCTCCTGGTCAATGATCAGCTGCATTCTCCAGCAGATAGAGGCACACTCCAGCTGGGTAGTTCTGGTAGTGCTAGATTGGCCATGGCATCCATGGTACGCCGACCTTGTGCGATCTTTGACAGCAGCACCTCTCCCACTCAGGTCGGACAAAGGTCTCTTACGTCAGAGCCGATTGTCTTGGATGACCCTGCTCTCTGCTCATTTCCAGCTTGGCTCTTGAGAGGCGAAGACCAGTCCAAAAGGGTTACTTGCCATTTGTAGTGTCTACTTTGCTACAAGCTCTTTGGCCATCAAATTCTCGAGTGTATGCCCACTTTTGGAGAAGCTTTTCTTCCTGGGGCACCCAATCCCCATGGAAGATATAAGTATCGGACATCCTTTCCTTTCTTTGGGATGGAATCGATAAGGGCCTGGCTCTAACTTCCTTGAAAGTTCAGGTTGCAGCCTTGATTTGCTTCAAGGGACCTTTTCATGGTGGGTCTCTTGCTTCTCATGCTGTTGTCGCCCATTTCTTGCATAGGGTTCACTCCCTCCGACCTCCAGTGCAACCAACAATACCGGTTTGGGATCTTTCCCTAGTTCTTCACGCTCTCACTTGTGCTCCTTTTGAGCCCATACGTGGGGCTCTCTGAAGGACTTGACTCTTAGACTGCACTCCTTGTGGCTGTGACTTTGGCTTGGCGCATCTTCGAGCTTCAGGCTCTCTCATGCAGCAATCAGTTTCTTTTTCCCCAGCAGGGGTTTCCATTCAGACTGTCCCCTTCTTTTTGCCAAAGGTCCTTTCCGACTTTCATGTAAATCAGTCAATCTCCTTGCCTTCCTCTTCTAAGGAACAGTACTCTGGCTCCAATAAGGACCTTCGCTTTCTTGATGTTAGTAGGACGTTGCACCACAATCTTAAGGTGACTAATGTGTTCTATCTCTGACCGCTTGTTTATCTTAATCTCTGGACAGCATATGGGGGTGGCCGCCTCTAGAGCAGCTATCGTGCATTGGATTAAACAGGCCATCAGATCTGCTTATATCCTTCAGGGAAAGCTAGTTCCCACTGTGCTGAGAGCCCACTCGATGCACGCACAAGCGGCGTCCTGGACGGAAAGGTCCCAGGTAGCCCCACTGTTCGTCTCTATCTTTTGCCAGTCACTACCACTTGGATGTGCAAGCCTGGGAATCGGCTCGTTTCGGAGCCACTCTGTTGGCAGCAGCTGAATCTTCCCTCCCAGAAGTGGAGTAGCTTTGCTACTGCCCACTAGTCTGGACTGGTCTAGCAGGATGATTTGGAGGGAGAAATTTCACTTACCGTTAATTTCCTTTCCTGGAATCCTGCTAGACCAGTCCAGGACCCACCCCTGTTTCACAGGCTTGCTGTGCTGTCCTCTGTGATCCTGTATGCATGATGGGCACCTTCAGCTCATTTCTGCCTTGTACGTACTTAGTCAGTCTTCAGGCTTTGTATATAGTTAATCTTGATTTTGTTTGGACTGGTCTGTTTTTTTCACTGGGGCTGTTCTGAAATCTTTGTGCTTTGCTCTAGACATACTGAAGCTCCTAGTGGTCCAGGGTTATCTACCAGTGATGGTGATGTCACAAAGCTTCTAGATTTTTCTCTGTCTCAAACATCTGCTGGCAGGGGGAGATAACAGAATTCCAGGAAAGGAAATTAACAGTAAAGAAATTTCTCCTTCACATTCCAGAAAGTTTAGATAGGCATTGGAAATGTTTAGGACTGTCTACAAGCTTCCCTGATATCCTGGAGAGCCCTCATAGTTCTGAGGTTGGATGGGACTTCTGTAGTTTTAACCCTTGCCCTGTCTACTTTGAATTTTGTAGTCCTGTTTTTTAAACAGAAAAGGCAATACTGCAACCCAGGATGCATTGGTTAGGAAGAACACAAGTATGGAGGCTCTTTCTGTGTCCCAGTGTTTTGGATCTGTGTTCCAAAATGATGGAGAGCTAGAAGCAATGACTTTTCCCACAGATGCATTTTTAGCTGGTTAGTTGGTTAGTATCTTGGTTTCAGACTGGTCATGTTTCTCTAGTTGTTTATTCTCTGGTATCAAATTGTATTTCTGCACCCTTCCCGCTTTTTATGTTGTGTCTTGTCATGATTATTTTAAATTTTCCTAATGACATACTATTAACTGTGGGGTTGTTTTTGTATATAGCTATTTTCTGTACTACAGAACCTTTCTGATGTCCATTCTTATTAGCCAAAGTGCAGCATGTCAAATAGCGTTGACCACAACTTTATTTATTGTTGGCACTCTTGCATTTTAGGTATGTTGTGTACAATATCTTGAGAAATAATTGGAAATATTCCAACTGTATGTTATAATATTTTCATTGCATGTTCAAAGGTGTGCAACTTAGTTAGACGTAATAATTTCGGAGAAAAAAAACAAAATATGACCTGGACAGGATTAATGGCACCCTTCACTAATATTTTGTTGCACAACCCTTGGCAATGATGACAGCCTCCAAACATTTCTTGTAGCCATCTATAGGTTTTGTACATCTGTCTGTTGCTAGCTTCTCCCACTCTTCAACTGTGATTTGTTCCAGCTCATGAATGTTTCCAGGATTCCTTTTACCAATTGCAGATTTCAGCTGTTTCCAAAGGTTCTCGATTGGATTGAGATCAGGACTCATTGCTGGCCAGTTTAAAACAGTCCATTTGTTCCTTTTTAAACAGTCTTTTGTACTGTTGGTTGTATGTTTTGGGTCATTGTCCTGCTGGAGGACACATGATCTACGACCCATGATCTTCAACCCAGACCTAGCTTTCTGACACTAGGTAGCACATTTCACTCCAAAATACCTTGGTTCTCTGACTTCATGATTCCTTTAGTACATTCTAGGCCTTCAGTTCCTGAGGCAGCAAAACAGCCCCACAACATTATGGAACCTCCATCATACTTAACTGTAGGAAGGGTGTTTTTCTCCTTATAAACCTTGTTTCTTGGCCTGTAAATGTATCGCTGATCTGCATTGCCAAAGAGCTTAAAGTTTGGTTTCATCTGTCCACAGAAAATTTTCCCAGAAGGATTGTGGTTCTCAAGGTAGGTTTGGGCAAAGATCAGGGGTGCCTTTTTATGTCTGTCTTTAAGCAGTGAGGACATCCTTGTTCTTTGACAATGAAATCCTTCTTTGTTTAGTGTGCTGCGTATGGTGCAGGTTGAAATCACCACTCCAGATTTGTCCAGGTCAGCCTTAGGCTCTTTGGATGTTGTATGTGATGTTTTTCCAACAGTTCACACTAACCTTCGAAGACCTCTTGGATTCATTTTCCTCTTCCCACCACGTCCGGGGAAGTTCTTGACAATTCCATGAGCAGAAAACATCTTAGTAACATTGCGAACTGTAGACACAGGAATCCCAAGGTCTTTGGAGATGGCCTTGTATCCCTTTGAAGTTTGATGTTTGGTGATAATGGCTTTTCTGACGGTCTCGGGCATCTCTGTTGTCTTCACCATTGTGAAAATGGAACAGAGAGTGAATGTGGCCATTTTAAACATTAGAACCATCATTCATTGGTTGATTCAAGTCATATGAGTACTGACAATGATCACAGGTGCATCTAATTTTACTGAAATGGGAATGTGGTTCTTCTGTTCAAACTGATTTGAATTGTTTATAAGGGTGCCAATAATAATGTCCTACACTAAAGCCCTAAGGAATCACCACTTATGTATTCTCAAATTAAGGTGAAATCCCCACAACCACTCACGAATAGTCTGTTTATCTAAAGAAGACAAATCTATCAATTTCTAATTTTTTGTCGGATTGCCTACCTTGAGAGGTTTCCCTCTCCCGTAGTAGGCCCTCCTTTTAATGAAATTTATAAAAGACTGAAAAGCCTAAAAATACTCCAAGGGAAGGCACATGAATGTGCCCCACTCAGCTATCCTATAACTGAAAAAAATGCGTATCCTTAACTCTCCAGGTCAAATTTTTTTTAAGCTTCCACATTAATAAACTTAACTTGACCATTTAAAATTCCTTATCGTAAGCGGTCAGACTTTATCATTCATGTGAACTGCAGTGGAGTGACTTCATGTCAAGCATCACCAATGTTCCAAACATCATTCGACCAGGTACTACAACACAACGTAGTGTTTCAAGCTTCGTGCCTTATTAGCTCTTCTTCAAGCAAAGTAACCTCGTCGCATATCTGTTTCCGGTTTTATATCTCTAGTAATGATTAAACAGCAGATGGATTAAATTCATAAAATCTGGCATCTAATGAACTGAAAACCAATCCAAGTAAGGCAAAACCTCAATGCAAAGACTACCAATCTATTTCCAAATTGAGGCCATTAGGAATCACTGACTGCAATTTAAAAATCCAACGTTGTTCTTTATATTGCAATTTAGAGATCCGATTGCCCCCCCCCCCTTAAGTTATAGGGGACAGGCTCAATCACTAACCACTTCAAATCCTCAAACTGATGTGTTAATTGAAGACAATGTGAAACCATTGGAGCGGCCAAAACATGAGAATTAATATGTGAGCGATGCTCTTGTAAACATTTTTTAATGGGACGAGAGGTTCTGCCCACATATTTAAGCTGACATGGGCAAATAATGACAAACACTACGAAGGAAGGTGAACATAAAGTCTTGTGATGCAATGTATATGTACTGCTGATATTCTTGATCATTTAAAGGATCAAAGATATTATAAAAAACTACAGATTGATCCAACTTTATCATTACAAGAAATTTAATCTTACACTATACAGACGCTTGAATGGTGTTGGATTACCAAAAAAGAGTTAGAATTTTTGAACATTAAGCATCTGAGTGTGCCAATCTTATACATGGTTTCCAAGATACATAAAACATTGCATAGACCTCCGGGCCACCCCATAGTATCTGGCCGTTCTTCAGTTTTGGAACCATTGTCTAAATTTTGTGACAAATTCTTTCAACCTTTGACTCTGCAGGTGCGTTCCTATATAAAAGATTCTTTCCACTTCATCATGTTATTACAGAAAATACAGGCGTGTAGACAGTCTATATTGGTGACTATGGATGTGGTAGCATTGTATACCAACATACATCAACAAGAAGCCTTGGATATCATGGCTGGCTTACCAATCATACTTCCAGCTTCCGAAGGAATTTGTTCTACATTTATTAAAAATAGCGATGGAACGTAATTATTTTCTATATGACTCCACATTCTATATACAACTTTTTTGGGTGGCCATGGGAGCGACAGTGGCACCATCAGTGGCCACGTTATATATGTCACAATTTGAAGAAGAGTATCTTTGAGTCATTGTGGTTTTGGCACATGTCATTTTGGAAACGCTTTCTTGATATATTCTATCTCCAGGAACAAGCAGGAATGTAGTCTTCACATATGGGTATCGCCGGTACTGACGGAGCCTGCACGGGAACGCTCCCCAGCGTCCAATTAGAAAGCTTTTGGGAGCATTCCACAGTGCCTGTGTGCTGCCTTCCCGCCTTTCCCAACTGCCTCTCCCCAGTTCTTCGTTTTCCGCGGAGCCAGCAGGTCGTCGTTCCTGTCACCGCAGAAAATGTTTTCCTTATTCCTTCTTTTTTGTGGTCGCGTCTGCCTTCCTCGACGCTATACCGGTACTGCCGGTCCTCTTTTCTTTCTTTCTTTCGTTAAAAAAAAAATATATATATATATTGCGATGCCTCCACTTGGGCCCAAGGGCTTACAAGCTGGAAACGGCCTTATATGTCCTCCTTGAATAAAGTTCCCTTTGTTGTCACCAGGGTATTCTGGGACTTGTAGTGATTTTTACTCTTGAAGGACAAATGTAGTTGAGTCGGTGGTTGTAAGGCAGCAAGAAAATTTATTGGGATTTCCAGGGCATTCAAAGTTCAGTACACAACAAAGGCAGAAGGATACATCTCCAACATAAAGATGAAATCAGGATAATGAGAATGACGTAACAAAACCTTTTCCACTATTCAGCTGTTCTGCTTCTCACACACACTCACACCGAGGACTGCCCCGTGTGGTCAGTTAACAGCAACACAAGCAAACTTATAACAGCTGTGGTTTCTCTTTTGAAAGCAAACTTCTTCACAGCACTGCTTCTTAACTTCAGCAAGTAATAAAACTCAGTGAAACACAGAATTAGCTTTCCTCAGGTCAAAGCAGGAACTGCCCTTATTTCCTATACGGTTACACAGATTCTCAGTTCCTATTCAACACTGCAGAATCTTCTCTTAGAGATAAAGAACAGTCCATTGGAATGGGGTCACATTCACAATTAGGCAAACAAGAATCTACTTGCATTCCTTCAATAGCATCAGGGCAAACAGTATCTCTCTCAGGATTATAAGCTTTCTCAAACTTTCTCTCTTTCCAGAACTCCTGAAATTGGTTCCACAGCAATTCAAGCCTGTACAGGCACCTTTAGATTAGGGGAGTGAACCTTTTCCTCAGAAAACAGCTTTCTTAATGCTTCTAGCTTTGGAGTTTCAAAGGCTGTGCTTTTATCAGGGCTATGGCTTTTCTCATATGAAAAACTCTCTACCCACTTCTTAACAGTAGACGGTGAGGACTCAGCTTCCTGACCTTTAAAACTGGCAAATTGTCTCTCTGCTGAATTATCAGGAATGAAACTGCTGGCTTTACCTTGGGGATGTTTCCTCAGACAAACGCTGATTTCTTTCCTCCTGGGTTCCTCCAGGCTCTGAAATGCAGCCTCCTTATGTCCTTCTCCAGTCCCTCTTAGGTAGCTGATTCCTTGGGAGATTTCCTCTGGCTTTCTCCTCCAGCTAAGCACAGCTTCAGCTTCTCTCTCTCCTCTCTCACCTTTCCAACTCCAACAGCTGTTCCTGTTCCTTTCTCCACGTCCACCTCTCCTCCATTCACCTGTGCCTCTGCCTTCTGTTGCTGTATCCGTATCTCCTGCGTCTGTGTGTATCACTCTTCCTCTTCCTTTGACTCTCTCTCTGTCTCTTTTGCTTTGCTCTGCTCATGGTTTTAAACACTGCTGCCTACTGAGCATTCCCTGTTCTCTGCACCTGTGTGACCAATCAGCAGGGAAGCCTGTCTGCACCCCTGAGCTAGGGCGTGGCCTGACTTTAGCAGGGAGCTGACATTTCCTCTGATCTGGCTTGTAATTCCCCTGCACGTGTGCACTGCCATTCACTTCAAAGGGAAAATCAGGATTTTCATCAAGTTCCATATCTTCCAGAGAGCTTTCATCACTACAATATATATATACTATTTTTTTCCAAACTTTTCTTCCCAGGTGCACGCACCATTTTGGGCCTTAGGCCAAAAATTTCCTCCACTATGGAAAAACCTGCTTCGGGTTTCAAAAGGTGCACCAAGTCTGGCGGTACCATCTCAATCACCGACACCCATGAGTGGTGTCTTAAATGTTTAGGTCCTGACCACTCCATCTCCGAGTGTATGGCTTGTGCCATGATGTCCAAGAGGGGTCAACAAAACCGAGCGCCCTTTTTCCCTCCGATGCAGCTTCTGTGGCATCGATGTCTTCCAGGGCTTCATCTTCCTCCCATGGATCTCAGGTAACTAAACATAAGGCTAGCCAGTCCTCAAAGGGTAGATCTCCTTCCAAGCATCGAGATGCCTCTGGCGTTGCCCTTGGGGGTTCTGTACCGGCAAAATTGTCCCGGCGGGAGGCTTCGGCTTCCAAAGCATTATCGGGGCTCCAAGATATTCTTGAGGCCTCGACCTTGGCAGAACTACTGGTGCCATGCTCTGGGGTACCGGCTGCTTCCGGTACCGATACCCAGGCATCGGCAGCGTCTATAGACCAGAGGTTCCTGGCTATTGAACGCAGTCTGGCGGCTCTCCTTGTGGCATCGACACCCTCGGAACCGCGTCAGACAGTTCAACCGGTACCGGTACCGACAGCATTGGCATCGACATCGGTGTCTGCTTTGCCGGCACCCAGTCATGCGATGCCTTCCGGTGCCAGTGCACCGGTACCAATTTCCCCCGGTACCAACCTCGGTCGGTACGGGTATCGGGCTCTTCAAGAACATCCGGACAGGAGGTACTTTGAATCCTCGGAGGACTCTGAGGATTCTGACAGCTCTGCCGGTACCGGGATACTTCTCCCCGAGGAGCCTTCCTCCCCTAAACGTAGGATGTCTCCTCCAGAAGATATCTCCTTTCAGGATTTTATCAGGGAGGTGGCTCGAGGTCTGTCCATTACTGTGGCTCCTGAAACAGAGTCCAGGGCTAAGGAGTTGGAGATTTTACAATATCCCAAAGCTCCTAAGGAGACAGCTACTCTGCCTATCCATGAGATCTTACATGATCTCATGTTGAGAATGTGGGAGACACCTCTTACCACCTCTCCTCACTCTCGCAGACTGGATACCATGTATCGAGTCCTTCCTTGTCCTGGTTTCCAAAAAACTCAGCTTCCTCACCACTCTATTGTAGTGGAATCAGCTATGAGAAGGATCAGAAGTGCAAAGAGGCATGCCTCTAATCCTCCAGGACGTGAGTGTAGAACTTTGGATGCCTTTGGACGTCGTACTTTCCAGGCTTCCATGCTTTCTGCCAGGATCAGTTCCTATATTTTATATATGGGAATGTTCCTTAAAGAAGTCACAGGAGACTTGGAGATTTTAAGCCCTCTCCTTCCTGATGACAAGAGGCAGGGTTTTCTCACACTGGTTAAACATGCCCAGGATGTTTCTAAGTTTGTCAATCGTGCAGCTTTTGACTGTTTTGAGTGCATAAGCAGAACCTCTGCCATTGCCATAGGTGCACGTAGAATTGCCTGGCTCCAGGCATCCGATTTGGAGCTCTGGGTGCAGGACAAACTGGGCAATATCCCTTGTACAGGTGAGAACTATTCGGCAAAAATTGGCAAGAAAAAGCCAATGAGTTGGATGCTGACAACTCCACTTTGGATAGGTTATCCAAAGGCACAGCTGATCCTGCAAGAAAGAAATCTTTCAAGAAACCATTATTCTCAAAAAAGAAGAGGTTTTATCCCTCTTATTCCCAGCAGGGACGTTCTGCAGGTCAGCCTGCCCGGAAAAGTCAGCAACCACCTAAACAAAGGAAAGCAAAGCCTGCTAAGCCTCAACCGTCTCAGCAGTCTCAGCCTCCACAAGGCCTTTGACTTTCATCTAGAGAACATAGCCTCCCTGGCCCTCAATGGACCAGAGCCTTCCACCATTCCAGGAAGGTTGTGTCACTTTGCCCCCAGATGGGGACAAATAACAGCAGAACATTGGACACTCTCCATTATAAAAGAAGGGTACAGGCTTCACTTTCTGTGCATGCCCCCTCCCACAATGGTAAGACAGTTCAATTCTCAGACCTCTCTCATCAACCTGTTAGATCAAGAGGTCACTATGCTTCTTGCCCAAGGGGCAATAGAAGAAGTACCCATTCATCAACAGGGTACGGGGTTTTACTCCCCCTATTTCCTTATCCCAAAGAAAACAGGGGGAAACAGACCTATTTTAGACCTCAGAGAATTGAACAAATTCCTGTTCAAAGAGAAATTCAAGATGATTTCTCTGGGAACTCTGCTGCCATACCTTCAGAGTCAGGATTGGCTTTGTTCTCTAGATCTCAAGGATGCGTACACTCATGTTATTTATTATTTATTTATTTTATTTACATTCTCTTATATACCGCGCTATTCTGCATCAGTGCGGTTTACATTGAACAAACTGAAATTACATTGAACAGGGCATTATAACTTGGAGATAACTATTTTACAGGGAACATGGGCTATGGAGGGTTAAGTGACTTGCCCAAGACCACAAGGAGCACCTGTGGGACTAGAAACCCCAGTCCTTCCGGCCCAAGGTTGCTGTCCTCTAGTGGGATTTGAACCCCCGACCTTCCGGCCTGAAGTACCTTGCCCCAACCACTAGGCCACTCCTCCACTCTCATCCATCCAACTCACAGAAAGTTCCTTCGGTTCGTTTTTCAAGGAAAGCACTACCAATACAGGGTGCTTCCTTTTGGCCTGGCCTCAGCACCAATAGTGTTCACGAAATGCATGGCTGTGGTAGCAGCATTTCTCCGCACTCTAGGGATATTCGTCTTCCCCTACTTAGACGACTGACTCATTCGAGCCCCATCAGAGTCAGAGGCCAGGACTTCTGTATCTTGCACAATGCGAATCCTTCAGTATTTGGGTCTGGTCATAAACATCCCAAAATCCAGTCTAACTCCCACTCAGTCTCTAGAGTTCATAGGAGCTTTGCTGGATACCAGAAAATCAAGGGCCTATCTTCCCCAGGCCCGTTGCCTTCGCATGGTGCAGTTAGCTTCTCAAGCAGTGCTAAAACCTCCTCTCACTGCCCGAGAAATGTTACAACTACTAGGCTACATGGCATCTACAGTGCATGTGGTTCCTTATGCTCGCCTCCATATGAGAGCAGCCCAGTGGACTTTATCCACTCAATGGACCCAGGCATCAGGGTGCCTGTCAGACAAAATAGCAAACACAAATCGCCTTATTTTGTCTCTCCAGTGGAGGCCGTCCTCTCAGAACCTGTTGCTGGGGTCCCCATTTCAACAACCTTTACCCCAGGCAACTCTCACAGCAGATGCTTCACCAATGGGTTGGGGAGCTCATCTACAAGACCTCTCCACCCAAGGCACTTGGACTCCACGGGAGACTTATCTACATATCAGTCTCTTAGAGCTCAGAGCAATCTTCCTTGCTCTTCGAGTGTTCCACACCCTGCTCAGCTGCAAGACAGTCCTCATTCATACGGACAATCAAGTAGCCATGTTCTACGTGAAAAAGCAGGGGGGAACATGCTCTCTGTCGCTTTGCAACGAAGCTTTGCGACTATGGGCCCTCACCAGAGAGCATCAGATTCATCTCCTGGCAGTGTATCTTCCAGGCATACAAAACTCTTGGGCAGACAGACTCAGTCGAGTTCTGCTTCCACACGAATGGTCTCTACATGCAGACCAGGTGGCCAAGATTTTTCAAATGTGGGGAACCCCGGACATAGACCTCTTTGCAAGTCCGTTGAATGCCAAACTTCCCCGGTTCTGTTCCAGAATTCCGGCTCAGGGCTCTCAGGCCAGGGATGCTTTCCTCCTTCACTGGGGTCAAGACTTCCTTCCCTAATTCCCAAAACCCTGTTCAAGCTTCAGAGAGACAGAGGTCATATGATTCTCATAGCTCCACATTGGCCTCGGCAAGGGTGGTACCCTCTGCTTCTAGAGAAAGAGATAGAGAGATACAACTCCTAGGGGAGGTGGGTGGGTTGTGAAGACTACATTCCTGCTTGTTCCTGGAGATAGCATAGTTACTCACCTGTAACAGGTGATCTCCGGGAACAGCAGGAATTTAGTCTTCACAACCCACCCACCTCCCCTAGGAGTTGTATCTCTCTATCTCTTTCTCTTTCCCTCTCTCTCTCTCTTTGTCTTAGCTTTAAACTCAACTGGAGAGAGGCAGTTGTGAAAGGTGGGAAGGCAGCACGCAGGCGCTGTGGGATGCTCCCAAAAGCTTTCTAATTGGACGCTGGGGAGTGTTCCCGCGCAGGCTCCGTCGGTACCGACGATACCCATATGTGAAGACTAAATTCCTGCTGTTCCCGGAGATCACCTGTTACAGGTGAGTAACTATGCTTTATTTGGATGGGTTCACAGAATGATCTATTGGCGTTTTTTAGTTGGATTAATGCTATCAAGAGCAATCAATTTACACCAAAGTTTCCCACAGAGCGAATTGAATTTTTAGACTGGTAGATTTATAAAGATGAGAAAGGGTTATCTACCTTTATATCGGAAACAAGTCCAACGTACTACTTTACTACACTATACTAGTTATCATCCAGGCTCTTTGCATATGGGGTTGCCTTTAGGTCAGTGTATAAGGATTTGTCGGTCATGTACAACCCTTTTAGAATACCAAAGGCATGCCAAGGAATTAAGCCTCAGGTTATGAGTTCGAGGTTGTCCCTTGTCTTTGATTAACAAAGCTTTTAAGTGTGCTTTGTATAATCATCCTGATTGGTGGCAAGACGAAAGAGTTGTGAAGGCAGATAAAGAGGAAGCCAGCAGATTTATTGGCATACTTCCATATTTGCCAAATACCGCGGCGGTAACTCATATTTTGAAACATCATTGGTCTATACTGATCCTCCATACTTGCTTTCAAAGACCTCTTATGATAGCCTATCGCAGGGAAGCTAATATTGGTGATTTAGTAGTTCATACTTCTTGATCCATGAGAGAAGGATCACATCCACAAGATCAGGGCTATTATGCTTGTGGGTCCTGTGATTTTTGTGATAATACGTTGGAAGGTGAACAATGGACAGATTTAGAATCGGGCAGTACATATACATTGCATCACAAGACTTCATGTTCATCTTCCTTTGTAGTGTATGTCATTGTTTGCCCATGTCAGCTTAAATATGTGGGCAGAACTTCTCATCCCATTAAAAAACGTTTACAAGAGCATTGCTCATGTATTAATTCTCATGTTTTGGCCGCTCCAATGGTTTCACATTGTCCTCAATTAACACATCAGTTTGAGGATTTGAAGTGGTTAGTGATTGAGCATGTTTCCTATAACTTGAGGGGGGGGGGGCGATCGGGTCTCTAAATTGCAATATAAAGAACAACATTGGATTTTTAAATTGCAATCAGTGATTCCTAATGACATCATTTTGGAAATAGATTGGTGGTCTTTGCGTTGAGGTTTTGCCTTACTTGGATTGGTTTTCAATTCATCAGGCGCCAGGTTTTATGAGTTTAATCCATCTGTTGTTTAATCATGACTAGAGATATAAAACCGGAAACGGATATGCGATGAGGTTACTTTACTTGAAGAAGAGCTAATAAGGCACGAAGCTTGAAACACTACGTTGTGTTGCAGTACCTGATCGAATGATGTTTAGAACATTGGTGATTCTTGACATTTATTTATTATTTTTATTTATTTATTTTATTTACAGTTCTTATATACCGTGCTTTTTAGTATCAGTGCGGTTTACAAATAACAAAAATTTGCATCAGAACAAATGGTCTTTTGCTTACATTGTAACAGGAATTGTAAATTGGGACTGTAACAAGGGTAACTATATACAAATCAACAACAGTGGTTGTTGTAAAACTAATTACATTTTATATTGCACGTTGGAATCATAATGCAAGAGGCTTGTAATCTATGCTCGTTGTGAGTGTGCCTGAGGGCGGGTCTGTTTTGTAAATAGTCCAGAGTTATGTTGTTGGTATGTCAGAGGCTGAGTGGGTGAGTTGAGGTGTCGGTAGTGATTGTGTTAGGTTATGGTGGAAGAAGTGAAGGCAGAATAAGTGGTGCTTAAGGGCTTTTCTAAACTGTGAAAGGTCACCAATTGATCGGATATGAGGTGGGAGATTGTTCCAGCACCTAGGAGCATAGAGTGTAAAGGCTCTATTTCTAGTTGTTTGAGTACATTTAGTAAACTCAGGTGGTATAGTCAGCATGTTGGCAGCTATTGACCTCCTTAGCCTGTTTGTAGGAGTAATGGTCAGGAGTGCAGAGAGGGATGAGGGAGATAGCTGGTTAATTGCTTTAAATGATAGGAGTAGGACCTTGTAGGTGATCCTACATTGTAATGGTAGCCAGTGTAGTTCCATAAGTATGGGCGTGATATGCTCTTTTCTGGAGATGCTGCAGAGAATGCAGGCTGCTGCATTCATTGCCATCTGTAGTGGATTGAGGGTGCTCTTAGGGAGGCCGTGTAGGATGATGTTGGCATAATCGAAATGTGGCGTTACAAGTGTCTGGAATATTGTTCTGAAGTTTTCTGGGGCTAGTAAAGGTCTTAGGTGTCTTAGTGTCCGTATTTTATTGTAAATGGACTTGGTGGTGTTCTTTATGTGTTCTTTGAAGTTGAGTTGTTGGTCTATTGTGACACCAAGGTAGCGTATCGCGGTTTTTCAGTTAAAGGATAGCTGAGGGGGCGCATTCATGTGTCTTCCCTTGGAGTATTTTTAGGCTTTTCAGCCTTTTATAAATTTGATTAAAAGGAGGGCCTACTATGGGAGAGGGAAACCTCTCATGGTAAGGCGATCTGACAAAAAATTAGAATTTGATAGAGTTCTCTTCTTTAGATAGGCAATTAGTGAGTGGTTGTGGGGTTTTCACCTTTAATTTTATTTAGAATAATATGTCCTGGCAATGTCCCAGTTCATATACTATTTCCTTTTTTAATTGGTCTTGTTTTATTTGATTATTTTATGTGTCAAATATGTGTGCATATATAGACCAAAGCCATTTCACTGGCCACTTTTTTTAGGAGATATTGGACATTAAGGGGTTGAATTGCAAGGGTGCCAAAAATGTTGACCACAATAGTAAATAAAGAGCACATGTTTGCTCTTTGAACTGTCCAGTACTGTAAGTGTTAAGTAGTTTTTATAAATATAAACATATATTCAGCTAAGAAATTTCCATCTGAGCTCCGTATTCTTTTTAACTGTAAACCTGTCTCTGATTTTGAAGGTTGCACATGTTGTGTGAACTGGAGCACAGTGTACGACAGTTGCTTCAGCAGCATCTTGATGATCAGGACAAAGATTCACTTAATTGGGTGGCTCGTTTAGAAATGACTCAGAACTCCTATAGAGCCAAAGAACCCATCCTGGCACTGCGGAGGGCTTTGCTGAGCCTTAATAATAGGTGATTCTCTGTTTGTATCTTCCTATTCTGTCCAGAAGTAATTTGGATTTGTTTTTGATAGCGTTGTGTGATGTGAGTCATGTGTGTTCACTACATATTTTTTTCATACCTTAAATTGTAGAAAGAAACCCAAGAAATAGAAGTACTTTGCTGTACAATAGTAGTTAAAGAGCCATTGACCAGTTACAATAGAACTTATGATTTATTATAGTTTATAGTAACTAGTTAATTTAAAAGGTGATTGAAATAATCATCAAGTAGAATCGTGTCAACTCTCAGCCATACTGCTCTTTTTTCTGTTATGTAGATAATGCAGGGTTCCTAAAGATTTGGAAAGTAAGGGAAATTAATTCTTTCTTGAATTTCGCTGGAGAAATTTAAATAGCTTTTGCACCTTTTATGCCCTAATTATATTCCATTTTGGCAAACATCCTTTAAAATGGAAGCATTAACTTAACATCATATCAATAATTTAGATTTGTATATCAGTTTTCATCCAAGCAAAGGGGGGGGGGGTAGGAAAGATCTAAAATAGGGGGGAAATCCCTGGTAGTTGCAAATGAAGGTTTATGGCATTCACACTCAGCCCCGAGTCTGATTGAGCTGAAAGTGTAAAGGAGGGGGAAACTGTTGCATCAAAATGTATGAAAGCTGTACTATTTTTCGAAGCATTTGTCTGAGAGATGATATTTTATTCTTGGATTTTGGCAGAATAATTTGAATTCTAGAAAGAAACCTCTTTTATGTGTAATTTGTAAGTTCTAGTTTAGGTTTGTTTGCCAATAATAATGTTTTAATGTTCTTCTGTAATCCACTAAGAGTAGAGGAAAACCCCATGGTTTAGTGGGCTGTAAATCTTTGTAAAGAAATGAATACATTCATGAACAAATGAATGAGAGAAAAGGTCCCTCCTCCATGCCTCTCCTAAAACTTTCTTGCTCTATCCATCCAGGTTGGTCTCTTATCCCTCCACATCTTTCTCTCTCTTGGCCTCTCCCCTCTCCAGCTACTCTTCCCTTCTCTTGGGCCTACTGGCAACACTGACTGTGTACAATCATTTGTAAAACTACAATATTGTTCTTGAGACTTTAATTTTCTGCAACTTTAGGAAGAGAAAATGTTCCTGGAGGGGGCTGGGTGGAGTTTGTACAAGCAAATTGACTTGCAGGGTTTTCCCTAGCTTTAAATGTTGGATCTCGTAACAAGTGTTTTGTGTGTCTATTGAAACAATTTCTACAGACCAGATAACCTGGACATAGTTGGAGAATGCTGGTTGCAGAGTGCCAGAGTGGCCCGTAAGGCAGGACATCACCAGACTGCCTATAATGCTCTCCTGAATGCTGGTGAATCCAGATTGGCTGAACTCTATGTGGAAAGAGCAAAGTGTCTGTGGTCCAAGGTATTGAAATAAGGTTCCAGTGTAATTTGCATTCTGCCGTACCTGCTGTTCTAGCCTTTGGGTTGTACAGAAGGAGAAAATGTGCCTGCTGATTCCAGATTTCTTATAGTATCCTGCTAAAAAGCTAGTGGAACAAAGCAGTATAATTGCCAAATACAAGAAAGACTTTAAGGTTGAAAGGCTTATATACTCAGCCAGTTGGGTCCCTTCCTTGTTTATACATTTATTTAAATTTAATTTCTATTTAGCACTTACCTTTCCAATAGTAGATCAAGGGGGGTGTTACTTCAGATACAGTAGGTATTTCCCTATACTAGGAGGGTTTACAATCTATCAGGCCAATGCTGAAAGCTAGCAAGGCTTTAAGCACCGATAACACCACATTTAAGCACACTTTAAGCACTTTTTAGCTAACTCAAATGCAAAAGACTGATGCGTGCGTAAACATCGATAGAAAAACTAGCGCCCAATTAATGCCACGAGTATTTAAATGTATTTAAATTGAAGGAAAATAAACTACATATAATAGTCTGGTATGCAAATCATGGCTATACCCGATGCAAAGACAAACATGGAGGATTTCACAACCAGCCATAGCGCCAATGTTTTTATTGCAGGGTCTGAGGTGACTTAAACCTCTAATGTGTGTCCCCAACAGTATTTTGATGGCACCGGTTGCTTTCCCCAATGCCTAGATCATCTTCTCAGATAATCAGGTATCGGGCAAAGCCCCCCGATGCCATCAAAATAGTGAAATCAAATCCCTGGTGGCCCAGTGGCACCAATCCCCCCTCACCTGACAGTATTTTGATGGCATTGCAAAGAGCCCCCGATGCAAATACTGTCGGGGCCGGTTTCCCAACAGAAAGTTACTACCTGGTGGTCTAGTGGCCCCTGAACACCCCCACCTGAAATTAAAATAAAATAAACTGGTGGTTTCGCGGTCCTTGAACCCCCACCTGAAATTAAAATAAAATAACCTGGTGGTTTCGCGGTCCTTGAACCCCCACCTGAAATTAAAATAAAATAACCTGGTGGTATAGCGGCCTCTGAAACCCCCATCTCCCTCCCCAAATTTAAAATAAAATAACCTGGTGGTCTAGCAGCCCCAGCACCAGGCAGCGCCATTTTTCAAGATGGTGGGCCCAGAGCGGGACCGCCTAGGCAGCATTCCCACTTATTTTAAGATATCGGGTGGGAGGGTGGTGGGATTTAGGGGTGCTAGACCACCAGGCTATTTTATTTTAATTTGGGATGGTTGGTAGGGGGGTTTCAGGGGCTGCTAAACCACCAGATAGTCACTTTCTGTTGGGGCATTGGCCCCTGATAGTATTTTGATGGCATCAGGGGCTTTTTGCAATGCCGCGATCATCGCCAATGCCATCAAAATACTGTTGGGTGGGGGATTGGGGCCATTGGGACACCAGGGATTCTCTTTCTGTCATGGCACCAGCCCCCGACAGTATTTTGACATTGGGGGCTTTTCCCAATGCTGTGATCATTCCTGATGCCATCAAAATACTGTTGGGGCTGATATGCAGATTAGCCATGCGGTGCTTGTTTCTCTGGGAGAGCATGCCAAACTCGTGCCAACTTCTTGTGCGCATGCGAGGTGTGACAAAAAAGAAACGAGACTGTCCCATAAATGTTTTATTACACAACCTACAGAGAAATTACGCATTGTCCCCTTCAAAGTAATCCCCCCCCCCAGAGTTAATGCACTTCTGCATTCCCTTCTGCCACGTACGGAAGCACTCGGTGAGGTCCCTCAGTTCCCTCATCACAGTGGCCTTGATCTCTTCTACAGAGGTGAAATGAGTTCCTTTGAGCACAGTCTTCAGCCTGGGGAAGAGCCAGAAGTCACACTGTGCAAGATCTGGGGAATAAGGAGGGTGGTCGAGAGCTGTGTGTTGGCCAAGAACTGCCTCACACTGAGCACGGTGTGTGCGGGTGCATTGTCATGGTGAAGCAGCCACAACTTGTCTCTCCACAGAGCCTGCCTGCTGCGCCGAACCTGGTCATGGAGGCGATTGAGGACCTGCTGGTAGACGTGCTGGTTGACTGTCTGACCCTCAGGCACAAACTCATGATGGACCACTCCCTTCTGGTCAAAGAACACAATCAGTATGACCTTGATCCTTGATTTGGACACGCGTGCCTTCTTGGGTCTGGGTGACAGTCAAATCTTCCACTGTAGGCTCTCTCTCTTGCTTTCAGGGTTGTACTGGAAGACCCAAGTCTCATCTCCTGTGATGACTCAGCCAACGAACTCTGGATCTTCTCTAGCAAGCCTCGACAAACATTGACCCAGTGCTCCTTCTGGTCATCCGATAAAAGCTTGGTCACCATCTTGGCGCATATTTCCACATCCCCAGCTTCTGCACCAAGATGGTCTGACTGACTCCCTGTTCAGGCTGAGCTCCTCAGCTATCATCCACACCGTCAATCTGCGATCACTCCGCACCAGCTGGTTCCACTGTCAATGTTCTCAGCCGTCTTGACTTGGGGTCATCCTCCACCACCTCCTGGCCAGTCGAAGACTCGCAGCCTTGACATTACATCTTCTCCATAAGCCTTTTGGAGAAGTTGGAGACACTCAGTTGGGCCCTTCTCCAACTTAACCAGAAATTTCAAGTTGATTCTTTGCTCCATATTTTTGCCACCTCCAGTTGCGTAACAAAGCGATGAAGCAGTGTGCTACAAAAAAAAACTGAAAAAGAAAAACAGTGAGAGAGATGAAAATATTAAAGTAGAATAGTGGCGAGATGTTGCACAACACAGTGACATAAGCAGTTAGCCAATTGGCATTGAGTCATGGGCGTGGCTGCCACAGTCTCGTTTCTTTTTTGTCACACCTCGTATGTTTGGCTTGCTCTCTCAGTTTAATGCTGATATTATGCGCCCAGTTTATCAGGTGGCTCATTTGCATTCACATGGCTACCGCATCCTTCATTTGCATACCCTATCTTTGCTGCATCGTGGGTTAAAAGTTATGCATTGTTGGGGCGCTACTAGAATCGTAAAAAGTTGATTCAGCACGCGTTTAGCGCCGGTTTTCTGCATCGGCTGAGGCAGTGGAGGGATAAATAACTCCTAGCTCCAGAATAGAGAGAAATCTATAGATGTGCTGTTGAGATCTGCGATCCAAGTGAATGTAGTTTAAAAACCTTTTTTTTTTATTGTGTTCATTTGTAGTACTTTTTGAAGCTTTTTTTATTCTGCAGTTTGGAGATTTTAAGATCTTTTATTGGACCAATGTTGCAGTTATAATCAATCAGCACCATTTAAGAACAAATTTCTTTTTGGGGAAAATGAACTCAATGAAGGGTTATGTCTAGAAGTAAGTAGATGAAACCTGCAGTTTCTGAGGGTGTTACCCTTGTGTCTGCGTTCAGAAGGTCAAACATACAGTGAAATTGTTCAGAGCCAAATTGAAACCAGCACACCACATATAATCATCTTCCAAAGTGCCTCTGAATGTCTCACATAGAGATGTGTTTTGAATTATTTAAAAATAGTTTCTTTGGTTTAAACTTTCTTCCCCCAACATGTAGTGGAATAATCAGTTTCTGTTCCACTGTGTTTAGTGGCGCAGTACTGAAAACCCACAGGAGGCATCGGTCAGTAAGCAGTTTGCTGAACCTTTTACAGTGTCTGCAGAAGAATCTGGATTAGATGAGGTCTGCTGAAAATGACAAGAATTTGTCTTATAATTTTATTTAAAGGGAAGGCAGCCTAATCGTAACATAGCATAGTAGATGATGGTAGATCATGCCCATTCAGCCTGCCCAGTAAAGGTATTTAGGTCTTCAACTGCACCTCCCTACAGAGTTGCCCTCTGACTCTGAGTTCAAACTACAGCCGCATTCTCAATATGTGTATTTAGCATACATATTTACATGAGACTGGAGAAACTGATCAGTGAAACCTTTTTTCCATGTTAAATGAGGGAATTTCCCCCTTCTCTTAAATTAAAAGTAAACGCCTGAGATATATGAACTAGGGTGTCTGTCTGTTATTGATGTGACACCTTTAGAGCTTCTAGGCACCTACTTATGACTGTCTTTGTAATGCCAATATGACTTTTGTTGTTGTTGTCATGATTTGATCTTTATAAAGAAATTGTAAAAATATCAACGAGAACCCTCTCATAGTAAATTTGCAACCAGCAAATGGTTCTCTTGCTATGGGGATTTTTTGGTGACTTTATGTATTGTTAGGTATGACAATCTATTTCCTTCTTCTAAGTGCTTGTTTTGTAATCTGGTTTGACATTGGGTGCTTCCACTATTGTTATCTGACTGACATCATCTATGATGGCAATCTTTACAAATTTTTTACAGGGTGATGTGCACCAAGCCCTCATTGTTCTCCAGAAGGGTGTTGAATTATGCTTCCCTGAAAACAAGATGCCAGCAGATACCAAAAGTAATCTGATCCATGGCAGAGCCATGCTTCTGGTGGGCCGCTTCATGGAAGAAACGGCCAACTTTGAAAGTAATGCAGTGATGAAGCAGTACAAGGTAGGTGTAAGACTGCAAAGTGAAGGAGGACGGCAGGGAAAAGTGCACTTCTGAGCTTGAGCTAAGCTTGGATGGTGCGTTAATCCATTTCCATGGTTAGCTTCAAGAAAGCATGACTCCCCATTTTTCTGTCAGACACATTACACATGGAATCAGCAAGCACTTGCGGGGTCTATGCCAGCAGGTTGCTGGTGTTCTGGTATCATACAGCAAGCTGATAAGGAGGAAAAAAAGATGCAGATAAAGGAAAAGTGACTTTGCAGGATAGCAGGGTTGGAACCAAGAAACTACATCTCCCCAGAAACCATTTGAGTTGATGCTGGCAGGTTGGAGGCTGAGTACCATTCAGTAAAGGCCCAGAAAATTAGTTAGTCAGATTTTCAGACAATAGGCTCACTAGTTTTTGTTTTAAATATATTTATTGTCAGTATTAAAAGAAGAAAATCAGACATAACTTTCGCCAAATTTAGAATAGATACAAAAAGAGTACATAAAAGGCATTCACGGGTATACGTGATGAATTGGACACAGAAAAAAATTATCAAAACCTGCCATGTTCCCCTTCTTCTCTTTCCCAGACCATTGCGGTAAACAAATTGCTGCTCCTTGCAATGGAAGGAAAAGCAATTTGCACATTAGTAACTGACAATATAATAACTATCAATAACAGGCTTGGAAGGGGGTGGGGGGAAGAACTATAGTGGGCAATCAAGTTCTGGCAAATCATGTCACCTAGAGTTCAATAATCAGAAAGAGGAAACAAAGGGATACTAGGAGGCATGTTTACTAAAGATTAACGTGCATTAAGTGTCACTGTGTTCATAGAAATAAAATGACTGTGGGCACTTAATGCATGTTAAAACCTTCAGCAACATGCCCCTAGGAATGTTTAAAAAGAAGAGAGGTAAAATGAAAAAATTCCATATCGTTCCTCCAGTCTTGGGCTTTGTTCCTCCTCCAGCAGATGGAGACTTCTGTGATGTCACACCATAAGGGAGGCGGACTTCCTCCATAAGTCAGTATTTCTCAGTCTCTGGCAGATGGGACAAGACCTGTGCAGTCTGGGCTGCACTGGATTGTAGGGATTTTAAAAAAGTAAGAATTTTATTCCTTTGTGAGTTTCCTTTAAGGCAATTGACTTTACTCTCCCTTCCCCCTTAGCAGGTCCGGGCTGCCCTTCGGGAACCTGAGCCATTGAGTCGGCAGGGTTTCCCGTGGAGGAAGGGAAGAGCTGAAGGCTGCTGCTAGATCAGGCTCTGGTCTGCCTCCCTCACTGTCAGAGCGTAATTTGAGCCGGTCTTCCTAAGCACTGTCCCCATAACTCTGGACCACTGCGTTCAGTTGCGACTGCTGGCGGGGAGAGTAGGTGAAAACCAGACAACTGTTGGTTCTGCCGTGGAAGTGGCAGACTGAAAGGAGACATGGTAAGTTCAGGGCAGTACCTTGGGGGATCGCGGCAAAGGCTTCGACGGGGGACTGGCGATAAATGCTCTGTCAGGTGTTCCTTGTCAGTAGCTTGTGTGCAGCCATGCTGAAGACCATGTGTGCAACCTGTGGATTTTAAAAGGCACGCTTGTCTTCCTTTGGCCTATGATGTGGCTGTGAGTCTCGAGACCTTGCCCCGGAGGAGAATCTGCATGAGGTAATTCCTTTGGTGGAAGCACCACCCAGAAAGGCTTCCTCTCGGCACAGCAAGCTCTCCCTCACGGTCCGCAGTTCCTGCAATTTTGGCAGAAACCGTGTCCATTTTAAGTCCCTCAGAGACGCCATTGAGTACAACCGTGGGGAGTCAGGGTTCAGTCCACGCTCCTTCCCGCAAGCCTGGGAATCATCCTAGAGGACTGTAGGATGCTCCGGGACTGCAAGGGGCTGTGTCCTTTACCCCAGACTTTTTCTTGCTCCTCCACCAGACCTACTGCCTGAAGCAGGGCCTTGGGCTGGTGCGAGAGGTACCGCTCAGGTCTGGTCCTGTACTGGTCTTCCTGGGCGGGGGGGGGGGGGGCAGGTGAGTGGACCCGATGACTTGACTCTTGAATGGGCTTCAGAGGCCTCGGAGGACTCTGAAGACCCTCTGGAAGGGCCCTCAGGCCTTGAATGGGGTCTAGTGAGGCAGAGCTCGAAGAGAATGGGATTTCTCCTGGGGAAGACCCCCCCCCCCCCCCCCCCCCCAGTATTGTGTGCGTGTTTGGGCTGGTGGAGCTCACTGCGCTCATAGCACATTTGTTGGCGTTACTGAACATCCCACAGCCCATCCCAGAGCAGGAGATTCCCTTTCAGAGGGCATTAGGACACAGGAAAGACAGCTTTTCCGGTCCATCAGGCTCTGAAACAGTTGATAGAGCTGGAGTAGGAAGTGCCTGAGGCAGATTTGAAAGGAGGGCACGCTATGACTCGTTTATATCCTATCCCTGCCACAGAAAGGGAGTTCTTCAAGGTCGCCCTGGTCTTGGCTGTTATCAAAAAGACCATGATTCCGGTTGAAGGGGGTACTGCACTTAAGGATGGGCAGGATAAGAAATTGGAGCCCTTATTGAAACAAGCATTCAAAGTGAATGCTGTGGCTCTCCGAGAGTCTGTGTACAGTGTCTATGCGGCGCAGGCTTATTTGCAGTGGACATAAGTGTTACCAGCAGCAGCCAAGCGGTTCTTGGCAGAGATCTCAAAGTTGGAGTCTGGATGTGCTTACCTAGTGGATGCTTTCTATGACTACCTTAATGCTTCCGCCAAAGGGATGACTTTTGGTGGTCATGGCTCACCGTTTCCTGTGGCTGCCTAATTGGGTGGCAGATGTCATTTAAGACACAGCTTAGGAGGCTTCCCTTTAAGGGAAAGCTGTTTGGGGATGCATTGGATAAATTGGTCAAGGATTTAAGTGAGGCTAAGCCAGCCAAGCTCCTGGAAGATAAACCCAAAAGCTCAAAGGGTGAATCGGCAGGGCGCGGATAGTCAAAGAATTTTAGACGTTTTCTTGCAGTCTTTTTCGCTCCCTATCAGTGTGGCTGATATACCCTTAGAGTCAGTCCTTTTTGAGTGGCTGCGGATACTCAGCCAAAGCAGGTGGTGGCGCCAAGAAGTCCCAATGAGATGAGGGGGGGTTCAGATGGAGATCATGCCAGTGGGCGGTAAGCTCCATCAGTTTTACTCTGCTTGTGTCCGCATTACCTCCTATCAGTGGGTGTTGGATGTCATCTGTGAGCGGTACGCACTAGAATTTGTGCATCCTCTTGGGGATGCTTTTTTGTTATCACAGTGAAAAGCTCTGGCCAAGAGGCAGGCCATTCAAGACATGCGGGAACACAGAGGGAGCTGGACCCTCACACCAGCAACAGGAACACACAACAGGCGAGGGCCAGTAAAAGGTCACAGGTGCTAATTTTATTCAGAAACACCCCTATGCGTTTCGGCAGTATGCCTTCCTCAGGGGGTACGCATCTTAAAAACATAAGAGATATATGCATAAGTAAAATGTTGTCATGCTGGTACCTGTAGACCAGTGCAGACGAGGCTGATGCTCCATATATTTTGTGTTCCCCAAAAAGGATTAGTCCTTTCACCCCATTTCCGAAGTATGTCAGTTGAGCTCTGTGGGTGCCACATTTTTTCATGGAGACTTTGCGGTCCGTCATAGTGGCCAATCACAGGGGAGAGTTCCTGACTCCGCTAGATCTGACAGAAGCTTATTTACATATGCTCATTCAACGCGAGCATCGACATTACTTATGTTTCGCAATGCCCATGGGCCATTTTCAGTTTCAGGCTCTTCTTTTTAGTCTGATGACTGCTTCCCGAACATTCACCAAGATCATGGTGGTAGTTGCAACAGCGCTCTGGCGCGAGGGGGTATTGGTTCACTCCTACCTGGATGACTGGCTGATCAGAGAAAAGTTGCTAGAGGAGAGCCTTGCCAGCACTCACCGAGTACTCTAAGTACTGCTAGATCTTGGTTGGGCGGTCAACCTCGCCAGGAGCTCTCTGATGCCTTTTCAAGAGCTCATGTATCTCAGAGTTTGCTTTGATAACTATCTCAGTCAAGTCTTTCTGTCCCAAGACCGGGTCTGCAAGCTTCAGGGACAGATTCGCAACTTCTTCCATCAGCCAGCTCCATCGGTGTGGTTGTATCTTTAGGTCTTAGGGCTGATGGCTGCATCACTGGACCTAGTGCCCTGGGCTTGGGCACACATGAGCCCGTTACAGAAGTCACTCCTTTCACGGTGGTCACCACAGCACCATTCTCGCTACCAAAAACTGGTGTGTCCGACGGACATCCAGGCAAGTGTGGACTGGTGGCTGGCATCCAAGATCTTACTGAAGGGGGGGTTTCCCTGGAACTGCCAGAGTAGACGATGATGACGACAGATGCCAGTTTGACCTGTTGGGGGCACACTGTCTCTCACAGGTGGCACAGGGCTGCTTGTCGATAGAGCAACAGTGATGGCTGATCAATTGCATTGAAATGTGGGCAGTCTTTCTAGCTGTCCAGGCTTTCCAAACTTTAGTGGGGCGCAAAACAGTGAGAATGTTCTCCAACAATGTCACAACAGTTGCCTATATCAATCGCCAGGGAGACACAGGGAGTGCGATACTGGCAAAGGAGATAGCGACACTGCTTCAGTTGGTAGAGTGGAATCTCCTGGTGCTGTCAGCGGCACATGTGGCAGGCAAAGAGAGTGTACAGGCCGACTTCCTCAGTCGATAACATTTGGATCAGGAGAATGGACATTGGAGGAGTCTGTCTTTCGCGGCATAACCCAATGTGAAGTTCAGTCAGTTCAGTTGTCATTGGGAAAAAATGTATTGTTCACCGCTTCTATGCTTTGGCTTAAGCGGTTTATCAAAAATTGAATAAAGATAAAAAATGTCTGAAGGGCTTGACGCGTTGGCTCAGCCCTGACCCCCGCAGGGTCTGCTTTTCGTGTTTCCACTGTGGCCCCTGATCGGTAAAGTGCTCCAGCGGATAGAGGCACATAGGGGCCTGGTAGTGATAGTGGCGCTGGACCAACCTCATCTGCCATGGTATGCTTATCTAAACTGGCTATTGGTAAGATCTCCTTGGCGCCTGCTGGCTCAGAACACCCTAGTATCTCAAGGCCCAATTCTCATGCCCCTGGTGGATTGATTCTTGCTTATGGCCTGGCTCTTGAAAGGGCTTGCTGAGAGAGCGCGGCTAATTCATCACAAGTGATAGTCACTTTGCTGTGGGCTCACAATATCTTATATTTGGGTGTGGTGCGTCTTTGAGGACTAGTGTGCAGACATAGGGAAGGCGAGCGTTGTTGGCAGCGGTGCCTGACATTCTGGCTTTTCTGCAGGCCAGGGTGGACAGACAGCTAGCCTTAAATCCCTTGCATGTTCAGGTGGCTGTGCTGGCGTGTTATCGGGGGCATGTGTAGAGAGTCTGTCTGGCAGCGCACCCCAATGTGTCCTGGTTTCTCCGGGCAGTAAAACAGTTCCAACAGCCATGGCATTCAGTGTTTCCGTCTTGGTCTTATCAGTGTTGACAGACTCCCTTTGAGCCTCTGTCGTCTGCGACTCTTAAGGACCTCACTCTGAAAGTGATATTTTTGGTGCCCATTGCATCCACGAGATACATTTTGGAGCTGCATGCTGTTTCACATGGAGAGCCATTTCTACTGTTTTCCAAGGAGAAAGTGGTCCTGTGGACGGTGTCCTCTTTTTTTTTTTGCCCAAGTTAGTGTCCGCTTTTCATGTTAATCAGACTCCGGTGCTTCCATCCTTTCTGAACTCAGCAGATAGCCGTCTGTGATGAACTCAGCGGATAGCTGTCTGTGACTTCTTGATATGCGCATAGTGCTTAAGAAGTATATCAAACGCACGGAATCCTTTTGTAGGCCAGATCGGTTGTGTTTCTTCTCTTTGGGGGGGCATAGGTGGGGGGAGGCCACCTCAAAAGCTTCCATTGTTCCCTGGTTGAAAGAGGCATTACTTTGGCTTATCTGGTGTGCTGCAAGAGTCTCCCAGTAGGCATTTGAGCGCATTCCACCAGGGCGCAGGCAGCGTTGTGGACAGAGTTCAGTCTGGTCCCACTGGTGGACATTTGCAGGGCAGCTGCCTGGTCGTCCCTTCAAACCTTTGTTTGACATTGCTGCCTGGATGTGCAGGCATGAAATGATATGCACTTTGTGGCGTGGGTGCTGGTCCCTCCCATTCTTAATTACTGCTTTAGTGCATCCCAGGACTGGAGGAACAATATGGAAAGTGAAATTAGACCTTACCTGCTCATTTTCTTTCCTTGAGTCCCTCCAGTCCAGAGCCTGCCCATCTGTTCAGCATTAGTGAGGCCTGGGGGCGTATGTCAACTTCTAAACCTTTCCACCAGAAGCAAGGAGTCCCGCAGGGATCCTCCCTCTCCGCCCTGATGTTTAATATCTACATGCAGCTTATCTGTAACCTCATTCGCTCTTTTGGGGTAAACTGCCTGGTATACGCGGACGAAGTCCTACTTTACATGCCCTTCTCGACAGAAAACCCAGACCTTTCACCACTTACAGAATGCTTTGAAGCAGTATCCAATTGGCTTCAATCCCAAAACCTCAGAATTCAGCACAAGAAAACTGAGGTGCTATTCATCACGAGGAATTTAAATTTCATAACACCAACACATATAAAAGTCAAGGAAGCAAAACTCCAGACTAAATCCTCGATCCGGTACCTTGGAGTCACCCTGGACCAGCGCCTTGACATGAAAATCCACATAAGCAACGTAGTCAGAGCGATATACCACAAGATACGTACCCTCGGGCACCTTTGTTTCCTACTTGAACCAAGCGATTTCCGGACTATCTATCAGGCACTAATCACACCTCATTTTGACTACGCAAATTCAATCCTGCACGGTCTCCCTCAATCTACTTTAAACCCTCTACAGCTTGCGATGAACTCGGCAGCGAGAGTTCTAATCGGAGCATCTAAGAAAGATCATATCACACCCATCCTAAAAGATCTTCACTGGCTCCCCATACAGTCCAGACTATCTTTCAAAATTCTTCTGCTTACTTTCAAATCAATCAATGGACTAGCCTCTACATCACTAGCAGAGCTCATTCATACCACACCATCCAACAGGTCCAGGAGATCGGCAGCGATCAACTCATTAGTTGTCCCAAAAGAAATAACCCACTGCACTCATGCTACAGTTAACAGAGCTTTCAAACTATGTGCACCGAGAAGCTGGAATTCTCTCCCACCCAACATATGAGCAATCACTGACTTGGTCCAATTTAGGAAGGCAGTGAAACACTACTTATTCCTTCAGTACTACAAGAAAGACAAAGATACAGTAGCGTCACCTGCAGTCTAAGATAGATATTATGACTAAACCTACCCTATAAGACACTCATGAGTATAGCATGTATAATATGAAAATCCGATGTAAATAGTTACCCCAAGTTATCCAAGTTTTATGTCCTGTTACCTGTAAACACAGTTCATTATATGCAACGTGTATGATTTATGTTTTATGTAAACCGCACTGATGTCAACTAGCGCGGTATAAAAGAAATGTAAATAAATAAATAAAATGTCTGAGGGGATCAGTTTTGTCCATTATCCTTCGGAGTTTCCAGAATTACATCCACATTTGTTTCCTGGAGGGGTAACTTCCATTGGACCCCAGTACCTTAGGGGGTTTAGTCATTTTGTAAATAGATTGACGGTTGCCGGAGTTCCTGTTCTTGAGGTTTTCTGCTTTGAAAATATACTGACTTCTGGAGGGCATCCATCTCCCTTATGGTGTGACATTACAGAGATTTGTACGAGTTTGCAGTCCCCATCTGCTGGAGGGAGGACAAAACCCAGGAGACTGAACTAGAGGGACTCAAGGAAAGAAAATTAGCAGGTAAGGTTTAATCTCCAGCAACAAGAAGGAATTCAGTCTTTACATATGGGTGACATCTGCACTAATGGAGCCTGCATGGGAACACTCCCCAGCATCCAATAGGAATGTTTTTGGGAACTTTCCTACACGCATGCGTGCCTGCCTTCCCAGTAATTCTCTTTGCCTCAGCTTCGCTGAAGTTCCTCACTTGGAAGGTTACCTTCTTGGTTGCTCTCAGATCAGCTCATCGTGTAACTGAATCACATGCTGTAATGGATTATGCTCCTTACACACGCTTCCACCATGATAGCGTGGGCCTCTGGACCCATTCCATATTGCTTCTGAAGGTGGGCTCTTCTTTCCGCCTTAATCAGTCAGATTCTCTTCCGACCTTTTTTCCAAGACTTCATTTTTTTCAGGCTGAAGCAATACTGCATAGCCTGGATTGCAAGAGAGCTTTAGCCTATTATTTAGACAGAACTAAAGCTCATCGACAGTCCTCACAACGTTTTGTCTCCTTTGACCCTGGTCACTTGAGGCCTACCAGTCACCTTTTTAACCGGATTGTGAACTGCATTTCCTTTGCTTATATGTAGGCCAGACTTTCCCTAGAGGGTCATATCCCAGCTCATAACGTCCAAGCCATGGCTTCCACGGTTGCCCATCTACACTCTGTCTCCATCTCGGAGATATGCCGAGCTGCTACATGGTCTTCCATTCATACTTTTGCTTCCCATTACTGCCTGGACAAGGGCTCCAGTAGGGATGCAAACTTTGGCCAAGCCATTCTTCAGCACCTTTTAGGGACTTAACTACACCTCCTTCCCCCCCAGCCCTCTGTTTCTACCGGCTACCTGAGCGGAGAGTGTGCTCAAGGGACCTAGTCTGGTGAATCAATAATCTACCCTCGCTGTGGTTTGGGGTTTTTCCCCCATTGGTTGTACCTTCCTCCTCTGGCATACATGGTAGCTAGAAGCTAGTGAGTCCCATATGTGAAGACTGCATTTCTGCTTGTTCCTGGAGATAGCGTAGTTACTTACCTGTAACAAGTGATCCCCGAGAGTAGCAGGAATCAGTCTCACAACCCACTTTCCTCCCCTGGGAGTTGTAGAATGGTGTTTTGTTTGTAGGGGTGGGTTTCTCTGAGCTCTATATCTTACTGAGGAGAGTTATTGGGAAGGCAGGCATGTATGCACGGAGGGATGCTCCCAAAAGCATTCCTATTGGATACTGTGGAGTGTTCCCGCGTGGGGCTCCGTCTGTGCTGATTTCATCCATATGTGAAGACTGATTCCTGCTGTTCCCGGAGATCACCTGTTAGAGGTGAGTAACTACACTATATTTTATCATCCTTGCCCAATCTCCTCCCAAATTCCAGTTGAAATAGTGTTCCATTGAGAGCCCATCTCTGATCCCTACAAAAGGCAACATAATAATCTATTTGTTTTCTAGGGATGCACATTCATTAGCACACACTAAATCACTTTAGCACATGTTAAGTCAATTAGCACTAATTTAAAAAGTTTTATTGCAACAAACTGAGAAAGTCTAAAAATCATGTCAGTAAGCACCTGCTCAGAAGTACTTATAATCTAAGTGGGTACCTAAGATAGTGATTTGCCCAAAGCAACAAGGCGTATCAGTGAGGAAGTGAGATTTCAATTGTGTGTACTACCGGATTAGTGAAAATGTTACAAAATATATTGAAATGGAGTGAAGTTGCAGCAGATAATGGTATAACAATAGTTAGATTCTTTAGGGTGGCTTTAAAGCTTACTAAACATGAAAACATTATAGGAGATATTGCTCCAATGAGAACTGCCACTCTTCATAGCAGAAAAATCACAAAAATCAAATAATTAATTTTTGATAAAGATCTTTCAGTTCATGTTGTAATTTTGTTATTTTGGGATTACAGGAAGTAACAACCCTGCTACCAGAGTGGGAAGATGGACATTTTTATTTTGCCAAGTACTATGATAAGCTAATGCCAATGGTAACTGACAACAAGATGGAAAAGCAAGGAGACCTAATTAGATATATAGTTCTTCATTTTGGAAGGTGAGCTACAGTGCTTTTCTGTGGTATTTTTGTGATTGCTAACTAATCAATAGGGACAGGTGCATATACAGATGGAGCTGTGTCCTATACCTGTGGAAGGTTGTGTACTTCAGTGTCTGTCATTTTTTATAGTCTTTCGGACAATGGGACTTTTAGTGCCTTTGTAGCATAAAAGCCATCCATTCTGCTTTTCCAACACAGGGACCACAAAGGAGAAAAGTTTATTCTGAGAGGTTTTATCTCTTTGACTGTACAATATTAGAACAAGGAGCAAGCAGAACAATGAGTAGACAGAGAGCGGCTGGTGTACAGGATAAATGAATCCATACATTATTTTCAAAAATCTGTACCTAGCAATTACTTGTGGATTTGGTAACAGCCTTTTCATTTGCCTTTGAATCTATTATACTTTATGCTTTCGTCTGCACCTAACTTATGACCCAGTTGTGGTCAATATTATTGGCATCCTTGCAGTTCAATCCCTTATTCCAGTACATCCTGCTAGACCAGTCCAGACAAGCGGGTTTAGTCCCCCTACCAGCAGATGTTGGAGACAGATAAATAGAAAAAAACTACCAGCAGCCTGATTGGCTGTTCCCTGGTAATATGTAGCTGAACCCAGTAGAGGGCGCTCCAGTATTTCTCTGTCTCCAGCAGATGTAGGGGTTTATCTTTTACTCTGTAATTATTTTTTATTATTTTTAGTATTTAATGCTTGCAGTAATTTTGCTGGATGCACCCAGGACGCACTTGAGCTGCCCCCTCTGGGTTTCCCAGCTACAGTTTTTGGGACAGATTGAAGTTGAACTCCTCGTCAGGAGGACCATGTGAGGTTCCCTCTCTGTCAGGGGAGAAAACTGGCCTCAGCTCATGAGGACCTGAGCCAGCTGGTCATTGGAGGAGTCTGCAGCTTATTGGCAGCCTTACAACAGCTCCTGCCTGCTGCCTGTTTCAGATCAGTCTTGGCTCTTCAGCACTCTGTTCCAGCGCAGTGAATAGAAAACTTCAACGATCCTCCTCCTTCCCCCTTCCCGATTTTAATCGGGACGCCTTCGGGGCAACCTCTGTCCGCCCGGAGAGTTTTCTCTTCATGTCTTTACTGCCCTAGCTCTCCGTTTGATTAATTTTATGTTTTTATCGCGTTTTCAGTGTTTGGAGTGATTTTATTTTGTCAGTTTTAATAGTGGCGGCCATTTTGTTTCAGCTGTTTTTTTTGCTGCACAGCTCTGTTTTTGGCGGGCTTTGTGAGAAGACTATGTTCTTAATTTCTGTCTTCCCTGCTAGTTTTTCAACTGTCTGGTCCCTTTCAACTACTATTTTTGACTTTTTTGATTTTTTTTCTATTCACTGGGGATAGCAGTCAGCTGCGCTTCGCCTGTGAGATGCCTTCCCTTCTGCGATACATGGTCTGCACAAAGAAGCATAAGGATTTGAGGGATGGCATTTGTGCTGCATGTCTTGCTCATCCTGGAGAGACTTCGGCGACACTAGCCAAGGGAGCTCAGGACAGAAGCAGTCCTGCTGCACGTCCTCAGCTGCTAGAGGAACCCAGACAGCTTCCCCCAGCAAGAGAGTCTCTCTCTCCTCCTCTCTCTCCTCCTCCTCCTGCTCCGTGGTCTTTCGGGCAGCAGGAGCCAATGCATGTCTCAGATACCCAGTTTTTGGCCCTCTTTAGACAAGCCTGGGATCTCTGGCAGGCTAATTCTCCCAGTAACATAGTGGATGCCCTGACTCAAATCCCTCAGTCTTCTGGCTCTGGATCCCGCAAGCACTCTAGACAAGAGCACATGTCCAAGGTGGATGCATGGCCACCTAAAGAGGTCTCCTGGGCTACTACAGCTTGGCCAAAAACACCAGAGGAAGGGCTGTCTTTGGGAGACGACAGCGAGAGCCTGTCGGACCAGGAGGATGGGAAATGGTCCCCATCAGAGTTTTCTGCGGAGGGCCAAAGTGAGACACAGGACATACACTTGTTTCGCAAAGAGGAATTGCCAGCCCTAATTATGCAGGTGGTCGAAGCCCTACGATTGACGGATCAGCCATATCAGCAGAATCCTCAGCCTTCTGCCATTCCCCAGCCAGACCCGATATTACAAAGCATTCGCAAGCTATCTAGAGCTTTTCCATTCCCGGCAGAGCTACAACAAATGGTTTCTTGAGAATGGGACTCTCTGGATATTCCCCTCCGTACAGCCTGCCGCCTAGGTCAGCTTTACCTCTGGGCACCGCCTGACTTGGAGAAGTGGCTGACATACCCCAAAGTGGATGCCCTTGTGACCGGAGTAACGAAGCACACCACCATTCCAGTGGAGAGTGGTGCAGCACTTTGTGATCAACAGGATAGGAAAGTTGAGAGCCTTCTCAAGACTGCCTTTTCGGCTTCTTCATTATCTCTCCAGGCCTCTGTTTGCGGGGGCCTATCAGCCCGTGCTCTTCTGCGCTGGATTCAACGTCTGCCAGAGGATCCAGCTCTGGCTCGTCTGGAATTGGTCACAGCTTTTTTGGCAGATGCCTTTTACAATCTCTTGCGCCTCTTGGCTAGATCGGTGGCGGCGGTCACAGTTTCTCGCAGATGGCTCTGGCTTCGCCAATGGTCAGCTGACTCTGTAAAGCTTCTCTTTGGGGAGGACCTAGACAAATTGGTCAAAGACCTAGGGCAGGTTCGACCCCAGCGTCTTCCGGAAGATAAGCCTAAATTTGCTACTAGGCGTTCCTCCCGTCGATATTCGCCTACCTCGTGGCGCATCTCCAGTTATCGCGACGCTCATCGCTACCGTCCTGGGAAGCCCTCCGCCTCTTCGACAACTGGGCATTTTGGTCAGAGGGCACAGTCCTTTCGGGGTGTCCACAAGGGAGCCGAGTCCTACTCGGGGCCTTCCAAGTTCTCTGGCCCCGTGAGATCTTCCAGCTGACTGGCCGGACAGTCCACCCCAGGAGCCTTTTCTGGAGGTCGGCCCATCCAAAGAGACTCCTCCGGTGGGTGGGCGTTTGGCTCTGTTTTCTCGTCAATGGTCTCACGTTACTTCGGATCAGTGGGTCCTCAACATAGTCTCCCCAGGGTTACGTTCTCGAATGTTCCCGATCCATTCCCGATACGTTCGTCATCTCACCTGGGGGAAGATCCCTGAAGAAAAAGGTGATTCGCTCTACCGTGCACCGCCGCCTCCTTCTGAGGGCTATTCGACCAGTCCCTTGAGCAGAGAGAGGCTGTGGTCGTTACTCCATTTATTTCGTGGTTCCCAAAAAAGATGGGTCCTTCCGCCCAATTCTGAATCTCAAGGGCGTAAATTGATGACGGGTGCCACGATTCCGAATGGAGACGCTTCGCTTGGTGATCCAGGCGGTACGCGGAGACGAGTTCCTCGCCTCTCTAGATTTTGCGGAAGCTTACTTCCACATTCCCATCAGAGATGACCAACAGCGTTTCCTATGGTTTGCAGTACTGGGTCAGCATTTCCAGTTTTGTGCAATGTCCTTCGGTCTGGCCTCGGCTCCGCACACCTTTTCCAAGGTTATGGTAGTGGTTGCAGCAGCTCTACGCAAACGGGGAATCTGAGTGCATCTTTACCTGGACGACTGGTTGATTCGGGCGGACTCTCTGTTGGAAGCGCATCAAGCAGTGGCTCAAGTAGTTTCTTTCCTCGAGAATCTCCGATGGGTGCTGTGATAAGGAAGCTTATCATAGCTCAGGAAGGAGCTATAGAAAAGGTGAAGTGACTCTGAACAAGCAACCTGTCAGTTTTGGTAGAAATAAGAAAACAGAATTTTGCCATAAAAGACTACCAGTCCCAGAATGCACCAGGTTTCCAACAGCCATTAGAGGAGCTGAAGTGGGGAAACGTGTGTTCAATCAGGAGGGCTATGAGGTAATCCCTAAGCACTCATCTCAAAGGGCAGGACCTGATTCAGCACAGCTGCGCTGTGTTAGGGAGGAGCACTCATCTAAGCAGAATAAGAGTAGAGTTTATTCTACAGATGACCATCTTCATGATCACCTTGGATATCCAGAGAATTGTCCTCAGTATCCTGAGAATCAGCTTGAGTTTGATCATCAGTTTCATCTGAAAGGATCATCAGAAGCAGAAGCCAAACCGGACGGACAGAGAGGGAAAGAGACCCTTTGGAAGAAGGAAGAGAAAAGCCTTTGAGAGGTCTAGAAGAGTCCAAAGCAGTACGTATACTGGGAGGTATTCCAAGGGCCAGCATACACCATTGGACTGGGGAAAGCCAGAGGAATGGTGCTGCAGAGCTAGGAATCACCAGAGGCTACCTGTGAGGGAGACGGCTGCACGTGGAAGGGACCCTAAGACCTGTGCCAGAAGGTATGTGAAGAGAGATCCAGTGTCCAGGGATCTGGATTGGAAGGCTGGACATAAGAACTGGACTACATACTGGCCAGGCTATATAGAGAGAAACTCTAGCAGCAATGGAAGCTCAGGTATGAACACTGATCTGTGCCCTAGCTATAACCTTGAAAGACAGCAGGGAAACAAGTATTCTCCTGAAAATGCTCCATTGAGAGATTCATCTGTGCCAATCCATGATATTGAACCCATGCTTGTTGAACAAGGGGGAATAATAGCAGATGAGGATCCTGTTTATATGGACTGCTCTCTATCTAAACTCAGTTGGTAACTTTCTGTTATAAAGTACAGCAACCATCACAAAGAAATACAAATTTGTTCTTTAATCTACTCAGAAAAGCTCCTGAAGCAGGATTTGACCCACACAGTGGAAGGCAAGCCAGCTAAGGGGTTTCAGCTGGTGACTGCTAGCAATTAAGCCTTACCTAATTGCTTGTGAGCTAGGAGAGAATCACTTCTGTATCTATGTGGGAAGTAATCAGAAGTTAACCTGAAAAGAACAGTTTGTTTCTTGCTTTGTGGCTTTTCATTTGTTGTTTTCCTGATTTTGACTTTGTTTTTCCAAGTTAACACTGAAAGCAAGTAACCTAATTTATGTGCTACCAAGCATATCTGTGTTGGGAGAAATAACCCCATAAATAAATATCTTATTGGCTTTACCCAAGAGCACAACTAAATTATTGTCAGCAGCTGTGTCTGGTGTGAATGAACTACATTGCCCACAATACCTTGCAAATCATATAGATATATGCACTTGACAGGACTGTGAAGATTCTCACCCAGGCAGCCGTCTGACAGTGCTCAATATGTCCAAGAGCCATCTTCATCCGTCCCAGAAACTAGAGTTTCTAGGAGCCCGCTTCGACACTGTGCAGGGGAAAGTCTTCTTGACACGCGAGTGACTTCGCAAATTCACAGGCTTGCTTCATTTGTTTCTTCTTCAGACAGCTCCAAGGGTCTGGGATTACTATTGAAGTTGTGCCTTGGGCCAGAGCGCACATGAGGGAGCTTCAGAGGTCTCTCCTTTCACGCTGGTCACCTGTGTCTGAAGTCTACGACATCCAGCTTCCGCTCATCCCGGAGACTCGACGCAGCCTTCAGTGGTGGCTGACGCCCTGTCATCTCCTCAGGGGTGTTTCCCTAGAGAACCCTCATTGGGTCCTAGTAACAACAGATACGAGTCTCTACGGGTGGGGTGCTCTCTGCCAGCATCAGTCGACGCAGGAAACTTGGTTGATTCATGAAGCGCACTGGTCCATAAATTGACTGGAAGTGTGAGCATTTCGCCTCACTCTAAGACATTTTCTGCCTCTTCTCTAAGATCAGGCGGTACGGGTTTTATGCGACAACGCAACAACAGTGACATCTATCAATCACCAGGGCGGCACCAAGTCCCTAGGTGTAGCCAGGGAAATGTCCCTTCTCCTTCCCTGGGCAGAAGCACATCTGCAGACTCTCTCGGCACAGCATATCGCCGGGGCGGACAACTTTCAGGCAGATTTCCGCAGCCGACATGCTATCGATCTCGGAGAATGGGAGCTAGCCTCTTGGGCGTTTCAGAAGATTTTGCGAGCATGGGGGCAACTGGTAATGGATCTAATGGCGACGTCAGCGATTACCAAGTTACCAGAATTTTTGAGTCACAGGAGAGAATTTCTGTCCTCCAGATTGGATGCCCTGGCTCAACCATGGCCACAGGAGACTCTGCTGTACATCTTTCCCCCATGGGTACTAATCGGCAAAGTGCTTCGGAGAGTTCTCGCACACTGGGGGAGAGTGATCCTAATAGCTCTGGGCTGGCCTCGGAGGCCCTGGTATGCAGACATCATCCGCTTAACGCAGTCCCGCCGCTGCCTCTGGGGTCTTGCCGGGGGCTATTACGTCAGGGTCTAATTGTAATGGGCGATCTGGCTCCTTACTCGCTTACGGCCTGGCTCTTGAACGCCGCTGCCTAAGCAAGAAGGGTTACTCGAGATGCGTGGTCACGACCCTTCTGAAGATGTGCCGCCCATCGACTTCGCTAGCGTATTCCCGCGTTTGGCGAGTCTTCGAGTCCTGGTGCACGCGGCACCGTATCTCTCCTTGGAGGTTGGGAATCACGAATATCCTTACCTTCCTCCAGGACAGCCTGGATAAAGGTTTAGCCTTGGGGTCTCTTCGGGTTCAAGTAGCGGCATTAACTTGTTTCAGAGGCCATGTTGGGGGTCACTCTATAGCGTCCCATGCGGATGTGTCCCATTTCCTTAAAGCAGCTAAGGTAGTCCGACTACCGGTTCGCCCTACGGTGTCAACATGGGATCTGTCCCTCGTCCTAAAAGCCTTGATACAGATGCCTTTTGAGCCACTTAAACACATCACATTGAGAGATTTGACGCTTAAGGCAGTGTTTCTAGTAGCGATAACTTCGGCACGAAGGCTATCCGAAATACAAGCACTTTCATGCAGGGATCCCTATCTTGCCTTCTCGAAAGAAGGAGCTTTCTTACATACTATTCCTTCGTTCCTTCCAAAAGTGCTTACGCCTTTTCATATCAGTGAGCCAATTTTCCTAACCTGTTTTTATGAGGATCAGTGTACGGGTGAGAATAAGGGACTCCATTCTCTGGATCTCGGCAGCATCCTTCGTAGGTATCTTCAGGTGACAAATCCTTTCCCTACCTCTGATCACCTTTTCGTGCTTTTTGTGGGACCCCGTAAGGGTCAACTTGCTTCCAAACGCACGGTCTCTCACTGGTTGTGATTAGCAATTGAATCTGCATACATCCTTAAGGGAAAATCTGGCCCCCTCAGTCTTCGGGCGCACTCTATGCGGGCGCAAGCTACATCTTGGGCGGAGCACTCTCAGGTTCATCCTCTTGATATCTGCAGGGCGGCCACCTGGTCCTCCCTGTCCACCTTTGTGCGTCATTATCGGCTTGATATTCAATCTCGGGAAGAGGCGCAGTTCGAGGCAAAGGTTGTGTCGACGGCCGTATCTTCCCACCCAAAGAGCAGTTAGCTTAGGTACTTCCCGCTTGTCTGGACTGGTCTAGCAGGATGTACTGGAAGGGGAAATTTTCACTCACCGTTAATTTCCTTTCCTGGAATCCTGCTAGACCAGTCCAGGACCCTCCCTATTCTGGATATTTGATTCAGAGGTACATATTACCAGGGAAGAGCCAATCAGGCTGCTGGTATTTTTTTTTTCTATTTATCTGTCTCCAACATCTGCTGGTAAGGGGACTAAACCCGCTTGTCTGGACTGGTCTAGCAGGATTCCAGGAAAGGAAAGGAAATTAACGGTAAGTGAAAATTTCCCCATGTCCAATATCTCTCTCAAAAAGAAAAAGTGGCCAGTGAAATGGCTTTGGACTATATATGCACACATATTGGACACAAAAAAAGAATCAAATAGAACAAGACCAATTAAAAAAGGAAATAGTATATAAACTGGGACATTGCCAGGATATTATTATTCAATGTACAAAACCGGCCACAAGATTTTTCATGTACCTATAAATAGTGAGATAGCGTGATGACGCTTTTGACACGCAACAGGTTTTGAAGAAGAGCCAGGAGGATTAACGGCTTGAAACGCAACGTTGTGTCACACTTTCGTTTATGTTGCGATTATATGCACGCAGACCAGGAATTAGCGAAACTAAGAAGAGGTTTAAAGCTTCGCTGTGTTTGGCGAAGAAGGATGGATAATGTATTATTCCTTATTGTTTGAAGTCAACTACAACTGCCTACACAGATGATATCGACTGCTGAAGTTAGCCAAGTACTGGTTGAATGTTCTCGCTGATATGAGCCATTTTCATTTGACTGAGGGTTTATAATATTATCCCTTGGTAATATGGTGAGGGTTGCGTCCCTTTTAAAATAGATTAAAAAAGGAGTCTTTTTGCTACGAGAGGGTGTATCCCTCAAGGCAGTAACTCCAACAAAAATATGTATGAGTAGGCATAATTATTCCTTTTATAAATAGTGATAGGACATTATTATTGGCACCCCTATAAACAATTCAAATCAGTTTGAACAGAAGAACCACATTCCCATTGCAGTAAAATTAAATGCACCTGTGATCATTTGTCAGTACTCACATGAATCAACTAATGAATGATGGTTATAACATTTAAAATGACCACATTCACACTCTGTTCCATTTTCATAATGGTGAAGAAAACAGAGCTGCCTGAGACCGTCAGAAAAGCCATTATCACCAAACATCAAACTTCAAAGGGATACAAGGCCATCTCCAAAGACCTTGGGATTCCTGTGTCTACAGTTCGCAATGTTATTAAGACATTTTCTGCTCATGGAATTGTCAAGAACTTCCCCGGACGTGGTGGGAAGAAGAAAATGAATCAAAGAAGTCTTCAAAGGTTTGTGTGAACTGTTGAAAAAACACCATATACAACGTCCAAAGAGCTTAAGGCTGACCTGGAGCATTCGGGAGTGGTGATTTCAACCCACATCATACGGCACACTATGTATTTATTTATTTATTTAACATTTCTTATATACCGCCTTTCATGATATCAAGGTGGTTTACATTGAACAAACTGAAATTACATTGAACAGGGCATTATAACTTGGAGATAACTGTTTTATTTATTTAACATTTCTTATATACACTAAACAAAAAAGGGGTTTCTAAGAGGGAGTCCTCGGCCCGCAGTGACCGTACGAGGCTCCCAGAGGCCGTGGTCCTCATCGAGAACCCATTCGCAAGAGTGCCAGTGTCTGGCCCGAGACCCTCAGTGCCCATGCCAAAAGCTGCAGAACCTTCTAGTATCGAGACCAGGATGGCAGCCTTGGAGCAAAATAGATCTACCATCCTGGCCTTGCAGCAAGTTCATCTGCATCATCTGCCCTGACAACCGAGCCCTCGACTGCGGGGAGTCTCCGGGCGTCGAGCCAGGCCCCGAGCACCACCGGCCTCGGACGAGCCCTCGGTACCGATAGAGATCCTGGTCCTCACGGCCAGTTTCTGGGAGTCCGACCCGAGACCAACTGGGGAACCCTGGTTCCTCGGGGCCGACCTCGAGGCATGGGAGCCCTGAGCCTCGGAATCCTCGATGCCCCTGGCTCCAACTGGGAGACCGACATTGAGGCCTCCCTTGAGACTTCTCGACACTGGGATGTCCCCTCGGAGCCATCTCCTCTGGAACTCTGGTGACATTCCCCACCAGGGTTCCAGAGGCTGCTCTTGCGGATGTGGGAGACCCAGGCCTCGGTGCTGGTAGTCAGCCAATGCCTAGATGCAATATACCCTGTCAAGAAGGGCCCAGGCTTCCAGAAGTACAAACTCCTGCACAACTCCATGGTTGTGGAGTCTGAGGTGCAGTAGCTCAAAAGCCAGAAGAATTACTCTTCTGTCACGCCAAGCAGGGAGGCCAGAGCCCTCAATGCCCTCGGGTGCAAGTGCTTTCAAGGATCCATGCTTGGCTTCCGAATACAGGCCTATGAGCTGTACATTGGTATGTACCTCAAGGGCCTCATCCAAGAGCTGGCAGGGTTTTCTGTAGGTCTCGCTGGGGAACCTCTTCAGAGGTTCCAAGCCCTGACTGCCGGGATCCAGGACTGTTCAAATTTCCTCTCCCGTGCTACTTACGACTGCTTTGAGTCTGCAGCCCGGGTAGCAGCAGTGGGCATCAGTGCTCGGTGCCAGGCCTGGTTGCGAACCTCTGACCTCAAACAATGGGTGCAACAGAAATTGCTTGATGTCTACTGCACCAGGGAGAACTTGTTTGGCAAGTCCATGGCCGATAAAGCAGCTGAAATAGAGGCCGAGGTTGTGACCAGGCAAAAGCTCTCAAGGAAAACCTTGACCCTTCCCCGGAAGAAGCCGTCGGGGAAAAGATCACCCTTCCCCAGGAAGAAGGGGTCTTTCCACCAGGGCCACTACCAGCCCTTCTTGGGACAACAGCAACAGAGCCCCTAGCCCAAGAAACAGGGCCATGGGTCGAGGAAGACCAAGGTTCAGAAGCCTCAGGCTCCCGCCCAGCCCAGGGGGAGCTTTGACTTTCCGGGCAGGGCTTCTTCTCCCCCAGGAGACCCTCCCGAGCCCACAGGGGGTCGCCTGGCTCTTCATGACCACAGGTGGGCCAGGGTCACCACGGACCAGTAAGTCCTACAAGTGGTAAAGGAGGGCTATCTCCCCAGGTTCCAACAAACACCTCCAGGGTTCTTCCCAGGAGAGCCAGTGCAGCCTCTCCTTCACCAGACCTTGCTCCTGTCAGAGCCCGTGGGCTTGCTCAGGGACAAGGCGGTAGAGCCTGTACCCAGATAATTGTGGGGAAAAGGTTTCTACTCAAAGTGTTTCCTTGTCACCAAATGAATTGGAGGCCTCAGGCCCATACTAGATCTGCGAAACCTGAAAAAGTTTCTGGCGAGGGAGAAATTCAAGATGCTCTCCCTTGGAACTCTGTTGCCCTGTCTCCGGCAGGGAGACTGGCTGTATTCCTTAGACCTAAAGGATACATATACTCACATTCTTATTCACTCCTCCCACCAACAGTACCTAAGGTTCATGGTGGGAGGAGAGCACTACCAGTACAGGGTACTTCCATTCAGCTTGTTCTCCTCGCCCAGTCTTTACAAAGTGTCTGGTGGTCGTGGCCACCTATGTGCTCCTACAAGGGGCCTTTGTCTTCCCCTATATGGATGACTGGCTCATCAGAGGCAGCATGGCCCTCAAGGCCAGCCAGGCTGCAGGGCGAACAATCTGTCTTCTGCAGCACCTGGGGTTCATCATCAACTACCCCAAATCCCACCTCTCTCCAGCCCAAAATCTGGAGTTCATAGGTGCCCAGCTGGACACGCTACTGGTCAAGACCTTTCTCCCAAAGGAAAGGGCTCATCACTTCATGCAGCTGGCAGGAGAGGTACAGATGCATAGGTCGGTACCGGCTCGCTGCCTCCTCTGGTTACTGGGCCACATGGCCTCAACAGATTGCGTCATGCTGCTAGCCCGCTTGCACATGCAGCGGCCCAGTGGTGCCTCCACTCCCAGTGGACCCAAGCTACAGGCAGGTTGCACGACAGGGTCAAAATCACCTGCCAACTGGCGGACTCCCTCGACTGGCGGCAGTCCCTATGCCACCTCCAGGAGGGGATGCCATTCCAGGCACCTGTACCTCAGATGGTCCTAACCATGGACGCCTCCCGTCTGCGTTGGGGAGCACACTGCGGAGACCTCCACACTCAAGGAAAGCTAGTCGTAAGAGGAGTCGCTCCTGCAGATCAACCTCCTGGAACTCGGGGCCATTTTCCTGGCCCTGCGAATGTTCCATCATCTCCTGTGCAACCGTTCTGTGCTGATCCAGATGGACAACCAAGTCGCCATGTTCTATGTGAACAAGCAAGGGGGCACGGGTTCGTACTCCCTCTGCCAGGAAGCAGTGGTTCTCCTCTCCTTTGTGGTATGCCATGGGATGCTCCTATGAGTGGTATACCTTCCAGGCCAGGACAATTGCAGAGTCCTCCACCCACACAAATGGCGTCTGCACCCTATGGTGGCGCAAAGAATCTTATGCCTCTGGAGCAGGCCCGAGATGGACCTGTTCGCCTCCCCGGACAACACACAGCCGCACCTGGGGAGAGTAGCAGCAGATGCTTTTCTGATCCCATGGTCCGAAGGCCTCCTCTATGCCTTCCCGCCAACTCCTCTGGTGGCCAAGACCCTCTTCAAGGTCCAGAGCGAGCGGGCATCAGTGATCCTGATTACCCCCAGATGGGCCCGGCAACCCTAGTTCCCTCTGTTGTTTTCCCTGTCGGTGGCATTCCTGATCCCGTTGGGTCGGGACCCAGACCTTCTGTCCCAGGAGGAGGGCTCCCTCCTTCACCCCAACTTGGGGTCACCAGTGTTGACGGCATGGCTCCTGAAAAGGTAGCCTTGGCCCCTTTCAATTTCCCAGTGGAAGTCGAGGAGATCCTGCTGGTGTCCCGGAAGCCCTCCACCAGACGGGCATGCGCCTTCAGATGGAGAAGATTCTCCGTCTGGTGTATGGAGAGAAGGGAGAACCCTTTCTCCTGCCGCATGCAACTAGTGCTACAATACTTACTGCACTTCTTGCATGCCGGCCTAAAGTCTAATTTGCTGAGGGTACACCTGAGCGCTAAGACACATCACCTGATGGTCCTCCAGGTGATGTGTCTTGAAGGACTAGAAAAGGGGATTGTTACTTCTGGAGAGAGATCTACAATTGTGAGTATATACTTCTGGGAATTTTCTGAAAGGAATTATTTGTATTAAAGCTAATTAATCTGTGAACCCACTATTGTTTGTTAAATCAGTCAGGGCCTAGTAGCAGCAGTTTAAGTTTAAATTTAAAACACAGAAGAGAGCTTTCTGGTTAAATTTAGAACCCAACAGAGAGCTTGTAGTTTAAATTTAATAATAAGTTAGAGCCTAGCAGCAGCAAAGAGCTATAATTTAAATCAAATCAGAATATAGCTTACCTCAGCAGCACAAGACAGGGTACTGTGTAGCAACCCTCTTTTAATAAGTGTTATTTCCCTCCCTCCCTCCCTCCCCAACACCCACCCACCCCTGGGATAATCGTAGCTTTATAGGTACTTACACATCTTAAAGGATAGGAGGTGCTTTCAGGTGAAGCTTGTTACTCAAATCAGTCATACACTAAGGACCTGAGATTAATTAAGCTTCAGGTGAACAAGGTATATTAAACGTATTGTTGTTGTTGTTAAGTGCCGTCGAGTCGGAGTCGACTCATGGCGACCCTCTGGATAGCTATCCTAAATTGTGTTCGGTCTTCAGTCAGGCGGCTCATTGTTGACAGACTGGTACCCGTAGCTGCTGTTATTGTATCGATCCATCTCATTGCTGGCCTTCCTCTTTTGCATTGACCTTCTATCTTGCCAAGCATGATGTCTTTCTCTAATGATCTCTCTCTTCGCATGATGTGTCCAAAGTATGAAAGTTGAAGTCTTGTCATCTGAGCTTCTAAAGAAAGCTTAGGTTTGATCTCCTCTAGTACCGACTGGTTTGTTCCTCGGGAAGTCCATGGTATAAACAGTATTCGCTGCCAGCACCATAATTCAAAGGCATCAGTTTTCTTCCTGTCTATCTTTTTCACTGTCCAGCTTTCACATCCATATGATGTTATTGAAAATACCATGGCTTGAACAAGTCGAATCTTTGTATGGAGAGAGACATCTCTGCTCTTGAGAATATTATCTAGGTCTTTCATAGCCATTCTGCCAAGAGCAATGCATCGTTTGATTTCTTGACTGCTTGTTATTTCTTTATTGATAGTTGATCCAAATAGGTTAAAGTTGTTAACAATTTCAATTTCTTCTCCTTCAACGATGAAACTGTTGATTATGCCAGTTGTCATGATCTTTGTCTTCTTTACATTAAGGTGCAGGCCCATTTTGAGACTATGTTCTTTGATTGTGAGAAGCAAAATGTTTCAGATCATCTTCACTTTCTGCCAGTAATGTAGTATCATCAGCATAGCGAAGGTTGTTGATGAGTCTTCCACCAATCTTCACACCTCTGTTGTCTTCATACAATCCTGCTTCTCTGATGATTTGTTCTGCATATAAATTAAACAGGTAGGGGGAAAGTATGCAGCCTTGTCTTATACCTTTGCTTATTTTAAACCATTCTGTTTCTCCTTGTTCCGTTCGAACTGTTGCTTCTTGATCAATGTACAAATTGCGCAAGAGAACGATCAGGTGTTCTGGTATACCCATGCTTCTTAATGTGGCCCAGAGTTTCTCATGGTTTACACGGTCAAAAGCCTTGCTATAGTCGATAAAGCACAAATAGATATCCTTTTGGTATTTTTAGTCTTTTCAAGGATCCATCTCACATCCACAATGATGTCTCTCGTTCCTCGCCGTTTCCTGAGCACTGCTTGCACTTCAGGTAGTTCTTGTTCCAGGTATGGTTGTAGTCTCTTTTGAATAATCTTCAGTAGAATCTTGCTGGCATGTGGGATCAGAGCGATTGTTCGATAATTTCCACAGTCAGTTGGATCACCTTTCTTTAGTATTGGTATAAACACAGATCTTTTCCATGATGTTGTCTTCCAAATTTCTTGGCAGAGCCTTGTAAGTATGGTAACAGCTGCATCAGATTGCTGCAATACTTCTATAGGAATGCCATCAATGCCTGGTGCTTTGTTCTTTGATAAGGCTTTCAATGCTGCTTCAACTTTTTCTTTCATCACCAATGGTTCCCGATCATAAGGTACAGGTTGAAACAGCTGTTGGTCCACTTGATCTTTATCATATAAAAACAATGTATATTCCTTCCACCTTTTCTTGATCTTCTCAGCATCATTCAACATAGAACCTTGAGCATCTTGTAACATTCCAATTCGAGGCTGGAACCTTTTCTTTAACTCTCGTAGCTTTAGGAAAGCCGATGTTGTTCTTCCTCTAATAGTTTCTGCTTCTATTTCCTTGCATGCGTCGTTGTAGTACTTTTCCTTGTCCTGTCTTGCTGCACGTTGGAAATCTCTGTTGTGTTCTGTGATTGTCTTTCTTTCTCCTCTGGCTTTAGCTTCTCTGCGTTTCTGGGCAATTTTCAGAGTTTCTTCAGTCATCCATTTTGACCGTTTTTGCTTTTTCACCTTTTGTAGAGATGTCTCGCTTTCTTCCAACACAACCTTCTTGATGTCATTCCATAACTCTTCCGGAGCTCTGTCATTTGTATCTAAAGCAGCAAATCGATTTTGCAGGCAGTCTTTAAATTCCAGTGGTATATTCTCAAGGTCATATTTTGCTGCATTCATGAGTGGTTTGCTCTTTTTCAACTTTAGCTTGAGTTTGCATACTAGTAGTTGATGATCTGTACCACAGTCAGCTCCAGGTTTTGTCTTGGTTGATGTTATAGAGCTTTTCCATCGTTGACTTCCACAGATGTAGTCAGTTTGATTTTTATACAATCCATTGGGTGAAGTCCATGTGTACAGTCGTCGCTTGTGTTGCTGGAAGAAGGTGTTTGAGATGAATAGATCATTGGTCTTGCAGAATTCTATCAGTCTTTCTCCAGCTTCATTTCTGTTGCCAAGTCCATATTTTCCAACTACTTTGCCGCCTTCTTTGTTGCCAACTTTTGCATTCCAGTCACCCATGACTATCAGGATATCCTGTTTGCATGTTCTGTCAATTTCAGCTTGTACTTGTTCATAGAACTCTTCAATTTCATTCTCTTCTGCAGCTTTTGTTGGGGCATATACTTGAATTATAGTTGTGTTCATAGGCAATCCTCGTAGACGAATAGAGATTAAGCGTTCACTGACTGCATTGTATTTTATTTTATTACAGTTCTTGCAAATTTCTTCTTTATTATAAATGCAACACCATTTCTTCTTTGTCCTTCATTTTCAGCATAGTAGACCATGTGATCATCTGATGCAAAGTGCCCGATGCCAGTCCATTTCAGTTCGCTGACACCCAACAGATCAAGTTGTACACGTTCCATTTCATTCTTGACCACCTCCAACTTCCCTTGGTTCATGCTTCGTATTATGTATTAGGTACATTTTTATTATAAATATCCATAGGAACCCTTAGTAAGTAAAGAACTTAAAGATCTAAACACAAACTTAAAACTAAGATGCAGACAGCAGTCCAGCAGCGAGATGGGGGCTTTCCAGTCTTTGCATTGAGTGTCACATGTATGATTTTCTCCAAGTTGGTGAGAGGTCTTACGTGTGCGCTAGGTGCAAGGAGCTCTTTGCTCTCAGGGAACGAGTCCGTTCTCTAGAGGCTAGAGTAGCAGACTTGGAAAACATAATTAAGACAGAGAGGTACATAGACGAGACCTACAGGGATATAGTCCTGAAGTCCCACCTCCAGTCTGGCTGCATCCCTGTTGCCGTGGAGGAGAGAGGTCACGTGACACGAGAGCATCACCCTGGTGTGGCAAGAAGTGATCCTGTAACTAGGACCTGTCCTCCAGGTAATGTAAAACCCTCTCGCACCGAGGAAGTTTCTCCAGGGCCATGTGCCCATGAGGGAAGGGTTAGGACAGCCATTATAGTTGGTGATTCGATTATTAGGCATGTAGATAGCTGGGTGGCTGGTGGACGTGAGGATTGCCTGTTAACATGCCTGCCTGGTGCGAAGGTAGCGGACCTCATACACCACCTAGATAAGGTCTTAGATAGTGCTGGGGAGGAGTCTGCTGTCTTGGTACATATCGGTACCAATGACATAGGAAAATGTGGTAGGGAGGTTCTGGAGGCTAAATTTAGGCTTTTAAGTAGTAAGCTGAAATCCAGAACTTCCAGGGTAGCGTTCTCCGAAATGCTTCCCATTCCACGCGCAGGACCCAAAAGGCAGGCATAGTCTCAATGCGTGGATGAGACAATGGTGCAGAGATGAGGGTTTTGGATTTGTTGAGAACTGGGGAACATTCTGGGGAAAGGAGGGGCTCTTCCGAAGGGATGGGCTTCACCTTAACCGGGATGGAACCAGGCTGCTGGCATTAACCTTTAAAAAGGAGATAGAGCAGCTTTTAAACTAGATAATAGGGGAAAGCCGACAGTCGCCCAAGAGTGGATGGTTCAGAAGAATGTATCCTTGAAGGATACTACCAAAAGCAGAGAGGTTCCAAAAAAGAATAAGGTAGCCCAAATGCCCTTAAGTATGGAGCAAACAGAGCTTAAAGATCCCGAATTACCCATGTCTACCAATAGCCAAATTAATATGAATAAAATACAGTCTCTAAAATGCTTGTATGCAAATGCTAGAAGTCTAAAAAATAAGATGGGAGAGTTAGAATATATAGCACTAAATGAAAGGTTTGATATGATTGGATTATCAGAGACATGGTGGAAGGAGGACAACCAGTGGGACACTGTGATACCTGGGTACAGACTATATTGTAATGATAGAGCTGATCAAATTGGTGGAGGGTTGCGCTCTATGTTAGAGAAGGCATTGAGTCAGAAAGGATTAAAGTTTTGCAGGAAACAAAATTTGCTGTAGAATCTCTATGGATTGAAATTCCATATAAAAGGGGAAAGGCGATGGCAGTGGGGGTGTACTATCGACCGCCTGGCCAGAATGAACAAATGAATGATGAAATGCTCAAAGAAATCAAGGAAGCTAACAAAAGTTACAGCACAGTAATAATAATGGGTGATTTCACTTTCCCCGGTATCGACTGGGTCAGTGTCACGGCAGGACATGCTAGGGAGATAAAGTTCCTAGATGAAATAAATGACTGCTTCTTGGAGCAGCTGGTTCATGAACCGACCAGAGGGGAAGCCATATTAGACCTAGTCCTTAGTGGAACACCAGATCTAGTGCAATAGATAAGGTTGTTGGGGCCACTTGGCAATAGTGATCATAGCATGATTGCCTTTGATTTAATTAGTGGAGGAGGGATAGTAAGGAAGTCCACAGTACTACCTTTTAACTTTCGAAAGGGAGACTATGATAAAATGAGGAAAATAGTTAGAAAAAACTAAAAGGAACAGTTGCAAAGGTTAAAGAATTACATCAAGCTTGGTTGTTGTTGAAAACTTCTATCTTGGAAGTCCAGACCAGCTGTATTCCACGCTTTAAGAAAAGTGGAAGGAAGTCCAAAAAACTGCCAGCATGGTTTAAAGGTGAGGTCAGAGAGGCTATTGTTGCCAAAAAAGCATCTTTCAGGAAATGGAAAAAAGAGCCAAACGACGAAACCTGGAAATAGCACAAGCGCTGGCAGGTCAAATGCAAGGCATTGATAAGGCAGGCAAAGGGAGAATTTAAGAAGAAGCTTGCTGCGGAAGCAAAAATGCAAAATAAAGACTTTTTCAAATACATTTGTAGCAAAAAACCTGTGAGAGAGTCAGTTGGTCCATTAGATGATAGAGGGGATAAAGGGGCACTACGCGATAGCGGAGAGACTGAATGAATTCTTTGCTTTGGTCTTTACTGAGGAAGATGTAGGGATGTTACCCATGACTGAAGTGGTATTTAAAGGTGCGGAAGAATTGAAGGAAATATCGATACATCGGGAAGATGTATTGCAACTATTAGATAAACTGAAGAGTAGCAAATCACCTGGGCTGGATGGTATACATCCAAGGGTGTTGAAAGAACTGAAATATGAGATTGCAGACCTGCTATTAGTAATCTGTGAACTATCATTAAAATCATCTCTAATACCTGAAGATTGGAGGATCGCCAATGTAACACCAATTTTTAAAAAGGGTTCCACGGGTGATCCGGGAAACTACAGACCAGTGAGCCTGACATCAGTACCAGGAAAAATGGTAGAAACAATCATAAAGAATAAAATTACTCAGCATGTAGATAGTCATGGCCTAATGGGAGACAGCCAACATGGCTTTAGACAAGGAAGATCTTGTGTTCCTAATCTGTTATGTTTTTTTGAAGGTGTGAATAAACAGGTGGACAAAGGTGAGTCGGTTGATATAGTGTATCTGGACTTTCAGAAAGCCTTTGACAAGGTCCCTCAGAGACTTTTGGCAAAACTAAAGAGTCATGGGATAGGAGGCAGTGTACTACTGTGGATCAGGAACTGGTTAAAAGATAGAAAGCAGAAGGTAGGGCTAAATGGCAAATTTTCCCAATGGAGAAAGGTGAATAGTGGTGTACCCCAGGGATCTTTGCTTGGTCCGTTGCTTTTTGACATATTCATAAATGACCTGGAAAGTGGAATAACGAATGAGGTTATCAAATTTGCAGATAACACAAAACTATTTAAAGTTGTTAAAACCCAAGAGGATTGTGGAAAATTGCAAGATAATCTTGATAAATTGGAAGACTGGGCCTCAAAATGGCAGATGAAATTTAATGTGGACAAGTGCAAAGTTATGCACCTTGAGAAGAACAACCCAAACTATGGTTACACGATGCAAGGTTCCACGTTAGGAACCACCACCCAGGAAAAAGATTTAGGCGTCATTGTGGTTACCATTTTAAAACCCTCGGCCCAGTGTGCAGCGGCGGCCAAGAGAGCAAATAGAATGCTAGGTATCATAAGGAAAGGAATGGAGAATAAAACAAAAGATATTATAATGCCTCTATATCGTTCCATGGTGAGACCGCAGTTTCAATATTGTGTGCAATTCTGGTCGCTGTATCTTAAAAAGGATATAGCGATTTTAGAAAAGGTTCAGAGAAGAGCCGCCAAAATGGTAAAGGGGATGGAAAGATACTCCTATAAAGAAAGGGTAAAAAGGTTAGGGCTCTTTAACCTGGAAAAGAGACAGTTGAGGGGAGATATGATAGAAGTCTATAAATTAATGAACGGAGTGGAACGGGTAAACGTAGATCGATTGTTTACATTATCAGAATATAGAAAGACTAGGGGACATGCAATGAAGCTACAGGGTAAACTATTTAAGACTAATAAAAGAAAATATTTTTTCACTCAACGTGTAATCAAACTCTGGAATTTGTTACCGGAGGATGTAGTAAAGGCTGTTAGTGTAGCTGGGTTTAAAAAAGCTTTGGACAAGTTCCTGGAGGAAAGGTCCATAAACCATTATTAAGAAGGGACCCAGGATATCAATGCTTGACCCAGTACAAGCATTGTGGAACCTGTGTCTTTTGGGTTATCTGCTAGGTACTTATGACCTAGATTGGCCACTGTTGGTAACAGGATACTGGGCTTGATGGACCTTGGTCTAACCCAGTATGACATATCTTATGTTCTTATGTTCATCACCTTGTAGAAGGGAAATCTCTCTCAAACCAGCCCCTGGTCTCCAGATTCCTCTGGGCCTCTTACTCTCAAAGCCCCCTCTTCGCCCTGCAGCAACGGAATGGGGCCTTAATGTGGTGCGCTCCCAACTCACCAAGCCACCATTCAAGTCCCTGGTTACATGCTGTCTGTGATACCTCTCCTGGAAAGTGGTTTTCTCCAGGACCAAGCAGGAAGTCAGTCCTCACATATGGGTGTCATCGACGCTGATGAAGCCCCAGCGGAGCATTTCCCCAGCTTTCTATGAAAGCCTTTGGGAATGTAGTCACCCATGCGCGGTTCCCTTCCCGCCTAAAGGTGCCATCTTACCTCAGTCTCTCTTTTTCCGAGAAGCCCACCGGACGTGTGTCCTGTCATCCCGGATAAAAGTTTGATTTTTCTGGCGATTCTCGCTATTTTTTCTTCCCGTTTCGACGCTGGTTCCCCTCCCGCCGGGTTCGGTACAGCTGTATCGAGCCCGATTCTTCTTTTTCGGTTTTTGCCCTTCATGGCTGGCGTTCGCGCCCTTTTTTTATTTTTCCCTGGAAGGCCAGTCCTTTGACCTCGCGGGGACTCTTTTTTTCCCAGATGGCTTCCAGCGGTTTCAAGAAGTGTGATCGGTGTAAGAAGTTGATGTCTCTCTCCGACACACACGACTGCTGCTTTCGATGCCTCGGTCCTGATCACGACCCTAAGACGTGTGGACCATGTGAGAAAATGTCTTCCAAGGCACTACGAAGTTGCCAGCAGTAGAAAGAAAGGATTTTCTTGGACTCAGCCTCCGGCTGGGCCCGGACCTCGTCTGAGGCCTCGACATCTCGGGATTCCGATCCCGAGCACCGTCGAAGCTCCTTGGACAGGGGGTCCCCCGACCGGGAACGCAAGAGGAAGAAGCAGCTCGTGAGGGCATCGTCGGAGGAGGTCCCTGGCTCCTCGAGGGCCAGATCTAAGACCCCCAACCGTCGCCCCGGGCCCGTGGAACAAGAGAAGCCTGCCAAAGTTCCTCGCGTGGAGCCGGAGTCTGCTAGACACCTAAGTCCTGTGGTCCTCGAGGACTCTCCTCCCAGAGAGCCGATGTCGGGCCCGGCGGCGCCGGGGCTCGAGTCTGTGGCTGCTGCATCTCCCGAGCTGAGTCTCAGGATGACAGCCTTGGAGAGCAGATTGTCTACCTTCATGGAGCAGCAGCGGGCACTGATGGCCAGCCTGTCTGGCGTATCTGCCCCGACCACCGGGACATCGACATTGAAGTCGACCCCGGAGACCGAGCCGATACTCGAGTCCATCATGGCTCGGAGTCGACCTCGGTCGCGGTCTCCCTCGACCTCCCCTTCAGGACCGAGGGCGTCGACGCCGGTGCCTCCGGAGTTGGGGCGGGTGCTCCAGGGCCCCGCAGGGTGGGATCCTGACTCCTCATCAGACGAGTCCGTCTGGGAGATGGAGGATGCGGAGTCCCCCGACACATTCAAGACTCGGTGTATCCCTTCGGACTCACCGCAGTCTGAACCCCGGAGTAGATCCCCTCCGGAGAACACCCGGTTCTCAGAGTTTGTCTGGGATATGGCCACCGTGTTGGCTATTCCGGCGGACCCTGAGGAAGAGCCTCAAGCTGAAGAGCTCGAGGCCCTACAGTACGACTCTCCTCCGAAGGAGGCCTTTACTGTCCCGGTTCCTCCGATGCTGGAATGGCTCCTCTTCCGGATGTGGGAGGCACCGGCCTCGGCGCCGGTTCTAAGCAAGCGAGTCGATTTGATTTATCGACTCCGGAAGAGCCCTGGCTTTCAGAAGGTGCATCTTCCACACCATTCCATGGTGGTGAAATCGGCCATGCATCGCCTGAAAAGTCAGAAGATGCACTCTGCGGTGCCCCCCGGCAGGGAGGCCCGGAACCTCGATGGTGTCGGTAGAAAGTGCTTCCAGGGCTCGATGCTTGCTTGCTGTGTCCAGTCTTACCAGCTGTACATGGGCATGTACTTGCGAGACCTGGCCAAGGAGCTGGCCGCGTTCTCTGCTGGTCTCTCCGGGGAACCCTTGCAGAGGTTCAAGTCCTTGTCCTCGGGGATTTGGGACTGCTCGAAGTTTATGTCCCGTGCCGACTACGATGGCTTCGAGGCTTTGGCCCAAGTTGCGGCAGCCGGCATCGCGGCTCGATGCCAGGCATGGCTGCAGTCATCGGTCCTCGAGCCATGGGTTCAGGACAAGTTGGTCGATGTCCCTTGCCAAGGTGAAAACCTTTTTGGCAAGCCCATGGCCGAGAAGGCTGCACAGCTCGAGACTGAGCACCTTACAAGGGCGAGGCTGTCTAGAAAGACCTCTGCCCCTTCTCACAAGAAGAAGGCCTCGGGTAAGAAGCCCTTTTACCCGAGGAATGGCACTGCCTACAAACAGTATCCTCAGTATCAAGCTGCCCAAGCTGCACCCCAGAGTCAGCAAGCCAAGGGGCAGGGTAATGGGCCCCGTAGACAGAGGACCCCCAAGCCTCTGGCCCCTGCTTCCACTCAGCAGGGTGGGGGTTTTTGACTCCTTGAGCGTAGCCTCTCAGTCCCTGCTCTCCCAACCCTGCACAGGAGGTCGCCTCGCCCTCTTTGCCCACCAGTGGCCCCTCATCACTGGGGACAGTTGGGTGTTGAACATAGTCCAAAGGGGCTGTGCATTACATTTTCACCAACTGCCTCCGCCATACTTTCCAGGGGAGCCTCCAAGGCCTCCCCTGCACACAGATCTTCTCCTCCAAAAGCTCCAAGGTCTGTTGGTGGACAGGGCGGTGGAGCCTGTGCCTCCCCACTTGCAAGGTCAAGGGTTCTACTCCAGGTATTTCCTGGTACCCAAAAGAACCGGTGGCCTTCGACCTATTCTGGATCTCAGGAACCTAAACAAGTTCCTAGAGAAAGAAAAGTTCAAGATGCTTACTCTTGGAACACTTCTGCCCTACCTCCAGCAGGGGGATTGGCTATGCTCCTTAGATCTAAAGGATGCGTACACTCACATCCTCATTCATCCAGACCACAGAAAGTACCTCAGGTTCATTGTGGGAGGAAACCATTATCAGTACAGAGTACTGCCTTTTGGCCTAACCTCCGCTCCCAGAGTCTTTACAAAATGCCTGGCAGTGGTGGCGGCTTATCTGAGAAATCAAGGCATCTTTGTCTTTCCCTATCTGGACGACTGGCTCATCAGAGGTCAGACGTGCCAGGAGGCCCGACAGGCCACCCTCAGAACTATTGCTCTTCTTCAAAGCTTGGGATTCGTAATAAACTTTGCAAAGTCCACTTTGCTCCCCTCCCAGAACTTGGAGTTCATAGGGGCAAGGCTGGACTCTGTCCTGGCAAAGGCATTCTTGCCAGCAAACAGGGCCCAAAGACTGATGGACTTAGCAAATCAGTTTCTCAGCGGGTCAGTGGTCTCCGCCAGACTCTGCCTGAGGCTGCTTGGCCACATGGCTTCGACAGTACATGTGACCCCCAATGCCAGGCTCCATATGAGGCCTGCACAGTGGTGCCTTCGGACTCAGTGGTCCCAGGCCACAGGCAGCATCAGAGACAGGATATGGGTGTCCAGACAATTTCTGACCTCCCTCAGCTGGTGGCTGCACCCACCCAATCTACTACAAGGGGTGCCCTTTCAAATTTCTGGGTACACAGTGGTACTGACCACAGACGCCTCCCTGCGGGGCTGGGGTGCTCATTGTCTGAACAAGTGCACCCAGGGCCTGTGGTCTCCTTGGGAGGCTGCACAGCAGATCAATCTTCTAGAACTCAGAGCAATTTGATTAGCACTCAAAGCTTTCTCTCCTACCCTGGCTCATCAATCTGTCCTAGTTCAGACAGACAACCAAGTAGCCATGTTTTATGTGAACAAACAGGGCTGGACTGGGTCCAGACTCCTTTGTCGGGAGGCTCAGGACCTTTGTTCATTTGCCCTCAAGCACAACATGCTCCTCAAGGCTGTGTACCTTCCAGGCCAGGACAACTACCTGGCCGACAAGTTGAGCAGAATTTTGCAGCCCCACGAGTGGCAGCTGCATCCCTTGGTAGTTCAGAAGATCTTCCTAAAATGGGGTCTCCCTTTGATAGATCTCTTTGCCAGTCCATTGAACAAGCAACTGCCAAAGTTCTGCTCCAGGCAACCGCATCCTCTGCGGATAGCACCGGATGCTTTTCTGATTCCCTGGTCTCAGGGCCTCCTGTATGCGTTTCCTCCCATGCCCTTGGTGACCCGAACTCTGTTCAAGATTCTTCAGGACAAGGCCTCCGTCCTGCTGGTGGCTCCCAGATGGCTGAGACAGCCTTGGTTTCCGCTTCTGCTTCAGCTGGCGGTGGATCCCCCACTGCCTCTGGGGTTGCAACCCGACCTTCTCTCTCAGGAGCAAGGTTCCTTTCTGCACCCCAATCTCAAAGCTCTCAATTTGATGGCCTGGCGGCTGCAAGGGTAGTTTTGGTTCCCTGGGGCCTACCTCAGGAAGTTGAGGAAGTTGTCCTAGCCTCTAGGAAACAGTCCACTAGGAAAACCTATGCTCTCAAATGGAAGAGGTTTTCTGTGTGGTGTCAGCTATGTACAGAGGATCCTTTCTCCTGTACTATACCAGTGGTACTTCAGTACTTACTGCACTTGTCCAATCAGGGACTTAAGTCCAATTCTGTTCGTGTCCACCTCTCAGCTCTAGCAGCTCACCACTCACTGGTGGAAGGACATTCTCTGTCGGTTCACCCCTTGGTGTCCCGCTTTCTCAGGGGCTTGCTTTTGCTCAGGCCTCCAATCCGTCGTCCTTCTCCTGAGTGGGAGCTGAATGTGGTCTTGCAGCAGCTGACTCGCCCACCCTTTGAGCTGATGGCTACTTGCCCTCTACGCTTCCTCTCCTGGAAGACACTTTTCTTGATAGCCCTTACCTCGGTTAGGTGAGTGAGTGAGCTTCAGGCCCTGGTCTGTGATAGGCCTTACACTCGTTTTTATGGGAACAGGGTAGTCCTTAGGATTCACCCAAAGTTCCTCCCAAAAGTTGTCTCTTCCTTCCACCTTAACCAAGAGGTGGCTCTTCCAACATTCTTCCCTAGGCCTCATGCAAGCCATGCTGAAACAGTCCTGCATACCGTGGACTGTAGGAGGGCCTTATCCTTCTACCTTGACCGTACGCAGGGGCATAGAAGGGCTACTTAGCTCTTCGTATCCTTTGACCCTAATAAGTTGGGGTTGGCTGTGTCCAAGCATACCTTGTCCATCTGGCTGGCTGACTGTATCACCTGGGCTTACAAGGCGGCTGACCTTCCTTTGCAGGGTTGGGTCACGGCCCAGCGTGTCAGGGCAATGACTGCCTCAGTGGCTCATCTCCGCTCTGTGCCCTTGGTAGACATCTGCAGGGCTGCAACTTGGTCTTCAAGCCAGACGTTTGCGGCCCATTATTGTCTGGAGAGGGAGTCCCGTAGGGACAGTGCTTTTGGCCAAGCAGTACTCCGGAATCTCTTTGAGGTCTAGGCAACTCCTGCCCTCCTGCCCTCTGTTGGGCTACCGGTGGAGGTTGTGTCAGTGAAAAGCCTTTCTTTGCTGCTGAGACTAGAGGGAGTTCTCTTGTTCAGCCTGGGTTCCTCGGTAGCCCAGAGCTAGGGAGTCACCCATATGTGAGGACTGACTTCCTGCTTGGTCCTGGAGAAAGAGTAGTTACTCACCTGTAACAGGTGTTCTCCAGGAGCAGCAGGAATCAGTCTTCACAACCCTCCCTCCTCCCCTGGGAGTTGCAGTTGTACATAGTTTGTTTTTTACATTTTTTGTGTGCTGTTCTTAGCTATGTCATTTGACTGAGGTAAGATGGCACCTTTAGGCGGGAAGGGAACCGCGCATGCGTGCCTGCATTCCCAAAGGCTTTCATAGAAAGCTGAGGAAATGCTCCACTGGGGCTTCATCAGCGTCGATGACACCCATATGTGAGGACTGATTCCTGCTGCTCCTGGAGAACACCTGTTACAGGTGAGTAACTACTCTTTCCTGGTGGCCATCACGTCTGCTCGGAGAGTGAGCGAACTCCAGGCCTTGTGGCGGATCCACCATATACAAGAGGGTAGTGCTCCACACATACTTTAAATTACTCCCCAAGGTGATCTTCTCTCACACATCTACGCAGAACTGCGATCTTCTCTCACACATCTACGCAGACTTGAGAGACGATGGCGCCGATCGCTCTCCACGGAAGATCAGACCGCTTACCAACTCCACCTTTCAATGCACCGAGAAGCAATCACAGTTAAAATGAAACAATATCACACCGACACTCTAAAGAGATCTCTGAACAAGCCACGGGATCTCTTCAACTTGGTCAAATCCCTTTCGAAGGAACCATCTCCTGAACAACATGATGGGATTCACCCACAAAAATTCACTGACTACCTACAATCTAAGCTTATACAGACTGACAAGGTCGCAGCAGCCGCGTATCAAGAACCGACCGGTCTAATCCCTCTACCTATGTTTTCCACACCATCTACAAAACGTATTGAGGATACAATCGCATCTCTCAATACCTCCACAGCGCAGACTGACCCTTGCCCAGCCTTTTGGATTAAGGAGCTACGCAATGAGTTCAGTCCTTTCATCGCAAAACTGATGAACCTTTCCTTCACAACGGGTTCCTTCCCCACAGCACTCAAACAGACATCCATTAGGCCGCTATTAAAAAAACTCCAAACTAGACCCCCACAAGGTCGATTCTTACATGCCCATAGCTAGTATTCCTCTCCTAGCTAAGATAATTGAGAAAGAGGTACAAAGGCAAATCCAAGATCATATAGACTCTGCAGCTCCACTAGATCATTGCCAACATGGGTTCAGAGAATATCAAGGAGTTGAGACCCTCCTCACCATCCTATTCAATAATATAATCACAGGCATTGACAACATCCGACAAGGTTTTGTGCTCATCTTCTTAGACATTGCCGCGGCATTCGACTCGGTGAGTCACGAGCTTCTCCTCGGGCAATTGAAAGAGAAGGGCGTCTGCAACACTGCGCTCGAATGGTGCAAGTCTTATCTAGATGGAAGATGGCAACATGTAAAATCCAGATCAGAAGAATCAAAACGCTTCCATCAAACACAAGGTGTGCCGCAAGGTTCCTCTTTGTCATCCCTTATGTTCAATATATACATGCAACCCATTTGCAGTATCATCAGATCATTTAACGTGAGCTGTTTGATATATGCTGATGACATACTCTTATACATGCCGTTCTCCACAGATCAAATGGACCTTACACCCCTGGTAGACTGTTTCAATGCGGTCTCAGAATGGCTCCAATCTCAAAACCTTCGCATTCAGCACAAGAAAACGGAGGTGCTCTTCATCGCGAGAGACCCCAACTTTACTCCTCCATCCCATGTAAGAGTCAAGGAAGCTGACCTGCAAACTAAAGACACAATAAGATACCTTGGAGTCACCTTGGACCAACGTCTTGATATGAAAGCACACATAGGCAATATTGTAAAGCTGTATATTTCAAAATCTGTACGCTCAGGCATCTGCGCCCCTTATTGGATCCGGACGACTTCCGGACTATATACCAAGCTCTAATCTTACCCCATTTCGACTTTGCCAATGCCATCTTACAAGGTCTCCCTCAATCTACACTGAGCCCGTTACAGCCGGCCATGAATGCTGCAGCAAGGGTCCTCCACGGAGCCTCCAGAAGTGACCACATGACTCCTATCCTGAAGCAGCTTCACTGGCTCCCTATACACGGAAGGCTTATCTTTAAGACATTACTCCTCTCATTCAAGGCCATCAATGGCCTTTCATCTTCTTCACTTACAGAACTCATTCACACAGTGCCTCCCAACAGATCCAGAAGAGCAACAGCTGTAAACTCACTAATAACCCCAAAGGCCTTGACAAAATGCAACAGTACAACGGCAAATAGGGCCTTCAGTCTTTGCGTCCCCAAATGCTGGAATGCTCTACCATCCGACATTCGGGCCATTGTAGACCTAACTCAGTTCAGGAAGGCACTCAAATACCACCTTTTCCTCCAATACTACCCAGTCAGCAATGAAATCTAGGTAACCCCACATAAGAAAGCAACCATATGTTATTTCCGATATAGTGTCAGCACCCCGCCTTCAGATTTATGTACATATTCTACTCATGTTATCTTCGCTTTTACTCATGTTCTTTGTAAATATTTTATGTATATAGTTCACCCATGTTATCCAAGTTTGTACTCCTGTTCTCTGTAAAACCGAACAGCTTGTTGTTCTGGTCATTTTGTTATACTGTAAACCGCGCTGATATTGAATAGTGCGGTATATAAGAAATTGTAATAAATAAATAATAAATAATAAAATAAAGGCGATATCTCCCTTCCACCTCAATCAGGAGATGGTCCTCCCCACCTTTTTCCCATGGCCCCATGCCGGCAGGGAGGAACTTATCTTACATACGCTAGATTGCAAGCTGGCTCTGTCCTATCTGCAGAGGATCCAGGTCTATCGCAAAGCTCCTCAGCTCTTTGTATCATACGACCCCAGCAGACTGGGTCTCCCGGTAACAAAGCGGACTCTGTCCACTTGGTTGGCAGACTGCATTGCCCTCGCTTATGAGTGAGCGGGCCTCTCCCTTGAGCACTGGATCACTGCACACTATGGCCACATCGGTAGTCAACCTCCACTCAGTGCCGGTTTCAGAAATCTGCAGGGCCACCACATGGTCTTCAATCCATATTGTGACAGAGTCGCCCGTCTTGAACCCATGAGAGTAGAAAAGGACATGGAATTGGACTTAGGGGGGGAGCCCAGCTATGTATTTCAAGGGCAACCTGAACCCTGCTGTCTCTGATACACACGAGATCCCTGCTTGGCTGAGATCTCAGGTCCCGGGAAGGGAAAGAAAGAGGAGAGAGAGAAAGCCCAGGGTGCCACGCCCAGACTCCTATCAAGTCCCTGCAGGCATGAGAAGAGATTATTATCACCTGGGAAGGGCTGGAAGGGAGGAGGAGGGGCTGGAACCCTGGAGGTGGAAATATAAACCCCTGTTAAGGCAAAGAGAGAGGAGGAGACCAGAGCACAAGGAGAGGTTGGAGAAACCAGGGGAGCTGGAGAGTCAAGAGAAGCTGGAGACGCAGCGGAGCTATAGAGCAGAGCCCTGGGAGAAGCTGAACCACAGGGAACACAGCCGAGGAGACAGGTCGAAGGCTGAAGGTACTGACCAGCTGTCTCAGTTAGAGCTGGGAACAGGAGTGACTCTAGGACCCAGGGGGGAGCTGTTTACTGAGCACTGCTCTGAGAGCTCAGAACGGGACTCTGCTCCAACAGTTGAAGAGATGCAAATTGATACTGCTGAGTATGATTTAAGGGCTAGCGATATTCCTATGGACTGTACTTTATGCCCAAGCCAAGTGTGTTGAACCGTTATGCTGAGGGCTAACACTTTCTGAGAAGGTCTCCTAAAGCTGGAAATTGCAAGACCCAGAGAACCGACAGGAAGCTGGGGAAACGTCTGCTAGCACCTGGAGGTTTGTGACGCAGTTCAGAAAAACTTGCAGGGAAGCTGAAAAGCTTGGTGAATATGTGCTGCCCATGTTTCCATATTTTGATTTAAACTTAATCTGGGAAAGGAGTTAAGAAGAAGTTTTTGTTCCAGTGGGACTAAGTTTTGTTATTGCCATTATTTGTTTTGCAAGGCAAGGTTAAAAAGAAGCATTTTTACCCTTGCTGGAGAAGTGCTGTTTTTCAAGACTGAGAAATGTTTGAAGCAGCTGTTTGTGTTTGAAGCTTGTGAAGCAGTTATGCTGTTCTAGTGCTGTATTACCAATAATCCTGCATAAGAAGGAATCCTGTGTACAAGGTACTTGAACTATTTTTGCGTATGAAATAAAATTCTGTCACTTTGCCTTACCTTCGGACCATGACTACAACTTCTTCTTGAAGCCATTTCTAAAGACAAACTACATATCCCAAGATACACCTGGGGAAAGTTAGTTTGCCCTAGCCAATCGAGAGAAGTTCCTCCGATACCACGCCCCTCTAGGCTAGAGGCGGGTGGTGAGGGCGTGACAATATGTTTGTTCCTGGAGAAAGCGTAGTTACTCACCTGTAAGAGATGTTCTCCAGAGACAGCAGGAATCAGTCCTCACAACCTTCCCTCCTCTCCTTGAAGTTGCCTCCTTTTTGCTATGTCATCTGACTGAGCAAGATGGCACCCTTGGGCGGGAAGGGGACCACGCATAAGTGGTAGCATGTCCCAAAGGCTTTCTTTGAAAGCTGGGGAAATGCTCCGCACAGGCTTTATTGGTGCTGATGTCACCCATATGTGAGGACTGATTCTTGCTGTCCCATGAGAACACCTGTTATAGATAAGTAACTATGCTTTAGGACTCTTCAATTGGAAAAAGAGAAGGCTCAGGGGAAATATGACAGAAGACTATAAATTAATGAATGGAGTGGAATGGGTAAAAGTAAAAAGACTAGAGGACATGCAACGAAGCTACAATGTAACCCATTTAAGACTAATAAGAGAAAATATTTTTTCACTCAATGCGTAATCAAACTCTGGAATTCGTTACTGGAGGATGTAGGTAAAAGCTGTTAGTGTATCTGGTTTTAAAAAAGGTTTGGACAAGTTCCTGGAGGAAAGGTCAATAAACCATTATTAAAGAGGACCTGGGAAATCCACTGCTTACCCCAGGATGAGCATTGTAGAAGCTATGGACTTTGGGTACCTGCCAGGTACTTGTGACCTGGATTGGCCATGTTTGGAAACAGGATACTGGGCTTGAAGGACCTTAGTCTGACCCAGTATGGCATTTCTTATGTTCTTATGTCACCCTATCCTATGGTATTTGGATAGCGGACTGAATATCTCTGCTGTCTAGATAAGTTCTGAATTGTCCTAGCTCTTCCCATTCTCTGCCTCAGCACTGTCCAGATAGTGCTGGAGCAGTCTGTCATATTTTCAGCAGCTCTGTCCCGACAGTGCAGCTGAAATATCTGTATAGGCCTGTCTATTTGTACTTTTCATCTGGATAGCAAGTGTTTGCTATCTGGCTAAGTGCCTCTGACTATTTGAACCAGAGCTCCTAAATTGATGCCCTTAAGTTGGTTGCCTCTTTTCAGCTGAAATTATTGTAAATTTTCAAATGGGAATTCATCTAAACTTGGGTTCTTAAGTCATAAGAACATAAGAAAAGTCATGCTGAGGCAGACCCCGGTTCATCAAGCCTAACATAAGTTTTATAAAATCATGAGTTGGCTGGAACATTTAAATAGGGAATGGAGGTCCCACGTGACACATGAGCGAGTGAGGACGTTTCTCTGCTCGCTCTGGGACCGCCTCAGGATTAATCAAGGGAAATATTAATCATAACCCTCAGAAAGAGTAAGGAAAAGACAAAATAAGACCATAGCAGAATAGCAGTGGAAGAGGCTCCATGAGACGCGACCAGAAGATGCCGCTGCCAACGAGGAAAGAGCGAGAGAAAACCTTGAGGCCTGGGGCCTCAGTGGCGGTAGGAGCACAGCCGGCATCCCCGAGCACGGAGAGTGCAGACTCAACAACAGAGGACTTGGCCAGAGAGGTCGTGAAATTACTTGATCCCAAATTTGATCGGATTATAACGAAGCTGGAATCGATGGGAGCTTCGCTAGTAGAAATGAGCCATCACATGGACGAGCTAGAGCACAGAGTGGCATCGATAGAGGATGATGAGGGTCGGCAGGCAAGGGAGAATGAAACGCAACGTACCAAGATAGAAGCCTTGCTAAGTAAAGTGGAGGATCTAGAAAATCGATCTCGTTGAAATAACCTGCGGATAGTAGGGGTGCCATAGTCAACTACAGACCAAATGTTGATACTTCTGTTCGAGAAATGGCTGCTGAAGGAGCTGGGCTTGGACTCACTAGTGGGTGAAATAAAAGTGGAACGTGCACATAGGCTTGGAGTGAAGATGGAAGCTCGGCAACGCCTTAGGGTGGTGATTCTGAAAATCGTGAACTTTCAGCATAACGTACAAATACTTCAAGCATATAGACGGAAACGTGACTTATTGCTGGAAAACTAGAAGCTGTTAATTTTCCAGGACTACTCAGTGGCTGTAGCGGCAAAACGCAAGGAGTTTACCCCAATCTGTACAGCATTGTTCCAGAAAAAAGTGCAATTCACCTTAGCGTTTCCCACGGTTCTCCAAGTTCTACACATGGGACAGAATCATGTATTCGCATCTGCTGAAGCGGCTAAGAACTTTGTGACGGGACTGGAAAACACTATGATGGAGCTGACGCCCAGTTTGTGAGGAGGTTGGCTGTGGAGTAAAGTGGTTAAAGAGCAGCAAGAACTGCTTGTATAAATTGCAATGTATTAACTTTGTGACGGGACGGGATGGTATAAATTGTAATGTATGGTAATGTATTAGCTGCTAGAGAAACTGGAGGGTGGACAAGCAGCTCTAATACCTTAAATGCCTAGTGAGAGTCAGGAGACCAATTAATCTGGTGAGAGGGAGCCGAGGCGGCCCTGTAGTGTTGTAATAGGGACTGAGACCTTGGCTGAGAGCGCTGAGGTTAGAATTTAAGAATTGGTTTATTAAGGGGATAGAAAGGGGAAGGTAGGGAAGGGTGGGGGAAGAGGGTGGAAGGGGAAATGAGGACAGGGAAGCGGGAAGGGAAGGGGGAAAATAAAAGACAGGAACAAGCCATAAGACGGGCGGTAGCCAAATTGTGTATGTGGGTCAGGCTGGCTGTAGAAAGAGCTATGCACGATGGGGGGAATGAGCTGGGGGTTGAGGCTGGGCTACCCCTAGCAAAAGGGAATAAGATATATTGTATTCCTATCAAGAGGACCAATCTCCAAAGTATTAATGGGACCTGAACTGCGCATAGTTACTTGGAATGTGGGGGGTATAAGAACTCCCATTAAGCGGACAAAAGTGTTACAGGCACTGAAAAAGAGGAAGGCCCAAGTGGCTCTTCTGCAAGGGACACACCTAAGTGCAAAGGAGCATGCCAAATTGAGAAGAGATTGGGTGGGTCATGTATATGCCGCATTGGCGGGAGGACGGAAAAGGGGAGTAGCGGTCCTTATAAGGAAGGGGATTCATGTGGAAATACTAAGAAAGGAGGCCGATCCTCTGTGGAGGTTTGTGTTTTTACATATACGTTTGAACAGGGAAGAAATGTTTATAGGTAATATATATGCACCAAATGTATAAGAACATAATTTTTTAAGTGAATGCTGCAGAAAATTGAAGTTGCACCGAAAATACCAATAATGTTAGCGGGAGACTTTAACTGCCCACACAACCCAGAATTAGACAAATCTAACACACAAGGGGGAAGAGGGTGGAATAAGAGAGGGGTGAGCTATTTGTGCCAAATAGGAGAGCTGGTAGATGTTTGGGGAATACTACATGAAGGAGAGCGGGACTATACACATCTGTCGCGAGTCCACCAAACCTGGTCTAGAATTGATTACCGTATTTTCGCGCATATACCGCGTGCGCTATACACTTTTTTACCTACTGCGCGACCCTCTTGCGCGGTATTTGCGAAGGCGCGCTATACCGAAACTTTTACAAGTAACCAATTCCAAAAAAGAGGCCTTACAAGAATATATTGGTTTAAAAATATATTTAATTAATTTTCATCATCCGATTCCATAAAACCTTCAAAATCACTCCCCTCATCAACATCATCATTGAAATAATTTAAAACCGTCTGGAGACGCTCTTCCGTAACATATGCACTTTCATCGTCACTCCTTTCAACGTTTTCATCATCATCTTCGTCATCACTGTGCACCCGTTCCTCGTTCTTATAAACAATCCTGGCTTTTCGGAATCCATTTCTGATGGTTTCCGGGGATATTTTGTCCCAAGCAGAACACAACCAATTGCAGATTTCCGTTAATGTAGCCCTCTTTAATCGTCCCGATAGAGTGAATTCATGAATTCCCCGCTGCATCCAATTATCCCACTCTCGTCTGATGAACGTTTTGAACGGGTGATTAACAGCTATATCTAGCAGCTGCAGCTTGCAAGTAAGACCACCCGGTATCACTGCGATATGGGCACCAGCCGAATTAATATAATTTTGCACGTTTGTTTCTTTATGGGCAGCCATGGAATCGAAGATCAACAAAGACCTTTTAGAAAAGAAACCTCCAGGCCTGGCCCTATAACATTTATCAATCCATATTTTCATGACCTCAGAGTCCATCCATCCCTTTTTGTTACAGTGAACAACAATACCTTGTGGAAAGTTTTCGCAGGGCATGGTTACTCGCTTGAAAATAACCATCGGCTTCAATTTAAGCCCACTCGCTATGCAACCCAGGACTACAGTGAAGCAAGCCCTCTCGTGTCCAGTTGTTGTTGTTGCGACAGTTTTTGAACCCGAAGCAGCTACAGTCCTGGTTGGTGGAATGTCAAAAGACACAGGAACCTCATACATGTTAATAACATCCATTGCCGAAATGCTGAACTCCGAAATTTCTTTGCTGACAAATGTGCCGAAATCCGCCATCTTTTGTTCCCAGTCATCCGGAATCCTCTGGCCTACAGTTGTTCTTATTCGCACGGAAAGACCATTCCTCTTCATAAATTTGCAAATCCAGTTGAAACTAGCGTGGAAACTTGAAATTCCTCTTTCATTGGCCAGCAGTTTTGCTTTGAATTGAATTGCGATAGTTGAGACAGCTTGATTTTGCTCCCTTCTAGAGAGAATCCACTTGTTTAAGTCACTCTCTAGCTCTGGCCACTTTTCTTTGGGACCCCGATGCGCACGTTTTCGCAGGTTCATCTCCTCTAGCGCCGTTTTCTCCTTTCTCCAGTTGCAAACAGATGACCCACCATCATCAAATTCTCTTGCTGCTGCTCTGTTGCTTGTTTCTTCAGCTTTTGCCACAACTTTCAGCTTGAAGTCCGCAGTAGAAGACTTGCGTTTAATTCCGGGCATGATGACTGGATTATAATAGAAGAGATTGCAAAGTTTTTATGTAAGGTAAAATAGAACCGAGGGCCTTTTATACACCCCACAATGCACTCAACACATGCGCGATATACGAGAAATTCAATGCAGGACAGGCCGAAAATTGCGCTTTATATGTGGATGCGCGTTACATGCACGAAAATACGGTATAAGTCTCCAAGAAAGACTTTGGGAAGGTACTTAATGCAGAGATTGAACCGATTTTAATTTCCGACCATGCAATGGTGCGAATTGATTGGAGAGGAACAGGGGCAGCTCACTATAAATGGTCGTTTCCTCGGCATATGTGGAAGAACCGTGATTTTCAGAAGTACTTAGAACAGAAATGGGAGGAGTACTTAGGATTTAATGACAACAGCACCGATTCGATGGCTATCTTGTGGGAGGCAGGCAAGGCGGTAGTGCAGGGCCATGTCATAGCATATGTATCCAGAGAAAAATGATGAATTAACGCTAGCATATTGCTGTTGACGCAGGAGCTTCAAGATCTGAAGAGAGTGGCCGTGGGAGGCTTAAGTGGGGGAAGCTTGTAGGCCTACCTGGTGGCTCAGAAAAAATTGAATAACCTACTTCAGGAGAGAGCAGTGTATGCGATGCAATACTATAGACACCAATTCTTTCGGTACGGGAACTGCTCTGGCAGACTTCTAGCGAGGTTGGTGAAAGAATGGGGAGGTTCTAAGATAATAACGGTCATCCGAGATAAGGAGGGGAAAAAGCAGAATGAGCGAAAAAGGGTGGCAGAGGTCTTTTGGCAATTTTATGAGACTCTGTATACCCCAGAGGCGGAAGACAGAGAACAGAAAATAATCTTTTTGGATGAGATCCAGCTGCTACAATTAACTCAGCAAGATTTAGTAAAGTTAAATAAACCTATTTCAGGAGGGGAGATTCAAAAGATTATCAGGGCGGGGAAACCGCTTAAGGCACCTGGACCTGACGGCTATGGGACCGAATTTTATAAAATGCCAGAGGTTCAGGTGACTCCTACTTTAGCTGCCCTGTATGCTGAGATACTAGAGAAGGAGGGCTTCCCTGGAGATATGCGTATGGCCGCCATCTCCCTTATACATAAAGCGGGCAAAGACCCAGAGGAGACAGCTTCTTATAGACCGATTTCTTTAATAAACTATGATATGAAGATATTGGCACCTGTTATGGCGGGGAGATTACAACCTCTTCTCCCGAGGTTAGTGGGCATACTTCAGTTGGGATTTGTAAAAGGAAGGGAAGTGATTTGGAATATAAATAGAGTACTGTTGGGGATGGAGAGATGCACACAGCAGGGATTACCTTTGCTTCTAGTGAGCTTGGATGCTGAAAAGGCATTTGATAGAGTCTCATGGGATTACATGTTTGAAGCATTGCAAAGGTTTGTCTTTGAGGGGGCATTTATAAGCTGGGTGCGCGCATTATACAGAAACCCTCTGGCATATTAAGCAGTAGGAGGAGAAAATTCGAAACCATTTGTGTTGCGAAGAGGAACCAGACAAGGATGCCCCCTCTCGCCTTTACTGTTTGTGCTCCAACTAGAGCCTTTGTTATTAACCTTACTGAAACTAGAAGAAGTGCAGGGGATAGAGTGGTGGACAGGTGGAATAAAAGTTAGTGCATTTGCAGATATGATGTTATGTTTAACGAATCCCCAGAGTTCATTAGAGTTGGCTATATGCCAGATTGAGAAGTTTGGAACCTTCTCTGGACTAAAGATAAACAGAGCTAAGTCTTTAGCTTTGGATGCGGGTGCGAGGTGTGAGAAAGCAGTGGAAGGGCACCTTTCCATTGGTCTGGGCCAAAGGACAGATGTGCTACTTGGGCATCCAAATTCTAGAATTGACAACTCAATTATATAATGTTAATAATAAGCCTATGATGGACAAGACGCTAGAACGGCTGAAGAGATGGTGAGAATTACCTTTCTCGCTGAAAGGCGGCATAGCACTGTTTAATATGATGGAAGCCCGTAGGTGGTTCTACTTGTTAAGGCATCTTTCCATTTGGATCCTGAGGAAAGACCTAGAGATATTGCAGGGACACATTTCCAAATTTTTGTGGAAGGGGCGTAAGGCTCGCATCGCAATAGCGACACTGATGAAAGTGGCAGAGGGGTGTGGGGCGGGCTTGGTATCACTGCGAGCTTATAACTTGGTATGCCTGACTAGGTCACTGCGAGATTTAGTAATGGAAACACTGGAAGTTATGCCACTAGATTTAATTGATGATATGTCGGGAAAGCAACATAGAGTGTTTGTGCTGCACAGAAAACAAAATGGGCTGCCCACTGCTTGGAGAGACTCGCTGTGCTTGCAAGCGCTTAGGCAGGCATGGAAAACTTTATCGCATTATAGGAATACTTGCTGGAGGATATCCGACTGCCTCCCATTGATAGGGGAATGTAGACTTCACTCCAGGATGTGAAGGGCAGACAGCCAGGGAATGGACCAAGAAAGGTGTACAATATATAGGACATCTGAAAATGGAAGGGTCTCGGAGATAGACTCTTATTCTTCGCTGCGAGATAGGTATCAGCTGGAACCTCATGACTTTTATTTATATTTACAGGCACGGCACTATGTTAGGAGTCTGCAGAAACAAAGCGGCCTAGTGCTAAAAGGGGAAGGTATGATGGATTTGTTCCGGCCGTTGGAGGGAAAAGTTAGAGTACAAACGCCATGGAGGAAGTTAAGCCCCAGAGGAGAAGGGGGACTAGAACCCCTGGTGAGAAAATGGCAGAGAGATAGCATGCCGGCAGGAACAGTAGAGAGATTACAAAGAGCCTTTGTAACACTAAAGGAGGTTTCGGAGTCTGTACAGATGCAAGAAATACAATATACGTTTCTTTGGCGGGCTTATGTTCATAATTTGTGGGCAGCTTGGGCAGGTCTGACTGAGACAGATGTGTGTAAACTCTGTGAGAAAGAAAAGGGAACTCTCACCGCTTTTGGCACTGCACCTACATACAAGGGTTTTGGGAGGAAGTGGGGGCTAAGTTGAGTAGTTAGGTTGTCAAATGTAAAGGTCCCCGGAATGGTGGCTTTTTGGGTCATATGAGCAAGAGTGCCCCATGCTGTGCTGAGCTTTAAGCGAAAACTTTGTGAAAAAGGCTTCTTAGTTGCGAAGCAATGTATACTGCATCACTGGTTAAGAGATAAAGCCCCGGCGATAGGTGAGTGGGAACAGATAATGCAGGAGCTGAAGCTCATGGAGCAGCGCACAGCGCGAATACTAGGGGAGCCTCCATAGAAAGATGTTTGCGAGTCTGGTCCCCAACCCTCAGCCAAAATTAAAGTTGGAATTCTAGGTTCCATATCCCCATAAAGGCCATAAAGACAAAAGTAATGAGTGAGTGAATAGTGGCGAGCATTGCTAAGTTGTACAAGGCGCGATAAGACAAGGTTAGCCCAGAGAGTTGAAGGGGAAGGGGGGGAACTGGGGAGAGGAGCAACGGGGGAAGGGAGGGAAGAAGGTAGGGGGTGGTGGGGAGTGAAAGATGGAGTGACAGAGTGAGTGAGGGGACGAATGTGAGGGGAAGACGGGGTATGAAGGGGGGAAGCTATTATGCAGGTACATTCATAGAGGGCTCTGGAGCATGGATAGTGTCTACGAGCACAATGATCAGATTCTAGTTGCTATTGAAATAGTGTACTACAGACCAGTGGTGGCCCTTCAAAGAGGCATAAGGCGATAAGGAACCTTGTCTAAGGCGAATGTTAACGCCCTAATAGAGGACTCTCAGCTCGTCTAGACATAAAAGACAGGAAGAGAGAAAGGGAGAGTCACATGTATGGCATGTAAATTAAATTAGAGGATAATATTAAGCGGGTGGGGTTCAAGACTTTGAGGGAATGTTGGAAGGGGACTGTGAGGGGGTTGTCTAAAACTTGGTTTAATTGTTTAATTGATTACCTTGTTCAAAGTACTATGGTTATTGTTAGTGCAATGTTACTGATGTGGTCATTAGGATTAACTGCTGTAATGGACCTTGAGAAGAATAAATACTGGGAAAGCGTGTGCAGGAAAAAAGGTCGAAGCAGGCGGAGGGTGTACGGTGTAGAAGTGAACGGTACTGTAAAGCTTTCTATGATTTGTACTCTTGTATCACAAGTGAGAAAACTAATAAAAATGAGTTTCCATAAATAGGGAATGTTGGTATAACCTTTCAGACTAATAGCCAACAGATTGAAAACCAATCGTAGAATTTTTTCACACAGGAAATGGATCAGGAGTCTCCATTTCATGGTTATTTTTGCACCATAAATCTGAGTTGGGCCATACACAAGGCTGACTAGGCATCCAACTTGGGTGGAAGGCCTCGGGGGCAGCACCATGGCCCTCCATATCCTTCAAAGCAGCGACAAAGCAAGCTACTGTCATGGCGGCTGCAGGCCTTGTGTGAGCGTGCATTCATTGCCTGTCAGCCCTGCCTCCTTCGATTCAAACTTCCTGTCGGAGAGGGTTGGAACAGCCAACCATGAGTGAGTGCTTCAGGGCCTTCAGTTGCACTGATGGTTACTTTTTCTTAAGTCAAGAGTTTGTCTTAAACAAGCTTTTTTAAGCTTCTGCGCAACTTTGGATAGGTAAGCAATGACCCAGGAATATATTTTTTTAGCGATGTGTATTTTGTTTTAATGTGTGGTGAATTACACATGAATTACAAGTTTTGTAAATAGTTTTCCCCTGTTATCCAAGTTTTTGTGCCCTGTTACCTGTAAAACTCATACGCGTTTAACTGTACTGAGCATTTTTGTTACATGTAAACCGCGCTGATGCTGAATAGTGCGGTATATAAGAGACTATAAATAAATAAAAATAAATAAATAAATTACTACTACTACTACTAAGCATTTATAAAGCACTACCAGATGCACGCAGCGCTGTACAAAGTAAGAACACACAAGAGACAGTCCCTGCTCAAAGAACTTACAATTTAAAAGACAAAACAAGAAAAGAAGAAGAAGAAAGAAAAGAGCAAGGGCAAAGAGACGAGAGCAGTAGAGGCAGGACAAAGGAAAGAGGTAAGAACAAGTGAAAGTAGGAAGTAGGAAAGGTGAAATAAAAGGAAGGAAGGAGAACAGCAAAATCAAGAGCCAAAGGCAGAGGTGAAAAGATGAGCTTTTAACTTAAGTTTGAAGAGGGACAAAGAAGATGCCTGACGTACAGACAAAGGAAGTTTATTCCAAGCGTAAGGTGCAGCAAGGTGAAAAGAGTGGAATCTGGAGTTGGCAATAGAGGAGAAGGGCATAGCAAGAAGCAGCTGGCTAGAAGAACGGAGTTCACAAGGGGGGAAGTAGGGAGAAATGAGAGAAGAAAGGTACTGAGGAGCCACAGAGTGAATGCACTTACAGGTCAAAAGGAGAAGTTTGAAGTGAATACGGAAACAGATAGGGCGCCAATGAAGAGATCTAAGAAGAGGAGTGATGTGGGCAAAACGAGGCCGACGGAAAATCAAACGTGCAGCGGAGTGCTGAATAGACTGAAGGGGGAAGAGATGAGACTGAGGGAGACCAGCAAGGAGCAGGTTACAATAATCAAGACGGGAGGTGATTAGGGAATGGATGAGGGTTTTAGTAGTGAGCTCAGAAAGAACGGGGCGGATTTTGAGTTATGTTAGTATGCAATAAAACTAAATTGAAGGTAATGAAAAAAGCATACACAAAGTGAACCTAGAATGAACATACTGCCTCTCGAACACCCCTACATTGACCTTTTGCAGCTGCTTTTGGATTTTGAGTTTAGTCCTCTGTTTTATATTTTTGGCAATGCGTGCTTATTTTCATTCGACCTGCATCAGTAATATGACGAGCGGTTCTGCACATATGGTTACATAAGTGTAGATATTTTTTAATTTAATGAAATACAGTTACTTAAATTAGATTTTTTAAAAATAAGCAATAAAAGGACGATGCAGAAAAGCGCGCTGTATACGTAGCGTATAAGCACAATTTTTTGCAGTAGTGTGGGCATCAAATGTAGAAAGGGATTTGCCGCAAGCCTAATCATTGCACAGAAGCCAATGTTAATTGCACCACACTGCCCATTTAAATCAATGCTAAATAGATGATGATTAAGCAATTAGCTATGCCGCGCAGATGCAGAGAAATGTGCAGAAGAGAGGAAGGCTGAGCTCTGCGCCATGACTGTAAATGCCAGGTTGGAGGAGCTTTTAAGGGTTCGCTCAAGAGGTCTGCTGTCAGTGATGAAGATAAATTTCTGCCCGTTTCTTGTGCGGACAACCCTCACAGATGTTTTGGGCATGGGGGGAACGTACTGGAACAATATATGCACATGTGCTGGAATGCTATGTGGCACGTAAGAGCAATCATTCTACTCAGACGTTCTACTCAGAATAATATTATTCTGAGCAGAATGATTGCTCATGCACCACATAGCATTCTAGCACATGCGCACAAGTGCCTTTTTGTGCACAGGATATAAGTGCTGCTAATACAGCACCAGTGTGCATATGCCTTGTTTGCTCTCTTGTTTAACACAGACTTTTTTTGCGTACAGCATTTGCATGCTATTTGCTTAAACATGGTTGCACAAAACATCTACTAAACCTGCGTTTGGAAACACTGCGCTAGGATTTTAGCACTGGATTTCTGCATTGGCTCTCTAAAAAAAAAAGCTAAAGATCTTGTTTCCAGGTTACTCTTCTGCACTTCAATACATTGATCTCCATCAATAAGGGACTACTTTATGTTCTGCCTAGACTTCAGTGCAAAAGTTGATCTTTGACCTCAGTTGAATGTTGTTTTGCACACCAACTTTGTCAATCCATAGAGTGTGTGAATTTCACTGGTAATATTTATGAATTTTCAATTGTATATTTTCAGGTCTTTGCAATATGGAAACCAATACATATACCAGTCAATGCCAAGAATGCTATCACTGTGGCTTGACTTTGGAGCCAAAGTCTATGAATGGGAAAAAGGTATGTTTTGTTACCCTTCTGCCTCCAAAAATCCTTTTCTATAGTATGTTTTTATAAAACAATTAGCTTGCTAGATATGTACTTCAACCTACCTCCTATGTCCACATTATTTAACATCTTCATCAAGTTTTCTTTTCACAAATTCTTGCCATAGCTTATAAAGTAAAGGCAAAATAGACCAAGAAATCAACCAGAATTTTTAAATAATGTTTAAGCCTCTGTTCCCATTCCCTTTCCTGCCAGTAGTTTAGTCATAGAGTAATTGGCGAATGTTATTATTTATGAAAGAGTGATACTGTTTAGGAGGCTCTATTGGGATACCAAAAGCTGAAGTGTATGGAAGAACTTTGGCTGGCAGTAAAAAGGAGCACTGAGAAGGCAACACATTTTTTTTGTAAAGCAGGTTAACAAAGTTAAAAAGAAAAAGAAAACAATAGTAAAGAGATTAGCATTCAGAAAATACAAATAATGTAATTGGAGGAGGGGAAATAGAATTATCAGGAAAAACAAAGGGAGAGCAGGGGAAGGACAGCTAGAAGAGTAAAGGCCTAATTGAGGAGAAAATTGCACAGTCAATAAAAGGAAGAGAGAAATCCATCTTTAGATATATATGGAGGAGGAGAAAATTCAGAAAGTAGAGGTAAAATAAAGGGAGGAGGACCATCAAGAGGTAGAAATTTTTAAATAAATTTGTTTGCTCAGTATTTACAGAAAAAGGGAAAGGTGATGGATTGAAAGTGGGCAACATCAATGCTAAGTGTGAACAGATTACAAACCAAACAGCAAGAGTTACTAATGTGCATTACCGCATTAATTCATGCTAACGCCAGTAATGTGTCTTATTAGTACCTAGAACTTGTTTCAATAAAATAATCTGTGGTAAAATAATATGTACGTTAGTAACTCATTGCAGCTTACTAGAAGAAGGTACTTGAAATGCTGACATAAATGAGTGAATATGGCCATGAGAGCTAATGGTATATACCTCTGGATATGTGAAGTGGCATTTTAGAAAGGACATCCAAGTCAAATTTGGGATGTCGAGGGCGGAACATGCAGAAAAAGACCAAGGATGTCAATTCTCTTTGCAATTTTTGTAATGTGGATGTCCCCGATGTGGACTTCCATGTTGGCGACCACATAGACGTCCCGCTTGAGGAAATCATGGTGCATGGATGTCCATCTGATGCAAGCTAGGATAAGGGAATGTCCAGCGGCATTGCAGAATGAAAACATAAGCCCCCATTTCCCATCAGTGTTTGTTATTGTATTGTAAAATAAAGAGGGTACTAATGTAGTTCTTCTCCATACTCTCCAGATACTTGCCTGACAAAACGATCATGCCTGGAGCAGGTATAGCCTTAGACGAGATGATAGACATCCAGGACATTTCTGAGATCAACGCGGGGACATTCAAGTTCTTGGGAATGCCCCCGCTATGCCCCCAGTCAAACTTGGTTGTCCTCATGCTAGGGACATCCATGGACTCGGCTTCTAAAATGACTCTGGAGATGTCTCTGTTCTTTTGACATCTATGTCCTTTTTCAGACGTCCAAAGCACAGATAGGCTTCCAAAATAACAAAATAACCCCCTAAGAGGGTACTTTTATAACAGGCCACTGATGTATGAAAGCCAAGTAGGTGCTTATTCAAGTCTTTTTCATAAAAATACATAAGTGCCTATGTGTTTTTATAAAATACTAGGGCAAAAATGCAAAAATTGCACCTGGATTGGTGGATTTGTATTTGTATGCCTGTTCATGAGCAAAGATAAATGTCCTCACATATTTATAAATACTTGATTCTGTCTGTGTCGTGTCAAAATTCTGTCCCTGAACACAACTGCATATGGGTTGCATAAAAGTATTATATGCACCTTTTTAGCAGCATGCATGCTTTTACACACTTGGAAAAATTTTAGAAAATCCCTTTTAGGCATGAAAAATCCTTTCTCTTAAATGAACTGAAAGTTCTGATTGTACCCATCACAGCTTTGCTTAACGTGGAGGCAGTTCTAAGGGGGTACAAGTGTTGACAAAAGTCAGGCAACTACAGACTGCTAATCTTATGTCAGCAGTGGGCAAAACTGTGACAACGCTACTAAAGAAATGAATAGTGCAGCGTCTTGAAACAGATTGATTAAAGGACACCAGACAACATGCTTTCATAAACACAAGATTCTGTTAGACAAGCTTGATTGAGTTCTTTAACAAATCAACAAAAATGGTGGATAAGAGAGGCATGGTAGATGTTGCCTATCTGGACTGATATCAAACTGTTGATACTGTTCTACATACAAGACTAGTAAGCAAGCTCATGGGCTGATATGGGAATAGGCCAGAGAGATGTGGAACTATTTGAGCAGCAGAATGCAGAAATATGTGGTAAATGGACTCCACCCAGTTAAAGTTGTCAGGTGTCCAAAGGAGTGGTACTTTTTTTTTTTTTGTAACAGACGAACTTGAGGATTAAATGTTTGCAGGTGATACTAAAATCTGTACAGAGTAACTACACCAGAAGGGATGGACTTGAAAAAAATTTGAATAGTTATTGCAGGGGTCCTCAAATATTTTGGCTAGAGGGCCACATCAGACCTTTCAAATCATTGAAAGGGCAGAAGATTTTGCTGAGCAGGCAGGGGTACAAGGGCAAAATCCTCTTTTCTTTCAGTGGTCTGGTCCTCGGTCCAGTATGTCTCTTCTCTTCCCATTGTCCAATATATTCCTCCTCACCCTTCCCCCTCACCACCACCTGGTCAAGCATCTCTCCTTCTATCATCCCTCATCCTGCATCTTCTCTCTCCCCTTCCCTCCCCTCCCCTCCCTTCCTTTTTTCTACCTCCTACTTTGGCCATATCCCTCTGGGCCACACTCAGCATCTCCCCTCTTCCTTGCAGCAGTAGCTTTGAGAAACGCCACCTCACACTGGTCCAGAGCCTTCCCTTTGCTGCATCTCACCCCCCTACTTCGTTTTCTCAAGGGCACCATATAGCGGGGTGAAGGCATTGGGGCCAGCGAGAGGTAGTGTTTGTTAAATTGCTTCCATTGATGCAAAGATGAGGGAAAATTCAAGACCATTCGGGGGGGGGGGGGGGAGACGAGAGAGAGAGAGATGTCAAGTATGATTTGATGAGATGCAGCAGATATTAGGCACAGACCAGGAGCCACATGACTTTGGGGAATACAAAGCAGGCTGGGGGACATCGCGGTCTGTGGGCCAATTTTGTTCCATTGGCTGTAGTTTAGGAGTTCCTGGATTAAGGATTTGTAGAATGAATTTCAGTGCTAAAAAGTGTAAAATCATGAATTTGGGATATAAAAATCTATTAGCTTCACATCAATTAGGTGGACAAGAACTTAAAGTTGAAAGAGCTCTAGGAATAATCTCGAATGACCTCAAAATAGCTGATCCTATCTAATAAGACTGGAAAAGTTAGTGGTATGCTTGGTTGCATAAACAGAGGCATCATCAACAGGGAACAGGCTCTAAGTAAACTACTAATGAGAGCTGACATTGATTACTATATAGTCCTGGAAGCTGTGCCGTACTTTTTCAAGGATGTTGAAAAAATGGAAGTGGTTTGGATATATGCTGTTAAAATGAAATAAGACTATCAACACAAACTATAAGATAAGAGGCTTAAGGTCATTGGTATCAGAACCTAGGGGGGAGGGGCATATGGGCCCTGGCTGCACCAAATGTTTTCTGCCAGCTGCTCTGTTCTCTTACTTGCTCAGCGCCTGTAAACCACCCACAGAGTAGCAATAGCTTGGGTTTTTTAGCTGCGCATCTCTTCCCATTGTTGGCTGGCTCTGGATATTGGCACCATGCAGAGGTTGGAAGCAGAGGGCAACTACTGCCTATACCAAGCGTGAATCAAGGGTATTTGCAGGGGAAGATAGAGATAGAGAAGCAGAGGGATTGATGTGGCGGTTAAGGTGGAGGAAAAGTAGGGTAAGTGAATATTGCAGAAGGAAGTAAGTGGGCAAATGCTGGGGAGGGGGAGAAGGAAGGATGGGCAGAAAAGGCTGGGGATGGATGAGAGGCAGAGGCAATGGATGCTGAAGAAAGGGTAAAAAGAGGCAGAGGGCTATAAAAAATGTAAAAGACAAAGGAAGGGGACAGATCTTTGACAAAGATGAGAGATGGTTGAAATAGGGGTGATAAAAGAAGGAATAGAAGCCCGAATAAAGGGGTAAGGCAAAAGGAACTGGAGGTGGAGAAGGATGAATGTCAGGGAAGGAACTGGGGTTGGTGAAAGGATGAGTGGCAGAGATAGCGGAACTGCTTACCTATAACAGGGGTTCTCTGTAGACCGCAGGGGTATGCAGCCACACTCCATGATGCTATCCCCGATGGCGTCGGTGTGCAGGCTCTCCCCTAGCTTAGAGAAGTCCTTTGGACTTCTCCAAGCATGCATGTTAGCTGCTGCTCACCATTCCATTCAGAGCTGCGGAGCATTTACCACAAAAAGAAACACATATACATCATCAGAACAAACATATACAACGGGATTGGACTTGGGTCGATCCCAAAAATAAAAAACAAATCACGTTTTCTGTTAAAATTGTTGGTGTGCTTCCTCATTTTTTTCCCTGTTTTTTTGGGGGGGAAGAGATGGAGGGCGGGTGTGTGTGGCTGCATACCCTTGCTATCTACGGAAAAACCCCTTTACAAGTAAGCAACTCCGCTTTCTCCGCAGACAAGCAGGGGATATGCAGGCACACTCCATAATGAGGCCAGAGTTGAGGGCTGCATAGTATGGTTGCAGATGTGCAACCTGGGCTACAATCTGTGATGGGCGGAAGATGAAGTATGCACTCAAGAGGAAAACAAGTTTTGAAGGACAGCCTAACCGAAGACTGAGTCTCCTGCTATAGAACTATCCAATCTGTAGTGTTGGACGAACGTATGAATGATCGTCCAAGTAGCTGCTTTGCAAATATCCTGTGACCACTGCAGTTGCAGTTGCATGTAATTGATAGGGCCCTACTTGACCTGGACCTGGTAAGTGAGCTTGGACATAGCAGAAAGATACAATCTGATACCCAGGATGAAATATTCTTTTTTTTGAAGCTGGGTGTCTGGGGTTGTTTGATTGAAAGTGACAAAAAGTTGCTATGATGATATTTAGTTGCTTTTAGGTAATAAAGTAGTGCTCATTTGCAATCCAAAGTATAGAGGGATTGCTCTGGTGAGTCTTTTTTGAAATCAGGAAAAAAGGCAGGAAGTACTATGGACTGGTTTAAGTGCAAGTCAGATACCACTTTTGGAAGGAATTTAGGATGTGTCCGGAAGAGCCCCTTATTGTCAAGAAATTGTGTGTACGGAGGGTAGTGCACGAGTGCTTGAAGTTCACTGATCCTTCGTGCAGAGGTTTTTTCCACAAGTCAGACTGTTTTCCAGGTAAGATGCTTTAAAGAAGCTGGTCCGAGGGGCTCAAAGGGAGCTTTCATGAGCTCTGCTAAGACCACATACAGGTCCCAAACCAGAAGAGGCAGTTTGATGGGAAAATTTGATGTTCGTGAGGCCTTTCATAAACTTCAAGGTAAGCTGGTGAACTGAGATGGGCTTGCCTTCCACCAGGGCATGAGAAGCTGCTATGGCAGAAAGGTGATAATGGACAGATGTGGTTTGCAGACCAAAATTGGAGAGATGCAGTAGGTAGGTCAGGACCTTTTCCAGGGGACAGTGAACTGGGTCCTTATGCAGCCGCCTTTGATTCTGTGGATCATAAGATACTATTGCAACGTCTCCAAGAAAAAGGGTTACAGGACACTGCACTACAATGGTGCGAATCATACTTAACCAACAGGTGGCAGCAAGTAAAGACAGGCAACACGACCTCCGAGCCTTTCCTACAGAAGCAGGGAGTACCCCAGGGATCTTCACTGTCTGCTTTATTATTTAACATTTATATGCAGCCTATCTGCTCACTGATCTGCTCCTTAAACGTAGAATGCCTAGTGTATGCTGATGACATACTACTATATATTCCATTCTCTATCGAACAGCCCGATTTCTCCCCTATCATCAGATGCTTTGATGCAACTGCTGAATGGCTTCTCACACAAAACCTGAGGATCAATCACAGCAAGACTGATGTCCTCTTTGTCACAAGGAACCAGAAGTTCATCCCACCACCCTACCTGCAAGTTAATAACGCTGAACTCAAAACAAGAGATACAATCCGATACCTAGGCATCACCCTAGATCAGCGATTAGATATGACAACCCACATAAAGGCCGTTACAAGATCAGTATACCACAAGATACGAACCCTATGCCACCTCCGCCCACTACTTGACTTTTCAGACTATCGGACAATATTTCAGGCCCTAGTGATCCCACACCTGGATTTCGCGAACACCATCCTCCATGGCCTCCCACAAGCAACCCTCAGCCCGCTTCGGTTGGCTATGAACTCAGCTGCTAGGGTTCTTACAGGTGTATCAAGATCGGAACATATAACTCCAGTAATGAAAGATCTGCACTGGCTACCACTACAAGCCCGAATTCAATACAAGGTGCTAGTCATGGTTTTCAAGGCACTGAAGAATCAGTCTCCCACACCGATCAGCAAACTGATCAACAACATCCCTGACAACAGAATCAGAAGACCTGCTCTACTGAACATGTTAACAGTACCTAAGTTTACCACAAGATGCACAAAGGCAACTACCTATAGAGCCTTTTCGATTTATGCTCCGGCAGCCTGGAATAATCTTCCCACCTCTATTCGATCCATATCAAGCCTCACCACATTCAGAAAAGCAATAAAACACCATCTGTTTCAAATTCACTATCCTGAAACTAGTACCAAAAAGCACAAGCCGCAAGCACTCAACCCCCACCTTAACCATCCCAATGCCCTAACCCAACATGAGAATGGTTAGCCACCCCTCCCCCTACAGTTGTCTCCTGGGTTCCCACCTGACCTAGCTATGCTCACCCCGAAGATCATAAGTAATTAGTATATATAGCTCTCTGTAAATTTTATGTATATATCATGTAAATTTTATGTATATATCATATAAATAGTTTCCCCAGTTCTACCCCTTAAGATTGTATCCCTGTTCTATGTAAGCACATTGTGTTAATGCATTGTTGCAATGTTCAGTTCTAATGTAAACCGCGCTGATTTTAATAGCGCGGTATATAAGAAATAAAAATAAATAAAAAAATAAATTATGGTGTTCCTTCGCCCAATGTACAAAGCGGGACCATTTACGTTGGTAAGATAGCAGAGTAGTTGGTTTTCTTGAGGCAGTAATTATGTCTAGTATTTCCATGGGGAAAGAGATAACTATTGCTGATTTATTTGGATCTTCTAAATCAGTAATGATAGACTTTGGAGATTGGGGTGAACAAGATTCCTTGATGATGAATGAGCAAAAAGGAATCCGTGCTCAGAGTTTGCAGCCCCTGCATCATCTGGGGAAGGAAGTACAGGAACCAAGCTTAATGTGGCCACTGAAGTGCAATGAGGATGATTGATGCTTTGTCCTGGCGTTTCTTGAGAAGAACTCGATTGATAAGTGGAAAAGGAGGGAAGGCGTAACAGAGCTGGTAAGTCCAAGAGACGGCAAAGGTATCATGCGCCCATTGGAGAAGACTTGGCTGGATGGAGCTGAAGAACCTGCATTTGGCGTTGTCTGTAGTACTGAAGAGACATACATCCAGAGTGCCCCATTGTGCAAAGAGTGTGCCTACCACCGTGGTGTCGAGGAACCATTCATGAGGGTCCAGGCTTCAACTTGATGAGTCCTCTAGTTGGTTCTGAGCTCCTGGCAGGTAGTTTGCTCTGTGTGAAGTGTTTTATTGAAAGGGCAAAGAGCCAGAGGTGAGTGGATTCGTGACACAGTAAAAAGAAACCCGCTCCACTTTGTTGATGCAGAACATAGATACCTGATTTTCTGTTTGTATTAGGAGGATCTTGTTGGTAACCCAGCATTGGAAAACCTGAAAAGCATAGAGGACCACTCAAAGTTCCAGCACATTGATGTGATGGAAACATTCTTGTGATGGACCATACTGGTCTTTATCTGCCGTCATTTACTGTGTTACTATGTAATGACCAGAGTCCTTGCGTGGACAGGTGTAGTAGGTGCGCCCCACACCCTTATGTTGAGGCATCCGTCAATACGGTAAATTGAGGTTGAAGTGACAGGAACAGGCACCCCTCCCCTAGGTGTGATGTAATGGTCCACCAGCGTAGTCTGTTCTGGAGGTCTTCATTTGCATTTGTGCCCAATGGCATTTTTGTCCTTAGAGGCTGTGTATGTTGATTCCATTGCGCCCTTAGGAGCCACTGAAGAGGTTGCATGTATAGTCTTGCAAGTGGAACGACAAGCACGGCTGTTGCCATGTGGCCCAATAACCAAAGCAGGGTGCAAGCAATTATAGCCCGGATTTGTAGCAGTCTACTGCTGAGGTCCGGAGAAGCTTGAGCCTGTCATTGGGAAGTTAGGCTTTCCCTTTTTTTGTGTCTATGTATGCCTCAAAGAAACTGAGATTCTGCTGAGAGTTTTGTTGGTTTATGACAAAACCTGTGGCTTGAAGGAGGAGGATTATGTGTCTTGAACCAGGTGGCTTGTTACCATTGCGAAGGATCCAGATATGGGTAAACAGTGTCCCTGCCGCTGGAGATGGCTGGCACTGACTGCTAGACATTTTGTAAATTCATGGGGCACAGCAGAAAGGCCAAGAGGAAATACCTTCTACTGGTAGTGTTGACTTTTGAACTTGAAACAAAGGTACTTCCAGTGCAAAGAGTGAATGAGAGTGTGAGTGTAGGCATCCTTCAGGTTCAGAGAGGTCAGCCAATCATGTTGACTGAGCAAGAGGAGGATTTACAGAGAGAAGTCATTTAGAATTTTTCTCTTTTGATGTAATGATTGAGGCCCCAAAGGTCTAAGATGGGATGTAACTCCTCCCGTCTTTTTTTGGAATCAGGAAGAAAGGGGACTAGAACTCCTGACTACGTTGTTTGTGAGGAACTACTTTGATGGCTTGATTATATAGGAGCTTGGCGACTTCCTTTTCCAGGATTTGTAAGTGTTGAGCCAAAGGCGTGGGCACATTGAACAAGGATGAGGGGTGGAAGTTGTAGAAAGTTGATCTTGTACCTCCTGTCCACTATGTTGAGTACTCACCATTTGGTAGTTATGGAATCCCATGCCTCTCTGGTGATGAATTCTGCCTGCTACCAGCAGGTAGTCAAAAACTAGTAGTAGGTTTGGGAGCAGGAGTTTGGTTGGAGGGTTACTTCCTGTCCCATTGCCTGGAGCATTGACAGTAAGCTGATGCAGCAGGGTATTGTGATGGCTCTCTGGAATAAGGTTGATACTTTTGGCGAGGTAAAATTGCTGAAAATCTTGATAATGGTAAGCTTACTGATAGTGAGGAAGTTGAGAACATCTGGGTTGTGATGCTGGTTCTACTGACTGGGCAGCTAATTCCCTGACTATGGACGAATTGTCTTTAACCTTTAAGACTGCTTCTTGCACTTTAGATCCAAAAAGGCTATCTCCTTGACATGAGAGATTCGCAAGACGATCATAAAGATCCTTATGGAGTCCATATACCCGAAGCCAGGCCGTGTGTCTGGCTTAAATAGCTGTGGCAGTGGAGCATGCCATCGAATCAAAGGCGGCATAGGTGGTGCAGATGATATAGTACAGGGACTCTTGCAAATTAGCGAGAATTTGAGCTTGCTCTATCGCTAAGGCTTGAGGAGATCATGGTGATAATGCAAGCTTTGGAGCCGATGCGCCAAGCCCCTCATTGCCAGAAGACTACTTTGATAGGTCTGCCGACCGATAGCATCTAGAGTCTTCTGTTCTGTACTGGGTGGCATCTGAAAAGTCGATTTGGATGACTTTTTTAAGGACAGCTTCGGAGACCAAGATTGATGAGAGAGTTGCTGGTGGTCAAACTCTGGAGCTGACAGTGCCTTATATTTCAGGTCAAGATACTGGGAGGTAGCATATACTGAAGTGGGATTCTTCCAGATGGAGAATTGCAGATCTTGAAGGATTTGATGAACTGGTAGAGCCAAAATCTGCTTAGGTGCACTGCAAGCTGTAAGTATAGATCAGAAATCCCATTTATCGGTAGTAGTTTGAGAGTCACTCAGAGCCAAGGCCTTAGACACCTTCTGTAAGAATTGTGGATAAGAAAGATCTCCGTCCACATCTTCCAAGGCTCTAATGATGACAGAGGCTCCCTAACGTCTTCAGCAATCCTGGAGGTAGGGTGAGAATAAGGTACACTAAGGAGCGAACAAGCATCATCCTCTAGTGATGTGAGGGTTCGCCACACTATCACAGAGGGTGATCTTTGGTCTCCATGACACCTAGTATCCATGGGTGTATCCAGTGGTGTGCTGAGTGCAAGGATACTGGGATTCGCAGGCACCCCAGTGAGGATGACTGCGCTATTCTGAGCACACTTCTGTAGTAGTGACAGAAGGGAAGAGTTAGGGCTTGTGGGTCCCTGCTGACTGTGGTGGTTCAGGGATATTGGGATTGTTTTGCCTGGATTTTTGGAGAGGGTTGCCCCAACACTGGCGGGTCAGGCAGGTGAGGGTGCTTAGATGCCGTAACCTGCTGAGGTGCTTCTGTCAGCAGCATGCTTGAGATGTTTAGTTTTTGGTTTTACCTTACCTCCAGCTGTGCTGAGTTCTCTCACCACATTCAGAAGCTGAGGAGGTGAAGGAGTAGAGACCCAGCCTGGGTTGGCTGCGATGGTGCCAGTAGGGAGTCTATCTCAGGATACATGGCTGCTCTAAGGAGCCCCAGTCGTGCCTGGTGTGAGCCAGATGTCAGCTCTTCAGTCTTCAGTGAGCTCTGCCACATCAATGGTGTTCCTTCAGCAGTCGAAGAAAGCTCTTCTTTTTTTTTCTTTCTTGAATATAAAGGGAAAAAAACTGGAGGCAGCTGATACAGTCTGTTTTGAACCCTATCAGCGTTTAGTTGTTCTGTTTTTTGTTTTTTTAAATGAAAGGAGCCCCATAGCAGAGAGATGTGAGCCATGCTGGCATTTTAAAAGTAAAGAAAATGCACGAAAATGGCCCGTGAGGCCAAAGTTAAGAGAGAAACATACAGGGAAAGTAAACATGCCGAAAAAAACACTGAAAACACGGTTATATAAACTCCAACCTGAGGTAACCTGGAGAGGGGAAAGAGCCATGGTGACTGGGACCGCAGTAGAGAAGGAAACTGGATTAGGCAGGAATGGTGGGCAGCAGCTACTGCGCATGCTTGGAGAAATCCAAAGGACTTCTCTAAGCTGGCACACTGGCGCTATTTGGGACGGCACCATGGAGTGCACCTGCTTATCAATCCCTGCTTGTCTGTGGAGAAGGATGAGGCTGGGTAGGCAATGAATACAGAGGTTAGAAAGGGGGGATTAAAAAGTGGATTAAAAGGCTAGCGAAGAGCCACAGATTGGAGTGGGAGGACTAGAGAGGGTAAGTATAGGAAGTTGAAAGCTTCTAAGTCAATGAAAGCTGGAAAAAGGGAGACTGAGGATAGTGAGAGGAGAAGGGAGAATGAAATCTAGCTACAGGTAGATAAAAAGGCAGATGAGAGATGGAGAAAAATGATGAAACAGAGGGATCAATATCAGAGAGAGAGAGAGGAAGGGAACAAGGCAGGAACAGTGACGAAACAGAAAATGGAAATGGCATCTTGGAAAAGGACTAAGTTTAAAACCAATAAAAGGAGGTAGTAAGAGAAAGAAACCAGGACCAATCCAATTGGAAAAACCAAACAGTCAGACAATAAAGGTACACTTTTTACAATTTTATTTTTTGGATTTCTTGTATTTTTCTGTACAAGAGAAAATGCATTTCTTTTTCTTCAGTGTTCCACTGCTCAGATGATAGTGTATGTTTTCGTTGTGTAACTATAGTGAGAGATTCTTTTAACATGTAAGTTCTTTGTAGAAAATCATCCACAAAGAACCACACCAGAAGTAGTATAGCCAGAAAAGAACAGAAAAACGTCTGGATCACATTAGAACACCAAAATTAGTGCTAACCTACACTGATTTTCAAAATTAACCAATATTCCAACCGATTAACTCTCACCTTATGATCTTTAAATGCAAAAAACCTTCAATAGTCAATGGGGAGGAATTTAAGAAAGGAAATTATCTAAGTGAAATTTCTCCTTTTCTTCTGCTATGTACCCGTTTGTTGGAGGACTTTTATTGGTTGATCTGGGAATGTCCCATGTGAAAGAATAATTATGAGATTTACATAAAATGAACTAAGTATAAATCAGGGTAGAAGATGGGGGGACAGAGTTGGAGGGGAAGGTTGAGCCTTCCGAAACAAAAAGGTGTTCCATTATCATTGCTTAAGATACTTAAAATGTGCTCTCTGGAAAAAAGAAAGAATTGGGGGTACATAAGAGATTCACTTATTTGATAGGCTTGAAGAAAGTGTGAGAAGATTCAAGTTTCCATAGAAAACAAAATTCATGAACAAGGGGAGGAGGGGGGTCTTCAATGGAAGGTGCAGAGTCAAAGGTTACATGAGAAAAGACTACTTTTCTGTGGTACAGTACCTAGAATTACCTATTGGCAGAAATAGTACAACCAAAACTGTAATGAAATTTAAACACACTGGAGGCCGACACAGAACCACAGTGGTTAAGGACAGGTGAGGCATAGGAGGTGGAAGAAGTGAAGAAGGGGGCTTTGAATGTTTGCTTAATCATATGAAGCTATTGGGCAGAATGATTGACTACATCACTTTTCCAAGAAGGCAGGCACAGTTTAGCATGAGGCTTATATGAAGATGGCTGCGGTAACATGACACAGAAGCCATGATTCCAGCGCTGGTATTGAGTATTCTTGGGACAGTAATAGAAGGCAGTGGTATGAATAGACTTGAAAATCAGGTAGAAGACATGGGGAGGAGCTAATATGGTTTAAGTATAGTAATTATGTACTTTTCTGCCTCAAATAGTAGAAAACCGAAGAAAAAGACAACTGGGCAGGCCATATAGTTTAATTGGTCTTTATATGCTGTTATTTACCAGGCTGCTATTATTTTTTTCAGTAAGGTGCTCCTGCCAGGTCTATTCCACAGAGGGAGTGCTCTTTGTTCTAAAAAATATACTACAGGGTTAAACTTCCAGTGAGATCGGCGGCCAAATGCAGAGATTTTAAAATACATTTTGATTACCCTTTCTATGTACTTCTTGGATTCAGCTCTACTTTGTTCTGTTTTGGAGGGTTTTATCTGGTGCTTTCCCCCGTTCTTGTTTCCATCCCAGTCTGAACTGGTCTCTACTGGGCTACAGTGCCGTGAGCCTTCAGCTATCTAGGGGTTTACCCTGGTTTAATAACCTGATATTAAGCTCAGCCATTGTAGTGACCATTATTAGCCAAGGACCATAGACCATGGCTTTCTCTGAAGCCTGTAAAGTATGTACCCTCAGTCCAACCTTAAGCAGTGGCTGATTACTTCCAACCCTCATGACTGTGAATGGAGAGCAAAATTCCAGCCCAGGAATCAAGCCAAGGACTTCTGTAGCATTACCATTGAACCAGCTAAGAAGAAGGAATTTGGGAGCAGAAACATGATTTGAGATGTTAGTGACGCTAGCAAAGTAAGATGTAATTGCGGAGCTTATAATCATTCGAAAACCAACCCTTATACTGCTCAGGATGTTATGTAAACTATGATTCACTAATTTAAAATGGGGCTTTGGTGTCCATTTCTCTACTTCATAGTGAAAGGGGCCCTCATAGTGTTACATGCTGTTTTGCTATTAACCGACACAATGTTCTCTTACCATTACTATTGCAACCTCCTCCTTGCTGGTCTCCCTCTGAGTCAGGTCTCTCCTTTTCTATTTGTTCAGAACTCTGCTGCACGACTATTCTTTCTCCAGCCTCAATATACTCAAATAAACCCTCTTCTCAAATCATTTCATTTCATTGGCTTCCCTTCTGTTTCCGTATCCAATTCAAACTTCGCCTTCCGACCTATAAATGCATTAATTCTTCCCTACCTTTCCTCTCTCCCTACACCCTTCTTTGTGAACTCTGCTCTTTCACTGGCATACTCCTCTCTATGCCCTTTTCCTCCACTGCCAACTCTAGACTTCGATCCTTTCACCTTGCTGCTCCTTATGCCTGGAAAAAACTTCCTGACTTTGTGCGTCATGCTAAAGGTCATCTCTTTGGGGCTGCTTTTGGATCTTGATCCTGATCCCTTGCTTTCCTTGTGTCTCCTTGCACCCTTTCCTTGTGTCTCCTTACCCTTCCATTTTGCACCCTTATTCTTATAGTTTTTCTTGTCTGACTTAATTAGATTGTTAGCTCCTACAAGAAGGGACCATCTTTATCTATGTCTGTACAGTGCTGCGTATGCCTTGTAGCGCTATGTAAATGATAGTAGTAGTAGTAGTAGTAGAATTATGCCACTGCTCATTTTTGGAGTAGATTTAGGATTATGTTTGGTACTGACTCCACCTTGGTGACACAACTATTCTGAATTTGCTGCATGTTATTTTTCAGCTGGCCGTGCTGACCGTCTGCAGATGAAAACGGATTTGATAAAAATAAACAAGACAATCACTGATCATACTAATCATTTGGCTCCTTATCAGTTTCTGACTGCCTTTTCCCAGCTGATCTCCCGAATCTGTCATTCCCATGATGACGTGTTTGTTGTGTTGATGGAGATCATTGCTAAAGTGTTTCTGGAATATCCTCAGCAGGCAATGTGGATGATGACAGCTGTATCTAAGGTAATTTCATTATCTAAATCATACTGTTTGTAAAAGTTTGTGAAAATAGTTTTAAAGTAGAACATTAGATGTGAGAGAACTGTGTAAATGGAGGAGGTATAGATTTAAAAGTGTTAACCTGTATTAGTTTAGTTTAATCAAGCATGTCTATTCCCTTAACCAGAAGCTCAAGGCAGATTACAATAAGTAATGATCAAAAAAATTACAAAATCATGTAAATAACAGTCAAACTAACAATAAAACAGCCACATGAGAATGGTCAAAAATTGCAAAATCATTTAAGACAAACTATAAAACAATGGCACTTATTTATTATTTATTTATTTATTTAACAGGTTTTATATAACCCTTTATCATTTCCGTCAAAGCGGTTTACACATAAACTTGGTAACGTACATTAAACAGGGATATTGATAACTTGGATTTTTCTGAGGCAATGGAGGGTTAAGTGACTTGGCCAAGGTCACAAGGAGTGCTAGTGGGAATTGAACCCTGGTCTCTGGGTTCCCAAGCCAGTGCTCTAACTATTAGGCTACTCCTCCACTCCACTCCAATTATGCCAAAAAATTAGTAAATAGCTATATCTTTAGATTTTTACAGAACTTGAAATAATCAGGTTCAGTTTGAAGCTCAGTAGGCAGTTTGTTCCATTTACCAGGAATCTGGCCATAAAAAGCTTTTTTTCTGAGTAGAAACCATTCTGAAATCGGAAGCAGAAGGAATATTTTGTTAATTATGAATCTGTCTAATCAAGTGACTTGATCCTGCCATGAATGAAGTTGAAAGCTAAAAACTAACTTAGATTTTATTCTCTGTGGACAAGCAGGAATAAGTCTTCACGTATGGATGACATCTCCAATGGAACCCTGTGCAGAAATGCTCCCTAAATCCTATTGGAAGCTTTTGGGAGGCGCTACTTTGCCTGTGCTTCTTCTTGCCTGCTGTCATGGCACCATCTTAGATCAGTCTTTTGATTTCTGCGGAGCCCCACAGACAGGTTCCAGTCATCCTTCGCTTGGTAAAATTTTCTTTCTCCCCTGCGGGGGTTTTTGCGCTTTGAGTTTTTGCCCACCGTCACGGTTCTCTCTTCTTCTCTAGATCGTTACTTTTTATTTCATTTTTTATGGCATCTCTGCCCGCTTAGGTGCTGGTGCTCCGGTCGGGCCTTACTTTCTAAAATTGAACAGTTTGATTTCGCTGTGGCTATTTTCCCAGGCGACATATCCCAGAAACCTGCCAGCGGGTTCAGTAAGTGTACCCAGTGCGCTAGGACCATATCCGCCATGAGTAACCATACTGTAACTGGTTCCTCCAGTGCCTGGGACCCGATAATCAGCCCACTTCTTGTAATTTGTGTTCCATATCGTCCTTCTAGACTATTCCAGACAAGTGGTTGTGTTTCCCTACCAGCAGAATGGTAGAGACAAAAAAACAATGAAAAGCCCAGGTTTCAATGATATCACTCCCATTGTTCTATCCTCCTCAGTCATCAGAGGTTTCTACAGTATTTCTTTGCCTCCAACAGATGGATGGATTTTCTTCTCTGTGTAGAAAATCTGAAGATTGAGAGGAAAAGCTTAATTAGATGCTTGTGAACAACCACCTTGAGGGTGATGTGGAAGGCTCCACTAGACTGCAGTCTTTTCGGTAGCCATAGGAGGAGGGAAAATTGGTTCAGCTCCATGCACTTACCATGATAAAGAGTCTGTTGAGCAGCCAAAAATTGGAAGGATCTGGAAGAGTGCAGCAGCCTCGCACAACCTCAACACCCCATCCCTCCTCCATTGTCCATCCTGCTCTCTCCTGAAGATTGTAGAAGGCTTTTAGAGGGATCTGCCTGCTAGCTACTTTAAATGAAGTGCTTCAAAGCCAATGAAACATTTCAGGGAGTAGAAATGAGCCCAGCACAAATTCTCTGTGTGGGGCTCTCGGGCGGCGGGGGGGGGGGGGGGGGTGAGTACCAAGGCTTGAACTCGTCATTGTCTTTGTTGGGGGCTCCCGATTCCTTCTGCTGGTGACACAATTCGAGGTGGACTACTGGCAACTTTTGGCATGGTATGGGGTTCCTGATGTTTTCTGCATGCGTTAGTAGCGTTTTTTGCCTATCGTGTGCCTGGCAGTCATGCTGTCCTATGTGAGTTCTGCCCAAGCGACTCCAATGCACATTCCTATCCTAGCATCTGTTGCAGTAAACATTGTTTGGCCTGTGGCAAGTGAGATGCCTCTTCTGGACTCTGCTCTTCTTGCATGGCAGCTTCTGAGCTGTCTCTTGGGTAAAGATATCCAGATAGCAAGATGTTCTGGTGACCGTGCTGTGAGCCGCTCCTCATCTTCTAGGGGTTCTGTGGTGGCTATGTCCCCTGGTGTTGGGGAGTCGTTTCCCAGAGGAGAGCTGCTGGACTCCAGATTGTCCTCCCTGTAATTCTTTTCCTTTTTGCCGAAGGCCTTGTCCTTCTGGTGTGGAAATTCAGACCCTGTGGCCTCTGGGTGCCCCTGGGCGCAGTCTTGTGAGGGGTAGGCTGAGAGTGGAAGCCCTGTTTAATCTCCTATGGTTAAGTGTCTCTAGTGAGGGGTGCCCCCTGGAGAAGGGGAACAGCTGGGAGCTGTCTGAAATTTTGACTGTGATTTGGATTGAGATGGCTCGGTACTGGGTTCTGACATGGATGAAGAAGTACTCTCGCCTTCAAAGGATTATGATGAGGCCGGTGTGATCTGCCTATTCTGGAAGGAGGAGCTGGCTGCATTGATTGCCAGGGTCTCATCCACCTTGAACTTGATGGATGCTCCTGATACGGAGCAGGAGCCAAAGGTGCTCCTGCTCCTTCAAGGGTTGCAGAATTCCACTGCTGTCTTCCCATTCCCGAATGTGATCAAGGATATGATCCAGTTGGAGTGGGATTCTCCCCTTAGCCTAAGGGGCTAAGGGTGATGTTTAAGAAGATCTACGCTCTCCTAGAGAAAGGAGTGTGTTAGGTGGTTTGATATTCCCAAGGTGGATGCACAGGTCATGGTAGTTTCTAGACAGACCACCATTCCTGTGGAAGGCAGATTGGCCTTGAAAGATTTTCTGGACCCAAAGGTGGGTGCGTTGTTGAAGAATCAGTTCTCCGTGGTGGCTGCTATTCTTTAGCTGGCAGCATGTGCCTGCCTATCATTCAGTCTCTTCCACTGGATGATACCTACCCCTCTTTTGGAGTTAAATACAGCCTTCCTTTTTGATGCCATGTGTGACCTGGTACATTTGATGACCAGGATAGTGCCCTGACAACAGTGTCATGACATTGGATTTGGCTTCGGCACTAGGCAGCAGACACATCTTCAAAACTCCGGTTGGCCCGACTGGCTTTTAAGGGGAAGCTTCTTTTTGAAGAAGCTGGTGAACGAGCTCGGTGAGACAAAATCTTGCCACCTTCCGGAAGACAGATCTAAGGGGCCTGTGAAGCAAACTGTTGCCCCTTTCCCTTCAGCCTCCAGCTGTCCACCGCAGGCATGCTGGCCGGACCCCTGGGGGTCTCGGGACTCTCATCATTACTGACCTGGAAAACCTTTCTTTCCCTCTGCTTCTGGGCTTTGGGCTCATTTTCAGTCCTTTTGTGGAGCATGTGGGCCAGGGACTCAATCCCCTCCAGAGGAGGACCCTCCCAGGCTGCGCAGTGAAGGTTTGGGGGCCCATTCCTTGGTTCCTCTGGTTGGAAGCAGGTTTTGCCTTTTCTTTCAGGAATGGGCTTGCCTTGCCAAGGATCGCTGCGTGCTAGACACCATTCAGTTCAGCTCGGCTATCTCCTGGAATGCAAAGAGCTGATTCCGAATGCCTTCATCATTTCTCCTTGTTGGTCTCAGATCAGAAGTGCCACTGTGCGGACCACCTTGGGAAAGTTGCTGCTTCTAAAGGCGGTGGTGCCCATCCCCCTGGACAAGCAGGGAAAGGGCAGATACTCCATCTATTTAGTGGTGCCAAAAAAGGACAGTTCTCCAGGAACAAACAGGAAGTCAGTCCTCCCATATGGGTGACATCGGCGCCGACGGAGCCCTCTCAGAAGCATCCCTCCAGCTTTCAAAGAAAGCCTCTGGGAGATGCCACCACACATGCGTGACTCCCTTCCTGCCCAAGGTTGCTATCTTGCACAGTTAGGTGACATAGCTAAAAGACGGCAAAAAAATAAAATATGGTAAAGAAACAACTCCAGTGAGCGTTTGCGAATCTTGTGCTTCTGGATGGAAACCTTGCTCTCAGTGATTCAAGCAGTGTGCCGAGAGGAGTTCTTGGCTTCTAGGGATCTGGCCGATGCATATTTTCATGTCCCGAACTGGATTGGCCGAGGAGAGCGTGGTTTGGAGACCTGATGCAGCTCCTGCTGGCGCCTCTTCTTCGGTTGCCTCCATCTCAGGGCGGACCGATCATCCTGGAGGACCCTGTTCCCTTTCAGAAGCATCTCGGATGAGCCAGTTCAGCTATAGATGGACACACATTCCGCGGCACCATGACTTTGGAGAATGTCCTTAGGGCAGTGGATAGCCCAAAAAGGAAGGGGGCAAAATGATAGTGAGAGCCAAGCACGGCAAATCTGTTGGTCTTTCTACAGGATGGCCTGGAGAAGGGTCTTTCTCTTAGCTTTCTGAAAGTTCATATGGCAGCTTTGGCCTGTTTCCAGTGTTCAGTGGCTTGTAAGTCTCTAGCCTTGCCACCTGGATGTATCACACTATTTCCAGGTGGTTTGGCATCTATGGCCTCCCCTCCGGTCTGTGGTCCCTTCCTGGGATCTGTGTCTGGTGCTCAGGGTCCTGATGTCGGCACCCTTTAAGCCATTGAAGCATGCTACCTTGAAAGATTTGATGCTCAAGATGGTGGTCTTGGTCACGATTTGTTCTGAAAGGTGGATTTCTGAGCTACAGGCTCTGTCTTGTCGAGATCCTTATCTGTCTTTTTAAAAGGAGGCTGCTTCCATTTGGCCTGTGCCTTCTTTCTTGCCTAAAGTGATTTTCTCCTTTTTATGTGAACCAGGTGTGGTCTGCCTGCCCTTCTCTAAGAAGCAGTGTCAGGGGAAAGGATAAGGATCTTTGCCTTGTGCATGTCCGAAGTGTGCTGCTCCGGTACTTGGAGGTTATGAATTCCTTTTGTAAGTCAGAGCATCTTTTTGTGCTGTTTGATGGTCCACATATGGATGACATGACAGCTAAGTCGACTTTGGGGCGCTGGATTAAGGAGTCCATTGCCTTGGGGTATCTGTTGTGGAACCGGCTGGTTCCAGAAGGTTTTCTCACCCATTCTACCCAAGCTCAAGTGTCTTCATGGGTGGAGCAGAGCTCAGTAGCCCCTGCAGACGTTTGTCAGGTGGCAACATGGGCATCATTTTCTACTTTTGCCAAGAGTTACTGCTTGGATGTCCACATGCATGTGGACATGGCCTTTGGCTCAAGGATTTTGCGAGCTGATATGTCTTCTTACTGCCCAGTGGAATCATAGCTTTGGTACTTCCCACTTGTTTGGACTGGTCTAGCAGGATGATATGGAAGGTGACATTTTACTTGCCAGTTAATATCCTTTCCTTGAGTTCTGCTACACCACTCCAGGGCCCATCCCTGGAACTGTGTTTGCTCTCTTCTTCTGCTGCGGTACCCTTGGGTCTGCTATGATTTTTATACTTTATTTATTTTTATTTATTTAACAGTTTTTCTATACCACCCTATCATTACATTCAGAGTGGTTTACATATAACATGAACCAACAGCAACATAAACGTTTCCATTGAACAAGGGTGGTTAAACTTGGATGATTATATGGGGTTATTGATAAATCACATGTATCGTAGTTGTGGGTGTTACATTATAGCAGGTAGGGGATATGCTCTTTGGGAGTTGAAGCCGGGGAGGGTAAGATTGGGTGGGGGAGGGAGGGGACAGACAGGTGGAAAGATTTGGGTCTGTATATTGAGGTGTTTCAGTTTGTAGCTACTGTTCATGGGGTGTTCTCGTAGTATTCAGTAAATAGGAAAGTCTTTATTGCTTTTCTGATGTCTGGTATGTCCTTGATGGCTCTTATTGAGTTAGGTACTTCACTCTTCAGGTTCATTTTCTACTGACAGCCTTCTGTTTATGCTTTCTTATACATAGTTCTCTACCGTAGATTACTCATTGTTGTCCACATTGAGATTGTGTGAGGCTTGCCATGTCCTCCATATGGGACAAATACTGAAGAGACCTCTGGTGACTGAGGCGGATAGAGGCATGGGAGTGATATCATTGAAACCTGTGTTTTCATTGTCTCCCCCGATCTGCTGGTAGGGGAACACGACCCACTTGTCTGGACTGGTCTAGCAGGACTCAAGGAAAAGGACATTAACTGGTAAGTAAAATATCACCTTTGCAGATGACAAAAGGAGAACTCAAAGGTTGAGAAAAGCAGCGCAAATCATTTTTTGGTGCTCACATATCCGATCCATTGGCATCGATGGCATTGCTCTCAATGGTTTCTAAGCCTGCATTGGATGCTGGCAGTGCATCGACTTCAAGGCGTTCTCGAGCCCACTCTGAGCTGAACACCTGTAGTGCCCCAGAACATCAGACAATGATCATTCTCCAGGAACAAACAGGAAGTCAGCCCTCACAGTTGGGTGACATCGGCACCAACAGAGCCTGCGCGGAACATTTCTCCAGCTTTCAAAGAAAGCCTTTGGGAATGGCACTATGCATATGTGATCCCCTTCCCACCAAAGGGTGTCATCTTACTCGGTCTCCATTTTTCCGCGGAGCACTTTGGACGTGCGTCTTGTCCCCGGAAAAGGTTTTTCAAATTTTAACTCTATTTTGCCTTTTAGGCCTTTGCCGGTCCTCTTCCTGCCATCCTGAGCTGCACTGCTTAGGCTCTTGGGATTCTTTTTCGCCCTGCGCTTTTGCGCCCTTTTTTACCACTGGCCAAGTCGAGGCTCTTCGACCTCACCGGGGTCATTTTTGCCCCGATGGCCTCCGGTTTCAAAAAATGTGATAGGTATTCTAAGAACATGTCGCTCACGGACATCCATGACTGTTGTCTCAGGTGCCTAGGAGCTGACTATGATCCGGAGCAACGCGCCCTCTGCAAGAAGATGTCCTCCAAGGCCATCCAGAGTCATAAGCAGAAGCTGGATGATCTCTTCCATAAGGGAGCCCCAGTATCCCTGGTAGCCTCCCTTTCCACGATCCCGCAACCCCTGGAGTCCCCTAAAGCTCCTCCTCAGGCCCGGTGACACTCCAACCAGGGGTCGCCTGAGCGCGAGCGGAAGAACAAGAAGGAGGCCGCGAGGACACTGTTGGGGGCGCCAGACAAGCATGAGCGGTCACATGCCCGGTCTCTCAGCCCCCCTCGGCAGATCCCAGAGTCTGAGAGGGAGCGTCCAGAAAGGTACCTTGAACTGATATGGAGGCCTCCAATGATGGCACCTAGTCTCCAGAGGTTTGTCCCGGTGAGGACCCCCTCTCCTCCTCAACACCCGACCCGGTCACCCTGGTGTCGGTGTCGCAGGGCCCCACTCCCGAGTGGGAGGCCAAAATGCTGGCCTTGGAACGTGGCGTTTCTGCATTTCTCGCTGCTCAGCAGGCGCTGGTGCCAGGCCCCACTGGCACACACCTCGAGACCGCAGGGACCTCAACCTCAAGGACTCCCTGGGCCGCTGCAGTGACCCCTGAGAGCCAGAGGCCTCGCAAGGGTCCTTGGCGAGGGTCTCGATCTCTGTCCCAGTCCTCAGGCGTGAAATCTTCGATGGGCGAGCACCTCTGGCTCCAGGCAGGCTTCAGCCTTGGGAGCCCGGTGTGGGTTATCAACTTTTCTCGGTCTGCCTGACCCCGAGTCCTCCATGGACTACTTGGACTGAAAATCTGACGGGGACACCTCCCTGGTAATCCAGTCCCACCGGGACCTTCCCTTGGATCCCTCTCCGCCAGCCCAAGGGGGCGGTCCCCTCCCAAGAACACCACCTTCTTGGAGTTCATCCAGGATATGGCACAGGCCCTGGCGCTCGCCACAGAGTCTGAGGAAGAGCCCTGCGCAGAGGAGCTTGATATTCTTCAATATGAGGCTCCCCCAAAGGAGACCCTCATGGTCCCGGTTCCTTCCATCCTCAACCGGCTCCTCCTCCGCATGTGGGAGACCATGGCTTTTTTCCCTATTGTTAGCAAGCGACTGGACGCTATGTACAGAGTCCAGCGGGGAACAGGGTTTCGGAAAGCCCAGCTTCCCCACATCTCGATGGTGGTCAAATTGGCCATGCGGAAGCAGAAGAGCCCAAAGACTCATTCTTTGGTTCCACAGGACAGAGTCTTACCCTCGATGTCCTCGGGTGCAAGGCTTACCAAGGCTTGCATGCCGCATTCAGGTTTACCAATTGTACATTGGGATGTTCCTCCATGACCTCGCTAAGGGGCTTGGAGGCTTTGTGGTGGGCCTTGGTGGGCCTCGATGGGGATCACCTCTGCCATTTCCAGGCCCTCTCAAAGTCTGTCAAAGAGTGTTCTAAGTATTTGTCATGGGCAACATATGACTGCTTCAAATCCTCTGCTTGGGTGGCAGCTGCTGGCATCGGAGCCCACTGACAGGCCTCAGACCTGGAACAGTGGGTCCAGGAGAAACTGCTAGATGTCCCTTGCCTTGGGGAGCAGTTGTTTGCAAGCCCATGGAGGACAAGGCAGTGGAGATTGAGACTGAATTACGTGACCCATACTCACCTCTTCCGAAAGACCACCTCCCTCCCCAAGAAGAAACAGCGGGACAAGAAGCCTTTTTTCCACCGAAAAGGGCTCCCGTATAGGGGCTACCCGCCCTACCTGCCAGCATCGACCCCCACCCGAGGTGGCCAGGGAAAAGGCATGGCCCTTGCAAGCTGAAGGGTCCCAAGACCCAACTACTGGTGCCGGCTCAGCTGGCCTTGGGGTTTTGACATCATTGGCATAGCCTCTCATTCGCTGGCATATCAGCTGCCAGGTCGGGGGGTGTCTGGTCCACTTCGCTCTCAGGTGGGAATTCATCACCACTGAATGCCTGGGTTCTCCAGGTTGTACAGGGAGGGCTACATCCTTAATCTGGATCAGCTCCCCAGTACTTCCCTGGGGAACCGCGGCGGCTTCCTCTGTACCAGGCCCTCCTGACTCAGGAGCTAGTAGGCCTCCTCGAGGATGGGGCAGTGGAACCAGTCCCACCGCACCTCAGAGGACGGGAGTTTTATTCTCAATATTTCCTCGTCCTAAATTGAGCAGGGGGTCTCCGACCCATCCTCGACCTGCGGAACCTGAACAAGTTCCTGGTGCAGGAAAAGTTCAAGATGCTCTCCCTTGGAATACTGCTGCCCTACCTCCAGCAGGTGATTGGCTATGCTCCTTGGACCTAAAGGATGCTTATACTCACATCCTTGTCTATCCCAAGCACAGAAGGTACCTCCACTACATGGTATAGGGGAACCACTGCCAGTACAGGGAGCTCCCCTTCGTCCTTATGTCCGCCCCATGGATCTTCAGAAAATGCTTGGCCATGGTGGCGGCCCACCTCCAGTTGCAAGGCACCTTCGTCTGTCCTTATCTAGACGACTGGCTCATGACAGGGGGCATGGCCTCCGAGGTTCATCGGGCCACAGACTGCACCATTCACCTTCTGGAGCACCTGGGATTCATGGTCAACTACCAAAATCCCACTTTGCTCCGGTGCAGTCCCTAGAGTTCATTGGGGCCCTCTTGGACTCTCTGCGGGCCATGGCCTTCCTTCCCCAGGACAGGCCAGATCGCCTTGTGTCCCTGTCATCTGACATTTATTTATTTTATTTACATTCTCTTATATACCGCGCTATTCTGCATCAGTGCGGTTTACATTGAACAAACTCAAATTACATTGAACAGAACATTATATCTTGGAGATAACTATTTTACAGGGAACATGGGCTATGGAGGGTTAAGTGGCTTGCCCAAGACCACAAGGAGCACCTGTGGGACTAGAAACCCCAGTCCTTCCGGCCCAAGGTTGCTGTCCTCTAGTGGGATTTGAACCCCCAACCTTCCGGCCTGAAGTGCAATACTGCAGAGTGGTCTCGGCTTGGTTGATGCTTCGCCTTCTCGGCCACATGGCCTCCATGGTCCATGTCATACCCCACACCCACCTCAACATGCGGGCGGCACAGTGGTGCCTCTGCACACAGTGGACCCAGGCGACAGGCCACCTTCAAGACCCCGTCTCGGTCACACCCTGCCTGGTGGAGTCCCTGACCTGGTGGCTGGATGCACAGAACCTGCTCCGAGGCATGCCCTTCCAGACCTTGATGCGTCAGGTTGTCTTGACGATGGATGCCTCCCTGTTGGGCTGGGGGGTCCACTGTGAGGCGCTGCGGACAACCAGGTCATAATCTTCTACGTGAACAAACAAGGGGGCACTGGCTCTTACAGCCTCTGCCTGGAGGCGATGGATCTGTGCTCTTTTGCAGTGAGCCTGGGCATCACCCTCCGAGCCACCCATCTCCCGGGCCAGGACAACGCCCTGACGGACCGGCTAAGCAGGATCCTCCAGCCACACGAGTAGCACCTGTGTCCTCCAGAACATCGGAGGAGCATTGACAGCCTTCCGAGAGCTGTGACGAAGCTGCCGATACCCCTGAATGGATACTGGGTACATTGGTCGAAGTTGCTGTGGCCCCACAGCCTTCAGAATCGGCAGACATGGAGAAGTGCCTTCTGCAAGTGCTTCAGGAGCACATTGCAGCGCTCTTGGCAGTGCAGCATGCTGGGGCCTTGATGGCATCTACATCAACCATCACATGTCTGAGACGCATGCCTTGCCTGCAGGAGGTGCATCGACATTGGGGCATCAAAGGGCCCTGACACCGGTGCCTGTTTGACCAATATCCCTCTCTAGTGTCTTAGAGTTTGATGTGCCCTTGAGATCTAGAAGAGCATTCGTGCATCATCACTCCTTATCCCCTCAGAGCAGGACAGAGATCCAGGCAGAAATTCAGTACTTCAGTTTGCTCGCTGAGTCTGAGTCAGAAGGCTGGGTGAGCAATGTGGAATCGGAAGACTTGTCGGAGGACAGATCTCCAGAACTTCCATAAGACCTTTCTTCACCTTATGAACAGCGCAAGTCCCCTCTTGAGGACATGACTGTCCAGGATTTTGTAAAGGATATGGCAAAGGACATACGATTTTCTTTGGAGATTGAGGATGAGCCCAGGACGGAAGAGTTGGAGATCCTGCAGTTCTCCTCAGCTTCTAAGGAGGCAGTGCCAGTGCCCGTGCATCGCATCCTATAGAGTGTGCAGATGAAAATATTGGAGAACTCCCTCACTGTGCCTCCAATCAGTAGAAAGCTTAACTCCATCTACTGAGTTCAGAAGGCTTCCAGATTCGAGAAGCTTCAACTTCCTCACCATTCCTTGGTGGTCATATCCACCCTAAAGAGATCCAAGAGTACCAAGACTCATTTTTCAGTGCCCCAGGGGAGGGAGGCTCATACATTGGACTCTTTAGGGAGAAGATTTCAGAGCTACATTCTAGTAGCCCACATGGATACTTCCCAGCTCTACATGGTCATGTTCTTGAAGAACATCATGTGTGACCTCACCGAGCTGCACGGTTTCTTCCTCCAGAGAAATTGGAACAGTATCGTTCCCTAGTGGTTCACAGCAAGGACTGCTTGAAGTTCATTGTCTGGGAAACCTATGACATCTTTGAAATGGCATAGAGAGCTTCTGCCATAGGTATTGGTGCCCAGAGACTTGCCTGGCTTCAATCCTTAGATCTGGAACAGTTGGCACAGCGCAAGCTTGCTAACATGCCGTGCTATGGAGAGAATCTGTTCGGAGAACAGGTCGAAGAGAAGACTGGTTCATAGAAAAGCAGCATGCCACCTTTTATAATCTCTCAAGGCGCATGTCCGAGCCGGCCTCCTATTGCAGGAGGTATCGGGGGGAGGGGAGGGCAGAAAAAGACCAATTATGCTTATAGGCCCCTGGGCCCCAAACCTCCTAGCCCAAACAAGCTTCTTGCCAACAGCAGTGGTGCTGACAGAAGCCTCATAGAGCCCAGCCGGCTCCTCAGCCAAAACCTGGGGCGGGTTTTTGACTGGTTTCTTTGGAAAGTAGCCAGTATATTAGTAGCCTCGGTGGCAAACTCTCCAATCAGGAGAAGGCTCTTTCTTTTTGCTCAAAGGTGACCCCCCATAACCTTTTCTTCAGATAATCCACAGTGGTTACAAACTACACTTCATGCATCTACCACCAAATTGCCCACCGAGGGTGTATCATCTCGATCGTCTGAATCAGGAGCTGCTTTGGAGAGAAATCACCACCCTCTTGTTAGATCTAGTGATCAAGCTCGTGCCATCAGAGCAAAGATGGTGAGGGTTTTTTTCTAGGTACTTCCTGATCCCCCAAAATCCCATCCTAGACCTAAGAGATCTGAACACATACTTGGCCAGAGAGGCTTCCATGCTTTCAAAAAGCAGATTGACCATGCTTCCTGGGTCTAAAGAATGTGTATACCCACATACCTCCTGTGTATCTCAGATTTGTCCTGTGGGAACAACACTTCCAGTAGTGAGTGTTGCTGTTTGGCCTAGCTTCAGCACCTCATGTGTTCAGAAAATGCCTCACAGTAGTAGCTGCATACCTCCAGATGCTGCGAGTGTTTGTCTTCTCCTATCTGGACAATTGGCTGATCAAGAATACCACTCTGGAAGGAGTTCAACATGATTGACCATTCGGGTGTTGGAACTACTAGGGTTCATTGTAAATTACCCGAAATCCCACCTTCAACCCACCCAATAATTGGAGTTCATAGGAGTCCTGCTTGACACAAGTCAGGAGAGAGCCTTCCTGTCCCACGACAGACTTCGCAGATTGACTGCACTAGTGCGAGAAACTCAATTAAGTCAGCAGGTATCAGCTCGCAGGGTGTTGGCTGTGCTAGGCCTCTACAGTGCATGTCACACCTTTGGCACACCTCCAAATGAGGCAAGTTCAGAGGATTCAATGGACCCAGGCCATGGGTCGACTCAGAGATCATCTGTATGTCACCACCCCTCTCGTTCAGTCATTGCAATGGTGGAGACACTCCACCACAGTTTGCTCAAAGGTCTTCCTTTCCAAATTGCTCCACCCAAAAAGGTTTTGATGACAGATGCATCCAAGCTAGGGTGGGGTGCTCATTTTGATGGGTTTCACACCCTGGGCGATCGGTTCACCTAAGAAAGTCTCCATCAGATCAACTTCTTGGAATAAAGAGCCGTGGCACATGTTCTAAAGGCTTTCTGAGATTGACTGGCCAACTACATTGTTCTGATTTGGACCAATAATCAAGTTGCAATGTTCTACATAACAGGCAGGGAGGAATGGGTTCGTACCTCCTCTTTTGAGAAACAGGTTGTGCAAGTTTGCCATCCACACGGGATAGACTTGAGAGCCACATACTTGCCAGGTGAACAAAGCAATCTGGCAGACAGATTGAATTGAGTCCTTCAACCACACAAGTTAACACTGGACAGGGAACTTGCGACTTGCATCTTTTGAGAGTGGGACACCCTCTTGATAGATCTGTTCATTACGCCGCAGAATGCAGAGGTGGATCATTTCTGTTCGAGGGTAAGATCACACTGCAGACTAGCCTCAGATGGGTTTCTCCTGCATGGGGGTGGGGTGGGGTGGGGGGGGAGTTTTCTGTATGCCTATCCTCCAATACCTCCCATTGCAAAGACCCTCCTGAAACTCAAACAGACCAAGGGTCGATGATTCTCATCACTCCCTACTGGCCCAGACAGCCTTGGTATTTCCTCCTTCTATAGCTCTCTAGTCAAGAGCCACTCCGGCTCAGCCATGCACCAGATCTGATTTTGCAGGAAGACAGGACGGTGTTGCATCCTGACATCCAGTCTTTGGCCCTCATGGTATGGATGTTGACATGCCAATATCTGAGGTCAACCTGCTGGACGGTATGACCGAAGTCCTTTTGGCTTCCAAGAGGGCCTCAACGAGAAAGTCTTAGTCTTAGTCTTATTCTGGTAAATGGAAAATGTTTGCTGTCTGGTGTGAGGGCCAGGCCCTATATCCTTTCGTCTGTTCCACACAAAAACTGCTTAGTATCTTCTGCACTTCTCCAAGTCAGGACATAAGTCCAGCTCTGTCAAGGTCCACCTCAGTGCAATTTGTGCTTGTCATTGAGGTTTGGAAGGGAAGTCCATCTCTGTACAGCCTTCAGTTGTTCGCTTTATATGGGTTTTGCTTTTCTGAAGCCTCCCTACAAACCTTCTGCAGTGTCTTAGGACCCCAATGTGGTTCTTGCACAGCTCATGAAAGTTCCCTTTGAGCCACTCAGTTCCTGTCCTCTGAAGTTCTTGACCTGGAAGGTGTTTCTGGTGGTGGTCACTTCAGAGTGAGGTTCAAGCTCTGGTGGTTCATCTGCCTTACACCAAATTACACCATAATAGAGAGGTCCTCTACTCATCCTAAATTCCTTCCAAAAGTGGTAGTCAATCGTTCTTCCAGCATTTTTCCCGAAACCTCATGCATACAAAGGGGAAGCTATGTTGTACGTTTTGGACGGCAAGCAAGCCTTAGCCTTAGCCTTCTATTTGCAGTGGACAAAAGTCCATAGGAGGTTCATCCAACGTTTTGTTTCTTTTGATCCCAGCAATCTAGGGGCTACCATTTCCAAACTCTCTTTCAATCTGGCTAGCAGACTACATCTCTTTCGCTTATGCACAGGCAGGCTTGAACCTTGAGGTCATGTGACATTTCACAATGTTGGAGCCATGGCTGCGTCAGTGATATTGCAGCTTTGATATCACAGAATCAACTACTTTAAGCTAATTAGCATCCAAAATTTGAGAGCACACCAATATGTCATTTTTAAATGGTCACAGTGCCCTGAAGAAGGCCAACAGGCTGAAACACATGTTGGGCACACCCATTGACACAGTAATAAAGCTCTTGCTCCTTCCAGTGATGTGGTGTCCCCCTACTTCTTTCTGTACCTGGTTGCCTTGTGGGTGGAGTGCTTCCCCTTATGTGCTTGGGAGTCCCATACATGAGGACTCATTCCTGTTTGTCCACAGAGAAAAGGTAGTTACTCAGCTGTAGCAGGTGTTCACCATAGACTGCAGGAATTACTCCTCACAACTCTCCCACCTCCCAGAGGAGTTGTCTTTTGCTACAGCCCTCTGTGCCTTAAAGATAGGCAAGGCTTTTCCTCGCCTTTCTTTCAGGCACAGGGGCTAAGCAGGTAGCATTGAGAATCGGTGCTACCCAGCTAGCTCCTGCGGCTTCCGGGTTGTGCATCAAGACCTGGATTTTCAATGCTGGGGCCACATATGACCCCGGCATTGAAAATCCAGGTTAGACGGATGGTGGCATAGCACCTCCCTGATGAAAATCGGGCCCAATGTATATAGTTACATGTTACAGATGCAATGTTCTATGTTCTATGCAGTTGAGTTCTACGTAAACTGCTATGATACTATGATACTTTTGAATTCGGCAGAAGGAGCTTTGCTTTGAAGGCCTTTTAGTGATCCTCCACACACGCGGCAATCACGCTTGCACTACTCTTCTCAGTGGTTTTATATTGATTCTTGTTTCACGCACAATTGCGCCTGCATATTTTCCTCAGTACCACACATCTGTGTGCCCCCTGAAGAAGGCTACGGCCGAAACGCGTAGGGGTTTCAATAAACCTGTTCCACCAATCTACGACTCTTGCTTCTTGTGTTCTCCTGGGATTCACTGCAAGAGCAGTTGCTCCTCTTTGTGTTTCCTGTAGTCTCTTTTGAATAATCTTCAGTAGAATCTTGCTGGCATGTGGGATCAGAGCGATTGTTCGATAATTTCCACAGTCAGTTGGATCACCTTTCTTTAGTATTGGTATAAACACAGATCTTTTCCAGTCAGTTGGCCATGATGATGTCTTCCATATTTCTTGGCAGAGCCTTGTAAGTATGGTAACAGCTGCATCAGATTGCTGCAATACTTCTATAGGAATGCCATCAATGCCTGGTGCTTTGTTCTTTGATAAGGCTTTCAATGCTGCTTCAACTTCTTCCTTCATCACCAATGGTTCCCGATCATAAGGTACAGGTTGAAACGGCTGTTGGTCCACTTGATCTTTATCATATAAAAACGCTGTATATTCCTTCCACCTTTTCTTGATCTTCTCAGCATCATTCAGCATAGAACCTTGAGCATCTTGTAACATTCCAATTTGAGGCTGGAACTTTTTCTTTAACTCTCGTAGCTTTAGGAAAGCCGATCTTGTTCTTCCTCTAATAGTTTCTGCTTCTATTTCCTTGCATGCGTCGTTGTAGTACTTTTCCTTGTCCTGTCTTGCTGCACGTTGGAAATCTCTGTTGAGTTCTGCGATTGTCTTTCTTTCTCCTCTGGCTTTAGCTTCTCTGCATTTCTGGGCAATTTTCAGAGTTTCTTCCGTCATCCATTTTGGCCGTTTTTGCTTTTTCATCTTTTGTAGAGATTTCTCGCTTTCTTCCAACACAACCTTCTTGATGTCATTCCATAACTCTTCCGGAGCTCTGTCATTTGTATCTAAAGCAGCAAATTGATTTTGCAGGCAGTCTTTAAATTCCAGTTGTATATTCTCAAGGTCATATTTTGCTGCATTCATGAGTGGTTTGCTCTTTTTCAACTTTAGCTTGAGTTTGCATACTAGTAGTGGATGATCTGTACCACAGTCAGCTCCAGGTTTTGTCTTGGTTGATGTTATAGAGCTTTTCCATCGTTGACTTCCACAGATGTAGTCAATTTGATTTTTTATACAATCCATTGGGTGAAGTCCATGTGTACAGTCACCGCTTGTGTTGCTGGAAGAAGGTGTTTGAGATGAATAGATCATTGGTCTTGCAGAATTTTGTCTTTCTCCAGCTTCATTTCTGTTGCCAAGTCCATATTTTCCAACTACTTTGCCTTCTTCTTTGTTGCCAACTTTTGCATTCCAGTCACCCATGACTATCAGGATATCCTGTTTGCATGTTCTGTCAATTTCAGCTTGTACTTGTTCATAGAACTCTTCAATTTCATTCTCTTCTGCAGCTGTTGTTGGGGCATATACTTGAATTATAGTTGTGTTGATAGGCAATCCTTGTAGACGAATAGAGATTAAGCGTTCGCTGACTGCATTGTATTTCATTACAGTTCTTGCAAGTTTCTTCTTTATTATAAATGCAACACCATTTCTTCTTTGTCTTTCATTTCCAGCATAGTAGACCCTGTGATCATCTGATGCAAAGTGCCCGGTGCCAATCCATTTCAGTTTGCTGACACCCAGCAGATCAAGTTGTACACATTCCATTTCATTCTTGACCACCTCCAACTTTCCTTGGTTCATGCTTCGTACGTTCCATGTTCCAATGTGTAAGACATCTTTACAGCTTCTGACTCTCATTTCATGCGCAGCTACATCAGCAGTCAGACTTCCCGAGGGCTTTGATCCAGCCACATCATAAATGCTGGCTTTACTCTGAAAAGTCTTCAGCTCTTCCCCAGTAGCTAGTTGAGTGCCTTCCGACCTGGGGGTTTCATCTTCCAGCACTACAGCACAATTTGTTTTGTTGTAACTATCCATTGGGTTTTCATGGCAAGATACAGAAGTAGATTGCCGGGCCTTTCTTCCGCGCAGTTTAAGTTTGGTGGTGTTGCCGTTGTCACAAAAATGTGATCCTCCGCCATCAACACTATCCCATTCTGCTGCTGCCCAGATGGGTGGTTTGTCTTGGTCTGGCACGTCAGCTGAGACCTGTCCATCAGAGGCACTATCACCTCCTTTTTTTCTGCTGGCCATTCATCTTCCTATGCACCCAAGCATCCTTCTGGCTTTCGCCATCACCTTTTCTACCTGTTTAGCCACTTTAACATCATCAGAAGCAATCATACCCAGGTCCTGTTTTTTTGTGGACAGTAAGTCCTTCACACCCTACATTGTACCGCTCTCTTAGATTTTTGTAGCCTAAATGCATGACCCTGCATTTTTTTAACATTAAATCTTAGCTGCCAAATTCTCGACCATTCTTCAAACTTAGCTAGATCCTTCCTACTCTATTGCCGATTTTGGTATCATCTGCAAAGAGGCAAGCCTTACTCGACAGCCCTTCCGCAATATCACTAACAAAGATGTTAAAAAGAATCATACCAAGGACAATTCCCTGTGGCACACCACTGGTAACGTCCTCCTCAGAGTGAGTTCCATTTACCTGTGCCCTTTGTTGCCTCCCACTCAACCAATTTCTAACCCAGTCAGTTACTTTAGGGTACATCCCTAGGGTGCTCAATTTGTTTATAAGTCGTCTGTGCGAAACGGTGTCAAAGGCTTTACTGAAATCTAAGTAAACCACATCTAGGGCTCTCCCTCTGTCCAACTCCCTGGTCACCCAGTAAAAGAAATCAGATTTGTCTGACAAGACCTGCCTCTAGTAAATCCATGCTGCCTCGGATCCTGCAATTCATTGCACTCCAGAAACCTCACTATTCTCTTTTTTAGCAGCATGTCCAATAATTTACTCACCACAGAGGTTAGACTAACTGGCCTGTAGTTTTCAACCTCATCCTTACTTCCATTTTTGTGTGAAGGGCCCACATGTGCCTTTCTCTAGTCCTCTGGGACCACTCCCGACTCTAAAGAAGTATTGAAAGGTCAGTCAGTCAGCCGCTAGAATGTCCCCAAGTTCCTTCAATATTCTTGGATGTATACTATCTAATCCCATCACTTTGTCTACTTTTAGTTTAGCTAGTTCCTCACAAACATAATCTTCTGAAAATTGTTCACAATCCCCATCACTTCTGTCCCTATTTGTTGTTGATTTCTGAGGTCCTTATCATTGAACACAGAACCAAAATATTTGCTAAGCAATTCCGCTTTATCCTCATCAGCTTCTACATATTCCTCCCCTTCACTCTTGAGCCTGACAATATCACTTTTGCCTTTCCTCCTCTCACCAACATATCTGAAAAATGTCTTATCCCCCCATTTTATTGCACTGGCTATTTCTTCTTCTTTTTGTATCTTTGCTTTTTTGATTACTTTCCTAGCTTCTCTAAGTTTTTTCAAATATAGATGCTTGTCTTCCACTCTCTCTGTGATCTGTTGTATTTTCTGAAGGCCACCTTCTTTTTCTTTACCTTTTTTCTTTTGAGAGCCATAGTGGCCTCCTTTTCCTCTTTCTCCTCTTCATTTATTTACCTTTCTAACAAAAAGGTTTGTTGCCCTTAAAATATCCTCTTTCAGTTTTGCCCATTGCTTTTCTATATCCCCCCAGCTGTTCCCATCCCACTACCGACACCTTGAGGTATTGTCCCATCTCAGTGAAATTACTTTTTCTAAAGTCTAAGACCCTGGCTTTTGAATTGATTTTATCAGCCCTAGTCCGAATACTGAACCACACCATCTGGTGATCACTGGATGCTTGATGATCTCCCACTATGATATCAGAAACACTTTCCCCATTGGTAAGCACCAAGTCCAGTATGGTCCCCTTCACATGTGGGTTCTGTTACCAGTTGCCAGAATAATTCCCCCTGGGGAGAATCTAAGATCTCCTTACTTCTAGATGACACTGCAGCAGGTATATGCCATTCAACATCCAGCATATTGAAATCACCTATCAATAGCACTTCTCCTTTCATGGCAATACTGCATATGTCTTCTATTAAATCTCCGTCCACTTCTTCTCCCTGTGAGGGAGATCTGTATATCACACCAATGCAAATAGATTCCCCTTTCCCTCTTTCAAGTTTAACCCACAGTACCTCCTTGCTTGCTTTTAAGCCCTGTAATTTTATAGCTTTAATATTATTTTTTACATATAGTGACACTCCTCCTCCCCCTTCTTCCTACCCTGCCCTTCCTGGATAAAGTATAGTCTGGTATAATTACATCCCATCCTACGGGCTTTTATGCATACTGCTTTCCAGATGTTGCCCCTTTTACCAGTTTCTACAGAGGTATTTAATGTTTCACTTGCCTGGGGTGTTTTATTCCCACTAACTCATACTAATACACTTATTTCCATTTAATTTAAGACAATGATTCAGCATGTGGTTTTTATTCTTTCAGAACAAACTTTTACTAGCTCATAAGTCTTTTCCAAAGATTTTGTAGATGGAATTACCATCTGAATATTGTCCACATAAATAAAATAAGACAACCCAAGATCCTCCAGCACCTTTGCCAAAGATGATAAAAATACATTAAACAATATGGGACACATGGGGGAACCCTGCGGCACACCACAATTTGGGATCCAAGATGGAGAAAATTCACATTTCCTTTTCACTTCATAATTATAGTACAGTTCTTATGCCATATTTAAAGAGCGTAGCATCTTAAAATGTTCCTGCCTCTCCTAAACCACGTTAGCCTGTTTTTATTGCGGCATGCCTCAGGGGAAGAGAGAGACGGCACAGATTAAGGATTTCAGATCCTATAATAATCTTGTTGAAGTTTAGTCAATCTTTATGAAAGTATGCACTAGAGGATTTCTCCCCTTTGGCCTTTGTGTAAAATGAGCAGCAGACTGCATGAAGACAGTGCAACTTTGCATTAATATGGGTTCTACAAGTCTGATTACAAAGTCTCCTGACATTTGTACATCTGCTTGCATAATCCAAACACCAGGTCTGCAGATCCCAACATGCTTTGAGAAAGATGGATTAGAAAAATAGGATGGAGCAGAATGCCTTTATAATCATGGATGATCTGCTCGCTGTATTTTTGAAGTGAGCTCATATAACCTGAGCCTTCAAGAGTGTTTCTCATGATTATAAATCCTGAGTTAGTCAAGTCTTTCTGCTCTGCAAGTTTCTGTGATTTCTATATTGGTTATTAGGTAAGACCCATGGTGATAGTGCTTTATGCCGCAGATGGTGTTTCCGCAGAGCTCTGCACTCTGGAAGTGTTGGGACAAATGACTGGTAGAATGAAAGAAAAGCTCTGGGGTTTACAAAGACAAACTTTTCATTGCTCTCTCTCGCTTATAGCATTTAACTTAGCTATGTTTAAAAAAAAAAAAAAAAAAAAAGTGCGTTACTGATGCACCAAAAAAAAAGTCATCATTAATGACAAGAAAAGCCTTTATAAATAAAATAAATATTGAGGAGCTGCTTATAAAGAGTCTAAAGTCTGTAAAATTGGGAGTTGTTTTGACTAACTAATATTAAGAGCACTGTCTAAGCCCAGCTATAATGTGATGCCTCAGAAAGGAATGAGCCTAAAGAAGAATTACAAAAGCTGCCTAAGATAGAGGTTCTCTATTTTGGCTCATATTGCACATTTGTGCAGTCTAGAATATAAATTGTATGCTAGTGATGATGTCACAACACTGTTCTAGTAGTTTCTCTGTCTCATCATCTTCTAGTTGGAGGAGATAACCCACTGGTCTAGACTGGTCTAACAGGACGTCACGAAAGGAAATTATCAGTAAGTAAAATTTCTCCTTCCCTGATGCTTTTCGGTCTCCTCTGATTTGTATTAAGGTTTTCTTATTTGAGCTTTAAAGTGGCTGTAAATATATGCAGGAAGAAAAGGCTATTTAAAAATTTTACAGTGGTTTTTGTGCCTTGAGGTAGGAAGAGGCTCAAGGTTTGTGTAACAGAGGCTTCTACTGTTCTGAATTAGCTATGGTCTGAGCACTCTAGGGGAAGAATAGTAAATGTTACATTAAATATGAGCATGTAACGTAATTAAAATTATACAATAAATAGATATTTTGGTCCAAAAATATGATGTGGAATGTTTAAGCCTACAGATACAATAAGTTTTCAGTTTGGTCTGTCTTTTTTTCTTTTTTTTTTCATAGTCCTCTTACCCAATGCGTGTCAATAGGTGCAAGGAAATCCTTAACAAAATCATCCAAAAGAAGTCATCTCTAGGGAAATTTATTGGTGATGCAACTCGCCTAACTGATAAACTCCTTGAGCTTTGCAACAAACCGGTACGTGCTGAAATGAGAGGGTGACATTTAATGTGTTGCAAGTAGAGTTTAAACACTACAAATGATGGCAGATATTTAAGTTCATTTGTTCAAAAAACTCATGGAGAGTCTTTTACCAACAGTATCTATATAATTATTACAGCACAAAAACTCAAAATATTATTCTGCTCTGGTGCACATGTGCTAACTCTATTATTGCCTTATTGCCTCCTAAAGATAATGTTTGCTCTTTCTGATTTATCCAGGTGGATGGCAACAGCAGCACGCTAAGCATGAGTATTCACTTTAAGATGCTGAAGAGGCTGGTGGAAGAGGCGACATTCAGTGAGATCCTTATTCCTTTACAGTCTGTGATGATTCCTACTCTTCCATCCATGCCTGGGTTACATGCTCACCATGACCCATTCCCTGGGCACTGGGCTTACATTGATAGCTTTGATGATACGGTAAACTTGAAATTATGGATTTTAATAGCAAAAGTTTGATTTGAAAAATATGCATTTTCACACAGCACATCTTTTTTTTAAATTAAGAAATAGTAACTGGGTGTTCAAACATTAATAAATTAAATACAGATATGCACCGCATAACATCCATTCATCTAACGTCTAACAGCATATACGTTCGCGATAGGAGAGCGGGACATAGCAGGCATAGCAGGCGTAACCGGAAGCTATTGCGAAGCTGGGTGTACTTACTCACTTAACAATAAAAAGTTTGCCTCTCTGTTTAAAATTCATATATTATGGCTCCCAAACGTAAAACCAGTTCTGCTGATAACAGCAGCAAGAGGCAAAGGAAGAGTATCGATTTGGAAGTGAAAGGAAAAAGTTATTAAACAGCATGACTGTGGAAAACAAGTGAACGCTATAGCTCATGATATGGACATGTTGCACTCGACAATAACAACCATCTTTAAGAACAAAGAAAAGATTCTCCAAGCGGTTAAAGGATTGGCTCCACTGAAAGCTACAAGGCTAATGAAAATGTGAGAGGGACCTATATCAGATATGGAAAAATTACTCATGACCTGGATTGAGGAGCAAACACAAGCAAATTCCTCTCAGCACGTTGACCATCATTGCAAAGGCACAAAACTTGTTCAAAATACTCAAGGAAAGAGCAGGACCAGACTACAATATCGAGTTCAGTGCTAGTTCTGGATGGTTCAAGCGCTTCAAACAACGTTTTTCGCTGCATAATGTGAAAGTGAGTGGTGAGTCTGCAAGTGCTAATGCTAAGGCAGCAGAAGATTTTGTCCAAATTCTAGATAAGCAAATTGTAGGAGGTTATTTGCCTCATCAAAATTTTTAATGTGGATGAAATCGCCTTATTCTGGAAATGAATGCCTAAAAGGACCTTCATCCATATTTGAGGCCAAGTCAATGCCAGGCTTTAAGGCTTATAAAAACAGGGTGACAATGCTGTTAGGAGGAAATATTGCTGGCTACAAATTAAAGCCTTTCGCTATTTGGCATAGTGAAAATCCCAGGGCTTTCAAGAACATTAATAAAAATACCTTACCTGTTTATTACAGGTCAAATAGGAAGTCCTGGATGACACAACTGCTTTTCCAAGATGCCCTCCATTGCTGTGCCAGGGAAATGGAACAAGGCGTACCTTTCAAGATTTTACTGATTATTGATAATGCTCCAGGACATTCCTCTTTCATTGGTGACCTCCACAACATCAAAGTTGTGTTCCTTCCACCAAACACCACCTCATTAATCTAGCCATTGGACCAGGGGTCATTGCAGCTTTCAAGGCCTGAGGAGGACCTTTGCACAGACTATTGATGCTACCGACGACACTGGCAAGACACTAATGCAGCTCTGGAAGGAGTATAGCATATACCACTACATAAAGAACCTTGCCTGGGCATGGGATAATGTGACCCAACAATGCATTGACCCGTTCATTGTACCAGTTTTATTATTGAGCTGTTCTATGTATTTCTTATTGTTTGATGTAAACCGCCACTGATCTTGGGAAGTGGCGGTATATAAAAGACTTACAAATAAATAAATAAATAAATATATGGAAAAATATACTCAAATGGTATGTGCATGATTATAAAGTTTTTGAAAAGGATGAGGAAGTTTCAAGGATTAATAGAAATGTTGTTGACATGGCAAACAACGTGAGAAAACACAAACAGTGAGTGGTGTGTGGAGGTCACGAGTGCTTTATTAATTGAACAAAAACCCCAACGCATTTCGGCCGTAGCCTTCTTCAGAGGGCTGGGAACAACATGAACCTTGACATAAACGATGAGGACATCGAAGAACTTCTAGAGGTGGTACCTGAGGAACTGACTAATGAAGAGTTGCTGGAATTGAAATAAGAGAATATTTATTTTTTTAATTGTATTTATTTGAACAGTTTTCTATACCTCCCCTTCCAGAGATCAGGGGCGGTTTACATAGAACACAACAAGTTACATAGAACTAAGTGTAACTATATACATAGAACACAACAAGTTACATAGAACCAAGTATAACTATATACATTGTAACAACTGAACTATGTACATTGTATCTTGTTAAGAATAGCCAAAGAAGAAGCAAGGGAAAAGGAAACTGCAGAAGGAGAAGAAGAACAGGTGCAGAGGGGTTTCACTGTTAAGGGGTTAGCAAAATTCTTTGCAGGCCTTAACAGTGTGACGAAGAGTGCTGAAAAGATGGACCCAAACAGTGAACGGTTTTCATCGATAGAGAGGAATGCTCATGCAGTGTTTGCAACATATAAGGAAATATAATGAATAGAACAAAAAACAAACTAGGCAAACACTAGACATATTCCTGAAGAAGCCAGCACCTCCCCAAGAAGAGTCTCAACCAGGTCCTCCGGGTCGTATCATTGTTGGTGACAGTTCATTAATGGAAATTATTTGACCTGAGAATCTTCCAGTGGGACATTATGAGGAAGCTGAGGACAGTAATGTGTATGATCCTGAACCTCTTATTTAAATTGTGTGTGATATAGCCTAATAAAGCGATTTACATAAACATTTAAAATGTGTACGTAGTATGGTGTTCGCACAACGTCTGATTCACATAGCGTCCTATTTCGCAGAACATATCGTGGACATTAAGCTACGCATAGCTGTATGATAAATGCTTTACCAAAGCATTGAACCAACTATGAAATGAGCAGTATAAGTTGAATGAAGGCCAGCGGGTTTAAATTGACAGAAAACACGAGCATTTCATTAGCTATTTTATATCCTGAAGTGCAGTGCTCTTCAATATTTTTTTTTTAATTTTGTTGCATCCATTCAGGTTTGCTCAATCTCATGGCAAGTTCAATCAAATTGTATACAAACCTGCTCCCTCCCTCGTCCTGTCTCTCTCTTGTAACCCCATCTTCTCCATCCACCTTCCCACCATGCAATCCCTTTTCACCTGTTCCCTCTGTCATCCATGCATTCTAGTCTTCCCCTCCCTCTTATGAATTTGTTTTTCCCTTTCTATACTGCAGTGAAGTATGGGACCAGATTTGTTCTGGAGAGGTCAGAACATGCCAGACTGCTATAAATCCCTGCATAGAAACTACACACTAGCACAGGTATTCTCAACCCACTGCTGAGGACACACCTAGTCAATTAGGTTTTCAGAATAACCACAATGAATATGCATGAGAGATCTGCATGCACTGTTTTCATTATATGCAAATCTTTTTCTTCCTCATTGTCAGTCCAGTCCAGACGCATGGTTTTATATTCTACTACCAGCAGATGGAGACTGAGTACTATTGGTTTGATATCATCACCCTATAATGGATCTATGCTGCTCTCCTCACACCAATATTTCTCTGTCTCCAGCAGATGGAGGTGGGCTTCTGTGCAGTCTGGACTCCACTGTAAGACCAAAAAAGAAAAAGGAGGAGTAATTTTAAATTTGGCTTAGCTACGCAGAGGACCCAGTAGTGGGGAATCTGCCATATGATTGGTCCTGGGGTGCAGAATCTGGCACGCCAGATCCCTTCCCCTTGATCCTATACCTCACCAGTTCAGGATGGCCCTTTTGGGATCCTTGGTGGTTCCTTGTTCCTCCTCCTCCCCCAACTTTTGGGAGGGGCCCAGGGAAAATGTCCATGGCAGGGTGTTGACCCTTTAAATTAAAAAGCGGCAAAAACGTTTTCACACAGCTAAGGTGACGAGGGAGCACTAGCAACAGTTTCTTAGTGGCGTGGTCAGCCAAGGCTGTCAGAACAGGCAGTGTCGGGACAGGTGAGGGAGGCAGGCCAGATCATTATGAAGCAGGTCCCTTGGTGGAGCGGCAACTCTTGCCGGTGAGTTGTATGGCTAGCTTTCGGCTACCGGTTTCTGCTGCAGCTGTGCACAGAAAAGTTGCTCGGCAGAGGAGCTGCTCCGGAGTGCCAAAATGGAAGACCTGCAGGCACCGGGAGGTGAGTTGGTGAGACAGGTGACTTCACTTCAGTTGCGGCAGCCTGCGGTTTTGGCAAGAAGCACCACCATGTCTGCCGAGGCTGTGTCTGGATCAGGACAGCTTTCTGAGAACCAAGGCTACCTGTAGAGGCACCAATATGTCTCAGGGGGCTGTTTTGGGTCAGAGTCTACATTTATCCCCTGAATTTGTCCTCTTTTGCACCTGGCCTTCTGTATTAAGCAGGGCCAGGTGTAGGGCTCTCCTTGGCACAAGTCACAAGGGTGAGGATGGATGTGCTTGGGGTCAGTAGCCAGAGATCTGGCTGAGCCTGTCTCCAAATGCCGGCAGTGTGCACGGAACAAGGATTGGTAGAAGTGCTGTCTGGCTCTCCTGGGGGGGGGGGGGGGGTGGTGTCGGCTAATTAGTGGGGTAGCCCCTCGGGGGACAAGCTCGAGAAGGGTGAGTTCCTCCCAGGGGAGGATCCTACTGTACCATTATCCAAGTTTTCCACCAAGACGAATTGGTGGTGCTTATCTCCAGACAATGGCAGCCCATAATATCACTGAGAATTCCCCGGCAGGGTGATTGGTGGAGGATCCCTTATTGGAGGGTGTCAGGCAGCCTTCTAGATTCTTCCTGCTGCATAGGGTCATAAAAGATATGATTTCAGCTGAGTGGGCGTTGCCAGAGTTGGGTCTGAGGGTCAGCTACTCCATGGTGCATCTGTACCTTTTCCTCTAGAGGAGATGGAATTTTTGCATCTTTCGAAGGTGGATGTGCTGGTGTCAGTGATTACTAAGAAGAAGACCATTCCAGTGGAAGGCAGAGTGGCACTGAAGGATGCACAGGACCACATATTGGAGGCCGGGTTGAAACAGTCCTTTGAGGTTTCTGCTTTGGCTTTACGAACATCAATTTGTGGGGCCTATGTGTCTTGGGCATGTTTGAGATGGGTTCAGACGTTGCTTGAGGCAGTTTAAGAACCCCCCCCCCCCCGAGGCTTTATTGGAGGCTGTGAGGTTCGAGTCCGGTTTGGCCTCTTTGGCAGATGCATTGTTCGATGTGATTAGAGCTTTGGCCAAGGCTTTAGTGGTGATGGCATGGCACCTACTATGGCTGCATAATTGGTTGATGAATGTGACATCCAAGACCCATCTGAGTAAACTCCCCTTTAAGGGTAAATTGCTCTTTGGGGAAGTGCTGGAAAAATTAGTAAAGGATTTGGGGGATTCAAAGGTCCAAGGCTTCCAGGAGAAAAGCTACATGGAGCCAAATCCGCATCTGCTTTGTGAGGGTGCTACAGAGATTCTTGAATGTTTCGCCTGGCAAGCTTTGAATCTTTCCAGCAGTCATGATATCTCCCCAGAGACCATTCCTTTGATGGAGGTTGTGGAGGAGGTACAGAGGGTCCCTCAGAAGCTCCATGAGGCTTCAGAAAATCCCAATGAATGTTTGTGGGCCCAGGCGGGGCTGGTTCAGGTGGGGGGGGGGGTTGTCTTCAAGCCTTTTACTCAGTTTAGGCCAAGATAACATCCAACCATTGGGTACTGGAGGTCATTTGGGAGGGCTATGCCTTCGAGCTGGCATGAACCCTCTCTGATGCCTTTATGCAGTCACCCTACAGGGCAGCGGGCAAGGCAAGGGCGGTGGAAGAGTCTTTCAAGAGGCTGCTTCAGCTCAACGCCATGGTGGCAGTTCCCCTGGAGGAGAAGGGGACAAGGCCAGTACTCAATTTATTTTGTGGATCCCAAAAAGGAAGGCCCATTTCAGCCCATTCTGGATTTGAAGCATGTGAATCAAGCCTTGCGGATTCCACATTTAAGCATGGAGACTTTGCGGTCCATAATTGTGGCAGTTTGGTGAGGCAAATTCTTGACGTCATTGGATCTTTCTGAAGCTTATTTACACATTTGTTTTTGGCCAGACTGCTTGCTATATCTTCGTTTTGTAGTTCCTATGGGCCATTTTCAGTTCTGAGCACTTTCATTCAGACTCGGCAGCTACCCTCTTATCAGGAAGGGGTTAGTGCATCCTTATCTAGACGTTTGGTTCATCAGGGTGAAGTCTGCCCAGGAGAGCTAGGTAGCAACAATGCACATGGTGTCATTCCTCCAGGAGTTGGGTTGAGTCATCAACTTTGCCAAGAGCAGATTGGAACTGACTCAGTCCCTTGATTACCTGGGGGCTGGTGTCCCTTCAAGATTCAGGAGTTCCTGATGAGGCGGTCTCCTTGTGCTTGGGATTCTCTGTAACTTCTGGGGACCATGGCAACTACATTGGACAGTGCTGTGGGCCATGGCACACGTGTGGCCTCTTCAGAGGGCCTTGTTGGATACCTTGCCCGGCCGGCGCCTTACAAGAGGCATCGTGTCACAGCTGTGATGCCTCCTGTGAGGATCCTGCAGGGCATGGGATCCTTGCAAGCAGGAAGACTGGTGCGGACTTGGTGGGTTAAATGCTTTGGATGAAGTTGTTGTGGGACCTTATGGAGCGATATGGATGTGGTACGCACAGGCTCCTGATGAAGGCTAACAAGCCGAAACTTAGCCAAGTCGGGCCCTGAATAAAGTCTCTTGCTTGCGCATGGTGTCCTTCCACTTGTTGTCTTCAGTAATCAATCCGATGCCATCATTTCTGCTTAAGGTTTTGTCAATGTTTCACATTAATCGTGCTGTGACTCTTCTGGTATTTTCAGACTTGGGTAGTGATTCAGAGTCCCGGGCGTTGCATTTTGGTGCGCGACTGTTGCAAGCTGGGCTCGCTTGCCCCACCTGTCATTAGGTACTACTCTGATACATCCCACGTATCTGGACTGGACTGGAGGGACGGAGAAAGGTGAAATTAGACCATACCTGCTAATTTTCTTTCTTTGAGTCCTTCCAATCCAGTCCAGTCCAGTCTGTATTCTTACTTCGAGACCGGATGTGGTAAAGACTTCATTGGCTATTTTGTTGCATATGCACATCTGTGAAGTAACTGTAATGGTGTGCTATGCTTCTCTTCTTTCAGTATTTGGGAGAGGGGGCTGTTTCCACCCTGGATCTACTTTGGAGCAAGAGCCATCAATGCCTTCTGTTATGTATATATATTTTTTGTGTGTCTGCTGACTTCTGACACACATACAATGTGTGACCGAAAGTAGATTGTTAGGCCTTTCTTCTGAGGCAATGGCCACAGGGAGTGCCAGTGGGAATCGAACCCTGGTCTCCTGGTCACCAGACCACTGCTCTAACCACTAGGTTACTCCTTGACTCCATTAATGGATGAGTTTGTTTTGTGGAGTCTGCTTTGTTACAGAAATACTGGTGTGAGGAGAGCTGCACAGGGCCCGTATAGGGTGACATCTTCAAACCAGTGGTTGTCAGTTTCTATCTGCTAGTGGTAAAGCATAAACCAAAGCATCTGGACTAGACTGGAGGGACTCAAGAAAAGAAAATTAGCAGGTATGGTCTAATTTCACCATGGATGTTCATTGTGGTTATCCTGAAAACCCTACTGGCTAGGTGCCTTCCAAGGACTAATTTGAGAATCCCTGCAGAAGCAGAAGGCCTTGCCTCAATCATGCATACATGCAGAACCTAGACAGGCCATCACCAAATACAGAATAAGGAACCTAAAGCATTAATTTTGAGATGCTAAACTTTGCATGCAGTGCAGCACTGAAGAGACAGATGTATTTCTCCAGGACCAAGCAGGAAGTCAGTCCTCACTTATGGGTGACATCGGCGCCGACGGAGCCCTCGCGGAGCAATTTTCCCCAGCTTTCAGAGAAAGCCTTTGGGAATTGCAGCGCGCATGCGCGGTCGTCTTCCCGCCCGAAGGTGCCATCTTAGCCAGTCTTTTTTTTTCCGCGGAGCCCTACAGACGTCCCCGTCTTGTCCCCGCGAAAAAGTTGATTTTCTTCTTTATTTTATCCTTTTTTCCTTCGGTTCGACGCCGATCTTTTTCCCGCCCGGACTCGCGACGCCGGTCACGAGTCCTCTTACTTTTTTCGGTTTTTCTGACTTAGTCAGCTTTCGTTTTCGGTTTTTTCCCTGGCAGCCCGGTCTTTTGACCTCGCAGGGGCCCTTTTTCCCCCGATGGCTGCCAGTGGTTTTAAGCGGTGTGGTCGGTGTGACTGAAATATGTCACTAACCGACACACACGACTTTTGCCTCCGCTGCCTGGGCCCGGATCATGAGGAACTGATCTGTGGGCCCTGCAGCAAAATGTCTTCAAAGGCGTTGAGAAGTCGGCGGCATCAGCGTGAGAGAATCTTCGCTGACCCCAGCCGTACCCGGACCTCGTCGGAGGCCTCCGCGTCGAAGGGCTCCAGCTCGGACCGTCACCGGAGTTCCTCCGACCGGGGTTCTCCCTCCGGGGACCATCGTCGGAAGGTGAAACCCGCGAGGGCGGCGTCGGTGGACGCTCCTGGTTCCGCGAGGGCCAGGTCGCATAGCCCCGACAGCCGCCCCGGGTCCTTGGAGAAGGAACACATCCCGAAGCGACCTCGCCTGGAGTCGGAGATGCCTGCCCGGGTAAGTCCTGTGGTCCTTCTGGACTCGCCTCCGCGACAGCTGACGTCGGGCCCGACGCCGTCGGGGCCCGAGTCGGGGGCTGCTGGGTCACCTGAGCTCGGACTCAGGTTGACAGCCTTGGAGAGCAGACTGTCTGCCTTCATGGACCAGCAGAGGGCACTGCTCGCTGGCTTCGCTGGCGCCGCTGCCCCGACCGCCGGGACGTCGACGTCCAAGTCGACCCCGGAGACCGAGCCGATCCTCGAGTCGATGAGAACTCGAGTCGATCCTCGGTCGAGGTCACCCTCGGCCTCCCGTTCGGGACCGAGGTCGCCGACGCCGACTTCCCTCGGCGTCGGGGCGGCTGGCGCCGCACCCTGCCCGGGCCGACCCCACCGAGTCCTCGTCGGAGTCGGTCTGGGAGTCTGAGGAGGAAGAGTCACCTGATTCTTTCTGGACTCGGTGTGTCCCATCGGACTCACCGGAGTCCGAGCCTCGGAAGCAGTCCCCCCTGGAGGATGCCCGGTTCTCGGACTTCGTTAGGGATATGGCCAAGGCTTTGGCCTTCCCTGCGGATCCCGAGGAGGAGCCTCGAGCCGAAGAGCTCGACGCCCTCCAGTATGACTCTCCCGCGAGGGAACACTTTACTGTACCGGTTCCTCCTATGCTGGAACGACTACTCTTCCGCATGTGGGAGAGTCCGGCCTCCTCGCCGGTCCTGAGCAAGCGGGTCGATTCTATCTATCGAGTCCGCAAGAGCCCTGGCTTTCAAAAGGCACAGCTGCCACACCATTCCATGGTAGTGGAATCGGCCATGCATCGTCTTAAGAGCCAGAAGATGCACTCCTCGGTGCCTCCTGGAAGGGAGGCCCGTAACCTGGATGGCCTTGGCAAGAAGTGCTTCCAGGGCTCTATGCTCGCATGTCGTGTCCAGACTTACCAGCTATACATGGGCATGTATCTCCGGGATCTGGCTAAAGAGCTAGCCGGATTCTCCGCTGGTCTGTCCGAGGAACCCTTGCGGAGGTTCCTAGCCTTGTCCACTGGCATTCGGGAATGCTCAAAGTTCATGTCCCGAGCAGCCTATGATGGCTTTGAAGCATCGGCTCGAGTGGCCGCAGCCGGCATCGGTGCCCGCCGACAGGCTTGGCTTCAGTCGTCAGACCTTGAGCCCTGGGTGCAGGACAAGTTGGTCGATGTCCCCTGCCGAGGCGAAAACCTCTTTGGCAAGCCCATGGCGGAAAAGGCTGCGCAAATTGAGACTGAGACTCTCACCAGGACCAGGCTTTCTAGGAAGACCTCCGCCCCTTCCCAGAAAAAGAAGGGCTCGGGGAAAAAGTCCTTTTACCCGAGGAAGGCGGCTGCCTACAAACAATACCCCCATTATCAGGCCCCTGCAGCTCCCCAACAGGGCCAGCAGGCCAAGGGACGGGGTAACGGGTCCCGTAGGCAGCAAGCCCCCAAGCCTGCACCACCAGCCCCTGCTCAGCAGGGTGGGGGCTTTTGACTCACTAAGCATAGCCTCTCCCCCCCCGCTGGTTCCTCCCAGCACCGGAGGCCGGCTGGTTCACTTCGCCCACAGGTGGTCCAGCATCACCGCAGATGCCTGGGTGCTTCAAGTCGTGCGAGAAGGCTATCTTCTCCACTTCCATCAGGTCCCTCCCTCCTATTTTCCGGGAGAACCTCCGCGACCCCCTCTGCACAGGGAGTTGCTCCTTCAGGAGTTAGCAGGTCTTCTGCAGGAACAGGCGGTGGAACCGGTGCCACACCACCTGAGAGGTCAAGGCTTTTATTCCAGGTATTTTCTGATACCAAAGAGAACAGGGGGCCTCAGACCCATCCTGGACTTGCGCAACCTCAACAAGTTCCTTGTGCGAGAGAAGTTCAAAATGCTTACCCTTGGAATCCTTCTGCCCTACCTCCAGCAGGGAGATTGGCTATGCTCCTTGGATCTAAAGGATGCCTACACGCACATCCTCATCCACCCGAGCCACCGACAATACCTAAGGTTTGTGGTGGCAGGAAATCATTACCAGTACAGAGTACTGCCCTTTGGCCTGTCCTCCGCACCGCGAGTCTTCACAAAATGTCTCGCGGTGGTGGCGGCCCATCTCCGGCTTCACGGCCTCTATGTCTTTCCGTACCTCGACGACTGGCTCATCAGAGCAGCGTCCGCTCGGGAGGTCACCAACGCCATGCGCCGCACGGTGACTCTTCTGCAGCACTTGGGCTTTGTTATAAACTTCGCAAAGTCCACTTTGCTCCCCTCACAGAATCTCGAGTTCATCGGCGCAAGGCTGCACACTCCTCAGGCACGAGCGTACCTACCGCTCGACAGGGCTCAACGGCTCATGGACCTAGCCGACCGTTTTCGCAGCCAGCCCCTGGTCTCCGCCAGGCGCTTCCTGAGACTACTACTCGGCCATATGGCTTCCACCGTCCATGTGACCCCCAATGCCCGCCTAAATATGCGGTCTGCTCAATGGTGTCTCCGCCAGCAGTGGCGCCAAGCCACAGGCGGCCTAGCAGACCTAGTGCGCGTCTCCGAGCCGCTGATCTCGTCTCTCCGGTGGTGGCTCCGGCAGCCGAACCTCGTGTTCGGAATGCCTTTCCAGTCACCTCAGCCGACCCGGGTGCTGACCACCGATGCATCCCTCCTGGGCTGGGGAGCACATTGCCAAGAGGCACGTACTCAGGGCCTCTGGACCCCCTGGGAGTCTGCTCAGCAGATCAACTTCCTGGAGCTCAGGGCGATCCGCCTAGCTCTCAAGGCCTTCTCCCACCTGACTTCCCACCAGTCCGTCCTTGTCCAGACGGACAATCAAGTTGCCATGTTCTACGTGAACAAGCAGGGGGGCACGGGCTCCTTCCTCCTCTGCCGAGAGGCGCAGAAGCTCTGCTCTTGGGCCGTCAGTCACGGCATTCTCCTCAAGGCAGTTTATCTCCCGGGCCAAGAAAATTGCCTGGCGGACAAACTCAGCAGGGTCCTCCAGCCGCACGAGTGGCGTCTGGATCCCTTGGTAGTTCAGAAGCTCTTCCTCAAGTGGGGCCTCCCCACGGTGGATCTCTTTGCCAGTCCTCACAACCGGCAGCTTCCTCGCTTCTGCTCTCGTCAGCCACACCCCCTTCGGGTGGCGGCGGACGCTTTTCTGATCTCATGGTCGGGGAGTCTTCTGTACGCTTTCCCTCCCATCCCGCTAGTCTCTCGGACTCTTTTCAAGGTTCTCCGAGACAGAGCCTTCATGATCCTGGTGGCCCCTCACTGGCCCGGGCAGCCGTGGTTTCCGCTCCTACTGCAACTGGCGGTGGAGGATCCAATCCCTCTGGGGGTACAACCGGATCTCCTCACTCAGGATCAGGGGTCCCTGCTGCACCCCAACCTCAGGTCTCTCAACCTCATGGCCTGGCTGCTGAGAGGGTAGTCCTTGCTCCCCTTCTCCTGCCGGCGGAGGTGGAGGAGGTCGTCTTGGCTTCGCAACGGCCTTCTACCCGCAAATGCTACGCCCTTAAATGGCGTCGCTTTGCAGTCTGGTGTACCCAACAGTCTCAGGATCCCTTCTCCTGCCCGGTGTCGGTGATCTTGCAGTACTTGCTACACCTCTCTAATCTGGGACTTAAGTCCAACTCCGTCAAAGTTCACCTCAGTGCTCTTTCAGCACATCATGTGCCGGTGGACGGCAGACCTCTTTCCAGCGACCCTCTTGTAGCGAGGTTTCTCCGAGGTCTTCTTCTACTTAAACCACCTCTGCGCCCGCCAGCGCCTGACTGGGACCTGAATGTGGTTTTGCAGCGGATCACCTGTCCGCCTTTTGAACCTATGGCTACCTGTTCTCTCCGTTTTCTGTCTTGGAAAACACTGTTCTTGATAGCCCTCACTTCCGCTAGACGCGTAAGTGAATTGCAGGCCCTCGTGTCTGATCCCCCTTACACTAGGTTCTACAAGAATAGGGTAGTCCTACGGACTCACCCGAAATTTCTGCCTAAAGTGGTCTCCCCCTTTCACATCAATCAGGAGGTGGTACTTCCAACCTTCTTTCCCAGACCACACTCCAGCCGAGCTGAAACGGTCCTCCATACCCTGGACTGTAGAAGGGCTTTGAACTTCTACCTTGACCGTACGCGGGAGCACCGTAAAGCTGCTCAGCTTTTTGTGTCTTTTGACCCCAATAAATTGGGGCTCCCGGTCTCCAAGCGTACTCTGTCCATCTGGGTTGCGGACTGTATCTCTTGGGCTTATGGGGCAGCCGGACTCTCCTTAGAAAGTCGAGTCACGGCTCATTGCGTTCGGGCAAAGGCCACGTCAGTGGCTTACCTCCGCTCTGTTCCGCTGGCAGACATCTGCCGGGCCGCTACTTGGTCTTCGAGCCAGACTTTTGCGGTCCATTACTGTCTCGAGAGGGAGTCCCGTAGGGACAGTGCTTTCGGACAGGCAGTCCTCCGTAATCTCTTTGAGGTCTGAGCAACTCCTACCCTCCATCCCGGATGTGGGCTACCGGTGGGTGATAATTCAGCGAAGATTCTATCCTTCTGTGCTGCTGAGCTAGAGGGAGCTCATTTTTGTGCTTAGGGTCTCCGGTAGCCTTGAGCTTGGGAGTCCCATAAGTGAGGACTGACTTCCTGCTTGGTCCTGGAGAAAGCGTAGTTACTCACCTGTAACAGGTGTTCTCCAGGAGCAGCAGGAATCAGTCCTCACTACCCTCCCTCCTCCCCTTGGAGTTGCAATCGTCTGCTTATGTTCTTTTTGCAAATTTTTATGCTGTCTTTTTTAGCTATGTCATCTGACTGGCTAAGATGGCACCTTCGGGCGGGAAGACGACCGCGCATGCGCGCTGCAATTCCCAAAGGCTTTCTCTGAAAGCTGGGGAAAATTGCTCCGCGAGGGCTCCGTCGGCGCCGACGTCACCCATAAGTGAGGACTGATTCCTGCTGCTCCTGGAGAACACCTGTTACAGGTGAGTAACTACGCTTTCCTAGTATATCAAACAAAATACAAAGATATGAGGGGCCTGAATTTCAGTTGGGCGGTGTTATGTGCCGCTTCTGCGCATAGCCCACCCACCTATGACCTAACCTGGATTTTCCATGCTGGGGTCATTTGCGACCCCGGCATCGAAAATACGGGTGTTGCCGTACAGCCAGGTAGCCACAGGAGCTACCCGTTTAGCAACAATTTTCGATGCTACACGGTTAGCCCCAGTGCCTTAAAGGTAGGCGAGGTTTTCCCATGCCTATCTTTAAAGCGCAGAGCGTTAACCGTGTAACATCAAAAATCGATGCTACACGAGTAGTGTCATGGCCTGCCTCCGCTCCGCCCCAGAATGCCCCAATGCTATGCGGATAGCATCTGGGCATGTTAGGGACATATCTGAGATTTTTGAAGGGCACTACCCGTGTAGGTGCCCTTCGAAAATCCCAGATAAGGCCTTTACACGGGTAACTGGGGAACATATTCCCAGAGTCAACATATTTTAATCACTAAATTGAAAATGATTTTTTTTCATACTTTTATTTCTGTGCATTTTATTTTTCTAATCTCTTTGATACCAGTTTTTTCCATGTATGTTTTGTCAGTCTTCATTCCTTTCCAAGGTGTTTATTCCATTTCTTCTCTCTCATCCCCATATCGTCTGACATGGATCTATATCTTTCATCTTTTGTTTCCATTTCTCTCTATGCTACCTTTCTATCGTCTTACTGCTAGATTTCGCCTTCCTTCCTTTTTTTTCCCACCAGACTAGTCCAAAACGCATGGGTTATGTCAGTTAACCAGCAGATGGAGATAGAGCTTCATTTTATGCCCTCTAGCTTTTCAAAGAAGGGGAAGCTATAAAACTAGAGGGCATAAAATGAAGCTGCAAGGAGATAAACTTAAAAGCAACATCAGGAAATACTTTTTCAATGAAAGAGTAGTGGACAGGGCCGGCCCGTCCATTGAGCGAGAATGTTTTTTGCACAGGGCCCCGCGTTTCAGGGGGCCCCGCGCAAAGAACATTCCGCTTTAAAAGTTTTTTTTTTTTTTTTTTTAAATTTATAAAACAATTTACATTATACAGAAAGAAAATTATAGCGACGTCATTATACATTCATTATATGTACATGATACATCGCACATAAACCAAGCCCACATCAAGGAGGTGATACGCAACAGAAATAAGACAAGCCATTTCACTGGTTCCTGAAAGCAAAAAAAACAAACAAACAAGAACTCCTTTTGAATAATCAAGAAACACAAAATAACTAACATTAATCCATACCTTATGTTATTCCTTATCTTTCAAAAAATCTAATAATTGTTCCACTGCAAAAAAAATATATTGTTTCCCTTGGAATACCACATGACATTTACAAAGGAACTTCAAATAAAATAATGCCCCCAGAGCCAAGACACGCTGGCATACCTCTAAAAAAGCCCTCCGGCGTTTCTGCGTGGCTCTGGAGACATCAGGAAAAATTTGTAACGGTTGCCCACAAAATTTCTCTGCCTTTTTCTTGAAATAGGCAAACAAAACCTTCTCTTTATCAATTTCCGACAAAAAAGTAACCAATAATGTGGCACGCGTAGATATATCATCTTTGGATGACTCCAAAAAGCCAGAGAGATCCAAAGTAGAAGAGACTATCCGATCGTATTGCATAGCGGGTCCACCGTCTTCATCTCCCATACATTCACGGACTAATTTGCCCGTAGGTAAATAATAAATTTTTGATAAGCCAATCGCTTCAGCGTTAGTAAATAACAATACCTCCTAGCAGAGAGACTGAATGAATGAATGAATGAATTTGCTTCAGTCTTTACTGAGGAAGATGTAGGGATGTTACCCATGACTGAAGTGGTATTTAAAGGTGATACTGCGGAAGTATTGAAAGAAATATCGATACACCCTGTCACAGAGCAGACTCACTAGCGGACCCTATGGAGATAGATGGAAGTGTAGCAGATCAGGAAGACACTGACGTTTGCAGAAAGCACATGTCAGAAAGTTGCTATGAGCAACAAAAACAAGTGAGGTCACGAGCCAGAGAGAGACACCCAGCCAGCAGGGAAGCTAGGAGATTCTCACCTGATACAAATCAGCTGGGGGGAGGTGCTGCTCGGAGATACCTAGATAAGCACGGCTCACAAACAGTTAGGCAGAACAGGAACTGGAAGAATGGGAACAGGGTGAACAGAGAGAACGATTACAGAGGAAGCTGCAGGCAGAGTTACAAGAACTGCAGAGAGAAAAGGCAGGACGAGAAGAGCTGGAGAGAGAGAGCTGTGAAGAAAGCGTGTCTGACTATCACTATGGAAGCCTGAACGGAGGTTTGAATGATTATACTGAGTGCTTGAGTGAGAGGCAAAGACAGCTGGATTCAGAGAGTGAAATTGAGGATAACGGCTATTATGGAGAGAACTACCGAGGAGGTAGAAAAGCCAGAAGGAAAAAGGTAAAAGCCGAAGAGTTTTATTCTTATCCTAAGAGGGGAAGCACAGGGCTTGGCTATAGGAAACAGTTCCTGGAAATACAAAAGCCATATGAAGCCAGCTTAAGGGAAACAGAGAAGTTTCACTACCCTCATTCTAGGCAAGAGAAAGTTAAATACTTTTTTACCTGAAGAAGTTAATCTCTCTGAAAGGAACGTAAGGAGCAGAGTCTCAGAAAGACTGCCGTTCAAAACTCCAGCTATCCACAGGGTCCTGAGCCAAGCAGAGGCAAGAGGTAAACCAACTCCTTATAATAGAAGTGCAGGAGAATACTTTAGTTTACCTAAGAGTCACCAGCAGGGGAGAGGCTCTTACCTAGAGAACTTCAGAGAATGTGGTAATAGCCTTCAGTCTACTCTCACAGAGGGAGAAAGGAAAGTACGTCATAACCGAGAGAGACTGTTTGAAAAGCTCCCACATGCAGAAGGGAAAGATATATTAAACCCTTGTGAAGAACCAATGCAATGTGAACCGTCTGAAGCTGAGAATAGCATTGAACAGATGGATTGTAGTATTTCTATGGCAGACGGCATATTCTCATTAAGGTAAAGAGAAATAAGAACTGTGGAAGCCTAACATTGTGAAAGGAAGGCTGATTCCTGATTGTGCAAGTCTGTTTTGAAATACATTTGTTTCTGGTTACAACACTGAAAGGAAGCTATTTTTGTTACAGTTTTTCCTTTGTTATGCCCAAGAAAGGTTATGTTTTCTTTTGATTTGTAATACGATAAGAAGTCCTTTGGGAAGGGAAATAAAGCCCTTATAACCTTAACATCGGTCCACGATTGATTTTTAACTGGCAGCACAACTACAACTACCATAAGGCCAGTTACATTGATGCCCTAGCGCAATACCCTGCCTAACCAACAGGTGCGCAGCAGTGAGGGCACGACAACCCGGACAACTATTCGATAAACGGAAGAGTAGCAAATCACCTGGACCGGATGGTATACATCCAAGGGTGTTGAAAGAACTGAAATATGAGATTGCAGACCTGCTATTATCTGTGAACTATCATTAAAATCATCTGTAATACCTGAAGACTGGAAGATCGCTAATGTAACGCCAATTTTTAAGAAGGGTTCCAGGGGTGATCCAGGAAACTACAGACCAGTGAGCCTGATGTCAGTACCAGGAAAAATGTAGAAACTGTTATAAAGAACAAAATTACTCAACATGTAGATAATCATGGCTTAATGGGAGATAGCCAACATGGCTTTAGACAAGGAAGATCTTGTCTTACTAATCTGTTATGTTTTTTGAAGGTGTGAATAAACAGGTAGACAAAGGTCAGTCGGTTGATATAGTGTATCTGGACCTTCAGAAAGCCTTTGACAGGGTCCCTCATCAGAGACCTTTGGCAAAACTAAAAGGTCATGGGATAGGAGGCAGTGTACTATTGTGGATCAGGAACTGGTTAAAAGATAGAAAGCAGAGGGTAGGGCTAAATGGCCAATTTTCCCAAGGGAAAAAGGTGACTAGTGGAGTACCCCAGGGATCTGTGCTGGGTCCGCTGCTTTTCATAAATGACCTGGAAAAGGGAATAACGAGTGAGGTTATCAAATTTGCAGATGACACAAAACTATTTGAAGTTGTTAAAGCCCAAGAGGATTGTGGAAAACTGCAAGAGGATCTTGATAAATTGGAAGACTGGGCATCCAATTGGCAGATGAAATTTAATGTGGACAAGTGCAAAGTTATGCACCTAGGAAAGAACAACCCAAACTATGGTTACACGATGCAAGGTTCCACTTTGGGAACCACCACCCAGGAAAAAGATTTAGACGGCATTGTGTATAACATGTTAAAACCCTCTGCCCAGTGTGCAGCAGCGGCCAAGAGAGCAAATAGAATGCTAGGCATCATAAGGTGCCTTCCATGCTTCTCTCGTCAGGATCGCTTCCCTCGATACCGAGTTTGGAATCGATCCCTAGCATGGTCGATCTGCTACCGACTGGCGCTGGTCCCGTCATTTCACAGTACCAGCGATCATCCTATAAGGATTCCATACTGCACCATCCAGGATCTCCTATTCTTAAAAGCTTGGATAGATCCCTCGGTGCCAATGCTAGTTCTGCATTAGCTCTAGCCTATCCAAGAGAAGTTCCCTCTGTGGATCCTTCTTTTCAGGTTTTCATCCTGGATATGGCAAAATCCCTTGCCATTTCTATTCCTGGTCAGGGTCCTACACAAGGCAATACAGGATCCCTTTATAGTCCTGAAAGAGCAAAGGAAAACATCATGCTACCTTTGCATCATTCCTTGCAGGACCTCCTTCTACGAATGTGGGAAGCTCCTTTGAAGGTACCCCCACTTTCCAGAGCAACTGATCTTCTATATCAGGTGCCCCCTTCTCCAGGATTTCAAAAGACTCAACTTCCTCATCATTCCATTGTTGTAGAATCAGCAATGAGGCGGGTGAAGAGTACTAAAAAGCACTCTTCTTATCCGCCAGGTCGTGAGTCTAAAACTTTAGATGCCTTTGGACGTCAAAGCTTCCAGGCATCCATGCTTTCAGCAAGAATTCTCTCATATATCTTTTATATGGGTTTATCTCTTGAGGAGGTCACAAAGAAATTACATCTTTTGACTCCTTTTCTTCAAGAGCCCAAGAGTGCAGACTATTCCTTACTGGTTAGTCATGCTCAGAATATCTCTAGGTTTCTTACTCGTGCTTCCCTAGACTCCTTTGAGTCTGTTAGCAGGACTTCTGCTATAGCTATAAGAGCACGACGTAAAGCCTGGCTTCAAGCTTCAGACTTGGACAAATGGGCACAAGTTAGACTGGGAAATACTCCTTGCACTGGAGAAAATCTCTTTAACAAGGAGTCTTTATTCCAGGTTGCTCAGTTAACAACTGACTATCCTGTTTCCAGGGGCTGTTCTACGCCTTCTCCTTTCCCAGTTGGTAGGAAAGGTCCTGCCAAAATTTCTTCCCCTAGGAGAAGAAAATTTTATCCATCTTCTGCCCATCATACAGATGTTCCCAAACAGGGGAAACATCACCCTGGGTTGATGAATCTGCAACCTCAGCAGGGTCAGCAAACCCAGCAATCGCAGAGCTTCAAATAGTTCATCATTGCAATTCTTGATTGGGGGTTAGAGTAGCAGTCTGCTTCTTTTTATTTGCAGTGTCTGCACTAACTTATTCTGACCTTCCTTCATATCTCTTGTGGAGATATTTTCTCTTCAACTTTAAAGGTCTTTATGATGATCATGCCCGTACTTAACAGGGTTTTCCTCTTCCTCTTGGAGGAAAGAGAACTAACAACTATTAATAGACAGTTGTTTTCCCTGTACTGGCATGTATCATCTCACCTGTCAGAGACTTCCTCCATAGTTAGTCTTTTTCAACATTGGCTTACCCCCCTCTTACTATACCAGTTGGTCTGTAAGCTCCTATAGTCCTTTACTACTTCTACAGGGGGATCCTCCCTTCTGGAGTTGTCTCCTCCCCTTGTTACCTTAGGGCAGCCCATCAGACAATAGGAAATCCTACTAGGTCTGTTTCTTTTTCCACATCCAAAAGAGGGAGAAGAAAGAGAGATGTTCTCCGCTGCCCTGGTACATTGCTGCAGATACAGCAATTCCTAGTGTTAAGCCACTGGTTATGTCCACCACACAACCAGGGATTCTCCTCCACTAGCAATCCTTCTAGCCTCACTGCTAGGTCCCAAACAGGTTTTCAATCTCGTTTGGGAAACCCTCTTATCAAAGCCTGATTGGTTAACTTCTATTCTTTGCCCCCTTGTCCTGGGCAGAATAGTTGGTTCTCTGCTGGCTTCCCACAGCCACTTTTTCTTCTAACCAAACCTGCAGCATGCTCTCTGCAACTCTACAATGTAGCTTTGCACTATGGGCCCTTGCTAGAGAGCATTAGTATCTTGCCTAACAGATAACCCCAGATGGTTAACAGGATTCCCCCAGTCATGTTTCCATGACTGGTAGGTATTCCTACCCTTACCATCTCATCTTAAATATCTTTTGAGACATCAGTCTCGGGCCTTTCATTACGTGAAAACCTAAAGAAGGGCCAATTTCCCTGGCCACATCTCCTCAGACATAATTTCTTCACTGGCAGTTAGGGAATGCCTAATACCCTTCTTGCCTATATCTATCTGTGTGTTTTCTGCCCATACATATCTCCTGTAGATATATGCATATACATCCCATATGTGTATATATTCAATATATATATCTATATATACATAGATATATTTTTACATCTACTGAGAGATATTTTCAGATAGATATGTATCCATATACTTATCTATCTGTCCTGTCAGGTTCAAATGTTCTTTCATTCCTATATGATCCTGACAGATGGGCAATACCCATATCAATGTTATGCCAGCATTCTTAGGGGTCTACACTTATAACCACTTCCTGTGGTAGTTAACACCTGCCATGTAGGTTAGGTACTCCTGAAGCTCTCCATATACCTTTCTTCTTTCCTAATTGACCCCATTTAGGAAAGACATTGTGGAGCTTCAGTCAATCTAAAGCTTAGCGCTCCTGAGTCTGTCCTTACTTCTTGTCAGATACAGGGGTCTCCATATCCTTTTCTTCCTACATGGACTGATTCCATTCCCAGTCCAGTTAGGTCAGACTCAATTTTCCTGTTGGTCCTAAATTTGTACTGTTTTTGGACCTGATCAGCTTAAGCTTTCTGTCATTCTACCTTCTGCGTCTCCGCTGAAGTTCTACCTCTTATACTACCCCAGTTTTTCCCCTGGGGCTATTTCTCACTCTAAATAGTTCTGACCTCCACTGTTTTTTCTCTAATTTTACTACCTCCACTTCTCAGTGAGGTACCCCTTTAGCACATTCACTGTCTCTTTTAACAGATCTATATGTACCTCAGTGAACTTGTGCAAGATCAACAGGGGAGGCCCAGATTACAAAATATTCTCTATACAGGGTCTTTTTCTTTAGAAACCCTGTTCTGCCAGCTGTTCCACAGCTCCTCTTCTGTTTTCAACTCCTACCCTCCATCCCTAGGATGCCTGAGGTTTTAAGCAATGGCATGGCTCGTTCTAGACTTGCAACATGCTAGGACTCCCTCGAGACATCTGAGCTTGGGAGTCCCCATATGTGAAGACTCATTCCTGCTTGTTCCTGGAGATAGCACAGTTACTTACCTGTAACAGGTGATCTCTGGGAACAGCAGGAATAAGTCTTCACAACCCACCCACCTCCCCTAGGAGTTGCTTTTTCTCTATCTCTATCTTTCCCTTCCTTGCTCTCTCTCTTTGTCTCAGCTTTCAAACTTAACTGAGGAAAGACAGTTGAGAAGGCGGGAAGGCAGCACGCAGGCGTGGTGGGATGCTTCCAAAGGCTTTCTGATTGGACGCTGGGAAGCGTTCCCGTGCAGACTCCGTCGGTACCGACGTACCCATATGTGAAGACTTATTCCTGCTGTTCCCAGAGATCACCTGCTACAGGTAAGTAACTGTGCTATACTGTCTATTCCTCTGATGATGTGGTCGAAGAGTGCTGTTAGTAATGTCTCCACACCGTGGTTCAGTTTGAATCCGTGTTGATGTGGATCTAGGGGCGCATGTGTGATGATGTGATCCTGCAGTTGTACATAACATAAGATATGCCATACTGGGTCAGACCAAGGTCCATCAAGCCCAGTATTCTGTTTCCAACAGTGGCCAATCTAGGTCACACGTACCTAGCAGTATCCCCAAGAGACACAGGTTCCACAATGCTTGTATTGGGTCAAGCATTGATATCCTGGATCCCTCCTTAATAATGGTTTATGGACCTTTCCTCCAGGAACTTGTCCAAACCTTTTTTTAAACCCAGCTACACTAACAGCCTTTACTACATCCTCCGGTAACAAATTCCAGAGTTTGATTACATGTTGAGTGAAAAAATATTTTCTTTTATTAGTCTTAAATAGTTTACCCTGTAGCTTCATTGCATGTCCCCTATTCTTTCTATATTCTGATAACATAAACAATGGATCTACATTTACCCGTTCCACTCCGTTCATTAATTTATAGACTTCTATCATATCTCCCCTCAACCGTCTCTTTTCCAGGTTAAAGAGCCCGAACCTTTTTAGCCTTTCTTCATAGGAGCATCCTTCCATCCCCTTTATTTTGGTGGCTCTTCTCTGAACCTTTTCTAATAACGCTATATCCTTTTTAAGATACTGTACGGCGACCAGAATTGCATACAATTTAAGGTGCGGTCTCACTATGGAACGATATAGAGGCATTATAATATCCTTTGTTTTATTTTCCATTCCTTTCCTTATGATATCTGTACTGTCTTTTCTATGATTTTGGTCATGAGAGGTAAGCTTGAAACCGGTCTGTATGCTAACTATACTGGTTTTTGTATATGCTTCTGTCCATTAGTAATGCATTTATTGAGGTCTTTCTGTGGTAAAGGGCATCCGTAGGTGTGATAGTGTAGCTATAGTCTATTAAGTTGATTCATTTACAGGAGCGCGAACTGGATATAATTTAACAAGCAGGTGTTGGCATGCATATTTACAGGCACAGGTAGTAGGCTTTCTGAGCGATGGGGGGTTTAAGTTGTTTGTTCGCTGCTTGTTGCAATGGTGCTTTGGTAGTCTTGAAACTATTAGCTGTCCTCACTGGGCCTCAGGCCACGGTCCCCACCTAAGGGCCACGCCAAAGGGCGTTTGTTTTTAAGAATTCTTGTTGGGGAGGCCCGATTGGCCTTGCAGTAGGGAGTGGGGAGGGGTCTGGCTTCCTGCTCCCTGCCCCAGTGCCGATCGGGGCTCTGCTGGGGGGCTCCAGCGTTCTTCCCGTGCCCGATGGCGCTTGGTTGGAAAGTTCTATCAGGGCGGGACAGTTCCGCAGGAAGTCATGATTGATTTTACTTCATTGAGGCATATCATGGAAGATGCTCTCAGAGCAAGCTAAACGATGCTCACAATGCAGTGGCTAGTGCAGCAGTCTAGCTCCTGCCATGCAGGATCTTCAGCACTATGGATGTATTTACTTTTGTCAGTGTTAGCCAGTTTATGATCCATAATTTTCATGTTTTATTTAGGTGGAGATCCTGGCATCTCTTCAGAAACCCAAGAAGATTTCTTTAAAGGGGTCAGATGGCAAATCACATATTATGATGTGCAAACCAAAAGATGACTTGCGTAAAGACTGCAGACTCATGGAATTTAACTCCCTCATTAACAAGGTGTGAGTTATTAAAATCTAGGTAATTTAAGCCCAAAAAGATTTGTATTGTAGATGCTGTAGCAGAATAGCCTTTCAACCTTTTTTTAAATGTATTATGCTTTTGAAGCTGATACATATTTTAAAAAAGTCTAGAAATCAGCTTCACTGTTGTATGCCACATGTGATCCCCCTGCATCTTGATATGGTCCTTCAACATGCACATGCGTTCAAATAAGTTTAACAGAACTACTTTTACTGTGCTACTGGGCAAGTGTTAAACCACTATCATGTATGAAGCAAAAAAATTAAGATTCAGGCTATAAAAGCTTAGGTTTTCAGCATATGGGGCAAAGTTCTTTATATATCCATGAATTTTCCTGTTTTGATTTGCCTTTAAAATGGCTCATTTTTATTTAGTTGCTTTTGTGAGGAACAGAAAAATTAAGACTTTGTTTTCTTGTTCTCTACTGAGCTACTCTTTCTCAGGAAGTCCTGGAAGTGTTATGTGCGTCCTGCAACCAAACTGCAACCTTGTGATAGATTTACATTAATTATAAGCTGGGAATGAAAATATGATAGGAATACTGACTCTGGAATATATTTGCTGTGATTGTTGTTGATACTATTTCAATGTTTGATTTGCAGTGTTTGCGGAAGGATGCAGAATCCCGTAGACGGGAACTCCATATTCGAACCTATTCAGTAATTCCGCTGAATGATGAATGTGGTATAATTGAATGGGTAAATAATACAGCTGGCTTAAGACCTATACTAAATAAATTATACAAGGACAAAGGTAAAGATGCATACATTCTGTAGTACTTTTTAAAATATTAAACATAGAGCTGGTACAATTGTTCTGTTAGCATATCTATAATACAAGAAATCCAGGCTTGTATTTAAAGTTCCTTTGCTAATAGGAGCCCAGTAATAATGTTGTCCTTGAACCCATTGATTACACCTATTGGCTGAATCAGAGAGGCACTGGCAGGCTTCTTATGATAATTCATCCTGAACTCTTAGCAACAGAAGAAAAAAATAAAGAAGGGAGAATAGAAGGGGAAGCAGCATTTATTTTTATTTTATTTGTATTTAACTCACGCCTTCCAGTAGTAGTTCAAGGCAAGTTACAGTAGGTATTTCCCTGTCTTCAGGGGCTTAAAATTTGTTTATACCTAAAGCAATGGGGGTTAATTGTCTTGCCCAAGGCTATAAGGATTGTGCCAGTGGGATTCGAACCCTGCTCTCTTTGGTCACCAGGCAACTGCTCTAACCACTAGGCTACTTCTTCACTCCTGTGAAAGGTAGAAAACCAAGTAAAAACATAACTGACTGTATTACTTGTCCTTTTTCAATAAGGGGGTAATTTTATAAATGTAGTAAATGCCCTCTTATAACATGTCAGCTGGCATTAAGTTATGCATGTTAGCATGAATGTTCATACATGAATGATCATCGGTGTATATTGTGATAGGGCTGAAGCCACTGAAAGCAAAGACTTAGAAAAAAACGCTGTTCCTTACAAAGTAGCTAACGTGCAGAAGATGCAGTTCCCTCGCAGAGCAGCTAGAGGGAGCAGGCATGAACCTAGAGAGGCTGAGCTAACACACCCGGGTACTGATTGTGCAGGAGCTAATCAGCTCCACCTGAGGGGTAGCCCGGGAAACTCAAAAGTAAAAGGCCTTTATAAGCAGAGGGCCAGCTCAGAAGGGAGGAGAGAGGAAGGAACCTCGGAAGGGAGCTCAGGAGGGAGCTCAGAGGAGAGCTCAGAAAGAGAGAGAGAAAGGAGCAGACCCAAAAGAGCCGGAGGGAGAGACAGACCGGAAAGAGATCCGCTTGAAAGAAATCCCAAAGGCAGAGAGCTCAGAAGGAGAAAGCCCAGCCAGGAGAGAGGCCTCCACTCACCAGGAGGACCTGAAACAGGATTAAAAGGTACTGGGAGAAAAAGTCCTGACAGGAGACTGACTTATACTAAGAAGCCAAGAAGCCTGGATTCTTTACAGGGTCTTCCCAAGCTGCAGAGAGGACAGACAGTATCCAGGAGGCTTCCAGAGGGAGTCTGCAAAGGAGACCATGGCCAGAGAGCGGTGCCTGAGTGGGCAAGTAAGAGACACCCTGACTTCACGAAGCCAAAGTACAGTGACTATTTTTTCCCAAAGAAAGGCCCAGCTCCTAGAACGTCTTTAAAACCAGATAACCAGTCTGAGAGAAAAGGAAGCGGGCAGGAGTTCTTTAAGCCATCACATAGGGGCATAGGGACAAAGCCTGCCATTTACCTGAAAGCCCTAGAACAGCCTAGCTGGAAGCTAGGGAGAAGAAGTACGGACTTTCAAACCACAGCAGCCAGGGAAAGATCAAGTACAGAGGGAGGCACCAATGAACCAGAGCTCATGCAGGTAGAGCCTGTGGACTCAGTTACATTGTCCCAGGAAGAAGTAATGGACTGATCGGTTTGTGTCGCAGGGAGTTTTGAGTCACTCCCCGAGCTGTAACTTATTTAGACAAGCTCTGATATTGTTTTTGGTTCATGTTGAGCGAAAGAGAAAAAGCTCACTAATTTTACTTTGCTCCAAAGTTTGGAAAACCCTGTGTTGTTTTTGCAAGAAGCTGTGAAGTATGTAACAGTTCACTTGTTTAACTATGCTTCGGTAAAAACCCTGACAAAGAAGGAGAACCCTTTATTTTCTGTTACCTTGCGAACCTCAGTGCTTAAAAGGGGAAATAAAAGCCTTATGTACCCTCCATTCTGGTCTACACAACTTATTCCTATAAGGAGGAGGACTACAAAGACCAAGGTGCACCTGGCCTCAAAGAGTCTTTTACCTCTATAAATAATAAATATGCTCAACCTGCCCTTGCAGCCACTGGCCACCAGGGGGGGTTGATGACAATATTCAGTTCTCTGTAAAGCCCTGATGAGCTATGTTGATCCATGTAAACAGCTGTGACTCTCAGATACAGTGATATAGAAAAATAGCTAAATAAATAAAATAAATACTTTGCTGGTAGATGTAGATGCATGTGTGATCTTGCCGGAGCGTGTATTGCGCTCGTAAGTGTACACATTTTTTATGAAATACCTTATTCTCTTGGACAAGCAGGAATGAGTCCTCACATATGGGTGACGTTCCTCAATAGAGTCCTCGCAGGAACACTCCGTAGCTCCTATTGGAAGTTTTTGGGAGGCTCCACCATGCCTGTGTACCTCCTTCCCGCCTGCTGCCGCAGTGCCATCTTAAACCAGTCTTCATTTTCCGTGGAGCCCATCGGACATGTTCCGTTGTCTTTTAACTTGGTGACTGATTTTTTTTCTCCTCGGGATCCTGCGCTTTCTGGTTTCCTCAATTTTGTCTGCTGTTGTGGCCTTCTCTCTTTCCCTTTCATTTTTGCCATTTTCATTTGTTTTCTCTTTAATTTCTTTTCTGTGGCACTTCTGCCCTCTTAGGCACTGGTGCACCAGCCGGGCCCTCTGTCTCTTAAACATTGAGCCATCTGATTTTGCCACAGCTGTCTTTTCAGATATGTCCCAAAATTCAGCCAGCAGTTTTAGAAAGTGTTCCCAGTGCTGAACGATCATATCTAGTGGTAGGATTCAAAACCGCCTAGGAACTGGTTCAGTCTGTGTCGGGATTCAAAACACCTGACAGTATTTTGATGGCATCAGTGGCTTCTTTCTGCTGCGATCCCCCTGATGCCATCAAAATACTGTCGAGTGTTTTGAATCCCACCATTGCAGATGCAGCAGTGACACAGCCTGTTGGGACCGGTTCAGCGAACGCTAGGAACCTGTTTGTGCGAACTGGCTGAATCCCATCGCTGACCATATCCATCACAGATATCTATACTTAGTGCCTTCAGTGCCTGGGAACCAGCTCTCTTCTTGTAATTTGTGGTTGCAGATGACAAAAAAGGCCTCAAAGGTTGAGAAAAGCAGCACAAATCATTTTTGGCATTCAGAAGTCCGATCCATTGGCCTCGATGGTACCGGTCTCGATGGCTGCAAAGGCTGCATCTGTCACTGGTGGTGTATTGACCTCAAAGAGTTCTTGAGCACCTGTAGTGCCCCAGAGCATCGGCCATCGATTGATCTCCACCCGAAGATGAAGGATTTGGCTTTGTCTTCATTGATGTCGAAGGGTGATTGAACCAATCACCAAGTGAAGTGTCTGATGCATCGGTGGCGGAGTCCCTTGAGACACGGTGTCAAGAACGATGAGGAGCTGCAAGAGCGCCCCTCAAAGTTACTACTACTACTGCACCAAAGGGAGGTGAGCTCATCCTTCAGAACATTAGATGGGCACAGATGGCCTACCGAGAGCCGAGACCAAGCTGCCTATACCCCAGTACAGATATCAGGTACATCAGTCAAAGTTGCTATGGTCCCACAGCCTTTGGACTCGGCAGCTATGGACAACTGCCTTTTGCAAGCACTCAAACGCATCACAGTGCTTTCTTGGTGTGCAGCAGGCCAGAGCCTCGACATCTGCTGTATCGATATCAACCACTGTACAGCTGATCCTCAAGATGCACATCTTGCCTACAGGAGAGGCATCGACATCCCCGATATCCATCTTGAGCATTTTGGGGTCCAGTGCACCCTCGAAATCTAGAAGAACATCGGTGCATCATTGCTCCTAAAGGGACTCCCGATCCCCAAGGGTCCAGAGAGAAATCCAGACAGAGACTTCAGAAGTATTTTGACTTCTCTCGGAGTGTCTACTAATTATGGCTGCCATTCAGCATAGCTCTGATTATGGTTATGCTGCAGTTTGCTTCGAAGCTATAAAGGAGTGCTCATAAAAATTCTCTTGTGCAGGATCATAAGATGTATAGCTCCACACTGCTGCCTGACCCCTGAAGAACGCCAAAGAAAACCCAGCACAAGGTAAATTAGAACAAAACCAAAACACAAAACCTCGGCGGAAACCTCCGTTATGATATATCAAAAATATGATAAATAGTAATCTGCTTGTATAAAGAATTTTCTTTTTGTTGGAATGACCATACAAAAGGGGAAGGAACTAAAACCCGCCCCTCGCCGTAGTCATTCCGTTTTAATCATTTATTCATTTGAAAATATCAAAAATCGAAAACTTAGCTTCATCCTGAGCCACAGCCACTGCAGAATTCATAGAACGCACAACGTGCCACATTTCGGGCCAGCCAAAATCCTATGGCCCTGCATCAGGTGGAAAGAGTGAATTCCAAAGAAATGGCTTCTTTTTGTAAGGAACTAAACGGTCAGGTTTAAAAAGGCAGCATGTGACGTAAGTTTCAGAGACAGGAGATCATCAGCCAATCAGCACTCAAATTGTTGCAATCAATGACTGTTGGGGAAACCCTACTATCAAGGGAACCCCCAGCATCATTGCGCAGTCCATAAAAGGTAGTCCTGCATCAGAGCAAGGTATGCCACTCAACAGAAGCATTCAATCCTCGAGGGGAAACAGTCCGTAAACGGAATATCCAAAGCTGTTCTAATCGCTGTAATTTAGCAACCCGATCTCCTCCTCTAGGGTCCATAGGAACAAAATCCAAAACCCACCATTGCAGTTGGTGAAATAAATGCCCTTCCTGCAGACAGTGTTCTACCATAGGTGCCGTCATAGTTTTAGTCCGTAATCGGGAAGCATGTTCTCCAAGCCATAACTTCACACACCGAATAGTTCGACCAACGTAATATAGCCGGCAGGGGCATTGGATCAGGTAGACTACAAAAGTAGATTCACAGGTGGTACGTCAATGAGATGTATATACTATTGAAGTGTGGACATCTGTCCAAAAAAGCCCAGTGAGAGCCATGGCACAGTAGCTGCAAGAGCCACATGTATATTGGCCGGGGTCATTATTAGCGGTAGGAGGGCGATCCTATCAACAGGATTTTTGGGAGGGCCCCGACACACGCTCTCGAACCAAGAACCAGTAGTTTTTAATCTTTCTGGGCATCCGCTAACATCCTCTCAATCACAGTTGTTGGAATTGGGTCTTTCCTTTGTTCCAACTTCGCGTTACAATGGTTTTGAGGTACGGCTGGCACTTCACCGCTTTTTTAGAAAGTTGCGAGTTTTCCATTACTTTTCCCAACAGCAGCCAGGTTTTCTGGACCCTTCTGTTTTAACTGGCCCTTCCAGATGGCTCCCTCCGGGGGTGGCTGACCCCGTTATTACAACGTTTCAAAACCTCATTCTACGGGATTTGGAAGCCTTTGAAAGTGGTGAGTTGGCTTTTCACCCGAATCTTACTAGACAACAATTTCAAGCGATGCAGGAGCTCTCAACTTCGGATTTGATTATTCGAAGGGCCAACAAGGGAGGGGCGATAGTTGTTCTGTCCTCCAGCCAATATCAATCGGAGATAAATATTCATCTTCAGAATCGCCGACATTATCAACTTCTGTCCACGGACCCTACACCTGCCCTGTTACAGAGAATACAACTTCTTATGACGGAAGCTTTGCATAATGGCTGGATAACCAACCGGGAGTTTAACTTTTTGGTGAACAGGAACCCGAAAATTCCAGTTTTTTATTTGGTTCCTAAAATTCACAAGAGTTTACAAAATCCCCCTGGGCGGCCCATCGTCGCATGCCGTGATTCTCTCCTAGAGCCTCTTTCAAAATTTTGCGATGTTTTTCTGCAGCCAGCAGCGGTTAAGGTAGCTTCGTACATCCGTGACACCGGAGATTTTCTTACACATCTGTCGTCTTGCTGTGATTTTTCATCTTATACATTCCTGGTGACTTTAGATGTGCAAGCACTTTACACAAACATTGACCAGAATGAGGTGCTTCATTACCTTTCTACCTTTCCGCTAGAACTTCCATTGCGGATTCCACGCTCTTTTTTGCTTACTATGCTGGATTTATTTCTCAATAGTAACTACTTTCTATACAATCAATGTTTTTATCGGCAAGTACTTGGCATAGCAATGGGGGCCACGGTGGCTCCCTCAATAGCCACCATTTATATGGCCATATTTGAAGAAACTTATATTTACATCTCTCCTTTTTTCCAATATGTGCCTTTTTGGCGTCGGTTCCTGGATGACATCTTTTTCCTTTGGTCTGGAACACCGGACGACTTACAGCTGTTTTTGTGTTCATTGAACACTCATTCACCTAATATTCAATTTACTGCGACGTTTGATCGGCAGTGGATACAATTTTTGGACATCACCATTCATCTGTCGTCCGAGGGACTTACTACTACGTTATTTCGGACACCGGTGCAAAGAAACACACTACTGAAGTTCTCCAGTCATCACCCGGCGTCACTTAAACGGGGTCTGCCGTTCGGGCAATTTTTGTGACTTCGTCGGAATTGTTCGACATTGGAGGAATTTCGAAAGCATGCTGCCGATTTACAGGATCGGTTATTACATAGGGGTTATCCCCTTTCATTACTGAAGAAGGCTTTTAAGAGAGCTAGTTTCCTGCATAGAGAATGGTTATTGCTTCCACGTTCTGCGTCTCATACTCCCCCAGGCGATTGTTTTGAAGGGGAGGAGTTTACTGGGGTTTTTCCTTACCTTGTAGGAGTGCCTAAAGTTATCAACATTTTGCGTCGTTATTGGCCGGTTTTAGCGGTACACCCTTGCTTCACAAGCAAGCGGTTTAGGGTGGCATACTCTAGGGTATCTAATCTGCAAGATAAAGTTGTGAAGACTACTTCGCCTTTGGATCGCCCTCCTACTGCTCATACTGACCCCAGCCAATATACATGTGGCTCTTGCAGCTACTGTGCCATGGCTCTCGCTGGGCTTTTTTGGACAGATGTCCACACTTCAATAGTATATACATCTCATTGGCGTACCACCTGTGAATCTACTTTTGTAGTCTACCTGATCCAATGCCTCTGCCGGCTATATTACGTTGGTCGAACTATTCGGTGTGTGAAGTTACGGCTTGGAGAACATGCTTCCCGATTACGGACTAAAACTTTGACGGCGCCTATGGTAGAACACTGTCTGCAGGAAGGGCATTTATTTCACCAACTGCAATGGCGGGTTTTGGATTTTGTTCCTATGGACCCTAGAGGAGGAGAATCGGGTTGCTAAATTACAGCGATTAGAACAGCGTTGGATATTCCGTTTACGGACTGTTTCCCCTCGAGGATTGAATGCTTCTGTTGAGTGGCATACCTTGCTCTGATGCTGGACTACCTTTTATGGACTGCACAATGACGCTGGGGGTTCCCTTGATAGTAGGGTTTCCCCAACAGTCATTGATTGCAACGATTTGAGTGCTGATTGGCTGATGATCTTCTGTCTCTGCAACTTACGTCACATGCTGCCTTTTTAAACCTGACCGTTTAGTTCCTTACAAAAAGAAGCCATTTCTTTGGAATTCACTCTTTCCACCTGATGCAGGGCCATAGGATTTTGGCTGGCCCGAAACATGGCTGGCCCGAAACATGGCACGTTGTGCATTCCATGAATTCTGCAGTGGCTGTGGCTCGGGATGAAGCTAAGTTTTCGATTTTTGATATTTTCAAATGAATAAATGATTAAAACGGAATGACCACGGCGAGGGACGGGTTTTAGTTCCTTCCCCTTTTGTATGGTCATTCCAACAAAAAGAAAATTCTTTATACAAGCAGATTACTATTTACCATATTTTTGATATATCATAACGAAGGTTTCCGCCGAGGTTTTGTGTTTTGGTTTTGACCCCTGAAGAAGGCTCTGCTGAAAGACGATCATGTCAGGTCCTGTGTTTTGGTATTCCTGTACTTTCTGACCAATGTGTTGTCCTTAATAAATATTGATTGATTGAGTTAACTCACTCTCTTCTGTTTGTTTTGTCCCCTCCAGAGGATATGACCTTCCAGGAATTTGTAAGAATCATGGCGAAGGCCATTCCATTTTCTTTGGAGACTGAGGATGAATCCAAGGTAGAAGAGTTGGAGATCCTTCAGTATTCCTTGGTCCCCAAAGAGGCAGTGAATAGTGCTCATGCACCACATCCTGCAAAGAGTGCAGATGAGAATGTGGGACAGCCCTCTCACTGTGTCTTCAGTCAGTAGAAGGCTTGACTCCATGTACGGACTTCAGAAGGCTCTTGGATTTGAGAAGCCTCGGCTACCTCACCATTCTGCAGTGTTCGAATTCACCCTTAAGAGATCCAAATGTACTAAACTCATTCCTCAGCATCTCTGAGGACGGAGGCTTGGAATTGGACATTTTAGGGAAAAGGTATTTCCAGAGTTCCATGCTCATTGCTCACATAACCTCTTACCAGCTCTAAATGGGCTTGTTCTTGAAAAACATAATGTGCGACCTTACCAAGCTGTCATCCTCTAGAGATGTTGAACAATATTGTTCCCTAGTGGCTTACGGCAAGGATTAATTGAAGTTCATGGTCCAGGTGATCTATGACATCTTTGAAACAGCATGGAGAGCTTCTGCCATAGGGAATGGTGCCCAGAGACTTGCCTGGTTCCAGTCCTCAGACCTGGAAAAATCGGTGCAGAACAAGCTTGCTGACGTGCCATGCTGTGGAGAGAATCTCTTTGGAGAATAAGTCAGAGAAGGCTGGCTTCATAGAAAAGCAGCACATCACCCTTTGTAATCTCTCAAGCCGGTCTCCTATCGCAGGAAGTACCAAGGAGGGGGACAGAAAAAGACCAATTCTCCATGAACAAGCAGGAAATAAGTCCTCATATAAGGGTGATGTTACCAACGGAGCCCCGCATGGAATGCTCCCCAGCATCCAAAGGAAGCTTTTGGGAGGTATACTGTGCATGCATACCTGCCTTCCCACCTGCCACGGTGCCATACTCTCCAGTCTTCTTTCCATGGAGCCCCTAGGGTGTGTTCCAGCAGTCCAGAAAAAAGTTTTTCTCTCTGACCCTTGTGGCTTGGGTTTTTTGCTCTTAATTTTCCTGCCTGTTGTCAGCCATTTTTTCACCTTTTAGGTTTGTGTTTTTGCAATGCTTTTACGTGTTTTTTCCACCTTTGGAGTGATTCCCGCCCACAGCAGTTTTTCAGTTTGACTTTGTCAAGGCGGTGTTTTTCGGCATGTCTAAGTCAGCTAGTGGTTTTGAAAAAATGCACCAAATGTGGCAAGACCATTTTTGTCACAGACTGTCATAATTGGTACTTGCAATGTCTTGGGCCTGACCATGAGCCAGTGTCTTGCAAGCTCTGCTTGCAGATGATGCGCCGAGGGCTGAAAGGTCAAGAAAAGCAGGAAGAGTCCCTTTTCACCTCATCTGATTCAGCATCCTCTGCCCCAACCCCCACATCTATGCCAGCAAAAGGTCTGGAGGTGGACAAGGGGAAGGAGCAGCGTGTTCAGCTGGAGCTGAAGAACTTGAGTGGTGAGAAGAGACTCCCTGTCAATGTCAAAGGGTGAGCACCAGGAGAAGTTCCAGGTGCAGTGTCCCCACAGCCCTGCTGAACGAGATGCGGACAGCGATGGCTGGGAGCGGGCGGGAGGACCCGACCAGAATGGCGGAGTCCACTCTCATTGCCCAGGAGGACAACCGGATGCCTCCCAATCAATGTTCCCTCTAATTTTCTGTAGGCTGTGTGCGCATAAAATATCAGCTGTGCAGCTTTTGAAGGAAGGTTAAATTTTTGTGCGCCACATGACGACACTTGGAGTTATATACTTTAAAATTTGACTACACGTCAGAATACAGTATGTACACCACATTGATTTTAATCAAATGAAATGAAAATAGACGATTACTAAATGAAGTGGAAAATTTCTAGTAATTACAATCACAACTTTTAAATTTTAAGATGTCTGTTGTTTTCTATCAGAATCAGAACCGTAATTTTTGTGCGCTTTGTTGTAAAGTATGTGCGCTCACTCGGCGAGGTGTGTGCGCGTGCGTGCACACGCGCACAGCTTAGAGGGAACAATGCTCCCAATGCACCTATCATCGTGGAGTCCCCCACCCGAGGTGACATTACTGATGTCTGTGGCTGTGGCATTTGCTCCCTCGCAGGTGGCAGTTCTGGAGGAATGCCTTCGAACCTTAGAAGCTCACTTAGCGGCAGTGGAAGCCTTGCAGAACGTGTTGTCACCACACTCCTTCCAGCCTATCCTGCCTGCCAAGGTTGGGACGTCGGGTGGGAGATCGGTATCAACCCTGTTGCCGGAGCCATCTCCCTCTCCAGTATGTCGGAGTTAGAGGCCCAGGGGCACCGCCATCGGCACATCAGGTGGTGTGAGGGTCATCAGCGCCCTCCCCCAAGTTGCGGAGCCAGTGGGATGAGGGGACTTGGTGCTATTTTGACTTCCTCTCAGAATCTGAATCGGAATGGTAAACTGAGGTGGAATTGATGACATCAGACCTTCGGTTCCTGGACCCCTATCCAGCCCGTCGCCTCCAACTGAGTGGTGCAAGTCACCCCTGAAGAAAATGTCCTTCAGGACTAAGTAAGGGAATGGCCAAGGCCATCCCCTTTTCCCTAGTCTGAGGAAGAACAGAGGGCGGAGGAACTGGAACGCCTCCAGTACCCCTCGAACCCCCGGGAGGCAGTAACTGTTCCCATCCACAATGTCCTATAGCGGTTGCTGCGGCTGTGGGAGGCACCATTCATGCTTTCTGTTGTCAGCAGCTGGCTCAATTCCCTATACCAGGTCCAGAAGGCCCCGGGGTTTGAAAAGACGCAATTGCCTCAAAATTCCATCGTGGTGAAGTCAGCCTAAAGCAATCCAAAAGCTTGCGTGAGGGTAAATGGTGAGTATTCGGAGTTCTTTGGGCAGGGAAGAGGAATGAGACAGTGTTACCCACTGTCACCGCTGCTTTTTTACCATCTCCCTGGAACTGTTTGCGGAGAGGGTGCGGGAGAGGGCTGATGTACAGGGAATAAAAATAGGGTGGGGAGAACACAAAATATCGTTATTTGCAGATGATATAATCTTGAGCATGGTCAGGCCTTGCTTTTCTATCCCAATTTTAATGTGGGAATTAAAAGAATTTGGCAAACTATTGGGTTTTACTATCAATTGGACCAAATCAGAAATCTTAAATTTGACAGTACACAGGGACACACACGGAATATTACAAGAGAAATACCCACTTAAGTGGGTGAGAGAAAGTATTAGATATCTCAAAATTCAAATAAGTAATAGGAGAGAAGCATTATATAAGCTGAATTATCAAAAGCTATTTGGGCAGGTATAGAGATTGTTGGATGGGTGGGGGCGGGAATACCTCTCATGGTTTGGACAGATTGCCACAATAAAGATGATGCTCTTGCCACGATTCCTATTTTTCTTCCAGGCACTACCAATAAATGAACCGCCTAGCAAGCTAAAACAGTTACAACGAATTGTTAATCGATTCATCAGGCAAAATCAATGGGCGAGAGTAGCTAGGGTTGTAATGCAAAGAGCTAAAGGAGAGGGAGGGTTGGGGGTGCCTAATTTTAGGAAATACTATGAGGCAGCGCAACTGAAAACAATATATGAATGGCACCGAGGAACACAGAAACAATGGGTCCAAATGGAAAGAAGATTTAATAAGGGGAAAGAGCCTGGTCCAACTAGTGTGGAGGGGAAGTAATATTTCAGAAACTACACGGCAAAATCCCTTCATAGCGCATAGTTTGCTAGTGTGGAAACAAACCAGAAAAATCTTAATACACGATAAAAGATATACCCAGGCCATGACATTGGCGGCCTGTTTTGAGAGGCGAATGGGACCAGGGGTACATATTTTGCACAGATGGGCGCAGGGGAGGCTAACACACATCTCTCAAATAGTGAGTAAGGAGGGCATTCTAGAGTTTGAGGGCATTAAGGATATATATACTGTAGATTGAAGGACAGTGATTATTATGCATAACTACAATTGAGCCATTTTGTGTGACAACAGAAGGTGTGGAAGGATCTTTGGGAGAATAGGGGGTGGTTTGAAGCGCTCTGCACTGGAACCATAGGGCAAAAAGGAGTTTTGTCCAGGATTTACAAAGGCTTAATGGAGAGTGGGGAGGGTAAATTGGGGTATATGTTAAAATGGGAGGAAGATTTAGGGGTGAGCTGGAATGATGAGGTATGGGACAAGATAATACAGGCGGTGGCAAGTACGTCTATTGCCATGCAGGTAAAAGAGAATGCTTATAAAGTGTTGTTCCGCTGGTATTGGATTCCAGTATGAAACAGGAGGGCTGGAAGGGGAGCTACTGACCAATGATGGAGGGGATGTCAGGAGAGAGGGGATTGGTTGCATATGTGGTGGAAGTGTGAATGCATACAAGCTTACTGGATGGAGATTTTAGGCATGATTTATAACATGACAGGATATCGATTGCAAAGGAAACCAGAGATCTGCTTACTGCATCAACTAGAGGAGGACATTCCAAAAAGAGATAGTGGCGTGCTTCATCATTGTATTGTAGCAGCACGCTGTGAGATAGCACAGCACTGGGTGGGGTCGGGGGTACCACATTTGGCAGGCTTTGTTAGAAGGGTGACAGAGGTGTGTTTGATGCACTGATTGACGGAGATGAGGAGGGGGAAAAGGGGGACAAGTGCGGCACAATGGCAGAGAGTGGGTAAGTGGTTAGAATCATGGAAGGTGGAGAGAGGGGGAGGGTAGCGGAGGAAGGAGGGAGGGGATAAAGATGCAGGCTATCAGACAGACTGAATGGTGATTGGCTGAAATGGGAGGTGATACTGACATGGGAATGGTTGAGCGAGAGAAGAACGGATGACTACAGAGCGAAGGGGGAGGGAAGGGGAGAGGGAGAGGGGATGGAAAAGGAGGGGCACAAAGGAGGGGAGTAAACAAATAAACAGGGACGATATATGGTAGCATATGTAAATGTTATGGAAATTGTATAACGTTAGCAATGCAGAGATATGTAACTTCTTTGAAAAGGTTTTTTTTTTTTTTATTGGATTTTCAGTCAATACATTAACCAAAAAAGAAACAGATACAGGACAATCCCATAATACATATGACAAAAAGACAATAAAATGAATAAACATTGTTATGTCAAAAAGGAAATTAAGCTATGATAAAGACCACATCATGAGATCCAACTGTTAACTTCCAAATAAACATAAAAGAAAACAGAATAGAAAATTAGTACTTCTACCCACACAAGGAGGTCAATCAATGGCATCCCCTCCAGAACTTAAGCCCCGTTTCCCGGACAAGAAATTCTCTAAATGAGAAGCATCAACAAAAGTATACGTAGCGCCATCATAACCAATAATACATTTACAGGGAAAACTTAAAAAAAAAACGTAGCACCCAATGCCAAAACCCGAGACTTAAGATCTAAAAACTGTCTCCGGCGCAATTGGGTGCTACGTGCAACATCAGGAAAAATAGTAACCCGCTGACCACAAAATTTAGCCAGCTTGACCTTAAAAAAGGCCCTAAGTATACATTGTTTTATTTCCACAGAAGGAAAAGTAGCCAATAATGTGGCCCTTGCAGTAATATTATCCTGGGAGTCCTCCAAAAAGGCAGTCAAATTAGCCATTGGAGAAACAATCTCGTCTAATTCCCCATCAATCACATTGAGTTTCTTAACAGTTGAGGGAATATAGTAAATCTGTGAGAATTCAATAATATCCGAAATAACCAAAACTTCTTTTAGAAACTTATTTAAAAGAATCCTATGTGATATCAAGGGAGTATAAGGAAAATTAAGGAACCGCAGGTTAGAAGCGCGCATGGAATTCTCCAGGTGCTCTAATTTGGACTGAATTATCAAAGAATCTTTAATACCAACCACACTAGACGCATGTAAAGCATGCACCTGGGATTCCAATTTACTGACAGCCACATCTACCAAAGTAACATTATCATCCAACTGTTGCAAAGATGCAACAGTTTCCTGTGAAAAGGTAGACATAATAGTCAAGGAAGCTGACATTTTAGAATCAATACACTTTAACGCGGCCCATACATCATTTAAAGTAATTGCAGAATCGGAGCTAGGGGCAGGAAGCTCAGAAGAGCCGCCGGCCTCTAGTAACAAAGATAACTTCGGCATATCAATCGGCTTTAATTTCCTTACTGATTCGGAAGACTCCACAGGTGCATCAAACAAGTTACCAGGAGTAGGGCACATAGGGGGGGGATCTCCCACTGGAGCTCAACGACGCCAAGTCTGGAGAAGACTGCGCCAACAGAAGGGGGGTAAAATGCTTATCAAGAGGTCCCACTGGCTTGACATCGCCAGCTGCGACCTCCGAAGATTTACCCCCAACTTTAGCCTTCCGCTTCCCCATTAGCCCAGCTGACCGAAACTAAGCAAACTTCTCGCAAGCAAATATATAATACAAATTAAAAGATAAGGACAGCGGGACAAGAGAGAGAGCGCTGCAGAGACGCTGCGGTGACGCCGAAGGGGCAGTACCAGCCCCTTTGGACATGCCCCTTCAGATCACGCTCCGCGTAAGAAAAGATCAGAAATTTATAACACTGAGATTAGGAAGGACCCAAAGGGCTAAGCTGTCCCGGCTGTGCCTGCCCAATAGAGTGAGGAGAGAAAACAGCACCTTCCAACACCTCCGCCGCAGCGGTAGTCTCCAGGCTGGTGAACAGCTCCACACACCTCCACCTCCACACACAAAGGAGGGGAGTAAACAAATAAACAGGGACGATATATGGTAGCATATGTAAATGTTATGGAAATTGTATAACGTTAGCAATGCAGAGATATGTAACTTCTTTGAAAAGGTTAATAAAAATTTGAAATGGAAAAAAAAAAAGAATGTTGACTGTACTAGGCCACATGGCCTTCACACTGCATGCCATACCCTTGGCATAACTCCAGATGAGGCAAGCTCAGTGGACTCTGAGGACTCAAGGGACCCAGGCCACTGTTTGACTTGAGGATCATCTATATGTCACCACTCCTGTCATTCAGTCATTGCAAAGGTGGGCAGTCCACCACAATTTGCTCAGGTGTCTCCCTTTACAAATTGCTCCACCTTAAAAGGTTTAAATGACAAATGCATCCAAGCTGTGGTGGGAAGTTCATCTCGATAGGTTTCACACCCAGGGCGACTGGTTTATCCAAGAAAATCTCCATCAGATCAACTTCTCGGAGTTGAGAGCTGTAGCAAATGCTCTAAAGGCTTTCCAAGATTGGCTGACCAACCATATTGTTCTGATCCAGACTGACAATCAAGTCACAATGTTCTACATCAACATGCAGGGAGGAATGGGCTTCTACCTCCTGTGTGGGAAAGCAGTCAGGTTATGGAAATTTACCATCACTCATGGGATGGCCTTGAGAGCCACCTACCAACCAGGCAAACAAAACACCCTTGTGTTCACACAAAAAATCTATTGGTCACTGAACGATGAATACTCTCAAAAAAGGCAAGATGTATCGTTCACTTCTAACTGTTATGAAGGATCAGAATAAGCATACAAGGTCTCAGTAGAAAATAACACCGCTGCTTCTAGGTTCACACCTGATGTCAGCAATTGTGTTGTATCACATCAATGACCTCATGCATATGATACCAAAAAGAAATGACTCAGTCCTTATATTCTTAAAATATTATACTCATCTTCATCAAAGGACTGGGTAAAATCTTCTAATACACATATGATCCCAACGTACAGTCCCGGTACCAGCCAGACGTTTCAGACTTAATTTCTTCAGGGGACCGTTAAACAACTTTGATGCTGCCCGCGTTAGCTCATTATTCTAAACCGGCTGCCAAATATCTCCCGCCAGCACAAAAACGCCGCGCATCTAGGTGTGAACCTAGAAGCAGCGGTGTTATTTTCTACTGAGACCTTGTATGCTTATTCTGATCCTTCATAACAGTTAGAAGTGAACGATACATCTTGCCTTTTTTGAAACACAACACCCTGGCATACAGGCTGAGTCGAGTCCTACAACTGCATGAATGGACATTGGACAGGAAGGTTGCGACTCTCATCTTTCAGGAGGGGGGCACCCCCTTGATGGATCTGTTCACCACCCGCACAATGCTCAAGTGGATAGGTTCTGCTCCAGGGTAAGAACACACAGAAGACAAGCCTTGGATGTTTTCCTCCTGCATTAAGGGGAGGGTCTTCTGTATGCATATCCTCCAATACTTCTCATTGCAAAGACCCTCTTGAAGCTCAAAATGGATGAAGGCACGATGATTCTTATCATTCCCTACTGGCCCAGACAGCCTTGATTTCCCCTCCTGCTACAGCTCTCCAGTCAGGAGCTGCTCCAGCTTGGTCATGCGCCGGATCTAATTTTGCAGGAAGACAGGATGATGTTGCACTCCAATACCCAGTCCTTGGCCCTCACGGTGTTGATGCTGAGAGGTTAATGTCTGAGCTCAACCTGCTGGACAGTGTGTCCAAAGTCCTTTTGGCCTCCAGGAAGGCCTTAATGAGAGAGTCTTATTCGTTCAAATGGAAGAGGCCCTAGACTCTTTCGTCTGTTCCATACAAAAACTACTTGAATATCTTCTACACCTCTCCGAGTCAGGACTTAAGTCCAACTCCATCAGGGTCCACCTCAGTGAAATTGGAGCTTATCGAGATGTGGAAGGAAAGTCCATCTTGGTACAGTCTTTAGTTCACTTTATGCGAGGGTTGCATCTATTGAAGCCTCCCTATTAAGATCCTGCAGTGTTTTGGGACCTCAATGTGGTTCTTGCGCAGCTCATGAAAGCTCCCTTTGAGACGTGCAGTTCCTGTCCTCTGAAGTTCTTGACCTGGAAGGTGGTGTTTCTGGTGGCGGTCACTTCAGCATGCAGCATGAGCGAGCTTCAGGTTCTAGTGGTTCATCTGCCTTACACCAAATTCCACTTTTGCCAAACAAAAAAACATTAGAATAGAAAGTAAACACAAGTGTACAAAATAACAAAAACACTCCCCTTAAAAATGAAAAATTATTGTTAAAGGGTGAAAGAACAATCAGAATGGAGTTAGGGATCACCACACAAGAGACTTCACTCTAGTACATAACAGCGTATCACCTGTTACTCCCCTTTTCAATCATCTGCTCAGTTTCACTCAAAGGCTCTCTCTCTATATTCTGCAACGATTATATCATTCCACCATTTTATTAATATATATTTTGATCATTTTTGTAAATCTTTTTTTTTTTTAATGTGAAAATCTTATCTTCTTTTTTACTTTATAATGGAAAAAAAATAAAGCCCAAAAGAAAACTCATCACAGGTCCATCCTTAATATATTTAATTTAATTTAATTTAATTAGTGCGTTTTTATATACCGCTCCTTCCATTGATCAGTTGCGGTTTACAAGGAACAACAGTTAAACAAGCAATGTTGTTTTTACATATAACAATGGGCGATTACAAGAAAATCAAACTTACAGTTATAACATGTTGTAAATTATGTGCAAGAATTCAAACTTTCGTTTAACAGGTTGTAAACTATGTACAAAGAACGGATTTTTAACTATGTACAGGTATGTCTATATTCAAAATCATTGGGATGAAGTTCCAGCATCACTTTCAGTTCAGAGGTGGGTCATGTCAGCTGGTGAAGCTATCCTTTTTCTTGTTGAAGGGGTGGGTTCGACAAAGATCCGTAGTGTACTGTGAATAAATGTGTTTTAAGTTTTTTCCTGAACTCCATGATTTGGGGTAAGGATCTTAATTCCGGGGGAATGTTGTTCCATGTTATAGGGGCAGCATGGGAGAATGCTTTCTTGTTTGTTGATTTTTTGGCCTTTATGAATTCCTTTGGTGTTATTAGTTTATTTAGTTGGTCTCTTCTTTGGTGGTTATGATTAGGTTCTTTATTGATGAGGTTAATTAGAGTAATTGGTGCTGTGTTATTTAGGACTTTGTAGGTAGTTAAGAGAGTTTTATATTGAATCCTGCATTGAATCGGGAGCCAGTGTAGGTACTCTAAGATAGGTGTTATATGGTGGAAAGGTGGGGTGTTCATTATAGTCCTGGCTGCTGCATTTTGTGCTAGTTGGAGTTTTTTTAAGTTATGCTTTGTTACGCCTAGTAGAGTTAAATTTGCAAAGTCGAAATGGGGAGTTATTATGGCCTGAATTATCCGTTGAAAATCCTGTAAGTGGATTAGTGGGCGGAGTTGTTTTAATATTTTAAGTTTAAAATAAACTTGTTTTGTTATATTTCGTGTATGTGTGTCCATACTGAGGTGTTTGTCTAATATTACTCCTAGGTAACGTATTTCATCTTTTATTTTGATGTCATTATTTTGCAGAGTAATGTGTGATGGGGGAATGTAGGTTGTGTTTTTAGTTACTATTAGGGCTTCTGTTTTAGTGTGGTTAATAAATAAGTTGTTTTCATTTAGCCAATTGTTTATTTCATTGAGACATGTATTAATAAGTAGTGTTGGGATATTAGGTATTGTAAATGGGACATACATCATTATGTCGTCCGCATAAAGATGGTGGAGGACATTGAATTTTTTAAATATATGACAGATGTGTTTTAGGTAAATATTAAATAGAAGCGCTGACAGTGCAGAGCCCTGGGGGAGGCCTATTTCTCCAGGACCAAGCAGGAAGTCAGTCCTCACTTATGGGTGACGTCGGCGCCGACGGAGCCCCCGCGGAGCAATTTTCCCCAGCTTTCAAAGAAAGCCTTTGGGAATTGCAGCGCGCATGCGCGGTCGTCTTCCCGCCCGAGGGTGCCATCTTAGCCAGTCTTCTTTTTTCCGCGGAGCCCTACAGACGTCCCCGTCTTGTCCCCGCGAAAAAGTTGATTTTCTTCTTTGTTTTATCCTTTTTTCTTTCGCCGATCGTTTTCCCGCCCGGACTCGCGACGCCGGTCTCGAGTCCGCTTACTTTTTTCGGTTTTTCTGACTTAGTCAGCTTTCGTTTTCGGTTTCCCTGGCAGCCCGGTCCTTTGACCTCGCAGGGGCCCTTTTTCCCCCGATGGCTGCCAGTGGGTTTAAGCGGTGTGGTCGGTGTGACCGAAATATGTCACTAACCGACACACACGACTTTTGCCTCCGCTGTCTGGGCCCAGATCATGAGGAACTGATCTGTGGGCCCTGCAGCAAACTGTCCTCAAAGGCGTTGAGGAGTCGGCGGCATCAGCGTGAGAGAATCTTCGCTGACCCCAGCCGTACCCGGACCTCGTCGGAGGCCTCCGCGTCGAAAGGCTCCAGCTCGGACCGTCGCCGGAGCTCCTCCGACCGGGGTTCTCCCTCCGGGGACCATCGTCGGAAGGAAAAACCCGCGAGGGCGGCGTCGGTGGACGCTCCTGGTTCCGCGAGGGCCAGGTCGCATAGCCCCGACAGCCGCCCCGGGTCCTTGGAGAAGGAACACATCCCGAAGCGACCTCGCCTGGAGTCGGAGATGCCTGCCCGGGTAAGTCCTGTGGTCCTTCTGGACTCGCCTCCGCGACAGCCGACGTCGGGCCCGACGCCGTCGGGGCCCGAGTCGGGGGCTGCTGGGTCACCTGAGCTCGGACTCAGGTTGACGGCCTTGGAGAGCAGACTGTCTGCCTTCATGGACCAGCAGCGGGCACTGCTCGCTGGCCTCGCTGGCGCCGCTGCCCCGACCGCCGGGACGTCGACGTCCAAGTCGACCCCGGAGACCGAGCCGATCCTCGAGTCGATGAAAACTCGAGTCGATCCTCGGTCGAGGTCACCCTCGGCCTCCCGTTCGGGACCGAGGTCGCCGACGCCGACTCCCTCGACGTCGGGGCGGCTGGCGCCGCACCCTGCCCGGGCCGACCCCACCGAGTCCTCGTCGGAGTCGGTCTGGGAGTCTGAGGAGGAAGAGTCACCTGATTCCTTCCGGACTCGGTGTGTCCCATCGGACTCACCGGGGTCCGAGCCTCGGAAGCAGTCCCCCCCGGAGGATGCCCGGTTCTCGGACTTCGTTAGGGATATGGCCAAGGCTTTGGCCTTCCCTGCGGATCCCGAGGAGGAGCCTCGAGCCGAAGAGCTCGACGCCCTCCAGTATGACTCTCCCGCGAGGGAACACTTTACTGTGCCGGTTCCTCCTATGCTGGAACGACTACTCTTCCGCATGTGGGAGAGTCCGGCCTCCTCGCCGGTCCTGAGCAAGCGGGTCGATTCTATCTATCGGGTCCGCAAGAGCCCTGGCTTTCAAAAGGCACAGCTGCCACACCATTCCATGGTAGTGGAATCGGCCATGCATCGTCTTAAGAGCCAGAAGATGCACTCCTCGGTGCCTCCTGGAAGGGAGGCCCGTAACCTGGATGGCCTTGGCAAGAAGTGCTTCCAGGGCTCTATGCTCGCATGTCGTGTCCAGACTTACCAGCTCTACATGGGCATGTATCTCCGGGATCTGGCTAAAGAGCTAGCCGGATTCTCCGCTGGTCTCTCCGAGGAGCCCTTGCGGAGGTTCCTAGCCTTGTCCACGGGCATTCGGGAATGCTCAAAGTTCATGTCCCGAGCAGCCTATGATGGCTTTGAGGCCTCGGCTCGAGTAGCCGCAGCCGGCATCGGTGCCTGCCGACAGGCTTGGCTTCAGTCGTCAGACCTTGAGCCCTGGGTACAGGACAAGTTGGTCGATGTCCCCTGCCGAGGCGAAAACCTCTTTGGCAAGCCCATGGCGGAAAAGGCTGCACAAATTGAGACTGAGACTCTCACCAGGACCAGGCTTTCTAGGAAGACCTCCGCCCCTTCCCAGAAAAAGAAGGGCTCGGGGAAAAAGTCCTTTTACCCGAGGAAGGCGGCTGCCTACAAACAATACCCCCATTATCAGGCCCCTGCAGCTCCCCAACAGGGCCAGCAGGCCAAGGGACGGGGTAACGGGTCCCGTAGGCAGCAAGCCCCCAAGCCTGCACCACCAGCCCCTGCTCAGCAGGGTGGGGGCTTTTGACTCGCTCAGCATAGCCTCTCCCCCCCCGCTGGTTCCTCCCAGCACCGGAGGCCGGCTGGTTCACTTCGCCCACAGGTGGTCCAGCATCACCGCAGATGCCTGGGTACTTCAGGTCGTGCGAGAAGTCTACCTTCTCCACTTCCATCAGGTCCCTCCCTCCTATTTTCCGGGAGAACCTCCGCGCCCCCCTCTGCACAGGGAGTTGCTCCTTCAGGAGTTAGCAGGTCTTCTGCAGGAACAGGCGGTGGAACCGGTGCCACACCACCTGAGAGGTCGAGGCTTTTATTCAAGGTATTTTCTGATACCAAAGGGAACAGGGGGCCTCAGACCCATCCTGGACTTGCGCAACCTCAACAAGTTCCTTGTGCGGGAGAAGTTCAAAATGCTTACCCTTGGAATCCTTCTGCCCTACCTCCAGCAGGGAGATTGGCTATGCTCCTTGGATCTAAAGGATGCCTACACGCACATCCTCATCCACCCAAGCCACCGCCAATACCTAAGGTTTGTGGTGGCAGGAAATCATTACCAGTACAGAGTACTGCCCTTTGGCCTATCCTCCGCACCGCGAGTCTTCACAAAATGTCTCGCGGTCGTGGCGGCCCATCTCCGGCTTCACGGCCTCTATGTCTTTCCGTACCTCGACGACTGGCTCATCAGAGCAGCGTCCGCTCAGGAGGTCACCAACGCCACGTGCCGCACGGTGACTCTGCTGCAGCACTTGGGCTTTGTTATAAACTTCGCAAAGTCCACTTTGCTCCCCTCACAGGATCTCGAGTTCATCGGCGCAAGGCTGCACACTCCTCGGGCACGAGCGTACCTACCGCTCGACAGGGCTCAACGGCTCATGGACCTAGCCGACCGCTTTCGCAGCCAGCCCCTGGTCTCCGCCAGGCGCTTCCTGAGACTGCTCGGCCATATGGCTTCCACCGTCCATGTGACCCCCAATGCCCGCCTGAATATGCGGTCTGCCCAATGGTGTCTCCGCCAGCAGTGGCGACAAGCCACAGGCGGCCTAGCAGACCTAGTGCGCGTCTCCGAGCCGCTGGTCTCGTCTCTCCGGTGGTGGCTCCGGCAGCCGAACCTGATATTCGGAATGCCTTTCCAGTCACCTCAGCCGACCCGGGTGCTGACCACCGATGCATCCCTCCTGGGCTGGGGAGCACATTGCCAAGAGGCACGTACTCAGGGCCTCTGGACCACGTGGGAGTCTGCTCAGCAGATCAACTTCCTGGAGCTCAGGGCGATCCGCCTCGCTCTCAAGGCCTTCTCCCACCTGACTTCCCACCAATCCGTCCTTGTCCAGACGGACAATCAAGTTGCCATGTTCTACGTGAACCAGCAGGGGGGCACGGGCTCCTTCCTCCTCTGCTGGGAGGCACAGAAGCTCTGCTCTTGGGCCGTCAGTCATGGCATTCTCCTCAAGGCGGTTTATCTTCCGGGCCAAGAAAATTGCCTTGCAGACAAACTCAGCAGGGTCCTCCAGCCGCACGAGTGGCGTCTGGATCCCTTGGTAGTTCAGAAGCTCTTCCTCAAGTGGGGTCTCCCCACGGTAGATCTCTTTGCCAGTCCTCACAACCGGCAACTTCCTCGCTTCTGCTCTCGTCAGCCACACCCCCTTCGGGTTGCGGCGGACGCCTTTCTGATCTCATGGTCGGGGAGCCTTCTGTATGCGTTCCCTCCCATCCCGCTAGTCTCTCGGACTCTTTTCAAGGTTCTCCGAGACAAAGCCTTCATGATCCTGGTGGCCCCTCGCTGGCCCAGGCAGCCGTGGTTTCCGCTCCTGCTGCAACTGGCGGTGGAGGATCCAATCCCTCTGGGGGTATAACCGGATCTCCTCACTCAGGATCAGGGGTCCCTCCTGCACCCCAACCTCAGGTCTCTCAACCTCATGGCCTGGCTGCTGAGAGGGTAGTCCTTGCTCCCCTTCTCCTGCCGGCGGAGGTGGAGGAGGTCGTCTTGGCTTCGCGACGGCCTTCTACCCGCAAATGCTACGCCCTTAAATGGCGTCGCTTTGCAGTCTGGTGTACCCAACAGTCTCAGGATCCCTTCTCCTGCCCGGTGTCGGTGATCTTGCAGTACTTGCTGCACCTCTCTAATCTGGGACTTAAGTCCAACTCCGTCAAAGTTCACCTCAGTGCTCTTTCAGCACATCATGTGCCGGTGGACGGCAGACCTCTCTCCAATGACCCTCTCGTAGCGAGGTTTCTCCGAGGTCTCCTTCTACTTAAACCACCTCTGCGCCCGCCAGCGCCTGACTGGGACCTGAATGTGGTGTTGCAGCGGATCACCTGTCCGCCTTTTGAACCTATGGCTACCTGTTCTCTCCGTTTTCTGTCTTGGAAAACACTGTTCTTGATAGCCCTCACTTCCGCTAGACGCGTAAGTGAATTGCAGGCCCTCGTGTCTGATCCCCCTTACACTAGGTTCTACAAGAATAGGGTGGTCCTACGGACTCATCCGAAATTTCTGCCTAAAGTGGTCTCCCCTTTTCACATCAATCAGGAGGTGGTACTTCCAACCTTCTTTCCCAGACCACACTCCAGCCGAGCTGAGACGGTCCTCCATACCCTGGACTGTAGAAGGGCTCTGAACTTCTACCTTGACCGTACGCGGGAGCACCGTAAAGCTGCTCAGCTTTTTGTGTCTTTTGACCCCAATAGATTGGGGCTCCCGGTCTCCAAGCGTACTCTGTCCATCTGGGTTGCGGACTGTATCTCTTGGGCTTATGGGGCAGCCGGACTCTCCTTAGAAAGTCGAGTCACGGCTCATTGTGTTCGGGCAAAGGCCACGTCAGTGGCTTACCTCCGCTCTGTTCCGCTGGCAGACATCTGCCGGGCCGCTACTTGGTCTTCGAGCCAGACTTTTGCGGTCCATTACTGTCTCGAGAGGGAGTCCCGTAGGGACAGTGCTTTCGGACAGGCAGTCCTCCGTAATCTCTTTGAGGTCTGAGCAACTCCTACCCTCCATCCCGGATGTGGGCTACCGGTGGGTAATAATTCAGCGAAGATTCTATCCTTCTGTGCTGCTGAGCTAGAGGGAGCTCATTTTTTGTGCTTAGGGTCTCCGGTAGCCTTGAGCTTGGGAGTCCCATAAGTGAGGACTGACTTCCTGCTTGGTCCTGGAGAAAGCGTAGTTACTCACCTGTAACAGGTGTTCTCCAGGAGCAGCAGGAATCAGTCCTCACTATCCTCCCTCCTCCCCTTGGAGTTGCAATCGTCTGCTTATGTTCTTTTTGCAAATTTTTATGCTGTCTTTTTTAGCTATGTCATCTGACTGGCTAAGATGGCACCCTCGGGCGGGAAGACGACCGCGCATGCGCGCTGCAATTCCCAAAGGCTTTCTTTGAAAGCTGGGGAAAATTGCTCCGCGGGGGCTCCGTCGGCGCCGACGTCACCCATAAGTGAGGACTGATTCCTGCTGCTCCTGGAGAACACCTGTTACAGGTGAGTAACTACGCTTTCCTGGTTGTAAGTTTTTGAGGTGAGGTTGCCAATTCTTACTGTTTGTGTTCGGTCACTTAGGTAAGAGGAAAACCAATTAAGAACTGTGGATTTTATTCCTATTTGTTTTAGCTTATTAATCATTGTTGCGTGGTGGACACTATCAAAAGCTGCAGAGATGTCAATAAATATAAGTAGAAATGCCTGTTTTGAGTTATCGATACCTCTTACCAGGGTGTCAATTAGGACTGTTAGTAGAGATTCCACCCCGTGATGGGGGCGAAACCCGTACTGTTGATCGTCTAAGGGGGCTGAATTATCAATGTATTCTTGGGTCTGAATTTGTACTACTTTTTCGATTAGTTTAGCCATAAACGGGATGCTTGATATGGGTCTGTAGGATTTAGGTGATGCTTTGTCAAGGGAGGGGTTTTTTAGGATTGGGCGAATCTGAGCATGTTTTAGTGCTGGGGATAGGTACCCATTTTTTAGCGAGAGATTTATAATGGGGGGATGAATTGTGAGAGGATGGATAGGGAGTTCTTTATCCAATTTACTGGACAAGGGTCCAGGGGTGAGGTTGTTGTATTAATGTTCGTTATTATATTCTTGAGTGCAGCATTAGATAGTGGTTGGAAGTCAGACCATTCATCTGCATAGATGGTTTGAGAAAGATGTTTAGGTTTTGGTTAGTGGGGGTGGGGCATGGTTTTGTTCATGTAGTAGTTCGCCAGGTCCTGTGGTGAGATTTCTGTAATTTCATTGCTGGAGTTGTGGGGAGTATTTGTTAGTTTTTGGGCAATTGAGAATACGTAGTTCTCTAGGTCTATTTATTGCATTGTTTAGTATTGAGACATGATAGTTTTTCTTGGCATTGTTAATTGCGTCTTTGTAGGAGTTAAGGAGAGTAGTATATAAATCTTTATTACTGGGGTTTTTACTTCTTCTCCATTTCTTCTCCATATTCACTTTAAATGTCCAAATACACCATCCAACAACTAGTGTGTTCAGCTTCATTCAGTCAATCGACACATGTAATGTTGATGTATGTAAATCCTTATAAATATCAATTGCTCCGTGAGAAAATAGCGCTACTTAGCTGGTAGAAAAGATTATGTTATTGCCAGTCCTCATTGATGTCCATAAGACTATAAAAAAAAGTAGTGCCTGAGAGAAGTAATTTATTGTTGCCCAAAGTCGCTCATAGCAGCCTCCAATGCGCTGCTGAAAGTATCTGCAACAGTCAGAAACACCCGCTTTTTCTTGACCTGTCCACGGGTTTCATTACTCTGCTTCAAAGACTCAATATTTTTCTTATCAGACTTTGGTGTATTTCATTGCAATCTTCAGCTACATTTAAAGCACAGTGCATCAAATTCCATCATAATAGAGTTGTCCTCCGTACTCATCTTAAATTCCTTCCAAAAGTGGTATCGAATTTCCATCTTAATCAGTCAGTTGTTCTTCCAACAGTTTTCCCAAGACCCATTGCCCACAAAGGGGAAGCTGCGTTGCACATGTTGGGACTGCAAGCAAGCCTTAGCCTTCTACTTGGAGCGAATGAAAGCCCATAGAAAGTTTATCCAGCTTTTTGTTTCTTTTGATCCCAGCAAGCTAGGGGCTGCCATTTCCAAATGTTCTCTTTCAATCTGGCTTAGCAGACTGCATATCCTTTTGCTTATGCACAGGCAGGCTTGAGTCAATGGTCATGTCACAGCTCACATTATCAGAGCTGTGGTTGCGTCTGTGGCCAACTTACACTCTGTCTCCATGGAAGAGATCTGCAGGGCTGCAACATGGTCTTCTGTCCACACATTCACATTTCGCTACTGTTTAGATGGGGACGCCTGACGTGACAGCAACTTCGGCCAATCTATATTCCAGAATCTGTTTGGGATTAGAATCCATTTCCATCCCCCCTATGCCCATTCTGTTCTGTCCAGGCTACCAAAAAATAAAGGAAAAGAGAGATTATCTGCTTTTGTACATAGTTATCTGCCCCTGTTGGATGTCTCGGTGTTCTCTTCCATTTTCAATAGCCTGCAGCTAGGGAGTCCCATACATGAGGACTCATTCCTGCTTGTTCACATAGAAAAGATAGTTACTCACCTGTAGCAGGTGTTCTCCGTGGACAGCAAGAATTAGTCCTCACAACCCTCCCACCTCCCCAAGGAGTTGTCTTCTGCTACAGCTATGCTATCAGACTGGTTTAAGATGGCGCTGCAGCGGCAGGTGAGAAGGAGGCACACAACTGTGGTGGAGCCTCCCAAAAGCTTCCATTATGAGCTAAGAAGTGTTCTTGCATGGACTGTATCAGAGGATGTCACCTATATATGAGGACTTATTCCTGCTGGCCACAGAGAACACTTGCTACAAGTGGGTAACTACCTTATTTATGTACATACTTGCAAACTTTATATGCGTTTATTTACACCTACGTTCTTTTTTATTTTTTTAAACTGTTTATTATTATAGAAATACAGCTACAACAGAACAGAAACATTATAGCGATAGCAAACAAGAGAAAAGGAAGTGTCCTATGTATTGACCTAAGTGAGTAAACAAAATTCATAAAACAGAACATACTGCAAAATTACACAGAGAACAAATATAATATACCACAGCAGCCAAATACAAGAAAAAGAGAAAATAAGAGCTGCACTATACCATCTCCCCACCAATGTAGTAACACATATAAAACGAAAGCCACTAACAAGGCACAGAACATGACATATAACAAAAACCTCGCCCCGCCTCACCCCGACTCGTCCTGCCCCAAAGCTCTGATGATCCACAACCAAAAATGGGAGGTAGATAGCTTTTAATAGTGGCATTAGTACTAGTACAGACTACTATCATCCGAGGGAATCTGGACTGTCTGGTCTTATAAATACTGTGACTCTTCTAGACCCCTCTACTGCAAGTTAACAGTAAGTAGTGCTTTGAGGCAGATATTCTGTGATCAATACAGTACAATGAAAGCTTACTTATCAGTAAAATCCATATAAAGAGCCCAGATTTCCTGAAAGGATAGGCTTTCTTCTTGCAAAAGAAAGGTTAACTTTTCCATAACTAAAATGTTGGAGACTTTTTTCAACCATTCTCTCTTCGCCGGGGGCCCCTGGTCTCTCCAGTGCCGAGCCACCACACTTCGAACTGCTATTAACGGGCATTTAAAAAGATGAGCAGTAGCACTGCAGGCAGGCCAGGAGTTCTCCTCTCCAAGAACTAACACCTCATAACAAAATGATAGGGCGATCCCCATTATAGCCTGAATGGTCCTATTGACCTTCACCCATAGAGTCTGGATCATCATATAGTCCCTATCACATGTTACCGCGCAGTAATAATAATGGGTGATTTCAATTACCCCGGTATCGACTGGGTCAGTGTCACGGCAGGACATGCTAGGGAGATAAAGTTCCTAGATGAAATAAATGACTGCTTCTTGGAGCAGCTGGTTCATGAACCGACCAGAGGGGAAGCCATATTAGACCTAGTCCTTAGTGGAACACCAGATCTAGTGCAAGAGATAAGGTTTTTGGGGCCACTTGGCAATAGTGATCATAGCATGATTGCCTTTGATTTAATTAGTGGAGGAGGGATAGTAAGGAAATCCACAGTACTACCTTTTAACTTTCGAAAGGGAGACTATGATAAAATGAGGAAAATAGTAAAGAAAAAACTAAAAGGAGCAGTTGCAAAGGTTAAAGACTTACATCAAGCTTGGGTGTTGTTAAAAAATACTATCTTGGAAGCCCAGACCAGCTGTATTCCATGCTTTAAGAAAAGTGGAAGGAAGTTCAAAAAACTGCCAGCATGTTTAAAGGTGAGGTCAGAGAGGTTGCCAAAAAAGCATCTTTCAGGAAATGGAAAAAAGCCAAACGACGAAACTTGGAAACAGCACAAGCACTGGCAAGTCAAATGCAAGGCATTGATAAGGCAGGCAAAGGGAGAATTTGAGAAGAAGCTTGCTGCGGAAGCAAAATCGCGAAATAAAGACTTTTTCAAGTACATTCGTAGCAAAAAACCTGTGAGAGAGTCAGTTGGTCCATTAGATAATAGAGGGGTTAAAGGGGCACTAAGAGGCGACAAGGCGATAGCGGAGAGACTGAATGAATTCTTTGCTTCGGTCTTTACTGAGGAAGATGTAGGGATGTTACCCATGACTGAAGTGGTATTTAAAGGTGTGGAAGAATTGAAGGAAATAGTGATACATTGGGAAGATGTATTACAACTATTAGATAAACTGAAGAGTAGCAAATCACATGGGCCGGATGGCATACATCCAAGGGTGTTGAAAGAACTGAAATATGAGATTGCAGACCTGCTATTAGTAATCTGTGAACTATCATTAAAATCATCTCTAATACCTGAAGATTGGAGGATCGCCAATGTAACATCAATTTTTAAAAAGGGTTCCAGGGGTGATCCGGGAAACTACAGACCGGTGAGCCTGATGTCAGTACCGGGAAAAATGGTAGAAACCATCATAAAGAATAAAATTACTCAGCATGTAGATAGTCATGGCCTAATGGGAGACAGCCAACATGGCTTTAGACAAGGAAGATCTTGTCTTACTAATCTGTTATGGTTTTTTGAAGGAGTGAATAAACAGGTGGACAAAGGTGAGTCAGTTGATATAGTGTATCTGGACTTTCAAAAAGCCTTTGACAAGGTCCCTCATCAGAGACGTTTGGCAAAACTAAAGAGTCATGAGATAGGAGGCAGTGTGCTATTGTGGATCAGGAACTGGTTAAAAGATAGAAAGCAGAGGGTAGGGCTAAATGGCCAATTTTCCCAATGGAGAAAGCTGAATAGTGGTGTACCCCAGGGATCTGTGCTGGGTCCGCTGCTTTTTGACATATTCATAAATGACCTGGAAAAGGGAATAACGAGTGAGGTTATCAAATTTGCAGATGACACAAAACTATTTAAAGTTGTTAAAACCCATGAGGATTGTGGAAATTTGCAAGAGGATCTTGATAAATCAGAAGAATGGGCATCGAAATGGCAGATGAAATTTAATGTGGACAAGTGCAAAGTTATGCACCTAGGGAAGAACAACCCAAACTATGGTTACACGATGCAAGGTTCCACATTAGGAACCACCACCCAGGAAAAAGACTTAGGCATCATTGTGGATACCATGTTAAAACCCTCGGCCCAGTGTGCAGCGGCGGCCAAGAGGGCGAATTAGAATGCTAGGTATCATAAGGAAAGAAATGGAAAATAAAACAAAAGACATTATAAGGCCTGTATATCGTTCCATGGTGAGACCGCACCTTGAATATTGTGTGCAATTCTGGTCGCCGTATCTTAAAAAGGATATAGCGATTTTAGAAAAGGTTCAGAGAAGAGCCACCAAAATGGTAAAGGGGATGGAAGGATACTCTTATGAAGAAAGGCTAAAAAGGTTAGGGCTCTTTAACCTGGAAAAGAGACGGCTGAGGGGAGATATGATAGAAGTCTATAAATTAATGAACGGAGTGGAACAGGTAAACGTAGATCGATTGTTTACATTATCAGAATATAGAAAGACTAGGGGACATGCAATGAAGCTACAGGGTAAACTATTTAAGACTAATAAAAGAAAATATTTTTTCACTCAACATGTAATCAAAATGTGGAATTTGTTACCGGAGGATGTAGTAAAGGCTGTTAGTGTAGCTGGGTTTAAAAAAGGTTTGGACAAGTTCCTGGAGGGGAAAGGTTGATAAACCATTAGAAGGGACCCAGTATATCAATGCTTGACCCAGTACAAGCATTGTGGAACCTGTGTCTTTTGGGGAAACTGCTAGGTACTTATGACCTAGATTGGCCACTGTTGGAAACAGAATACTGGGCCTGATGGACCTTGGTCTGACCCAGTATGGCATATCTTATGTTCTTATGTGATCAAAGTTGGCATAACACCCACATCCCCGCAAGCAGACTGACTCCATCTCACTATCTGTGCCAGGAACATGTAGAACCTCAGCAAAAATTTAATTTGAACTGCTACTAGGTTAAGTGATATGTATATCGTATGTGTATACAAGAATATGCGGTACCCAAAGTCTTCCTCTTTCCCTCCCCAATATAGTCTCCCAAACCTTCTGATAATGCGGAGGTTTATTATATTTAAGAGCCGTTGGTGTCTTGTATAATTTAGAGATAACATATCCGTCCTGCTTATCTTGATACAAAATTTGCTCTTCCCCAAGCAGGGATCTACAAAATATATTACACTCAGCAAACTCAGTCACAAAGTGCTGGAGCTGAAAGTATTGAAAGCATGAACTTGTCTGACCAAGCTTCTTTTGTTACAAGTACCTTCCCTCAAATATGTCCGAGAAGCACACGGCGCCAGTACCCTGTGCCTCCCCCAAAACCTGTTACCCATATTCTAATAAAGCAGTAAGTAATTAGGGGCGTATAAGGGGAAGTACTTGCTAACTTGAGCATCTGAGTCCAACATCTCTGTAGCACTTACAAAAAAGGATGGGTGTTCCCTCTAACAAGAGCAGTGGGGTTAAAGACATACAGAAAAGCATCTAAAGGTACGGGTTCCATCCAAGCAGCTGTGAGTGTGTCCCAAGCTGGTTGAACCCCACAGAGCTCCAATATCAGACCGCTCAGACAAGCACTCCAATAATAAACTAAACCATTTTCTTAGGGGCAGACAATCTATCTGTTGCCATTCTGGGCGTCTTCCCGTGCCAAATATAATTGACCAGGACTTTCTGCACCTCCCTAAAGAAAGACCCTGGTTAACAGGATTGGAAGGCTCATGAAAAGAAATATGAACCAAGTCACTATTAGCATTTTTACCACATTCATTCTCCCCAAGCAGGATACCGTCTGATCCTGCCACTGTTGTAAGTCCATTCTGATAGCACTCAAGAAGCCTTCATAAATTCAAGCTATCTAGCTGCAAGGGATCCTTAGCGATAACACTACCTAAATAATGGACGTCGTCACCACCACAGACCCTTAAGTTACTGGTCCCCCCTCCCCCCAGTCTATATGATCTACAAGGTAGTAGGGCCAATTTCTGAAAATTAACAGTATAGCCAAAGAGGACTCTGAATACCCCAATCTCTCATAAGTGTACAGACAAAGAGGTCTCGGGATGCCTTACATAAATGAGTCATGCAATGAAAAACCCCAAAGTGATTATGTTAATATCCCATTAAAAAGAAAATCACCAAAAATGCAAGTACTCCTAAATCTATGTATAAATGTTATTGGTTTTTTGTCAGATAGTTCAGGAGAAAAGATTTTTCACTCTCAAATGCTGACAATATCCATTTTAATCAATAAAAGCTTTCAATACCAAATTCACACTTATCTTATAAAAGCCACAGCTTTTTGAAAATATGTAACGAAGGTAGCCCAAATCAAATCCAAAGGACTGGTTCCAAATACAAGGATATAACATAGCCCTGACTATCTCTTATCCCAATAATATCCACCATCTCACGACGTCTGCAGGCTAAAGGCTCAGTGGCTAAGGCAAATAGTAGTAGGGACATGGGGCACCCCTGTCTGTTGCCTCGTCCCAGAGCAAAATAGGTTGAAAGATGACCATTGACTAATATAGCTGCTATGAGTGAGCTGTAGATAATTCATATCCAATTACAAAAGTTAACCACAAAACCAAAGTTTTCAAGGATGGAGAATTTTATCGAAAGCTTTCTCTGCCTCCAATGACACAATTGCATAGTTCCCCTCTAATCCCTGCAGGGCCTGGATAATATTTACACATTGTCAACTCCCTATCTACCCTTAATGAATCCAGTTTGATCCGGATGCCCCAGACCCTGTAACATTTTCCAACCTAAAACTTAGAACCTTCACCAGGATTTTATAATAAATGTTCAGTTGTGAAATTGGACGATAGCTACTGCAGAGGAGGGGCTCCTTCCCCTCTTTGTGAATGACTGTGATTGAGGCCTCAGAGAAGGATTTAGGGAGTGTTTGTCATGGCAGCAAGTCATTGAAGACATGACAATTGACATGACATTTGAAGACTTCACCCCTATTCTGGTAGAATGGTTCCTGAAACCACTTGTATAATTCAGCTGGCAGGTGATGAGGGCCAGCTGCCTTATTACTTTTAAGTGGGGATATAGCCTTGCCGACCTCTTCCGGACTGAAGGGTCTATCAAGTGACTGCATCAATGTGTCGGTCAGTTTCGGTAGGTTTCATTGCCTACGCCATTCCTCTATCTGAGACTGGGATCTAGACAGCTGGGAGATGTAGAAATCCGCAAAACACTCCGCCACCTTAGTAGATAGTAAAGTTATATTTCCTTTATCATCCTTTATCTGATGAATGTGCTTTTTAACATGAATTTTCTTCAACTGCCATAAAAACAATTTGTTAGCCTTATCAGAATGATCATAGAAATGTCGCTTAGTCCTCTCCATTGCCTGAACTGTCTATTCTAGAGTTAGAGTTCAGTTCTTTGAGGACCAAGAGCAGCTTCATTAGTGTATCTTCTTCCCCCTTCATCTTGTGGAGGTGCTCCTATCTAGCTCAGAGTATAAGGCCTCATATTTCATTATTTTTTGTTTTTTACATGCGGCCAATAAAGAAGTGATATGCCCCCTCAGTTCCTCAGTGGAAGATAATTCTTAATACATGTTGTGCAGGGTGCTTAGGATCAATATATTTAAGTGATTTAGAAATAAGCTTAAAAATTAATCCTTTATGGATTTTCAGTAACAAATTCCCACAAATGGCCCGGAGACCCATCAGGTACTTGGTTAAAATGTAGAAACTCCTCCCAGCTCTCCCTCAGTTGCTACACATAGACAGAATCCTTCAACAGCAGCAGATTCATAGGCCAGCAGCAGGGGCTCCTATCCGGATATGCTTATTGAAAGGTCAAAGATAGCATAGCATGGTCTGAAATAGTAATATTGTGGATGGTACAGTCCTGTATGCCTGCCTTGACTGAAGGAGAGATGAACCAAAAGTCAATGCGGGAATACGAGTATGTCTGGTGAACCACCAAGTAACATGTATAGTCCCGCTCTCCGGGATGTAACCAGTGCCAAAGATCTACCAAACCTAACTGATCCATCCATTTCTGGAGGTCTCTAGCCCCCATGCGGTTTGTTAACTTATTCTCAGATCTGCCCGATGATAGGAGGGTACAGTTGAAGTTCTCCGCTAGGTATACCACACCTCCATTTCCTCATTAGCCTGCTAAAGAAAGAATGAAAGAAGATGCCCACCTGTAAATTGGGGACATAGATATTTGCCAGAGTCACCTTAGTAGTCCCCATCAGTCCCATACGGATTAGTTAATGTTCCTGTTTATCAGCAATTTGCTTGGTCAGAATAGCTACTTTACGCTTGTGCACTTTAAAGTGTGCAAAGTAAATATTTTCCTGCTCCTTAACTTGCAATTTCAGATGTTCTTCCGCTGTTAAGTGTATTTCTTGCAAGAAAAACAGGTCAGCCCTCCACCTCTGTAGTTGTGCTAGGACCCTCTGCCTCTTAACAGGACAAGCCCGATATTCCACGACTCCAATTTAGCCATAGTCCCCATTAAGCTGCTTAATGTACATTCAGTTTATACTCCCTTGCACATAGTAGCTCGAGGTAAAGATAGACCCCGTCCCTCCCCCTCCCCAGCCTACCCGTCCCCCTTCTAGAGTAGGCAAAGAGCCCCTCCACCCAAGAGACACTCCCAATTCAGTTCTCTTTCCATGTCCATGCTTCACCTCTTGCCCATGAATATAATCCAAATGCATAACCTAGCCCTAAAACCCACAGGAGAAGAAGAGAGCTGAGAATCTACAAAATAGATGCAATCTAAAGACCCGGAATAGAGATGCTGCAAAAAGAGAGCATAAAAACACCTGCAAGGAAACAGAAAGAGCACAGTTGGACTTAAAGCACCCCACCACCCTGGGGTTGCAGTCTACAACCACTCCACAAGCGACTTCAGTGCCCCATTCAGGTACACCTAACTTCTAAATAGATGCCTACTTTGCCTCTTAAACTAGACACCCCCTTATAAAATTATCTTCTAAGTACTTATGTGCCGCATTTCTTCAGGGTCTTAATTCACAGTGGCAGTATAGATATCATCCATGCTTTGAGGTAAATCAGTAGTATGCAAAAAGTGGGAAGTATTGCAAGTTAAGGGGAAGGTTGGAGAAATATGGTAGTTGTGGTACAGAATGCAGAGTTAAAAAAAAATTTGCTAGACGTATTTACCACTGAACAGTTAAGCAAGCACGTGGTAAAAAAATAAATAAATAAGGGTGGTATTTTTGAAATGTTCTGTAGACGACATGGGTTGCCCTTCCTCAGATTGTCATTGTTTTCTGTGTTTTACCTTGCCAGGCAATTTTATTCCACTTGTTGGCTTAGGCCTGAAAGAAATCTTCATAACAAAAGAGCATCTCTACCACTTTTTTCATTAGTGGGAGATCCTCCTGCACCTTTAAGTAGTTCTTTTCATTTTGTTGGAGAGTTGTTCACAGTACATTCCCTGATAATGATACAATACATAAGACTTCAATTTTAATTTAATTTGATATTTATTGTCCATTTAGCTAGCAACCCAGTCCAAGGACAATTACAATACCAGCATCAATAAAATTGGCATAAAATAATACAGTAGATACAAGCTTCATAAATACAATAAAATACCAGAAAAATGAAAAATAAATATAATTTTAAAAATCACGACAAAAATGTAGCTATACATATTTCTGATTGCCTAATAATTGCCTAGAAAATCAGGTCTTCAATTACTTTCTAAAAGAGAAACAAGTTGGCTCCAGGAATAAATTAGTAGTTAGAGCAGTGGGCTGTGAACCAGGGAAGCTAGGGTTCAATTTGCACTTTGCTCCCTTTAACATTTGGCAAGTCACTTTCCTGTTCGGTAATCCAGTTTAGTCCTCCACAATCGGGTAGTGCCCCTCCTCCTGCAGCCTGGAGACTGGACCAATCAAGTCTTCTGTAGTATATATGCAGACGGAGCTCCCAGAAGCCCCCAGTGTGTCCAGTCTCCTTGCAGCTTGAGGACTTCTGTGCCCTTTCTGGGCACACTAAGTGACACTTGAAGGAGCAACACTAGTTAGTTAGTTCTTTTGGGGTTTTGTTTTTGGTCCTTTATTTACCATTTATTTACCATTTATTTGCTAGGTAGCTGTATCTTTAAAAAAAAAAAAAAAAAAAAAAAGCATTGCACAGGGGACATCCTGGGGGAAGCCAGACCTGCTTGGGCTCCTGCCTTCCTGCCTGGGAATTTCTGAACCCTGGGTTGAGCTCTCCCCTAGGCTGTACGGGGAAGAGCCATACCTGATTCAGCATTGCCTGTCACTTGGAGAAGTTGGCTGAGTTCCTTGCTGTTTCCTGAGCTGGTAGGAATTTTCCTTGCTTTAACCTTTCAGCTCCCTGTTTGTTTGCATTGTCAGAGGCTCTGTCGGCTCCCCTGGCTCCCAAATTGCACTTTTTCCTGATTTTTTTCGCTTGCCCTGTATTAGAGGGTCGTTTTCTTTCTTTTCCATATTATTTGGTTACCTTTGTATTTTCGCGCCCTTTTTTACCGCGGGTGAAAAAGTGCGGCGGCCATTTTGAATTTCTAAAGTGTGCTTTTTAAAGGCACTTTTTAACACTTGTGCACGGGTTCCCCTTGCATTTTTCTGGTTTCTTTTGCTGGCAATTTTGCTCAGGGCACCCCTAGGATTCTGGGGAGTGTTTTGTTGTCTGTAAAAAAGAAAAAAAAAAAAAAACCGTTTTAAATTTCAGTCTGTACTGTTTTACATAGGGTTGGTCCCTTTGGTGTGGGCTTCCCTGGTTCTGTTCCATTCTTTCCCGCTGAGCGGAGGTTGCCTTAGCATGTATGCCAAACCCCAATACGTGATTTGCGGGTCCCGCAGAGGTGCAGTGACTGACTCTGGCATCTGCAGGGGCTGCACCTCAGTTTCTTCAGACCTGGAATGTCTTTCTCCCACTGCTGTCTGTAGCTCTGTGGTAACTCGATTGATTTTTCTTGATTTTTCAGCGATTTTAGGCATTTCTCTCATGCCTGCAACCCTCCCACCTTCTCCTTTGACTTTTTAAGTTAATTCCTTAGTTTTTGGGGGTTTTAATTCACTCTTTTTGTGTTTTATTTTTGCTGGCGGCCATTTTGAATAGCTAATGAGCCTCGGTTTTGGGCGGGAAGCCAGATTGCTTCTCTGCTGGCTTCTCACAGCTATATTGCTGTTTCAGTTTTTTTCCACAACACTTGCTAGCTGTCAGTTGTGCAGAGGTTACTTTTTTCTCTGCCTATGTATGAACATAAGGGATAAAAAGTACAGAAGACATGGATAGAGAACAGTATGCAATTCAGAGCCACAGTACAATGCTGAGTCACTGACGAAGGGTGCAGGGCTCATGGGTTACATTCCCCACTGTGCCCAACAAAGAAGGCTGGCTGAGGCATTACCTATTATGGGAAATATTGTTGAATGCCTGTTCCTGCGGGACGCAGTTATTTGTTTTTAGTTCTCCCTGTGCCTTATTCCGGTTACGCTGCATAGGCTGTCAGACGAGACACAGGGACCTCATGCATCCGCTCTGCTCTTCCCCCAGCATCTTGCTTCCCCAGATGACCTTGGGAACTCCGGAGCTTGGCTTCAGGGGAGCTCTCCATTGGCTTTACGCTGCACTGAGTCTTTACCACGAGAGTTTGGATACCTCCAGGAAGTTCAGGTATCATTTTTTGTATGAAAACTGTGAGTACTCTGTTTTTGTTTTTTCTTCCTCGCCTCAGCTGCTCTGGGATGATTTCAGCTGTATCCGGACCGGCTGCCTCTGAGTTTTGAAGTTCCTATTTTAAATTTTTAGTCCCCAAACTGCAGCCGGGTTACTTTGTACGTCCTACTGATTATTGTACCTGTCTTATTCAATATACCATTTGGTTGAGGTTTTAAGTCAGTGTTTTGGATCCTGTCTGTTTTGGGCTCGGCCTAATTAAGCATGCTCACTGTAATTTTCCTACGGCTGGATTGCGCTTCTACATCCCTTCCCAGAAACACCTTTCAGCCCCTACCATGGAGGTCTGAATGGCAGCGGAGGGATCCCGCTCTAATTTCCCTACTTTCAGTTACTGTAATTGCCTTACCCTGTCTTTGAAAGTTTCTCTATGCCAGCACAGTGAATGACTGCCAGTTCCCTTCTCAGTTCTGTGAATACCTGGCAGTTTTTCGGTACCAGCGGCTGTTTTGTTTTTCTCTTCAGTGTTTCTTTTTAGAGGAAACAGCTCTAAACAGCAGTTTCCACACATTTAATCATGCTGTGGAGGCACGTGGAGTCTCACAATCCGTTTCTTGAAGAGTCTTGGGTTTCCCTGAGCCTTCCTTGCTTTTTGTTTTCAATGCAAAAAAAAAAATAAATAAATAAATAAATAAAACCCCACACAAGAAGAGGAAAGGTGGTTTAAGTCTCTACAATGCCTTTTTCTCTGGCTGTATTATAGCTGAAATGTACTCAGCCGAAGGGTACATTAATAGCTTGCTTGTGTTCCACCTGCACGCTGCATCCCGGAGGTTTTCCCCATGCCCACTGCGTTGCTAGCTGGGTCCCTCAGCACCTTATCTCCCCCCTCCTCAGAGCCCCTGCTGCAGGATCTTCCACAGCCGCTGAAGACCACATTACACATTCCCATCCGGCTGTCTCATCAACGGTTTTCTCCGCTTCGCTCTTCCGTGGGGCCCCGTCCAATTTCCGGCCATGCCGTTTGGTCTCGCCACGGCCCCCCGCACCTTCACAAACGTGATGGTAGTGGTCGCGGCGGCCTTGTGCAAAGAGGGCGTCCTGGTCCATCCGTATCTCGACGACTGGTTGATTCGGGCAAAGTCCAGTCGGGAGCGTGTGCACGTCACGAGCAGGGTGGTGGCTCTGCTGCGGTCCCTCGGCTGGGTGGTGAAAGAATGCAAGAGTTGTCTGTGCCCGACGCAGGATCTCGAGTATCTGGGAGTGCGCCTCGACACAGCACGGTGCTTGGTGTGCCTGCCGGAGCGCCGCATTCGGTCTTGGTCCGACTCTTCAAGGGGATGCCCGCTCCGTCTGCATGGTGGTACCTGCAGCTCCTCGGTACGATGGCAGCAACCTTGGAGGTGGTGCCCTGGGCGCGCTTCCACATGCGCCCGCTGCAGAGTGCTCTGCTGCGCCGTTGGTCCAACCAGTTCGACTCGTTGAACAGGAGATTGCCTTGCTCAAGGGCGGTTCGCCGTTCACTCCGGTGGTGGCTCTCCTCCGAGAACCTGACGCAGGGATTCCCTGGAGCCTCCACTTTGGGTTCCGTTCACAACGGATGCCAGCTTAACCGGCTGGGGGGCTCCCTGCGAGACCCGCTTCGCTCAAGGGGAATGGTCTCCCCTGGAGACTTCTTGGTCGATCAATCCGCCTCGAATTACGGGCGGTGCGGCTAGCCCTCTTGGCCCTCGAAGCCCTAGTTCTCGACCGGCTGGTGCGAGTCCTCTCGGACAAGGCGACCAGCGTAGCTTACATCAATCGCCAAGGGGGCACCGGCAGCGTGGCCCTGGATTCAGAAGCGACGGCCTTGGTCAATTGGGTGCAGTCTCGTCTTCTGGCTATCCCGGCAGCGCATATTGCAGGCGCAGACAATGGTCAGGCCGATTTTCTCAGCAGAGTGCGGGTGGACCCCGGAGGGTGGCAGCTAAGCCCGCAAGTTTACGCGCAAATAGTTCGTCGGTGGGGGCCGCCCATCATGGATCTCATGGCGACATTTCAATCGGCCAGGACAGGACGCTTCTTCAGCAGGCGAAGGGAGCGCATGTCCGAGGGGCTCAACGCTCTCATTCAGCCGTGGCCAACGTCCGGTCTTCTTTATGTCTTTCCTCCGTGGGCTCTGATCGGCCGGGTCGTTCAGCGCATCGAGGGCCATCGGGGTCGAGTGTTCCTGGTGGCCCTGGATTGGCCTCGGAGGCCCCGGTATGCCGATCTGGTCCGGTTGCGCGACGGCATTCCTTGGCTCCGGTCCGCGCGGTCGGATCTTCTTCTTCAGGGTCCCTTGCGGATGCCCCACGTGGGTCGATTCTCGCTTACGGTTTGGCCATTGAGAGGGCTCGGCTGAAAAAGATGGGTTACTCCCCCGCGGTGATTTCTACCCTACGGCGGGCGAGGAAAAAGTCCACTTCTCTTACTTACGTTCGGATTTGGGGGATCTTTGAAGACTGGTGCTCCCGGCGTGGAGTCCGGGCGGCGACGGTTTCCGTTTCCGTCGTTTTAAGTTTCTTCAGGATGCTTTTGATAAGGGCCTTGCGGCTAGTTCCCTGAAAGTCCGGTTGGCGGCTATCTCTTGTTATCGAGGCAAAGTTTTAGGCCGTCTCCTCGGTTCTTATCCGGACGTATGTCGTTTTGTTACGGCTGTTGTTCATTTGCGGCCCTCCCGCAGGATTTTTGTTCCTCCGTGGGACTTGAATCTAGTGCCGCGGGCCCTGGTTCGTGAACCTTTTGAACCCCTGAGTAGGGCGTCTCTGAAAGATCTTACGCTGAAGACGGTTTTTCTTGTAGCCGTCTGTTCGGCACGGCGTATTTCAGATCTACATGCGTTGTCCTGCCGAGAACCTTTTTTGTCTTTTTCCCCGGTCTCTTCCTTTTTGCCAATGGTGGTTTCTCCTATTCATGTGAATCAGGCAGTGTTTCTTCCAGTTCTTTCTTCGCACTCTGTCGGGTCGGCGGACAAAAGTCTTCACCGTCTCGATGTGGGTTGTGCACTTCGTCGTTATTTGAAGGCTACCGAATTTTTTAGGAAGGCTGACCGGCTATTCGTGCTCTTCGGTGGTGCACGTAAAGGGGAAGCGGTGGCTAAGGCCTCCATTGCAAGATGGCTCAAGGAAGCGTTCGCGTCTGCGTATCTGTTGCAGCAGCGGTCTATTCCGGAGGGGCTACTGGCTCATTCCACTAGGGCTCAGGCGACCTCTTGGGCGGAGTATAGCCTAGTTCCACCAGCAGATATCTGTAAGGCGGCCGCTGGTCGTCTCTGCATGCTTTCAGTAAACACTATCGTTTAGATGTGTCAGCGGCTCGGGATTCCTATTTTGTTCGGCGGTTCGGCGCGCCGGATGGTAAGGTCCCGCCCGGTCTTGACTGCTCTGTTACATCCCGATTGTGGAGGACTAAACTGGATTACCGAACAGGAAATGGAAATTACACTAACCTGGTAATTGTAGTTCCTGGAGGGTCCAGTTTAGTCCTCCTTCCCTCCCGACTATCTGATATAATCGGCGCGCTTTCCGAACGGTGGATCATAAGACGGTTCCTCTTGCCGTTCGAACCTTTTTTTTGCAGCCGCGTTTTTGGCTATGGCTCTTTCTTTCTCAGGTGTTCAGTCAGCTCCTGAGATTTCTGATACGGAGCTGTGTTTTGATTTCTGGGGCGTCTGTTCCAGCGCAATACAGTGTTCTGACTTCCTCGTTTGGGGAGAAAGTTGGATATGTTTGTGGGGGGAAACAAATTGTTCCTTAATTATGTCATTTTCATTATGTCATTTTGTATATTAATCTAATGTGTTGCTTCGTTAAGTATGCTTTGTTACTAGTACACTGGGGGCTTCTGGGAGCTCCGTCTGCATATATACTACAGAAGACTTGATTGGTCCAGTCTCCAGGCTGCAGGAGGAGGGGCACTACCCGATTGTGGAGGACTAAACTGGACCCTCCAGGAACTACAATTACCAGGTTAGTGTAATTTCCATTTACCATGTATTGCCTCAACTTAAATCAGAGGTTCCCATCCTTTTTTGTTGTGTGGATCCCTTATAAACTTCCAAAAAGTTTAACGACCCCCAGTTATTTATTTTAAAACATTTTTTGACTTCCGTATGCATATAGTATTTGAGGTGGTGTACAACAAATAAAACATCATAAAAACAAACCTCAGCAAGACATCCAAACCACCCAAGAATAAAATAAACAAAATTAAAATAAACTGCTGCTGCCAACTGCTACCCTCCCGGATCACCATCCCACCTTACACCAACACCTTACTACTCTTGCCAGACTCCTTTCCCTCAGCGCCAAACCCATTCTCATTAGCTTTTTACCTCCCTTTCTCTTCCTGTTTTCACCAGTCTTTCTCTCCTCACCTCCAGCTAGTTTCCACCAGTCTCACTCTCTCACTACCCCCAGCCAGTTTCCTCTAGTCTCTCTCTCTCCTCCTCCCAGCTAATCCCTACTAGCCTCTTTTCTGTGTCCTGTGTATGCCTTGTAATGGTATCACAGACCACAGGTTGGGAACCAGCAACTATGATTGCATGCAGAGAAAAACCTACTGTACCTGAACTGTGACTTGCTTTGAGCTACCAGTGGAAAATGTGTGGGAGAAACTTATGGTGCCCTTCCTTAAACCATATCCTCCTGCCAAAAAATAAACCTTAAGTAATTGAGCAAAGGTAATGCCAGGCATAGCTCTTGCAAGGACCATAGATTCCTCAGTGGAACATATTTCTTAATATATGTTGTGCAGGGTGCTTAAGATCAATATATTTAAATGATTTAGAAATAAGTTTAAAAATTAATCTTTTATGGATTTTCAGTAACTAATTCTGTGTAAACATGACAACAGTATAGCTGAACGTACCCTCTCTGACTGGAGTATTAAAATTATTAATTTACTGGACAGTGTGTTGCCTTTTTCTATGGAAAGGAAACTCTAGAGCAAGAGATTATGATGAGGCTCTTGGGGTAAGCTCAGGAGCAACATCATAAATGTATTTTATTTTCACAGAAAAAGTGGTATATATGTGGAACACCATCCTGAAGTAGAGAAAGCGTATGTTTTGAAATGTTTATATAAAGCGCCCTACTCAAACAATTCAGGAACTAATTTTGGGGCTATCAGAAAGTGTGATAAAGTGGGTGATATGAAACATTAAAAATTCTAGCAGGCTGTGACAATAGAATTTAACTAATCTCAGGCTGCAAGTGTAATAAAAACTGGAAGTCCTAGTAGAAATTTAGGTGCCTGTATAACCAAGTTTGTCTGATGGGCTGCACAGGAGACCTAGGAAGCTGGATGTTTTAACAATAGCTATGCTAGTGTTGACAGCAATTGATATTACCAAATTGTGTGTACAACCATTGGAGGAGTGCTGGGTATGAACTAAGTGAGAGATTTAGTATGCTCATCTTCCTAAAAAAGTGGTTCTCAACCCAATCCATGAGACACACCTAGTCAATCAGGTTTTCAGGATAACCACAATGAGTATTCATGAAATAGATCTGCATGCACTGCCTCCATTGTATGAAAATCTATATTGTGCATATTTATTGTGGTTATCCTGAAAACCTTACTGGCTAGGTGTGTACCAAGGACTGGGTTGAGAACCCTGTACCTAAGATGGAGTACATATGAAGAAGATGGCAAAACCTGGCTTGGATAAGGAGAGAGAACTTTAAAATGGGCATGCTGTATGGTTGACAAGGTGCATCCTTAGAGTGTGGACAGGAATACTGTAAATGGGAAGATTGGATAGGCCAATTGCTATCTTCTTGCCATCATCTATTGTGTTACTTTTGTATCTGCATAATCATAATCTTGGCTATAAAATCATGATGTCTTCACAATAGGAGCAGTGAATATAATTGCCCATACAATCTCTAATCCAAGAAACCCTGGCAATGCTGATTTCAGCTTTTCATTCCTCCTTTCTGTAGTTCTGTCTTTGCTGAGTTGTACTTTGTGTTGTGCAGGAGTATACATGAGCGGGAAGGAGCTTCGTCAGTGCATGCTGCCGAAGTCAACACCTCTACAGGAAAAACTAGCCGTTTTCAGGGAGACACTTCTGCCACGACACCCTCCTATTTTTCATGAATGGTTCTTGAGAACATTTCCTGATCCAACTTCTTGGTCAGTATTCTGTTACAGTGACACTGTTCCATCATTTTTAAGGTAACATGACCATGACAACCTCATCTTAATATAAGTAGGCTCACTTTCTGCCTTCGGAGAACCAACCCTGTCTGTCACTGATGGGTGTAAATGGCAGCAAAAGCTTCCGTTTGCTCTGTAGAGATGCAGGAGATGGGTTTTCTTGCAAGGTCCACTTGTTGGGCCACGACTAGCAATCACATGGGCAATGTTAGAGCAATAAGTTAGTGTCACACGTGATATAAACATATGATTAAATGATGCCTTCACTGGGCAGAGTATGAGACTCATGTGGTTATAGTTGCTGTGTAAAAGCTGATGATAAATGCGAGATTTATTGTCCCTGCAATCTTTATTTTGTCTTGATCAAATTAGAAGAGAGATTCTATTTTTCAGAGGAAATGATTCAATTTTTTGCAGTGTTAGTCTTTACATTTGGCCTTACTTTAAGTGATGTTTGTCTCTCTACATTGTTTTAGGTATAATAGCAGATCCGCCTACTGCCGGTCCACTGCTGTGATGTCAATGGTTGGTTATATCTTGGGCCTTGGAGACCGACATGGAGAAAATATTCTCTTTGATTCTTTTACTGGAGAATGTGTGCATGTGGATTTTAACTGCCTCTTCAATAAGGTTTGCAGAAGAAATATCTTTTAGTACAGACCTAGACAAATTTTCTTGGAATCTAGGAGCTAACTTAAACATTTAGGAGACAGCCACTGAGACGTCTGTCATGTTGCCTCTCCTGCACCCCCCTCCCTAAAAGGTGTATCACAGCTTCGTTTTTTTAAGGGCCTGATTTACTGTTTTCCCATTTTTTATGAGAAAAAAGAAATAAATCAGGCTCTTAGCATGCCATTACACCTCTCACCGCCCTCAATGAGTATGTTGCCAGTGGCATATTGCTGACCCTTTATAGCTGCACTTGAGGCAACTTCCTTCTTTGCTTCACATATCACCATGGTCTAGTAATTCAAGAAGCAAAAACAAAAATCTCTCACAACCTCTGTGCCCTGCCTTTACCCACACACTCTCTCTCTCTCATAGCGCCTTGCTCCAAGCCATCGCCCAGTGTCTCTCGCTCAAAACTCCCCCGCCATCAACCAGTGTCTCTCTTGCTCTCATTTCCTCCCTCAGCCATCACGTGATGTCTCTTTCTGTTGTCCTTCCCAGTCATCAACCAGTGTATATCTCTCTACATTTACGCCACTAGTCATAACCTGTTCCTCCTCATCCCTCCAGTCCAGATACTTTATTTATTCTTTATTATTCTTTATTCTTTATTTGCAACATTTGATATACCGCCCATTACTGAAGTATTAAAGCTGTGTACAACAGAAAATTTGGGCTGCGGGAAAGTACAGAAGGAAACTTGGGAGTTATGCCTTATCACCAGCAGATGAAGACTGAGAACCACTGATTTTGATGATGTCACTCTATAAGGAATCTGTGCAGATCTGGCCATACCAATATTTCTCAGTCTCCAGCAGATGGTGATGAGCTTCTGTGCAGTCTGGACTTCACTGTAGTACAAATTCATAAAAAAAAATATATATATAAAGTTCAATTTGGAGAGAAGGAAATGTACTGCTCCGCTGAGGACCCTTGTTGATTGCAGCAGTCGTGGGCCATGGGGTGCCGAACCCGGTGGTCCGGGTCTCTCCCCTGACTTCTCCACCTCAATCCTTGGGGCAATCTTGTCCTCTTGGGAGTACCCCGATCCATCTCCCCAGCTCTTGGGAGAGCGCCCAGAGTACAGTACAATGGCAGAGCTAGGCCCTTTAAATTTAAAAAGAAAAAAAAATAGTGTGCTGGGCAGGTTCTTTCCTTATCTGCAGCAATGAAGGAGCACAGGCTGTGGTCTGGTGAGGATCGGCCGGGTTGGCAGCAACTTGAGGCAGAGTGAAGTGAGAGCAGTTGGTTAGCTGGCAGCGGAGAGTGAACACGTGGCTGTGGCTTTCAGTATGCTGTCAGGCTGTGCGGCCTGTGGGAGCCGGGGTGGGTCTTTGGGACTGTTTTTTGTCATGGCTGCGAGGAAGAAGGGCTGCATCGCAGAAGATTTGCTTCAGGGCCGGAGGCAAGTGGAAGCAGAGAATTCCCCAGCCTTGGACAATGAAAAAGAGCAAAGGCCGGTTTCCCCTCAGCTGCGAGATCCTGCGATTTTCGTGGGAACCACAGCCATGAGCTAGACAACCAAGTCAGAGTCAGGGGAGCCCTTGGGGGGGATCCAATGTCCACTCTTGGGGTCCCCAGGGAGCAGAGGATGCCAATAGGAAACCCCAGGAAGCTGACAGCTGTGCAGAGGGTTCTTTTTCCCCAGAGTTTGTACTGCTTTTGCACCAGGCCTTCTGCATGAAGTAGGGACTGGTGCAAAGCTCTCCTGGTACTGCAGGTGGCAGAGGAGGAGCAGGGGACCCAAAACCTGGAATTAGAGACCCATTGGAGCTGTCGTCTAAGCGCTGGTAGATGGCAAAAGAGTCCTGGGAAAACCAGGGCTCCATTATATCAGGGAGCTCAGAGGACCCCTTGGAAGGGCTGTTGGGGCCCCTCCAAGGAGGATCTGGAGTATAGCAAGCTCCCTCCAGGAGAGGATCCAATGGTTATTAGATTGGTTCAACGTGAGGAATTTGTATTCCTAGTCTCCCAGTCGTTGTCGGCCTGTAATGCTGTGGAAGATGCCCAAGCAAAGAAGGGGGGACTTTGGATGATCTGTTGTTGCAGGGTATTTGGATACCCTCAACATTCTTTCCTCTACATAATGCCATCAAGGATCTCATTTCGTCAGAATGGGATGTTCCAGAAGCTGATTTACAGGTCGGTTGTTCCATGGTGTTTAGACTCCCTGCCACTGGAGGAGAAGGACCTTTTGCAGCTTCCAAAGTTGGATGCCTTGGTTTCCGCAGTTAAACAAAAGACTACTATTCCAGTGGAGGGCGGGGGCGGCTTTGAAAGATACCAAGGACCAGAAACTGGAAGCAGTGTTGTAACAGTCCTTTGAGGTGTCAGCTTTGACCTTGCAGGCATCGATTTGTAAAGCCTATGTGGCTCAAGCGTGCTTGAGTTGGGCTCAAGATTTGCAGGAATCCACTTCGGTTCCCATGGCGGCACTTCCTGAAATGGCTAAGCTAGCGTCTGGGTCAGCTTATCTAGCTAATGTGCTTTATGATTTGGTTAGAGCCTTAGCTAAGAATATGGCCTCTTTGGTGATGGCTCGGTGACTCTTGTGGCTCCGGAATTGGACAGCAGATGTGGTGTCCAAGACTCGGCTCAGTAAGCATTCAAAGAGTTGGTAAAGGATTTGGAAGATTCAAAGATGCCGAAGTTACTGGAGCACAAGACTTGTGGGATCAAGCCTACAGGGCCCTCTAGGGAGTGTTTTAAGGATGTTCTCAGGTCTAGAGGTTTTTATTATGGTGCATTTCAGCATTCTTGCTTACCTCTGAGTGGCCAGCCCTTTTGAGGGGGTCATGGTGGAGGCAGGGACTAATCAGTCAGGCCTCCAGGAGGGCCCAAGAAATCCAAATGAGGAGTTCCGTGCCCAGGCAAGGTTGATCCCGGTAGGCAGTAGTCTATAAGCCTTCTACTCCACTTGGGTCCAAATTACAACCGGCCAGTGGGTTCCGGAAGTCATTCGCAAGGGTTACTCGCTCGAGTTGATGCGGCCCCTCTCAGATGCCTTTATGTGGTCGTCCTGCAAAGCTCCGGCCAAGGCAAGGGTGGTGGCAGACATGCTCGAGAGGCTGCTTCAACTCGAGGCAGTGATGGTGGTGGTGGCAGCGGCAGCCCTTCTTTGGGAGGGGGTGCTGATGCATCTTTATCTGGACAACTGGCTAATTCAGGTGAAGTCTGTGCAAGAGAGTCAGGAGGCAACGAAGAGAGTGGTGTCATTTCTCCATCAACTAGGTTGGGTCATCAATTTTTCCAAGAGCACTATGCAGCCGACTCAGGATCTGATTTATTTTGGGGCTCATTTCAACACCAGGTTGGGGTGGTGCCTTTGTCTCCAGATCAAATCAGAAAGGTGCAGGATCAGGTGCAGAGGTTCCACAAGATGCGGCCACCTTGGGCATGGGACTATCTGCAGCTGCTGGGTTCTGTGGCAGTGAGTGCTGCTGTCCCAGTTGTCTCCCCAGAAACGTTCCCTGTGGAGTAGGTTGTGGTTTTCGGAGGATACGAAAATGAGCCTGCTTTGATGGACATAGCCAAGTTGGCAGCGGGGATGCCGCTGGAACCCCCTGACTGGGTGGTGGTAACCGCCTACACCAGTCTGTTAGGTTGGGAGATGCACTGTCAGGGCCAGTTGACGCAGAGCCAGTGGTCTCTGGAGAAGGGCTGGTGCAAGTGGTGTTCTTAGCCCTGCAGGCCTTATGCCCCATCATTCACAACAAGACAGTGAGGGTCTCTGGACAATGCAACCACAGTAGCTTACATCAATCAGCAGGGTGGCACTTTCCAGTCAGGGGCCTGCGCCTTTCTGTTTATTCTTTGAAGATCTCTCTGGCACCTCTGGAGCTGCTTTTGGAGCAAGAGAGTTCCCTACATAGCAGCATCATGAACCTCATATGATCCCCAGCCTAGAAGGGTTTTCTTTCACTCCAGATTTTTGCGAAAGTGATATTTCAGGCCTTCTGCTGTCTGCAGAAGCTTGGTATGAATTCTGCTAGGCTGGATCAGACTCCCCCCCCCCCCTCCCACCCCTCAGGAGAAGGTAGCCTCAGGGAGTTTGAACTCCAAGAAGCTAAGGCTCTCTAAGGAAGATCCTGGATTAGGGCATCCCTTTTCAGGATCTTGGATCCCCCGTGAAATCATTGGAAGGAGCTTATAACCCTCACAGCAGTATAACAGAATAAGGAGAGCTCTCCTTCTCTGAGTTTGGTATGGTCCACCTGTTCTTATGGGATAAGCTTCCTTTACTGATGCTCAGGTAACAAAATCCATTCGGATCATAATGTGTAATTCTAAGGAGGAACTCAAGAAGCCCTCTCCTTCCCACTACAAGGCCATGAGGAAGATGTCCTTGAGCCCCTCTTTTTGAGGCTTCCTACTCTAATAAGATCATCAAGATTTTGGGGAGGCTGTACCCCAGAGGTGGCCAAACTATGCACTGTGGGCTATTTCCAGCCCTCAAGTGCCTTTAATTCAGTCATCCTCTCTGAGGCAGCTTTCATAATGCTACTAGATTGTCCGATGAGGTCATTAGTCTTTTACTCTAGTGCTAGCCCTGCCACACTTCTGTGAACATGATGCTATTCCCACACTCTGCCTCTCTCCCGTTTCTGCATACAATTAATGCAGTAGGAGCCCACTACTTCTGGGTTCAAAGAGCCTCTTGCATTAGAGACAGCTGCTTTTTTTTAACCCCCTTCGACTCTTTCGCATATCAGAATGCTTCCCCTGCAGGCCAGTGCCAGTCCTCCTCCCTCTAGCTTTCTTCATCTCCCTCAGTCAGACCACTTCCTGGTCTTCCAGAAGAGCTGAGCCAGAAAGCTGTCTTTGCTTCCTTCTATTACTGCTGCTGCTTTTATATGAGCAGCTGGCAGAAAGATAAACGTCCAGGGCTAATGTGCCAGCCATAAAAGGAAAGATAATGATTTTTAAAAAATCGGATGGCTGTTTTGGGAATCAGCCCTTAAAGTGACAGTACCCAACTTTGACCGCCACTGTAAGTAAACGTGAACTTTTAACCCCTGACTAACAAATGGCTTTTGAAAGTTGACCCTTTGGATAAGAAATTGCAAAAACTGCACTAGGCTGAGAAAATAGAAACTTTTGCTGAATGCAAAGAAAACTGCCTTTAAAAAAATAAAATGTGTATATGTATTATCAACTTACAGCAGTGTCAGACTGAAAACCTGGAGGACATAAACAGTCAGGCTTTCAGGATATTTCTAATAAAGATAAATGAGAGATTTGCATGCATTGCCTCCGTTGTATGAAAATACATATCACAGATATTTATTGGGGATATCCAGAAACCAGACTAGTTTGCAGCCCTCCAAGAATGCAGGTTGACACCCTTCAAATAGTGTATCGTTATACTTTAATATTCTTTTTAAATGTTTTCCTTTATTATATTGAAGGGAGAGACTTTTGAAGTTCCAGAAATTGTACCTTTTCGTCTTACTCATAATATGGTCAATGGAATGGGGCCCATGGGGACGGAAGGTCTGTTTCGGAGAGCTTGTGAAGTCGTCATGCGATTAATGCGTGATCAGAGAGAATCTCTCATGAGGTAATAACCAGGAGATAACTGGAGAGAACTAGTGCGCAAAGCAGGAAATTCCTTTTGTACACAACTTTGTATTTTCAGTTTCCCAGGTCTCCTTTTTTTTTTCCTATCATGTTTTGGGTTGGTATTATGCACAGAATACCCTACTTCTGGGAGGCTTAGTAAGAAATCTGAATAAATGATTAAAATAAATATCACAGCAAATCATATCTGTGCCCATATCAATTGACTAGAACCTCGCTGTGCGTAGATGGAACAGACTGTGATTTATTTGAAAGGGATTGTAGTTGCTTTGTGAATCCATTTTTTAAAAATAATTTTGTCCTTTATTAATGAAATCCAACACAAAATACACATACAGCATATTTCTTCAGCTCCTAGCAAGATTTCATTCTTTTTCTCCTTAACATGTGAATCCACTTTGATATGTGAAAGTAAGAGTCAACAAACAAGTTGTAGGTGATACTTTTTTATTACACTAGCTTGATAAATCTGTGAGTAGCTCAAATGAGGTTATCCTTTCTTCATCAGGTCACTTGAAAGAGGAAGGGGAAGGTATCCAGTAAAATGTTGTTAATTTTTTCTAGTGTCTTGAAGCCTTTTCTTCATGACCCACTTGTGGAGTGGAGTAAGCCAGTGAAAGGCACCAAAGCACCAGTGAATGAAACTGGGGAAGTTGTTAATGAAAAGGTTAGTTTGAGAGGTCAAAAGCAGCATCCAAATATTTCCTGCTAAACCATAAAACCTGGGAGATATGTACGAGGGTTGCTCAGAAAGTAATGCCCCACATGTTTTTTCTCAGTCCAGAATGAAGATAGAGGTGTGAAATTGAAAGGGTAGTAACTTGGAACTTCAAAGGACACGTGTGTAATTTTACAGTCGTCCGACAAATAGCAAGGCGGTAGTGATCCTTCAAATGGCGTCTGTAAGTGACACACGGTACAAACAATGAGCTGTAATTGAATTCTTGGTGGAGGAGAAAGAAAGTGTGAAAAACATTCACAAACGGTTGTGTGCTGTGTATGGAAGTTCTGCGGTAGATAGGAGCACCGTTGGACGATGGGTGAAGAGAGTAAAGGCTTCAGGAAGTGGTAAAACGGAACTGGAAGATCGGCCGCGGTCTGGGCGTCCTGCCTCAGCCACCAGTCCAGACAAGTTGCAGCGCGCTGATGACATTATTCGTGGGGATTGGCGCATCACGAGTCGGGAATTGTCCATACAGCTTTCCGCAGTAGAGATAGTGCAATGGCATATTGACTCTTTGGGATAAAGGCCTCCCCCTCAGCTTCAAAACGCTCCAACAAATCAGAGCAGATATCTTTCCTTTGGCGTTTGTGTTCATTTGTGAGATTTCGCGGAACCCATCTTGCACACACCTTTGAATATCCCAAAGAGTCAATAATTGCCATTGCACTACCTCTACTGACGGAAAGCTGTACGGACAATTCCCGACTCGTGATGCGCCGATCTGGACTGGTGGCTGAAACAGGACTTTCTTTCTCCTCCACCAAGAATTTAATTACAGCTCGTTGTTTGTACCGTGTGTCACTCACAGATGCCATTTGAAGGATCACTACCGCCTCGCTATTTGTTGGACGACTGTAAAATTACACACATGTGTCCTTTGAAGTTCCAAGTTACTACCCTTTCAATTTCACACCTCTATCTTTATTCTGGACTGAGAAAAAACATGTGGGGCATTACTTTCTGAGCAACCCTCGTATATTAATATCAGTTTATTCTAGTTTTTAATCCGGTTACCTTAATTTTCTACAAGACTAATTTTCTATTTATTCATAGAGCTTGTTTGTTTCATAGTGGTTTGATTAGAAAATTATTTTAGAATGAATGACAAATATAGTACATAAAATACACTACAACTTAAAGTTCAAACTTGTACTTTTGTGTACAGTTAAGTGTATGAGTTCTAAGATAGGCTTTGTCAACTTCTGCCATTATACTTGCACACTTCTAGGTAGTTGAGCATGCAGGAGCCCCTTTTTAATTTTCACTCTATCCCTCCCATGTCCAACCACAAGGTCCTACAAAAATCCAACCAACCTCGAACACCAGTGGGGTTGTTAACCTAATATCCAGTTTCCTAGGTCCCCCATGACTTTCTGGACAGTACCCTACCACAACCACCAACAACCTACTACACTGTTTTGGTCTACATGAGGAATGTATAGTCTGCCAGTCAGACCTTGCTACACTGGTACATATATTTCCAACAGGATTTTTAGTTAGAACTGTACCAACAACCTGTTAGGCAGATTCAGCTATTAATTCTATCAATGCAGCCTGCCAGATGTATATATCTGATGAATAAATGTACCCTTTCCAAATCACTTCTCCCATTCATAAGAAACACTTAAGGCACACCTTCAAACGGAGAAAATATATTTTAACAATTTATTTTGATATGGACCTAGAAGGTGCTGCTACTTTAATTATTGGACAAACAGAATTTTCTCATGCTATAGGACAGCGGTAAATACATTGAAGATTGCAGATATACGAACCTTAATATATTCTTATTCTTTTACTCTAGGCCAAGACACACGTCCTTGAAATAGAACAGCGACTGCAAGGTGTAATTAAGAACAGGAATCGAGTAAAGGGGTTACCTCTCTCCATTGAAGGGCATGTTCATTACCTCATCCAGGAAGCAACAAATGAAAACCTGCTGTGTCAGATGTATCTGGGCTGGGCACCATATATGTAAAGCTGAAGATTTTGTACAAATATATTAAGGCACAACCATTGAAACACAAAATGTGGGGTTTTATTAGCAGCCTGTTGTCACTGTTTCACTGTATTTGTGCAAGGTGTGCACCTCTGGGAAGAACTGAATTTATTTTGGGGTCAGATTTAAGATTTTTGTCATAAGCAAATAATTGCAATGCTCATGGCTGAAGTAATAGTTCAGGCTGCCACTTTAGAAATGCACTTTTGTTAGAAAAGCTGCTCAGATCCTGAGGCACACTATAGAGAGAGTAATTACTAAGTCTTGGGTCATTTAAAATGGTTATTATGTGGCATTTGCATGTGTAAATGGCCCTACGTGTCAATGTAGTGATTTTAGAAAAGTTGCTCCTTATATGTGTATTTCTCTGGCACACAGTTTTTAAGGGGGTGTGGTTTGGGTGGGCCTGAAAGGTTTGTGTGTATTTCCTATTTTGCAATAGCAAGACACACATGCTTTAAAATTTGCTCACTGGCATATACGCCTACAGGGTCCACTAACTGCTTGGACTTAGCTTTAGAGGGGGCAATTGTGGTTCCTCTCTGGTGTTTAAACCTACCTCAAAAAGATGAAAATTAGTGTTTTGGAGTTCAGCTCCATAACTGGCTGTCCTTGGACATCCAGTTTTGTAAAAATTAAAATTCAGCACTTACGTGTGTAAGTATTAACATCCCTGCATATTTTGGCAAGTTACAGATACCCTGAACTTAGCGGTATTTTGTAGTCTGTGTGTGTGTGTGTATATATATATATAAAATCTTCATATATAGTGTTGAAACCTTGTTGAGGTACATCTTTACTGAAGCAGAAAGTAAACATTATTTTGTTAAGTTTGTTTTTTAAATATAAAACAGCAAACGGTGGACCAGATTGTTAAATAAGAAAAGTAAAACTGAAAAATATGTATGTCTCAGTATCTTTTTGTGTTGTCTGTCTTCCTCCTTGTTTCCATTAATATTCTGTCATACATAGGAGGTTGAGTGGAAAGAGATTCTTGAATTGATCAAGAGGCATTGGAAGACATGCCCGAGCATATAATTCTTTTTCAAACTGAGCCAAGTGCAGAAAATGGTGGTAAATGCTAACTTAAACGAAACATATTGACATAATTGATCAACTTATGGAATTCTATATATGAATAATAAAATCTGATGCCTGTCCCAAATGTAAACAAGAAATGGCTCCTACATCCATTCTTTTCTGGAATGTCATGAAATTAGTCTTTGGATGAGTATTACAGAATTAGAAAGGATAACAAATAATGAGCCCCTTTGTTAATTCTTAACCCTTACTGGATTTAAAAAATAATCTGATTAGAGCCTCAACAGAGGAGCTTTATTGTGGCAGGTGTAGGCCTGTGATCCACTTTGTCTGATATAAGCAAGCGAGCCTGGCTAGCTTGACCTGTAAATGAAGCTAGTGGAGAGGCCTATGGGAATTGCACATCCCCCAATCTGCCTGTAGAGCTGGAACACAGCAAGGACATAGCAAGAATATTGAACTAGCTTAGATAAGCAGAACTGGAAGATGGAAAAACACAGAAAAATATGTTTAAAAGTTACTGATAAGAAAGTACATCTGCAAGGGATTTAATTGGGACTGCTGACAGATGAGTTGCAGAGCCCTGCTCCCCTACATGCACAAATTGGCTCTATGGCCTTGAAAGTATGAAAGTAACAAGTTGATGAACTGGCCATTGTAATTGGGACTAGAAGGGGGGTAAGCAGGTGCTGAGCCCACTGGAGGAACATAATTGGATGGTCATATCAGTACCGGCACCAATGGAAGGGGTACGGGAGGTACGGGAGAGTACCGGGACCAATGAAATGTTTTCTATACCTAGAATGGAGTAAAAGTCTATAAAAGTTGTTGTATTGCCAGAAAACTTTGCTCAGCCATTTTGAACTTGACTTTGCTTGAGACTTGTGCACAAATAAATGATTTGGACCTTCTGAACAGACTCCTGGTATTATTGGTTTGTCTGCGCTCTGCTGCTACATATTCTTGGTGCGTTGGCCGGGAAGTTGTGGAATCAGAGTGTATATAGGGCAATATACCACGACTTTCCGCCTCTATAGGCTTGGTCCTGCCGGGATCGCGCCCTTCCGACGAGGGCTGCTCCCTGGCGCCGCCGGTCCCTTGCATCGGAGGGAGCTGGTCGGACCTCGGCGGGTGCCGAGCCCGGCTGGAGCCAACGCCTCGAACCCGAGTGAGGGGAGTCCGAGGTCCAACTCATGCGCCTGCTTTGGAAGTTTGAGGACCGGATCCGGTGAGTATAGTTTTGATTTGTTGTCTAGACAGATATAGAAAGAGCAGTGCTGCCATTGGAACTTGGTATTTGTAATCTCGAGAAAATTGGAAATTGGTAAGAGAGCTTGATCACCTCTCAAAGATGGACCGAGTACCCCCGCATGAGTATTCGCAGGGCGAAACTCCCGTCTTTTTGTAATTGGAAATTGGATAAGACTAGTCAGAATAGATAGAACGAAATGCATTTTGGGATACGTTGCTAGCATGATTGTGTGAATGAAGTGTGGATGAGAGGTCCGGCAGCACGGACCAAGTGAAGGCGGACCCCTGAGTAGCGCATTTCCTGACCGGGCGACCGCGTTCAGGTCGCGAAAAGGGGGAAGCGATTGTCGTCTTGTTATTTGTTCTCCTTATACGTTTCCAGGGCCGTGAGGACCCCTTACCCACGGTCCGCCCTCCTTTTCCCTTTTGTCTGTTGCGCGCACACATCGAAATGGGAGGGGCGGGGTCTACTAGGAACACTCCATTAGAATGTATGATCGCACATTTTAAAGAGGGATATTCTGGAGATTATGGTATTAAAATGACAGCAGCCCGTTTACAGATTTTGTGTACTAGGGAGTGGCCCGATCTAGACCCCCACCTGGCCCCGAGAGGGAACTTTTAATGTAGAAATTATCCAGTTAGTACACCGTAGAGTGCGGATAGCGCACCCCGATCAGTACCCCTATATAGATTCCTGGTTAAGTATTTGTGAAGATCCGCCCCCTTGGGCGCAGCGCTGTTATGAAGAACAGTGCAGAATAATGTTAGCTAAGACAGATTCTAGTCAGAAAACAGAACAGCCTAGAATGGAAGGGCAGGATAAGAAGTCCAGGAAGAAGCCCATCCTGGTAGATCCTGATTCCCCAGAAATGATTCCCCGACAGCCTCGAACCCCAGGTCCAGTAAGGGCTGCCCGGCGTCCCGCCCCAGAAACCCTGAGACAGCTGAGGCGGGACCCAACCCCAGAGCTATTACCCGAAGAGCAGGAAGATGAATCCTCTTTACATGAAGGTGAATCGTCTGAGACAGAAAAAAGAGAGTCAGATACAGAAGCAGAGAAATTAGAAATTGAAAATTCCCTAAGCGATGTTGACAATGTAAAAGTGGTTGCCAGCACTAGCTTGCCAGCAAAATGTACATCCAAAGTGAAACATGTAGAGAAGAAGAAAGTGACCCCTGATAAGACAGTTACGAAAATATCCCTTAGATCCCAAAAGGTATCTACTGCCAAGATGATGCCCTTACGGCAAGTCCCGGGAGTGCCCGTAAAGAATGATAATGATGAGGTGGTAGCGGGACCCCTAAGTTATGTGTATGTCCCTTTCTCTACAACTGATTTGTTAAATTGGAGGTCGCATTATGCCTCCTATACTGATAAGCCTCAGGAACTTACAGAATTAATAAATACTATTATGGAAACCCACCAACCCACTTGGGCAGATTGCCGCCAGCTCCTGACCACTCTATTCACGACGGAGGAGCGGACACGAATTAAGAAAGCAGCTATAGATTGGATGGCAGAGAACCCTGTAGCCCCAGAACCAGGAGTGGTAGACAGAATAGACAATCGTGAAGCAGCTCAGAGAGAATTCCCGAATGAAGACCCCCGTTGGGATCCAAATACAGATAGAGGATCCAGGTCCCTAGCCCGTTTTCGCCAAGGCTTGTTACAAGGCCTGAAAAGGGGGGGCCAGAAAGCTATGAACCTTTCCAAAGTTGCAGGAGTTATCCAAGGTATAGAAGAGAGCCCCGCAGAATTTCATGAAAGATTAACTGAAGCATATAGAATGTATACTCCCTACGATCCCGATGCACCAGGAAGATTATGCATGGTGAATTCTGCTTTTGTAAACCAGTCTCAACCAGACATTAGACGTAAATTATAGAAATTAGAAGGGTTTGCGGGCATGAATGCAACTCAGTTACTGGAAGTCGCTCATAAGGTGTATGTGAATCGTGATAATGAAAGGCAGAAAGAATGTGATCGAAAGATGAAGAAGAAAGCTGATTTTTTGGCTGCGGCCTTAGTTGAACAGAAAAGGGGAGGTGTCCCTAGTCGAAGGAGCCGAGGAAGGGGGCGGGGCCGAGGAGGAAGCCGGCCCCAAATAGGCGTAAACCAATGCGCCTATTGCTGGGAAGAAGGACATTGGAAAGATGCATGCCCGCAACTCGAAGATGCCCAGCAAGATGACGAAAACAATCATCAGTGGCGAGAAGAAAGACGAGGCCGTCCCCGAAACCGTGGAGGAGCCAATCGAGAACAATTCCAGCGAGAAAGAGGAGGAGCTATCCAAGCATCGACTACGACAATCCATGATGAAAATGACGTAGACTAGGACAGACCGGGCTCCGAGTTTGCTTTAGGTCTCCAGGAGCCTATGGTCGGAATACAAATAGGAGACCAAGTTATGAACTTTATGGTTGATACTGGAGCAGAACATTCCGTAATAGACAAAAAGATAGCCCCATTTTCTACAAAAGCAGTCACCATCATAGGAGCAACTGGTGCCAAAGCTACAAAATCTTTTCTTCAGAATCGTATATGCAGTCTAGGAGGACAGCAAATAACTCATCAATTCCTTTACATGCCCGAATGTCCAGTGCCACTACTGGGACGAGATATGTTAGCCAAGCTTCAAGCACAAATATCTTTCTCTGAAAAAGGAGAAATGCAAATGACAGTAAATCCCCAAGTCAAACCAGCAGGAATAATGCTGCTGACAGTTCCCCGAGAAGAAGAATGGAGGTATTACGTTGATGACTCTGTCCAAGACACTTATTTCGAACAAACTTTAAAGAACATTCATGCACCACCTGGAGTATGGGCAGAAGGCAGTCCTCCAGGCCTAGCCAAACATATAGCTCCAGTAATTGTAACCCTTAAGCCTAGTGCTACACCAGTACACGTCAAACAGTACCCTCTCCCAAGAGCTGCAATTGAAGGCATTCATCGCCACTTACAAAGATTGCTCGAATATGGCCTACTAAAAGTATGTCAATCCCCATGGAACACTCCACTTTTGCCAGTAAAGAAACCTGGGACGGATGATTACCGCCCAGTGCAAGACCTAAGGAGAGTGAATGATGCAGTCGAAACTATACATCCAGTTGTACCCAATCCTTATACTCGTCTAGGATTAATACCTGCTGAAGCTACCCATTTTACTGTACTAGATTTAAAAGATGCATTCTTTTGCATAAGATTAGCCCCTGTAAGTCAAATCTTGTTTGCATTTGAATGGCAGGACCCCATCTCTGGAAGAGGGGGCCAACTCACATGGACACGATTACCCCAAGGATTCAAGAATTCACCTACCATTTTTAGTGCTGCACTAAATCAAGACCTTTCAAGTTATCCAGTGGCCCCGGGGAAGAGAGTGCTTCTCCAATACGTGGACGATCTGCTGATAGCTGCAGTATCAGAACATGAATGTATACAAGCTACCAAAGACCTCTTGCAGTTACTAAATGAAGCTGGATATAAAGTTTCCAGAGCAAAAGCACAGCTATGCCAAAAGGAAGTGAAATACTTGGGTTTTCGTATAACCCAAGGAAGCCGAAGATTAGGCAGAGAAAGAAAAGAAGCAGTATGTAGAATACCAACCCCAACAACCAGAAAGCAAGTCAGAGCCTTTCTGGGAGCGGCAGGATATTGCCGAATCTGGATACCCAACTTTGCCCAAATTGCCAAACCACTGTATGAAGCCACAAAAGGAGAAGAAAAGTCGCCACTGGAGTGGGGACTTGGGCAGGATACAGCCTTCAAGAAGTTAAAGGAAGAATTGATGTCATCACCAGCACTTGGACTACCAGATGTTCACAAGCCTTTCCACTTGTTTGTACATAAAGCACAGGGAAATGCCTTAGGCATGTTGACTCAGAAATTGGGAAATTGGGAGCGACCTGTAGCATATCTATCGAAACAGTTGGACACTGTGGCCAAAGGATGGCCGCCATGCCTGAGAGCAGTTGCAGCTACAGCATTATTAGTGAGTGAAGCAGACAAGCTCACATTAGGACAGAACATACGAGTCACTGTGCCACATGCAGTCCTTGCCCTCATGGAACAAAAAGCAAATTATTGGCTCACCAATTCCCGAATGTTGAAATACCAGAGCATGTTATGTGAAAACCCACAGATACAACTAGAAGTGAGTCATGCCTTGAATCCAGCCACCTTGATACCCATTAGTGAAGAACTCCCAGAACATGACTGTATCGAAGTCATGGACACTGTGTTCTCCAGTCGACCTGACCTGACAGATGTGCCCATAGACAACCCTGACCAAGTCTATTATGTTGATGGGAGCAGTCTCATCCTCGATGGACGACGCTGTGCCGGATATGCAGTTGTCACTCAACATGAAGTAGTTGAGTCATCAGCTTTAGCCTCAGGCACATCAGCTCAGAAAGCCGAATTGATAGCACTCACCAGAGCATTATTATTAGGAGTGAAACTTGTGCTAAATGTATATACAGATTCCAAATATGCCTTCACTACTCTACATGCCCATGGAGCTCTCTATAAAGAACGAGGGCTCATCACATCCGGAGGAAAGTCAGTCAAGTATGGTCCCGAGATACTGATGTTACTTGATGCAGTTTGGGCCCCAACACGTGTAGCTGTCATGCATTGCAGAGGACATCAAGCAGGAAAAGGAGAAGTTGCCCGAGGAAATAGGTTTGCAGATGCCTCAGCACGACAAGCAGCTATGACGGGACAGATTACACCACAAGCTATGCCAATGCAAGCAGCATTGTTTCCAGTACCTTTAAATTTATGGACACCACGATATACCACCAAAGAATTAGATTACTATTGTAACAAGGAAGATGGAGTACTGAAAGATGGATGGATTGAGCTGCCACCAGCAGAGGGCAGTCAACCCCCTGGACGAATAGTAATTCCTGAACTGTTAGGACCATCTTTTATCAAAGCCTTTCACGAAGCCACCCACTATGGGAAAAGTGCTATGGAAAAAGCACTCAGACCACATTTTTACATTACTTTATTGACAACCATATCAGCTTCAGTAGCACGTCAATGTCTAACTTGTGCCAAAAATAATGCCAAGCAAGGCCTTATAACGGCACCCCGAGTTCAGTCAGGAGGTGTAACCCCCATGCACAACCTCCAAATTGATTTTACCGAAATGCCAAGAGCCAATGGATATCATTACCTACTAGTGTTAGTCTGTACTTTCTCTGGGTGGGTAGAAGCCTTCCCAACCAGAACTGAGAAAGCCCGAGAAGTTACCAAAGTTTTAATGAGAGAGATTGTCCCTAGGTTTGGAATTCCAGCAGTAATAGGGTCAGACAATGGACCCTCATTTGTTTCTCAGATTACTCAACAGTTAGCAAAAGCTTTACAGATACAATGGAAGCTCCACACTGCATATAGACCCCAGAGTTCAGGGAAAGTTGAGCGAATGAATCGTACCCTAAAAGCCCAAATGTCTAAACTCTGCCAGGAGACACATTTAAAGTGGCCCCAAGTGCTCCCAATAGCTTTACTCAGAATATGCTCAGCTCCTGTAAAGTCAACAGGTTTTTCCCCTTTTGAAGTTCTGTATGGTAAACCCCCACCGATAGTGCAGGGAATCAAAGGAAGTCTAGCCCAAATTGGTTCAGAAATAACCAGGCAAGAACTCCTAGCTCTTAGTTTTGTTCTGCAGACTCTCCATGCGTGGATCCAAGACCAGTTGCCTATCAACTTGACGGAACCTCTGCATCCCTACCAGCCTGGTACTTCGGTGTGGATCAAAGATTGGAAGAAGACACCGTTGGAACCCCATTGGAAGGGACCATACACCGTCATCCTGTCTACCCCAACTGCAGTAAAGGTAGCAGAGATCGACGCCTGGATCCACCACAGCAGAGTCAAGCCCGCCGCTGATCCTGAACCTGAGCAGTGGACAGCAGAACAGCATCTTGATGCACCTTTGCGAGTTACTCTGAGACGGCAACCAGCAACTTAGACACTTCATCACAGTGCCTTGCAGTAGCCAAGTCTTTCGAAGAGGATTGCTGTTTTTCCATGCAGCAACAGTTTTGTTTCAACGAACCCAATTTGCGTGCGATTTTGCACACTACTTTGATACTATATTGAACCATACTTCAAAAACCAACTGAAATTGCTAAGTTGGTTGAGGTGTGATGGACAACTTGAGGATCTTCAATCAACACTCAGCACCCGTTGAATTGCTTCATTAGCGCACGGGACGAAGAAAAAGAATGTCGTGGTCAAGATTTGCAAGCTGAGGATTCAGAAGAACTCCAATCAACATGTATCTTTGCCTTTGCTTAGCCCTGGTTGCCTTCTTTGGAGGTTTTGAACTGACTTATGCTTTACTTCCATGCACTGCTTGCATTACTTCTACTCGAACTGGACTAAAAGTAACTCAGACTTTGATTTACCATTCTTATTATACCTGCACTGGAAAAGTGACTCGGTGTATTTATAACACCACTGAACTAAATGTTTGCACCAATGGCAAATCTAGAGTATGCTATAATCCGCATCAGAATCCATCCTATTACACGTTGGAAATACGATGGAAGGATGCAGATGGACCTATAATAGCTGCTACGCCACCACTTAAGGACATTACTAGACCTGCTGTTTTGAATTTTGATGCATGTAATGTCATAAACAGAGATAGTCGCTCCACCTGTGGTACCTGGGAAAAAACGTATCGAAATGACCATAAGTATATGTGCCCAGAAGGTGCCATAGGATGGAGAAAGTGTACAGGTAAAAAAGAACCAGGCTATAGTACTGCCCCTGAAGCAGATTACTATTGCCCAGATTGGGAATGTGTTTTTTATGCTACATGGAATAATGGTATAGTTGACGAAAAGATAGATAAACGAATGGCCACTTTAACCAAGTCAACAACAAATGATAAATGTCAGAAAGATGCTTGTAACCCCTTACACTTACGCATACACAATCCCAATGCATGGAAGCAAGGATACAAGTTTGGTTTACGTATTGCTGGTGGAGCAATAGATCCGGGAACCATTGTGTATATCAGATTGAATACCCAAGCCCACAAGTCATCTAAATATCATATCCATAATACCTTCTATGAGGCCATGCATGTAAATAAGTTTGAAATCCCTCATCCTTCTCAGAATTTATTTTTAGAATTAGCTGGAGCAGTAGTATCTAGTCTTAAAATCTCAGATTGTTATTTCTGTGGCGGAACCCAGATGGGAGACCAGTGGCCATGGGAAGCTCAAGAATTAAATTATTCTTTGATTTACAATCAGACTGAATTACACAAGGCTACTAGCGAATGGGTGTTAGCGCACTCAATCGTTGGACGTCTTTGCTATACCAGAACTGGACCCCAGTTCACCCAGCAGGTAGGACAGCTGGTCTGTCTTAGCCAGAAATTCTATAATGCCACTACTAAAAAGACGTCATGGTGGTCAGGAATCAAACACCCTGAACCTCCTAACCCATTAGCCAGATTTCCTGAACTTGCTGATTTATGGACCAATCTTGCCAAAGCTCATGTCTGGCAAGCCCCACCTGGCCTATATTGGATCTGTGGAAACGGAGCTTATGCACAGCTCCCGCCACAATGGGGAGGAGCATGTGTCTTAGGGACCATCAGACCCTCCTCCTTTCTTTTAAACACTGAACATGGAGAACAATTAGGATACCCAGTATATACTACCCACCGACACAAAAGAGCATTGAGACAGAAGAGATCACCCCTCCAGGTAGGCAAGTGGGAGAAGTGGCAGGGGGATGATTGGCCACCAGAAAGAATCATTGAGTATTATGGGCCTGCCACTTGGAATGATGATGGTATGTATGGTTATCGAACCCCAGTCTATATGATTAATCGTATTATCCGCTTACAAGCAGTAGTTGAAATAATAACCAATGAAACTAGCCAAGGTCTTACACTTTTAGCTAGACAAAGTACTCAAATGCGCACTGCTATATATCAGAATCGCTTAGCACTTGATTATTTGTTAGCAGCTGAAGGAGGAGTATGTGGTAAACTGAATTTAACTAATTGCTGTTTAAAAATAGATGATAAAGGTCAAGTAGTTGAAGAAATTGCTAAAGATATGCAAAGACATGCTTATGTGCCAGTGCAAACTTGGCACTCATTGAAATTCCCTAACTGGTTTGCTAACCTGTTCTCATGGCTGGGAGGATTTAAGACTTTCATTATCTTAGTACTAATACTTGTTGCTGTTATTTTTTTATTGCCATGTTTAATCCCATGTTGTATGCGTTCTATTCATAATGCTATTGAAAGTACAGTAGAGCGGAAGACCGCGACTAAGATTATGGCCTTGTACCAATCCAGACCTCCCACAGGTAGTCGAAATGCTATGATTACAACATAACTATTTTTGAAGTGATTTAATTCTCACACCTTATTAAGTAATAGGGTGAGATTAATCAAAGGGGGGAATGTGGCAGGTGTAGGCCTGTGATCCACTTTGTCTGATATAAGCAAGCGAGCCTGGCTAGCTTGACCTGTAAATGAAGCTAGTGGAGAGGCCTATGGGAATTGCACATCCCCCAATCTGCCTGTAGAGCTGGAACACAGCAAGGACATAGCAATAATATTGAACTAGCTTAGATAAGCAGAACTGGAAGATGGAAAAACACAGAAAAATATGTTTAAAAGTTACTGATAAGAAAGTACATCTGCAAGGGATTTAATTGGGACTGCTGACAGAAGAGTTGCAGAGCCCTGCTCCCCTACATGCACAAATTGGCTCTATGTCCTTGAAAGTATGAAAGTAACAAGTTGATGAACTGGCCATTGTAATTGGGACTAGAAGGGGGGTAAGCAGGTGCTGAGCCCACTGGAGGAACATAATTGGATGGTCATATCAGTACCGGCACCAATGGAAGGGGTACGGGAGAGTACCGGGACCAATGAAATGTTTTTCTATACCTAGAATGGAGTAAAAGTCTATAAAAGTTGTTGTATTGCCAGAAAACTTTGCTCAGCCATTTTGAACTTGACTTTGCTTGAGACTTGTGCACAAATAAATGATTTGGACCTTCTGAACAGACTCCTGGTATTATTGGTTTCTCCAGGACCAAGCAGGAAGTCAGTCCTCACTTATGGGTGACGTCGGCGCCGACGGAGCCCTCGCGGAGCAATTTTCCCCAGCTTTCAAAGAAAGCCTTTGGGAATTGCAGCGCGCATGCGCGGTCGTCTTCCCGCCCGAGGGTGCCATCTTAGCCAGTCTTCTTTTTTCCGCGGAGCCCTACAGACGTCCCCGTCTTGTCCCCGCGAAAAAGTCGATTTTCTTCATTATTTTATTCTTTTTCCTTTCGGTTCGACGCCGATCGCTTTCCCGCCCGGACTCGCGACGCCGGTCTCGAGTCCGCTTACTTTTTTCGGTTTTTCTGACTTAGTCAGCTTTCGTTTTCGGTTTCCCTGGCAGCCCGGTCCTTTGACCTCGCAGGGGCCCTTTTTCCCCCGATGGCTGCCAGTGGGTTTAAGCGGTGTGGTCGGTGTGACCGAAATATGTCACTAACCGACACACACGACTTTTGCCTCCGCTGCCTGGGCCCGGATCATGAGGAACTGATCTGTGGGCCCTGCAGCAAACTGTCCTCAAAGGCGTTGAGGAGTCGGCGGCATCAGCGTGAGAGAATCTTCGCTGACCCCAGCCGTACCCGGACCTCGTCGGAGGCCTCCGCGTCGAAAGGCTCCAGCTCGGACCGTCGACGGAGCTCCTCCGACCGGGGTTCTCCCTCCGGGGACCATCGTCGGAAGGAAAAACCCGCGAGGGCGGCGTCGGTGGACGCTCCTGGCTCCGCGAGGGCCAGGTCGCATAGCCCCGACAGCCGCCCCGGGTCTTGGAGAAGGAACACATCCCGAAGCGACCTCGCCTGGAGTCGGAGATGCCTGCCCGGGTAAGTCCTGTGGTCCTTCTGGACTCGCCTCCGCGACAGCCGACGTCGGGCCCGACGCCGTCGGGGCCCGAGTCGGGGGCTGCTGGGTCACCTGAGCTCGGACTCAGGTTGACGGCCTTGGAGAGCAGACTGTCTGCCTTCATGGACCAGCAGCGGGCACTGCTCGCTGGCCTCGCTGGCGCCGCTGCCCCGACCGCCGGGACGTCGACGTCCAAGTCGACCCCGGAGACCGAGCCGATCCTCGAGTCAATGAGAACTCGAGTCGATCCTCGGTCGAGGTCACCCTCGGCCTCCCGTTCGGGACCGAGGTCGCCGACGCCGACTCCCTCGACGTCGGGACGGCTGGTGCCGCACCCTGCCCGGGCCGACCCCACCGAGTCCTCGTCGGAGTCGGTCTGGGAGTCTGAGGAGGAAGAGTCACCTGATTCTTTCCGGACTCGGTGTGTCCCATCGGACTCACCGGGGTCCGAGCCTCGGAAGCAGTCCCCCCCGGAGGATGCCCGGTTCTCGGACTTCGTTAGGGATATGGCCAAGGCTTTGGCCTTCCCTGCGGATCCCGAGGAGGAGCCTCGAGCCGAAGAGCTCGACGCCCTCCAGTATGACTCCTCCCGCGAGGGAGCACTTTACTGTGCCGGTTCCTCCTATGCTGGAACGACTACTCTTCCGCATGTGGGAGAGTCCGGCCTCCTCGCCGGTCCTGAGCAAGCGGGTCGATTCTATCTATCGGGTCCGCAAGAGCCCTGGCTTTCAGAAGGCACAGCTGCCACACCATTCCATGGTAGTGGAATCGGCCATGCATCGTCTTAAGAGCCAGAAGATGCACTCCTCGGTGCCTCCTGGAAGGGAGGCCCGTAACCTGGATGGCCTTGGCAAGAAGTGCTTCCAGGGCTCTATGCTCGCATGTCGTGTCCAGACTTACCAGCTCTACATGGGCATGTATCTCCGGGATCTGGCTAAAGAGCTAGCCGGATTCTCCGCTGGTCTCTCCGAGGAGCCCTTGCGGAGGTTCCTAGCCTTGTCCACGGGCATTCGGGAATGCTCAAAGTTCATGTCCCGAGCAGCCTATGATGGCTTTGAGGCCTCGGCTAGAGTGGCCGCAGCCGGCATCGGTGCCCGCCGACAGGCTTGGCTTCAGTCGTCGGACCTTGAGCCCTGGGTACAGGACAAGTTGGTCGATGTCCCCTGCCGAGGCGAAAACCTCTTTGGCAAGCCCATGGCGGAAAAGGCTGCACAAATTGAGACTGAGACTCTCACCAGGACCAGGCTTTCCAGGAAGACCTCCGCCCCTTCCCAGAAAAAGAAGGGCTCGGGAAAAAAGTCCTTTTACCCGAGGAAGGCGGCTGCCTACAAACAGTACCCCCATTATCAGGCCCCTGCAGCTCCCCAACAGGGCCAGCAGGCCAAGGGACGGGGTAACGGGTCCCGTAGGCAGCAAGCCCCCAAGCCTGCACCACCAGCCCCTGCTCAGCAGGGTGGGGGTTTTTGACTCGCTCAGCATAGCCTCTCCCCCCCCGCTGGTTCCTCCCAGCACCGGAGGCCGGCTGGTTCACTTCGGCCACAGGTGGTCCAGCATCACCGCAGATGCCTGGGTACTTCAGGTCGTGCGAGAAGGCTACCTTCTCCACTTCCATCAGGTCCCTCCCTCCTATTTTCCGGGGGAACCTTCGCGCCCCCCTCTGCACAGGGAGTTGCTCCTTCAGGAGTTAGCAGGTCTTCTGCAGGAACAGGCGGTGGAACCGGTGCCCCACCACCTGAGAGGTCAAGGCTTTTATTCAAGGTATTTTCTGATACCAAAGAGAACAGGGGGCCTCAGACCCATCCTGGACTTGCGCAACCTCAACAAGTTCCTTGTGCGGGAGAAGTTCAAAATGCTTACCCTTGGAATCCTTCTGCCCTACCTCCAGCAGGGAGATTGGCTATGCTCCTTGGATCTAAAGGATGCCTACACGCACATCCTCATCCACCCAAGCCACCGCCAATACCTAAGGTTTGTGGTGGCAGGAAATCATTACCAGTACAGAGTACTGCCCTTTGGCCTATCCTCCGCACCGCGAGTCTTCACAAAATGTCTCGCGGTCGTGGCGGCCCATCTCCGGCTTCACGGCCTCTATGTCTTTCCGTACCTCGACGACTGGCTCATCAGAGCAGCGTCCGCTCAGGAGGTCGCCAACGCCACGCGCCGCACGGTGACTCTGCTGCAGCACTTGGGCTTTGTCATAAACTTCGCAAAGTCCACTTTGCTCCCCTCACAGGATCTCGAGTTCATCGGCGCAAGGCTGCACACTCCTCGGGCACGAGCGTACCTACCGCTCGACAGGGCTCAACGGCTCATGGACCTAGCCGACCGCTTTCGCAGCCAGCCCCTGGTCTCCGCCAGGCGCTTCCTGAGACTGCTCGGCCATATGGCTTCCACCGTCCATGTGACCCCCAATGCCCGCCTGAACATGCGGTCTGCTCAATGGTGTCTCCGCCAGCAGTGGCGACAAGCCACAGGCGGCCTGGCAGACCTAGTGCGCGTCTCCGAGCCGCTGCTCTCGTCTCTCCGGTGGTGGCTCCGGCAGCCGAACCTGATATTCGGAATGCCTTTCCAGTCACCTCAGCCGACCCGGGTGCTGACCACCGATGCATCCCTCCTGGGCTGGGGAGCACATTGCCAGGAGGCACGTACTCAGGGCCTCTGGACCACGTGGGAGTCTGCTCAGCAGATCAACTTCCTGGAGCTCAGGGCGATCCGCCTAGCTCTCAAGGCCTTCTCCCACCTGACTTCCCAACAGTCCGTCCTTGTCCAGACGGACAATCAAGTTGCCATGTTCTACGTGAACAAGCAGGGGGGCACGGGCTCCTTCCTCCTCTGCCGGGAGGCACAGAAGCTCTGCTCTTGGGCCGTCAGTCACGGCATTCTCCTCAAGGCAGTTTATCTCCCGGGCCAAGAAAATTGCCGTGCAGACAAACTCAGCAGGGTCCTCCAGCCGCACGAGTGGCGTCTGGATCCCTTGGTAGTTCAGAGGCTCTTCCTCAAGTGGGGTCTCCCCACGGTGGATCTCTTTGCCAGTCCTCACAACCGGCAGCTTCCTCGCTTCTGCTCTCGTCAGCCACACCCCCTTCGGGTTGCGGCGGACGCCTTTCTGATCTCGTGGTCGGGGAGCCTTCTGTACGCTTTCCCTCCCATCCCGCTGGTCTCTCGGACTCTTTTCAAGGTTCTCCGAGACAAAGCCTTCATGATCCTGGTGGCCCCTCGCTGGCCCAGGCAGCCGTGGTTTCCGCTCCTGCTGCAACTGGCGGTGGAGGATCCAATCCCTCTGGGGGTACAACCGGATCTCCTCACTCAGGATCAGGGGTCCCTTCTGCACCCCAACCTCAGGTCTCTCAACCTCATGGCCTGGCTGCTGAGAGGGTAGTCCTTGCTCCCCTTCTCCTGCCGGCGGAGGTGGAGGAGGTCGTCTTAGCTTCGCGACGGCCTTCTACCCGCAAATGCTACGCCCTTAAATGGCGTCGCTTTGCAGTCTGGTGTACCCAACAGTCTCAGGATCCCTTCTCCTGCCCGGTGTCGGTGATCTTGCAGTACTTGCTGCACCTCTCTAATCTGGGACTTAAGTCCAACTCCGTCAAAGTTCACCTCAGTGCTCTTTCAGCACATCATGTGCCAGTGGACGGCAGACCTCTCTCCAATGACCCTCTCGTAGCGAGGTTTCTCCGAGGTCTCCTTCTACTTAAACCACCTCTGCGCCCGCCAGCGCCTGACTGGGACCTGAATGTGGTTTTGCAGCGGATCACCTGTCCGCCTTTTGAACCTATGGCTACCTGTTCTCTCCGTTTTCTGTCTTGGAAAACACTGTTCTTGATAGCCCTCACTTCCGCTAGGCGCGTAAGTGAATTGCAGGCCCTCGTGTCTGATCCCCCTTACACTAGGTTCTACAAGAATAGGGTAGTCCTACGGACTCACCCAAAGTTTCTGCCTAAAGTGGTCTCCCCTTTTCACATCAATCAGGAGGTGGTACTTCCAACCTTCTTTCCCAGACCACACTCCAGCCGAGCTGAAACGGTCCTCCATACCCTGGACTGTAGAAGGGCATTGAACTTCTACCTTGACCGTACGCGGGAGCACCGTAAAGCTGCTCAGCTTTTTGTGTCTTTTGACCCCAATAAATTGGGGCTCCCGGTCTCCAAGCGTACTCTGTCCATCTGGGTTGCGGACTGTATCTCTTGGGCTTATGGGGCAGCCGGACTCTCCTTAGAAAGTCGAGTCACGGCTCATTGCGTTCGGGCAAAGGCCACGTCAGTGGCTTACCTCCGCTCTGTTCCGCTGGCAGACATCTGCCGGGCCGCTACTTGGTCTTCGAGCCAGACTTTTGCGGTCCATTACTGTCTCGAGAGGGAGTCCCGTAGGGACAGTGCTTTCGGACAGGCAGTCCTCCGTAATCTCTTTGAGGTCTGAGCAACTCCTACCCTCCATCCCGGATGTGGGCTACCGGTGGGTGATAATTCAGCGAAGATTCTATCCTTCTGTGCTGCTGAGCTAGAGGGAGCTCATTTTTGTGCTTAGGGTCTCCGGTAGCCTTGAGCTTGGGAGTCCCATAAGTGAGGACTGACTTCCTGCTTGGTCCTGGAGAAAGCGTAGTTACTCACCTGTAACAGGTGTTCTCCAGGAGCAGCAGGAATCAGTCCTCACTACCCTCCCTCCTCCCCTTGGAGTTGCAATCGTCTGCTTATGTTCTTTTTTTGCAAATTTTTATGCTGTCTTTTTAGCTATGTCATCTGACTGGCTAAGATGGCACCCTCGGGCGGGAAGACGACCGCGCATGCGCGCTGCAATTCCCAAAGGCTTTCTTTGAAAGCTGGGGAAAATTGCTCCGCGAGGGCTCCGTCGGCGCCGACGTCACCCATAAGTGAGGACTGATTCCTGCTGCTCCTGGAGAACACCTGTTACAGGTGAGTAACTACGCTTTGTCTGCGCTCTGCTGCTACATTATAATGACAGCTTTATTAACAGTCCACAAGTTCTAATAAATTGGGTAAATCAACTCTTGAGAAGCTGGAAAAATCTGAATAGGGCAGAATAGCTGGGCCAATTTTGTCTTTTTCTGATGTTATTTACTATGTTACCAATGTAGTTTGTGGTATTCTGTATCTCTTTCACAAGAGATGTAGGAAGACAAAAAAAAACATGACATATTATAGGTGTGAAGAATTTCTTTAGCAACAAAGATGTATATGATTCATTACAAGGTAGAAAAGCAGATGGCAACAATTTTGGCAAAACTAAATCTAGAGAAAGTTAAGATATATCGTATGGTTAAATGTATGTGTGTATAAGGTTTGGTGCGATTGTGAGGTGTAAAAGATCAAATACAAAAATATGGGTCAATGATGTATTAATTTAGCATATTAATATTTGTTAAATCATCTCAATTTGTGCTGATGGATTGAATTCATATCTTTTCCAATAAAAATTATCTAAAAAATTCCACCTAATACAAAGATGTAAACTTCAAAACAGGCCAATATTAGCTTTCCATGTTATAGCAGTTTATTTCTAAGCAATAGTTGGTACCTAAATCTGTTAAACATATTTTTGCTTTGGAGAGTCATATAATAAATAATTTTATAAAGTCTTCTCCACAAGTAAAGCCTGTTTTTACATGCAGAAAAGAGCTTTCATAAAATTGTGTGGTAGTTTGGGCAAAGCAGAAGCACGGAGTTGTGATGCAGCCATGTATATTTCCTCTGCTGTAAATGTTTGTCAGCATTTGTGTACTAAAGGGGTTGGATGTAGGACCCTGTTTTATAAAGATAGATAGGCACGTATGTTGTCTTTATAAAATAGGTTTAAAATAGTCACCATTTGAATTTTCAACACACACATGTCCTGTTATAAAATTAGGTGTACATTATTTAGGTGTATTAAGTTACATTAGTCCAGTAACTTTTATGTAATATTGTAAACAGCTCTGATGCTTTGGCCTGAGCGGTATATCAAATGTAATAAACATAAACATAAACATGGCAGGGATGACTACATTCTGAGGAAATATTTCTTTATGAAAAGGATAGATGCTTGGAACAGTCTCCCGCTGGAGATATAGAGAGGGGTACTATATTTGAATTCAAGAAAGCAAGGCACAAGCACGAATCTCTCCTTTGCACTTCCTTTTTCCTCTTGATATCATGGACTACTAGACTAGGCACCAAGCGGTGTTCTTCTCTCCAGTCTCGACACTGATGGCTCCCTCAGGCACAGTAATTTACTGACTGCCAGAAGCACCACCATAGGAACTCTTCTGCATGGATTCTCTGCATCCACCATTGGATACTAGAGACCAGAAGCAGGTTTCCTCCCTTTCTATCTCCAAACACATTCAGGAACAGGAAACAAACATCCTTTCTGGCTCCCTTTCAGGACTAGGAGATAGAATGTGACCCTCTTCCCAGTTCAGAATCCTTCTGGAAAATCTTCCTGGGCATACTCTGACCCATCTCTAGGCTGTACCATAATGGTCACAGCTGGACGCAGTTGAGTGCATTGTACTCTTACACAGTCCCACACAAACACCGGATGAATCTTAGTTTTTGCATCAGAGAACTAGAACCAGTGGATTACAGGATACGAGGCAGCATGGATTCACCAGAGGCAGGTCTTGTCAGACAAATCTGATTGATTTCTTTGACTGGGTGACCAGAGAGTTGGACCGAAGGAGAGCCCTAGATGTGGTGTATTTAGATTTCAGTAAAGCCTTTGACACTGTTCCTCACAGGCGTCTTATAAACAAACTGAGCACCCTAGGGATGGACCCTAAAGTTATTGCTTGGGTTAGAAATTGGTTGGGTGGGAGGCGACAAAGAGTACAGGTAAATGGAGCTCACTCTGAGGAGAGGGATGTTACCAGTGGTGTGCCCCAGGGATCTGTCCTTGGTCCGATTCTTTTTAACATCTTTGTTAGTGATATAGCGGAAGGGCTGTCGGGTAAGGTTTGCCTCATTGTGGACGATACCAAAATCTGCAATAGAGTAGACAACCCAGGAAGGTGTAGATAACATGAGGAGGGATCTAGCTAAGCTTGAAGAATGGTCTAGAATTTGGCAGCTGGGATTTAATGTTGAAAAATGTAAGGTCATGCATTTGGGCTGCAGCAATCCAAGGGAGCAATATAGTATAGGGGGTGAAGTACTTTTTGTCCACTAAAGAAGAGCGGGACCTAGGCGTGGTTGTGTCTGATGATCTTAAAGTAGCTAAACAGGGAGAAAAGGCGACAGGCAAAGCTAAAAGGATGCTTGGGTGCATACGGAGAGGAATGGCTAGCAGAAAAAAGGAGATGATAATGCCTCTGTATAAGTCTTTGGTGCGACCTCATTTGGAGTATGGTGTGCAATTCTGGAGACCACACCTTCAAAAGGATGTGAACAGGATGGAGTCGGTGCAGAGGGTGGCTACTAAAATGATTAGTGGTCTTCATTATAAAGCATATGAGGACAGAATGAAGGATCTTAATATGTACACCTTAGAGGAAAGGCGGGATAGAGGTGATATGATTGAGATGTTTAAATACCTCCGTGGCATAAATGTTCAGGGAGAGAGCCTCTTTCAATTGAAAGCAAGTTATGCTATGAGGGGACATGGGATGAGAGTGAAGGGAGATAGATTCAGGAGTGATTTCTAAACGGTAGTGTTTACTGAAAGCATGAAGAAACGACCAGGTAGTCGCCCTACATATTTCCGCTGGCGGAACTAAACTGTGCTCCGTCCACGACGTTGCTTGCGCCCTAGTAGAGTGAGCCCGCAAGCCTACAGAAACAGTACACCCTTGCAGAATGTACGCTGACGCAATTGCCTCCTTAATCCATCTGGAAATGGAGGACTTCGCTGCAGCTTCTCCTTTCCAGACCCCGCCGAAGAGCACAAACAGTCGCTCCAACTTACGGAATGTTTCGGAAAACTTTAGGTACCGACGCAGCACCCGTCGCACATCCAGAAGATGCAACCCCCGGTCTGCAGGGCATTCAGCCTCGGAGTGAAATACCGGCAGAAAGACGGATTGATTCAAATGAACCAGGGAAACCACTTTAGGCAGAAAGGAAGGAACCGGCCTTAAAATCACTCTATCTTTAGAAAAGGATAAGAATGGTTCCCTACACAATAACACCTGCAACTCCGAAATCCGCCTCGCCAAACTAATGGCCACCAGAAAAGCCGTCTTCAGCGTCAGATCTTTAATGGACGCCTGACTAAGGGGCTCAAATGCTTCTTAACCAAGGCCTGTAACACTAGATTCAAGTCCCACGGAGGCACCAACACCCTGTGCGAAGGTCACAGCCTGAACACCACCTTAAGAAAACGTTGCACATCTGAGTGCGCCCCTAGCGGAACCCCTTGAATCTTGCCCCTGTAGCACGCGAGAGCGGCTAACCCTTTGTCAAAACCGTCCTGCAAGAAACTGAGGATCACGGGGACAGAAGCCGTAGCTGCCCGAATAAGACGCCTAGAACACCAGTCTTAAAAAATCCGCCACTCTCCCACATACACGAGCGAAGTTGAGGATTTCCTTGCCCGAAGGAGTGTGGCAATGACCGCCGACGAATAACCTTTCCTCTTCAACTTAGCCCTCTCAATGGCCATACCGTAAGCGAGAATCGATCCACCTGTGGCATCCGCAGCGGATCCTGAATCAGCAGGTCCACTAAAGGAGGAAGCCTCCACGGCGCTCCGTCGAGCAGACAAACCAGATCTGCATACCAGGGCCGTCTGGGCCAATCCGGAGTCACCAGCAGGACTCTGCCGCGGTGCACTTCAATGCGTTGAACCACTCGGCCGATCAATGCCCATGGAGGGAAGACGTAAAGGAGACCGGACTCCGGCCAAGGCTGAATGAGCGCATCGATGCCTTCGGACATCCTTTTTCTCCGTCTGCTGAAGAACCAACTTGTTTTTGCCGACTGAAAGGTTGCCATGAGATCCATGACTGGCGAACCCCATCTGCGAACTATTTGCACGTACAGCTGCGGGTGAAGCTCCCCGGCGTCCACCCACACCCTGCTGAGAAAATCTGCCATCATATTGTCCTTTCCCGCGATATGCGCTGCTGAAATGGCCAATAGACAAGACTCTACCCACTCGAACAACCCCTCTGACTCCTCTTCCATGGCAACACTCCCTGTTCCGCCTTGCCGGTTGAGGTACGCCACCGTCGCCGAGTTGTCCGAGAGCACTCGCACCGCTCGCCCTGTCACTGAAAACTCGAAGGCCTGCAGCGCCCGCAACACCGCTCGCAGTTCTAGACGGCTGATTGACCAAGAGGCCTCCTGGGCCGACCACGTCCCTTGCGTGTATCGACTCTCGCAATGGGCTCCCCAGCCTGCCAGACTTGCATCCGTCAGCAGAGGGATCCAAACTGGTTGTTCCAAGGGCAGCCCCCCGCCTGTAGCAACTTCGGGGACAGCCACCACTGCAGCGATTGACGTACTTACTTCGGGCAGGGCAAGCGCTTGTTCAGCGAATCCGATTAGTTCGACCATCAACGCAATAGCGCCTTTTGCAGCGGATGCATATGAAACCTGACCCACAGGACCACTTCCAGAGTCGCTGCCATTGTCCCCAGCAGCCGAAGGTACCATCATGCAGACGGCAAAGGGATTCCTAAGAACTTGCGCATGAGCTGACGCAAGCCTGAGCACGGCGATCTAGCAAGAACACCAACCCCCTCGCCGTGTCGAAACGCACCCCAAGATATTCGAGGGTCTGGGTCGGCACCAAGTGACTCTTTCGCGTTGACTACCCAGCTGAAACTCTGCAGCAGATCTACCACTCTGCCTGTGGCCTGCAAGCTCTCCACCTCGGACTTTGCCTGAATTAACCAGTCGTTGAGATAAGGGTGAACCAGAATACCCTCTTTTTCGTAAAGCCGCCACCACCACCACCATGACCTTGGTGAAGGTGCGCGGAGCCGTCGCCAACCCAAATGGCAGCGCCTGAAACTGGTAATTCCCCATGGGAACGCGAACCTCAGGAACTTTTGATGGGCTGCTCTGATCGGAATGTGCAAGTAGGCCTCCGTGAGATCCAGTGACGTCAAAAATTCTCCTTGGCGCACCGCCACTATGATGGACTTCAGGGTTTCCATGCGGAAATGCGGCACCTGGAGACAACGATTCACTCCCTTGAGATCTAGGATAGGCCGGCGTGAACCGTCTTTCTTTGGCACCATGAAATAAATGGAGTAACGACCGATGCCGCACTCGGACCTCGGAACGGGGATTACCGCCCCCAAGGCCAACAGGCGGTCTAACGTCAACTGAATTGCCAGCACTTTGTGTTGTCCTTTGCTGGGCGAGAGAACAAAGGTGTCCCTGAGCGGGCAAGCGAACTCCAGCGCATAGCCCCCTCGGAATTTCTCCAGTACCCACTGATCGGAGGTTATCTGGACCCAGGAAGAAAGAAGTTTTGAAGACGTCCTCCGACCACTTGACTTCCCTCCGGGCTCCGCCTCGCTTCATTGCAGCTTGTGGGTAAAGGAAGAGGAGGAAGCAGCTGGGAAACCTCTGCCTGCTCCTCGAAAACCTTGGGATCTTGAACCAAACCTGCCGCGCTGAAAACCACCGAGGGAAGAGCGGAACCTTCAGAAGTCCCGAAATTGACCCTGAACTGCTGGCAAGCTTCTACTTTGCTTGGGCTTATTCTCTGGCAGCCTGCCCCCTTTAAACTCGCCCAAGTCCTTCACTAACTTATCCAGATTGTCTCCAAATAACAATCTGCCCTTAAATGGGAGCTTGCTGAGTCGCAACTTAGAAGACCTGTCAGCCACCCAATTTCGCAACCAAATAGACCTCCGCGCCGCCACTAGGGATGCCATACTATTTGCCAATGTCCTGATCAAATCATAGTGTACATCCGCTAAATATGCCGAGCCGGACTCCAACTAGCAACCCCTGCTGGTCCAGGTGAGGATCCTGTCTCAAGCGTTGCGCCCACCGCAAGCAGGCTCTCGCCACCCAGGCCCCACAAATAGAGGCCTGCAAAGAAAGAGCATTGGTCTGAAAGGCCTGCTTCAACAAATCGTCCACCTTCCTGTCTTGCGTGTCCTTCAAGGCAGCACTACTTTCAACTGGGAACGTTGTCCTCTTGGTTACTGCCGACACTGCTGCATCTACATGTAGCGACCGAAACCTTTCTTTGTCTGCTAAAGGATAGAGCCAGTTCATTGTTCGAATGCCCTTCAAGCCTGATTCAGGTTGATCCCACTCAGTTTGAATCATCTGATCCACAACTCTGTGCACCGGGAACACCATTTGAGACTCTCACACCGCCTGAATGAGGGGATCTTCCAGACCGTCCTCCTCCACAGGAGGTGCTGTAGCGAGATTGAGTGTTTGGAGAGATTCTGTAATCAGGGGTACCAGCTCCTCTTTATGAAACATGTGAATGATCTGAGCCTGATCCTCGGGCTCCGGAATCTCCCCTTCCTCCAGCTAGTCAATCCTGTCCTCGGGCTCTACCTCAGGTACCTCAGCATCCTGCCACTCTATATCCACCTACTCCATCTCTGTGGACCGAAGCCGCTTAGCTGGCTTTGGGATATCTCCACGCACAGCCTTACCTTTGGGGGATGGTAGAGGCGCCGGAGTCACCAAGGCCTCTGGCAACTTTCCTAAACGTCCCGAACGAAAAGCCTGATGCATAATAAGGACAAAGTCCGGGGAAAAATCCCCCAGGAATGATTATGCCGCCCCTATCGGCTGGGCACCCAGCTGTCCCGTGGGCGTAACTGGAGGAGAAGGTGCCGGCGTCCTCGGAGGCGGCTCCCCCCCAGCCGATACTGCAGGGTCTATGGGGTCTAGTAGCGCTCTGCCTTCCATTTGCTGCTCTACGTTGGAAGAAACAGTAGCGCAGCCCCTGCAAATTCCTGAATCACACTGTTCCCCTGCGTGATCCGCAGACCACGCACTGTGGCCAAGCAGACATTAAGCAGGATTCAAAAGAAAAAACCTACCACTAAAGCGTGAGGGGAAAGGGTTCTACTAAACTGATCTATCATCAAAGGAAAGGACAGCAAAGAAATATCCCTTCTTTTTTTTTTTTTTAGACAGCTACTCACTAAGTAAATTAAACAAAATAAACAAATCAAACCATCAAGCAGCAGACCCGAAATGTCATGCACACGCCGCAGCACGGCCCTCTGCCCCGCCTGGGAACTGAATAAAATGGCCGCTGCCAGCTGAAAAAGGTGCTAAAATCCCCTGATGTGGAGGACTAGCACTCTTTACTGCTTGGTTACAGGCTGATGGAGCCCAAACCAAACAAAGGACTTACCCCAATCAGAAGCGGAGCCCAGCGCTATAATGCCGCTCGAGTCTTGCTGTCCGAAAAAGAGTTGGTGAGTTGGGCACGCAGGAGCCCCTTCAGACGTGAAGCTACTGCTCTGGAGACCCCAGGGATCAGAGTGTGTGGCTGTGTCTGCCAGATCTCTCCCCTGTGCCGTCTAGGAGGAGAGATCCAAATTTGCTGCCTGCACTCTGATCTACGACCTAAGGTAAGAGGCAGAAGGCAGTGAAGGGCCCGGCTCCTCAGAGTGTTTTTTTTTTTAATTTTATCTTAAAGAAGCAGTAACCTAAAAACTAAAGGCACTCCAAATAAACCAACAGAAATCAAAGTGGGGAAAAAAGAAAATAGAAACCTAACTAGTGTTGCCTGTTTAGTCCCTAAGTGAGCCCAGTGCCAGGCTAACACGTCCTGCTGCATGGCGACTGGACACACTGGGGGGCTGATGGGAGCGCTAGCAGCATACATCCTGTGATGGCAAGATTCTGATTGGTCGAGTCTCCATGCTGCAGGAGGTGGTACACTACCTGGATGTGGAGGACTAAACTGGAGGACCGCTCAGGAACTCCTGATACACCCGACAGGCCTGATCCAGTCCTGGATTTTACCCCATTGCATGAAGGGATCTGTTTTCTCCAATGCACTCCATAAGAAAGGTAAGACTACGCATCCCTGCATGCAATTGGGTAAACCCAGGACTGGATAAAGCCTGTCAGGCGCATCTGGAGTCAGTTGGCAACCCTAGCCTAGATCCATTTAGTCTCTTACTTTTTGACAATATGCTACTTTAGTGTGCGTCTCAGCTTCTAGTACTTTTTTTTAAACTTAATTTGATAACACTACAGCTACCACAGTGCACTAGCTTGAAGTTAAGTCTTGAGTTCCTCTTTCCAAGCCCTCCGGTTGTGGATTCAGTGACATCATGTAACAAAATACAGGCAGGAACAGTCCAACAAGCTTTATTTTGTTCAGGCAATTCACAATGAGCAAGGATACAATAAGCAATGCCTCTAAGTCATAAGCTCAGGTGTTACTTTGGTCTTTCTAGGAGGCCACTTTCGTCAGGCTTTTACTGTCTCCTTCCCAATAAGCTGGCGGTGGTTGGCATAAATACATGCTGGCTTTTTGGATGGACCACCCAGTCTCTTCCAGTCCTGGATTTGGCAAAGACAAATGCTTAAGTGGACAAATTTTGAAGACACTAAGTTCCCAGGTCAAAAAGGAAAATGCTCCCACTTAGGAGCATATGTATCTGCTACTTCAAGGGGTGGACCTCCTGTGCTCCTGCTCCTCCACCCTATTGGTCTTGCCAATGCAATAGGTATCAAAATCTTAAATGCGACCCCGCTCAACCCGACCTCTCCAAGCACGTCTGGAGTTAACCAGCGAGCTTTGGGAAGCAACAGCAGAAGCGGCCTTGGGTTTTTTTTTTCTTTCTTCTTTTCTATCAGCGGGGCAGCGGCTAAGCAGGTAGGCTCCCGCCCAGCTTTACAATATCAGAAAACCAGCTTCGGTCTACCGTTTCTTTCCCGACAAACCAACCTCCTAGCAGGACCGTCCCTTCCTTAAGCTGAGAGGCAGCGCGCCCCCTTCCTCTATGGCAGGGAAGGAGCCGCTCTGGCCGAGCCGCGCTCGCGGCGCCTGTGCACCGAATGTCGTCAGCGGCGCGCCGGAAGCGCTACTTGTTCAGCGCAGCTCCGTGTTGCAGGCTTGGGAGCTTGAGCGGCAGGGAGATGGGCGTCCCCAAGTTTTATCGCTGGATCTCGGAGCGCTATCCCTGTCTGAGCGAAGTAGTGAAGGAGTACCAGGTGAGGCAGCCGCGGAGCCGCAAACGGCTGACATGGCTCGACAGGTTGTTACGTGTCCTTAGCGCTCCTCTGGCTAGCGAGACGTGGGGCCTGCAGTCATCTGTGAAACAGGACCCCGCACAATCTGGAGAACATGCATGGCTTTTAGACCATCTTTTATTGGTTTACATTTTTGATTTCTGGCCAGTTCAGTAGTGAACGGCGTATGTCAGCATGGGGATCTAAAACAATTAATCATTACACCGAAAATCACAAAATCCATGAATTTGGGTTGGATAGTTGTTCTGTGGAGACACTGACACTAGTGTTAAGTTAAGCAGTTCTTTTAAGGTGATACCATCAAGACTGGAAATGAGACATTTTCCAAAAGAGGATTTTGCTAGTCTAGTTTTTGTGTACTGTCTCTAGTAGTGAATGACTTTCGATTTCCGATTTTCTTTTTTGGCTTGGTGTAAATTTGAAAAAAAAATGATGTTCTGTTGTAGCATTACATTTGAAGCTCAGCAGGATGGGTCAACAGTGCTGAAGTTTGCAGCTATTCACTTTTGGATCAGTCAAAGAAGATCATTGCTTTTATAATCATGGCAGTTTTTGTTTGAATTAAACATTTAATTTAATTTCCATACATGATAGTGAGGCCAGTCTGATGGTTCAGATCCTTTTTCTCCAGCTGATATGCTTTGTGACTTTCAACGGATTATTTTCAGAAATATTTTAAAAAAGAGTATATGTGCGCTCTTAACATATGTACTTCATAGCTAATTTTCAGATAGAAACCACTCTATATAATTTACACCTGCTGTTTTATATGGGCAGACCAGGGAGGATAAAATAGTACGTGTGCTTTTGAAAATCCCACATACATGAGGAAAATATAAAGTATTAATCCTCTGGTTCTTGCATTCTGAAGAAGCTTTACTCATCACAGAATAGTTTTCCTAGTGGAAGAATGGGTGAAGATTAGTCTGATCCCCCAAAGACTTACAGTTTAATCATTTACACATTTAATATTTGATGACTTTATTTGGGGATCTAGTCTAGCTGATCCATGACTGATTTCTGGGTTTCCCTTTCCTGATGATCTGCACTGCTCCATCTTGTGTGCAAGTTGGACCACAATTGGCCGGCCCAGGGTGTACACAGGCATGTCAAGGATGTGGAGCAGGGAAGAGTGATGAATATGAATCTGAGTGAACTCTTTCAGGTATATATATTGTTTAAATGATTAACTTTATAAACTACATTTACGCTCTTAGTAAATGCATTGTTTTACTTTCCTGTCCTGAACACCTTCTCCCCCTTTCGAGTGCCTATGTACATTATGAAGCCCTAAATACTTTTTAGTCACTCTGAGGGAGGGCAGTTTTCAGACTGGCCAATTTGCCTGGGTAATGTCTTTGAAAAGAACCCTCTGTATTTGTGGTAGGGATTTGTACCTGTATATGATTTGTGCCCTGTTTTAATGTGCTGTTTGTGCATATTTATTTATTTTGGCATTAATCTGAGAAAGACGTTTACCTATTATGCTGCACCTTAAATAGCCTTTATTTTGAGTTGCTCACCTGAAAGAACTTAAGGTAAAGGGTTTTCCTCTCTTACTGATGCAGTTTGATAGTCTGCCTCCAAATTCGTATTGCTTCTACTTTCATATCTTTGTAAACAAATGGCAGCTTTTCACATTTATAGAAGGGTGTACCATTGAAACTGACAATATATTGTCTTGAGAGAGAGAGTGAATGAACGAGGGATACAGCAGTTGGTAGGTATTTGCATGTTAACAAAAGGTAGACAAGAAACTGTATTATCTCAGTACAATACAATACTATTTAGCAATGCTTTTTTCCTAAAGAAAAAGGTGCCGGTACTCATATGCAGGGTTTTTCATTAATACATAGGGCAGCGTTTTTCAACCACTGTGCCGTGAGATATTGTGTGGTGTGCCGTGGGAAAAATTCCAATTTCATCCGTAACATGTGGCCTCGGCTCACAAATTAGGGTTGCCAACCGGCCGGTTTTCAGCCGGCCTGGCCGGTTTTTCCATGGCCAGGCCGGCTGCCGGCACAGTTGTAAAACCGGCCATTGAAAAACCGGTTTTTTTGCTCTGGCCGCAAGATCGGGAGCGGCCAGAGCAAAAAACCGGCTTTTGTGCCGAAGTCCGCGGCGCGAACGCGATCGCGATTCCCTATAGCAGTGCAGCCGCTGGTTCTGCTTTGTACAGAGCAGCGGCTGCACTACACTTACATTGAAAAGTAAAGAGAAACTGTGTCAGGAGCCCTCCGATCATGCAGAGCCCGAGGAAGTGATGTCATGGGGGCGGGCTCCTCACAGGCTGTCTTTCCTTTTCAAATTAACTTTAGCTGCAATAAAGTTAATTTGAAAAGGAAAGACAGCCTGTGAGGAGCCCGCCCCCATGACATCACTTCCTCGGGCTCTGCGATGACCGGAGGGCTCCTGACACAGTTTCTCTTTACTTTTCAATGTAAGTGTAGTGCAGCCGCTGCTCTGTACAAAGCAGAAGCAGCGGCTTGGGCAGAGGGGGGGTGTGTGTGTGTGAGTGAACCAGCAAGGGGGGGGAGTGTGAGTGAACCAGCAAGGGGGGGGAGTGTGAGTGAGCCAGCGAGGGGGGGGTAAGTGAGTGAGTGACCCAGCAGGAGGGGTGAGTAAGTGACAGGGGGGTGGGTGAGTGAACCAGCAGTGGAGGGGGGGGGGTGGTGTGAGTGAACCAGCAGGGGAGGGGGTTGGTGTGAGTGTTTGATTCCTATTCAAGAGAATTACTTTATATATAGTCAATATAGGCACAGAGGTAAATTTTTTTAACATTTTCTAATGGTGGTGTGCCTCGTGATTTTTTTCATGAAAAAAGTGTGCCTTTGCACAAAAAAGGTTGAAAAACACTGACATAGGGGACCATAGGTCAGCTTTAGCAGGCAATGAAAGAGATGCTGGTACTGAGTACCAATGCATACCACCTCAAAAAAAAAAAAAAAGCTCTGCTGTTTAACTAGTAGATAGGGGTCATGGAGGAATGACCTAGTGGTGAAAGCAGCAGGTTAAGAACCAGGGCTGCAATTTTGCTTTTGATGCTCTTTGTGACGTTGGGCAGGTCACATTGCTTTCCATTGTTTTAAATAGTAGCTTATTTCGTTAGTCCTCCAATTTAAGGAATTGAATTGTAACTCGCCTCGAAAATTGATTTGTAAAGGCGAGTGACTAGTACTCTACTATCACCATATGTGTGGGTACAGGAGGGTTAAGTGGCCTGGGCAAGCCACTTAATTCCTTCATTGCCTCAGATACAAAAACATAGATTGTGAGCCCTTTGGGGACAAGGGAAATATATACTGTACCTGAATATACAGAGCTTTGACCCGGTGAAAAGTGGTATATAAGCATTGCTAAATAAATTAAATAAAATAAAATACAAGAACGTTTAGGCAAGTTAATTGTGATCATTTGCCCAGTGGTTAGGCAGATTTCTAGATATTGTTTAAATAGTGTTGGCAACTTAATTATGTTGCCATGTGCATGTCATAACTCTGTAGAAGAACATAATGTACAGCAATGGCAGCAACCAGGTCTAGTTTGTATAACCATGATATGTGTGTGTGTGTTATATATACACACACGTGGTGTAAGATGGGAGTCATGAACTAACTCCCAGCATACATACAGAATGGTCGCAGGTGAACATCTTTTACTGGGATGCCATTTGCTCAAAAAAGCCAGCACCACAATTCTTTTCAAAATTACAGTGCACAAAACAGGAGGGACTATGATACTGACTTTTAAATACTTAATGAGCAAACAAACCTTTTACAAAGCCAGGGAAACTGGAGAACCTAAAGCAGTGATGGCTAACCTTTTTGAGCCCGAGTGCCCAAACTGCCGCACAAAACCAAAGAATTTCCTCAAAGTGCCAGCACGTCATTTGCATAAGTGGTCTTATTTGCATAAATATTTGCATAATGTTACCATACACTAACTTTTAGTAAACATGTCTCTTAATGAGTGTATGGATAAAGAAAGACTAAAAGATTTCTACATTACTATAATCCAGTGCCAACCGCCAGGCACATTAGGAACTACTACAAACGCTGCCCATTTAGAACCCATAGCAAACCCGCCGTATCCTGACAGCATTACCAGGACTCACAAAGCACCATACCCTACCTATCAAAAGGCAACACTGCAAATATTAAACCAATACATTTCAGTGAATACTGGGGAAAGAGAACAAGTGGCAACGTCAAATAGGAATTTCCTCTTGTACCAAACAAAGCGCAGATGTTAATGATGCACATTTCCCAGAGCTGACATATTCCAGTTAATAAATTCAAAATAAAGAGATATCGTTCTACCTTTTGTGCATTTTTTTTCAGTTGCAATTGGTCCAGCCATTTTCTTCTGGTTTCTTCATGTTTTCTGCTAACTCTCCATCGTCTGCTGTCCATTTGTCCTTTCTTCTCTCTTCTAGTTTTTTTTCCATTCTCTCTCTCTCTACATCTGCTTTAACATACTAATCTTTCTCCTTTTGCTCTTTCCTCATTCCTATTTCATCCACACAAATTTTACCCCTCCATCCTCAATCCCCAATTACTCTCCCAATACCTGGCCAATTGTAGATTTTTCATCCCTCCTACACAAAATATTTTTCCCCTCTCCATTTTACTCTCCCAGCCCCATCCCATTCTAATCCTCCCCCAACATCAGCTCCCTTCTAGTTCCAGTCTCACCCAGCATCCATTCCCTTCTTCAAGCCCCCCACTTCCCCTCAGCCCATTTCCATTCCAAGCCCCGTCCCCATCAGCTATTTGCAGTTCAAGCCCCCCACTTCCCCTCAGCCCATTTCCATTCCAAGCCCCATCCCCAACAGCTATTTGCAGTTCAAGCCCCCTTCCACTCAGCCCATTTCCAGTCCTAGCAACCCCCCCAACCCATTACCAGTCCTAGCCCCCCATAGCCCACTCCCAGTCCTAATCCCACCAGCCCATTTCCAGTCCTAACCTCCCCATCAGCCCACTCCCAGTCCTAATCCCCCATCACTCAATTTTTAGTTTAAGCCCCCCCAGCGCCTATCACCACTCCTAACCCCCCCCAGCGCCCATCACCACTCCTACCCCCCCAGCCCAGCGCCCATCACCACTCCTAACCCCCCCAGCCAGCCCAGTTCACATCACCAATACTAACCCCCCACAGCCAGCCCAGTGTCCATCACCACTCCTAAAACCCCAGCCCAGTGCCCATCACCACTCCTAACCCCCCCACCCCAGCCCATCACTACTCCTAACACCCCCCAGCCCAGCCCAGCCCATCACTACTCCTAACCCCCCCCCAGCCCAGCCCAGCCAATCACCACTCCTAACCCCCCCCCCAGCCCAGCCCATCACCACTCCTAAGCCCCCCAGCCCAGCCCATCACCACTCCTAACCCCACCCACCCCCAGCCCAGCCCAGCCCAGGGAAAATTAAAAAAAAAAGAAAACCGGTCTGCTGCCGCTGGCGGGGCCGCCGCGGCAGAATCGAGCATGCCGCGGGGCCCCCCGGTACCCCCCGGCAGTGCCGGTACACCCCGTTGCAGCTCTCTCTTTGGAGCTGCAGTCAGACGCGCCGGCTTGCAGAGCGCGAGGGCAGAGTTCCCTCGCTGCTCTGTTAAGCCCGCGGGGGCTGATGGGAAGTTCCCATCAGCCCCCGCGGGCTTAACAGAGTCGCGAAAGGGACACTCTTCACTTCTCGCTCTGAAAGCCGTCTAGTCTGAATGCAGCTCCAAAGAGAGAGCTGATACGGGGAGGACAGGATCTGCCGGTTGTTACAGGGTGGCCCCGCGTCACGCTCGATTCTGCCGAGGAGGCACCTACAACGGCAGCAGACAGGGTTGTTGTTTTTTTTTCGATGGCGGACCTTCCCGCGTGCCAGCTGCAAGGCCTTCGCGTGCCACAGCTGGCACGCGTGCCATAGGTTCGCCATCGCTGACCTAAAGGATATGGAAAGGGTAATGGATGCCTGGAATGCTCACCTAATGGAGGTGGTGAGGGCAACAATAGTGACAGAATTCTAAAAGGCATAGGACAGACGCAGAAGATTTTTATATGCCAAGAGAATGGAATCAAAGCAAACTTAAATAACTTCAAAAATAGAGAGAGTAGCTTGAGTGGCAGTTACAACCTTAAACAAAGACATAGGTGGGGGTAACCTGTATGGAGAAGTAGGTATAACTACAACTCTAGCCACCTTACTGGGCAGACTAAATGTACAATGCTGGTCTTTATTTGCCCACAAAGAAAAGATCCCAATTCTAATATACACGCCACCATATAGACTGTGCTAGTATTATATTAACCATATATACTCTTGTTATGTAGTTCGGTTCTATGTAATCAGTTGAAATATACTGTCATGTTATGTTCTCTGTAAACCGTCTTGAATTGAAGAAAGACGGTATATAAAAACTGTTAAATAAATAAATTAAAATAAATTTGTGTTTGTCGGAGCTTCAATCAAGAGGGGGGGGGGTAGTAAAATAACTTACCTTCTCGCCGTAGATGCTCCCTTTTTAATTTATTTTAAATTCTTAATTCTATAAATTCTCTAACAGAACATTAAAGAGCCACAGTCCAAAAGTATAGAGTCTCTTATCTGATCGTGTGCTGAAACATTGTCTGTCAACAACGTGCCACGTTTTGAACCACTCAAAACTGGTCCTGCATCAGTTTTAAAAAGATTTTTGACAGGCTTTCAAGCACACCTCGTATACAGACTCCAAAGCTTCGACAAACACGAATACTAGCATAGTGTATTTGGTGGCATGTCTATTGGAATTGGGACCTTTTCTTTGTGAGCATTTTATGTATTGGTCACCTAATTCGCCTTGGGATATTGTTATAGGATAGTTCGGTCTTTATTTGCCATCATTTACTATATTATTATCAGAATATACATAACCAGTCTACCAGTTTTGGCAAATGCTCATGGTGTCAGCATTTTTTGAGTAAATGAGATTCTGTTCAGGTAGGCTGAAGATTTTAAATGAAATCTGTTTTGTTCATGGGGAAGTTAACTTAAAATACAAAATTTAGTTTACTGAAACTACTGCCCTTCATAGTTAGTTATAGCTAAATATTAAAACATTAGTGAATGAAGTATATTTAAAATAATTTGTTAGTAATAGGAGCATTTTTCTGTTATCTGTAAAATAAAATCTGTAGGACAATGCTTAAACTCAGAAGAGTTATACATAAAGAAAAAAGTAAACAGAGATGAGTCAATGGTAACTGCATTATTGTTCAGTAAGAAGATATTAGAGCTCAGTAAAATAATTTTAAAACCTAATAACATTTGCTGGTTGTTCATAGGCTCTTCTAACGAGTCTTTTTTTTTTAGTGAAAATCATTTGTGAACATAAGATTGAGCTTTCTTATACAGTCCTAAGGCAAGATACAGTCAGTTTCAGTTTTAGTGGAACGCAAATATTGGCTTCAGCATGAGCTAGGCTGGTTTCAGAATAAGATTAGCAATGTTTCAGAATGCCAAACCTGATTTGGAATACAGAAATGTTATTTTTTTGCATATTACAAGATCTTAATTTCTTATCAAATATGTAACCAAAACACTTCCACAAACCCTCATTAGAACAGTCTCTGTGGACAAACAGGATAATGAGACACTAATATAGGTTATGCCTTCACATGACAGTGCCAGACCAGATCTGCTTCTCTAGAGCTCAGAAAAGTTTGGTAAACTTTGAACATGTGCCAGCGTGTAGCCACTTAGAGGTAACTCCCACCTTAGCCAGTTGATTTCATCCACTGATGAGCGTAGATGGGTTTTTCTCCTCTCCTATTATAATTTCAGCATTTTTTCCCTTCGATTAAATTTTGCTTGAATTGTCTTCATGCCAGATGAGAAGTCTAGCAGAACTACAGATGATAGCAAGGCATAAAAAACCCCTCAGGATTTAAAAGTGCCTTCAGTGCTCCAAGAGCATGGCCCTTTTACATACTCACCACATGTGCATGCTGCCTGGGGCTGGATCACAACATAAACTCTTACAGTAAGTGCTCCCGCATGTCTCCCAGAGTTCGTTTGAGCCATAGTCTCATCCAAAGGAAGCTTGGCCACACCCGCAGAGCTACCTCTGCTTCCACTGCCTCTCAACCTGCAATAATGCCTGTCCCTTCAATGGTTCCTGTTTCGTAACTGTTGCCATTGCCCAGCACGGACCAGTAGCACTCACAGGCCACCCTGTTCAGGCCTCTGGATCAGCTCTGACCTCTAGTTCCATTATGGTCCCTGCCGCAGCCTTCAGCACTGCTCTGACCACTACTGTTGCTGTTCCTGCTGCTACTGTCAAAGTTAGGCCAGTGGCATACTTTCAAGCATCATCTCGGGACCATCCTCCCTCCCCAGGCACAGATGATGTGCCTTTACTGGTGCTGTACTCTCTAACGCTGACGTCACTTTATCCTGCTTGTGTCTCTCGGCAGCAGCGCTGATGCAGAAGACACATCTCCTCTCCAAAACTGCACTGACAGGTTGGGGCAGTACAGTTCTGAGAGATCTTGCTAGCGCAGGTGCTCCAGTCCTCCTCCGAGGCGCAGCATAGAATGAACTCTGTACAAGGACAGCCCCTCTCCAAGATGCAGCAGATGTTCTCATCCTCACCACAGCCATAAATTGCCCTCCAGTGCCTCTCTACGTACAGCTTCCAAGAGGCTCAGATTGCAGAATTCTACCCCACAATCTGCGGTTCTTGCATCCTCCTGTTGATCACAGCAATCTGATCTCCATGCTGCAAAAGCTTCTTCAGGATTTTCAGTGCAAACCTCCAGAAGTTACTTGACTGACTTGAGAGGGCGCTTCCATCAGGGCGATTTTGTCATCATCCCCTTTGTCAGCTGGAACCACTCTTCTCATCCAACCCATCTGTCAGGTCACTTTTGAATAGGACTCACTCTCCATACTACTTTTGCTTAGACAGGTCGCTATCTCCACAAGCTGCCTCTTGTACTTCACATATGCCATCCAACCCTTCTCCAGGTCTACCGTTTTTTGAGCCTTTGCCAGAACAACTGCAACTGGACTTGCCTCCTAAGGATCATATTATAGCTACAACTATATTCTTCTCTTGCTGAATTGTCTTTTCTACTCTGTTTGTTGCCAATAGTATTTAACATCTATTACTTGTTACATTTCATTTGCCTGAATCTCTAATACTATCTTCTCCTTACACAAAAATGTTACTTTTACCTGCAGACTTTACACCATTTCTTAAAGTGAGAGTGTATACATACTTTTCTTTTTTTTGTTGTTTCATTGTATTGAATTTTTGTTACACTACATCCAGAACATCTTGGGGGTTTGCAAAAATATATAAGAACAGAATAAAACAATAACAAAAGTTAAGACATGGCACAACTTTGATAAATAGAATAGGGGGACACAACAGGATAAAACAAAACTAACAGCCAAATTGCTAGATATACTGTCCCTATAGAGCCAGTCCATTAAAACGTAATTACTGCCAAAGGCAAACTCAAAGAGCTAGCTTGAATTTTGAGAGGAGAACTCATATCTTAGCTCACACAGCAAAGAATACCCTGGCTTAGAAGTGAGGTTTGTGACTGTCATGGTATGTGCAAAACTAATCAAACCAAAAAGTACCTTGCTCCCAAAAATCTATACAATTTACTCCAATAATACTACAACATATAATCCAACATATAATTCAATCTCAGGCTATTAATGACCTCAGATGGCACAACTCCACATTTGATGATAAATCACCTTAGGTGTTGTTAGACGCTCACATCACCGGTCATAGCCTACCCTACCTTCCAAAATCAAAAATACCAAAATCTTCCATTAATTAAAGACACCCTAAACTTCAATCACGGGAAAAGTCTCAAATTATTTCTAAATCCAAAGAGCTAAAATGAAATCACTAAAACACATTCACACTTACAAACTTCATTCACACACTAATCCTTAACATTAGAAACAGCGTCAGTCCAATCAGCGTACAACTAAAGTGAAAAGGCTGAACGCAGCCTAAATCAAATCCTGGAGCGATACCTGCAATTATAATAGAAACAGTGAAAAATTCAGAAGTATAACAATGCCAATATTAAGCACTGAAAATCTTATCTTGCAATAGTGAAACATCCAGCCAGGTCTCTAACTCCTCAGTGAACGCTTCTCATGGTAAATTCCAACCTCCGACAGAGGAGCCATAGAACACGGGAGAGAATATCCAAAATTCTAGTATTATCGCAAAGCTTTGAAATATGACTAAAGCTCGCTCGACAAAAGCCTTTGTTTCGCCGTTCACCGGCTTCTTCAGGAGCAACGTCATGCACAATAATAGCTACAAAAAATGGCTCCGCACCATCTCCTGCCATCACAACTTGGCATGTGACGCGCCTGATAACATAACCATACACCAATCAAAAACTCGTTCAAAGCCATGACGTCAGTTTAAAAAAACAGACATAAAACACCATTCTTAAACACAAAAACTATGATATTTTGCGCCTCTGTTTGGCCAGGGTGTCACTGTGCAGTTTTTGTGTTTAAGAATGGTGTTTGATTTAGGCTGCGTTCAGCCTTTTCACTTTAGTTGTACGCTGATTGGACTGACGCTGTTTCTAATGTTAAGGATTTTAGCTCTTTGGATTTAGAAATAATTTGAGACTTTTCCCGTGATTGAAGTTTAGGGTGTCTTTAATTAATGGAAGATTTTGGTATTTTTGATTTTGGAAGGTAGGGTAGGCTATGACCGGTGATGTGAGCGTCTAACAACACCTAAGGTGATTTATCATCAAATGTGGAGTTGTGCCATCTGAGGTCATTAATAGCCTGAGATTGAATTATATGTTGGATTATATGTTGTAGTATTATTGGAGTAATTGTATAGATTTTTGGGAGCAAGGTACTTTTTGGTTTGATTTCTTCTTTTTGCTCTTGGCTTTTTGCTTTGTATGTGCAAAACTAACCCATTTGGAGAAACAGCCCTAAAGGAATGCAAATTAGAAGGCCCTAAAAAGGACAAAGAGATACACCTAGTCATCTCAAACCAAATTTTAGTAGGTGGAGGCACAAATAGCAGATTACTCTGCGATGATCTCAATGAAAAATCAACAAAGAATTTTTGGTCCCGCTGCGTTTATGGTCACTTGCAATACTAGGCCTAACCAGCCATTGGGGACAGGAAAGGAGAATCAAATTCAGTGGTATGACTCTTCAGGAGGGAAGAGCAGGATGTTGAGGAAGCAGTACAGCCTCCGTTATCAAGTCATTGGACTGACAGTAGAACAGACCACAGCAGTGAGCCCACAGTCAGCTGCCTAGTGGTACTGACATAGAAAGGATTTGAAAGTATTAGGACCTCAGATGCTAGACAGTGTCCAATCTTGCTGCTACCTGGATGGGAGGCTGGAAAGGCCATGGCAACTTCTTAGATCCCTGCTAGGGATATGCATTTGTTAGCACGTTAACCTTCAAATTAACAAACATACTATTGATTTGCATAGGTTAAAAAGTTCTAACTTGCCATGAAAATTTTATTAAAATGAATGTGTGTAAAACTAAAAAATGCCAGTAAAACTGGAAAAGATCGAAGAAGTCCAACCTTTTTTTGTCTGTGCATATCCGTCCCTGCCAAGGAAAGCTTACAGTTCATGGTGAGTGACATTTCACCACTCAGCAAAGTGTAAAAAGAAGTATTACTTTTCTGATATTCAGGAGTTTCCTCCTTGCCTTCCTCTATCTAGGCAAGCTAATCTTCCCTGCTAAACAGTTCCCCAAATTGGGATTGGGTGTTTTTAATTAGCTCCGCTTGGGTGTTAAAAATTCGAAGCTCCCAAATGTCTCAAGAAGCTTTGCCTCCCATTGCAAGAATTCAGTATGTGTCATTGTCTCCTTGTCTTGGGGGATCCTCTGGTCTGGAAGATCAGGCCAAACGGGTGAGTCTAGATCTCTCCAGCTTCCTGCAAAGCTCCCTTGAAGTAATGATTAAAAAGACTACATTATTGATGTGGTTTGCGTTTGAATGGCCAAAATTCAGTTTTGCACTTATACTTTCAGAGACTACTCAGTTTATGACAAGAATATCTGTATTTCCTGACTTGTCTAGAAATCTAAGAAATGAAGAAGAGATTTTCTGGCTTATTACCAGAGAGTCACCACTCTGGTTGCTATGTTTCAACTGAACTATCTGTGTAAATGTGTAATATTATGTATGAGTCATTTATGGCTGACTGCACTGGGCTGATGCTTCCCAGAGCTGACTGATGGAAGGAGAGTTGCTTGTTGTAGAGGACAGTGCTGGACAAAGGCCAACACTTGTCAGTGCTGTCTGCACTGTTCAGCACTCATCAGAGCAGACTATTGGGATGTCCAGCACTCGGTGCAGACCACTGGTGCTCTTGGACATCCACAGCAATGTTGGGGGGAGGGAGACTCCTGGATTTTATAAAGTGCAGTGCTCATTGCTGTAGACTGGGCTGTCTATGGAAGATTCTTCTGGCTATTTGGGGTACCCCCGATGGGAGAGATGAAGTCTATGATCTCCATATGCTAAAGGTCTAGGGAATATGGTGCATCATCCTTAGTTTCTGGCACCTGCCAAACTTTGATAACTGTCAAGCATATCCAACAGTGATTTCAGGCATCTATAGGAGCATTCTTCCAGAAACTATCTAGAGGGCAACTATTTGGTCAGATCAATATTCAACATCAAAATTACCATCTGAGCTTACATAGCACAGACAAGGTTGTATCTGATGCAGTAGTAAAAAAAGGCAGCTATTGTCTTCTCCTGCTTGATCTAGGGTGAAGGTTTGGAACTTTCCATTTGTCTAGACTGTCTTGTAAGAACAAATAGGAAGGTGAGATTATGCTTATCCAATAATTTGATTTCCTCAGGAAAACAGTTACTATTCCTCTAGAGCAGTGGTTCTTAACCTTGTTGGAGGTACTGAACCCCACCAGTTTCATATGCACATTCACCAAACCCTTCTTTATTGAAAATGAAAATATGATTTTTTTTCAAATTCAAGACATAGGTATATGTTTTACTGGTTCACAAAATGAATCGTGCATTAACATCACTGTGTTCAAAGAACAAAACCAATACAATGCATGAACTCACAACAAATTACATACATAACCTTTCACAAAGACATGACCTTTTTTAATACTACCACACTGAAATGTGTTTAATTTTTAACCTTATGTATTCCAATAATGAACTTAGGGGTCTGTTTACTAAAGGCCGGTGTTGTGCGGTCCGCGGTACCGAGCGGGTGCCGTATAAGGAGTGGGCGTTCCGTCGTGAAGAACAGAAGCTGTGATTGACAGATGCGCTAAGGTGCGCGGCGCCCGTGCGGTTAGTGCCCTGTGACATTACGGCGTTTGATCTGTGCACATAGATCACACTGCTCACGGTTTTTGGGCTTCCACTATTGTGCTGCACATTGCTGACGGAAACGGTTTCTTTTCCCTGCACAGCACCTCTTAACGCGAGTGTTTCACTGGCGGTAAAGTTCTTTGCAGATTCGGGCACGCTCCTGTGCGGCGAGTCTCTCCCCTCCCACATTCCGCCCACTGACCCCGTCTCTCCGCCCCTAGGGGGCCTTCCTCCGCCCTCATTTCGCCTTGGCACGCCTCTTTCGCACATTACCGCCCCGCAAATGTGCGCGTTGTCGGCGCACGTGTGCGGGGCCCGTTAATGTGACCCGCACGTGTACGGGGCGTTTAAGAGCACTTAAATGCATCATTTTAGGGCGCTCAGGTGCGCCCCGCACAGGTGCGCCGTTTAGTAAACATGCCCCTTATTGTATTTATGCTATTTATTATTTTTAACATTTTAACACACACCCATCACCTAATTTCCATCAGGCTACACCGCTACAATAATAATGAATATTTACTGCAAATCAGTGTGACTTCTGCTGTTGCCTTTGAGAGACCAGTTCAGAAATGTGTGGCTTCACCTTGGCAAGTACCACTCTCATGTCATTTTCACAGCAAAGTCTGTTCCTTTTCTTCGTTTTTATGTCCAGCATCCTCGAAAAGGATTGCTCGCAAAGATATGTTGTAACAAATGGTATAAAAATTTCCAGGGCTTTCCTAGCAATAACAGGATACGTTACCATTTGTCGACACCAAAACGTTGAGAGCGTTGTTGTTCTGAAGAGTTGCTGTTGAACCTGGCTCTGCTGAATTTCAATGATTTCGTCGAGGTATTCCTCATTGACATCTGCTGTCTCAACACCAAATGTGAACGACTGTCTCACCCATGCTGGATATGACTCTCTTGTAGGGAAGTATCCGTTGAGAGACTTTGCAAGCTCATCTAAGTGTGTGGCAATTGCTTGCTTCAGTTCCGTGGGTACAGAAATGTCTCCGATTCCAGACACATCTTCGATCTTACTTACACAGTCGTCCAGCAGGGGAAAGTTTGCGAAGTTATCGTTCTCTGTTCGTCGTTTCCATAACGGTAGCTTTTTTTGAAAAGCCTTCAGGTTTTCTTCCGCTTCGATGATGTTGACTCCACCACCCTGCATCTGCTGATTGAGATGCGAATATATCAGCCATGTACGCTAAAATGAGAGAGAATTTTTGAAGCAATCTGCATGACGATGTTGGTGCTCTTTCAAAAACAGGGCTAATTCCACAAACATGGCAAAAACACGATTCAGCTCCTGTCCCCGGGATAACCACCAAACATTAGAATGGTACAGAAGTACCTCGAATTCAGAGCCCATTTCTTTACACAGCTCACTGAAGATGCGGTGCCTCAGTGCACTATTTCGCACATAGTTCACACATTCCACTACAATTTTTAATACTTCTGTCATTTCTGGAGGCAAGGTATTTGTTGCCAATGCATGCCTGTGCAGAATACAATGCGTAACATTGATGTGTGGTGCATCGGCTTTCTCTAGCGCACCAAAACCAGACTTTCTTCCCAACATGATTGGAGCTCCATCCGTACAAACTGCAGAAACCATATCCCACGAAAGATTGTTGTCTCTGAAGAAGTCATCCACAAGTTTCTTCACATCGGCTGCCTTATTTGTTGTAAGAGGCTTACAAAATAAAAAAATCTTCCTTTATCATGTCGTCTTTCACATAGCACACAAATCCAGCAAGCTGACTTAGAATAGAAACGTCTGTGGTCTCGTCGAGTTGGAGGCTGAATTTTGCTGGGCTTGAAATCAGATCTGCAACTACTTGAGCCAAGATGTCTTTGCTCATATCCTCTATTCTGTCGCTGATGGTGTCATTTGAAAGAGGAATTTGGGATAATTTAACTTCAGCCGCTTTTCCCAACATCAGATTCGCCATCTTCAACACAGCTGGTTTTATGAGTGTTTCACCAATGGTGTGTGGTTTGCCCTGCTTTGCGATCAGGTAAGCAACTTCGTATGATGCTGTGAGGATCGGTTTGTTGATGGGTACAAAGCCGAGAGCAGGCAGAGTAGCCTTTTCATCGAATCTGGCTTTCTTCACCTTGAATTCAGCAAGCGTTGTGTTCTTGTATTCCCCATCTCCATGCAGGTTAAGGAAGTGTTCCTTTAGTTTTGCCGATACTAGACTATAATTGCTTAACTTGGCATTGCAAATCATGCAGATAGGACGCTGACTCCCATCACGTTCTGTTATATATGCGAATCCATGTTGTACATATTCGTCCGACCACTTTCTTTTTTTGCTCGACATAGTATGGATTAAAATATTAAGAAAGAAATCACACAACATACCATCACGAAGGTCACAAGTCGACTACTGAGTGCACCAAATTCCCTGCAGCACAGATTGGCCAAGCAATGTAGTGTGATCACCTGCAGCCAATGATGGCCAAGTGGGGCGTGTCATCACGAATCATATGAGTCGGGTGCGTGTCTTGTGTCTTGACCTCCGCCGAACCCCTGAGGCTGACTCACCGAACCTCTAGGGTTCGATCGAACCCAGGTTAAGAACCACTGCTCTAGAGGCTATTACTTGATAGGAAGAAGTGAGCATCTGGACCTAATAGAAAACATTAGGGGCAAACTGTCCCTAATTATGACACAAGTATACTGATTTGTCTTTCCGACTGCCTCCAACATTTATTTATTTATTTATTTATATTCTCTTATATACCGCGCTATTCTGCATTAGTGCGGTTTATATTGAACAAACTCAACATAGCTCTGTCTCCATCTCCTGGCAGGAGAGACATAACCTATTGGTCTAGACCGGGAAATAAGGTGAAATTAGGCTTAATTTAGTATTGGCAGTGTATGTTAGACAAAAAAGAGATTTCGCTGAAAATAATTGGGTTATTTTTACTGAGAAATTGACCAGACTGGAGAATACAGACACTGAGATTGGGACTAATACCCTTCAGATGAAAAGAAAAGCATGATCCATTGGGTAGTTAGTCTGCATCTTAAAGTAATCAGAGTGTGTGGGTTTTAGTGTGTTATGTGTGGAAGATTTGTCCTAGGCGATATGATTGTTTGTTTGTTTATATCTGGTCTCGTTCGTTTGCAAAACTGTTTAATTCTTTTGAGTTGCAGCAGTTAGAGTCCTTGAATAATTAACTCATTTCTTAGTTCAGTTGCTTCCTATTTTTCTCTTATGTCTCATTTCTGTTTCAGACTTTGGAATAAGATGAACGTTTACAACTTGGAGTAGAAGATAGATATATTGCTTTAATTCTGTCTGCCCAATGTTTTTCAAAACATTTTCAATCTGTGCCCTCTTTATGCTTGCATTGGATGATGTGATGCTTGCATCAGGTTCTGATTAGTTTCAGCACAGCAGTGATCTAATTTGTTTGGTTGATAATAGTGAGAGTCACCTAAGCTTTCCAAAACTGTTGTACAATAGAATTTCAGTATAGTTGACCAAGAAATGAATTCTGTGTCTGCTATATCATATATTGATCTAAGGGAGGGATACTGCAGGAAAAAGATACCTTGTTGGCAGGTTTTTTTCCCTGATGGTATTGCTGATTTCTTCAGTGTATCCCTTTTTTGAGAGCTGACTTGGTTTCCTGGTAGTACACAAGGTTTAGAGTACCCAAAACTGGCCTGGGGAATTATATTACTAGGAACTTAAAATAAAACCTTAAACTCCTACTCCCGCCCCCATTCTGTAGCCTAGTGGTTAGAGCAACTGCCTAGTACCCAGAAGATCAAGGGTTTGATTCCCACTGGCACTCCTTGTGACCTTGGGTAAGTCACTTTACCCTCCATTGCCTCAGAAAAATCCATGTTATCAATATCCCTGTTTAATGTACATTATGAAGTTGAATTTACAATGTAAACCGCTTTGATTGAAATGATAAAGCAGTATAAAAAAACCTATTAAATGAATGAATATTTATTCTTTGCTAGATGGATAATAATGTGTGGGATTGAATTATGGTCTTAATTATATAAGATGGTTCATCCTTGTGCTGAATATTGTTGAAGTACAGTGCTGGTAATTTTTTTTATTCCCTTACCAGCCATTTAGTAAATATGGTGAAAGAGTTCTACGGTGTAAAACTGGGCAAGTGTTTTCCACTTTTTACCATATATAAATTTGTATCTTAAGATGTTCCAGTCAAAAACTGAGGAGTGTGTATGTTCTTCCCTTTGTTTGTTTGTTTGTTTGTTTGTTTGGGGGGGGGGTTACTAGATGGTATTGTCTGTTATAAAGGGATATAGTAGATTCTGATAAATTGCTATTATCTCATTAAATGGATATGGAAGGCTTAGTGAATGAAGTGTGTTCAGCATTGCTGATCATCTCTATATGGGATATGTCTTTTTACTCATTTGCTTTTGTTTGGGGTCCCCTCTCAACTTTCTGCTCTGGGCCCCTATGTGTCTAATATTGGCCATGGGCCTTCATGCTTTATGTGGAGGGAGAAGGAAGCCTGGGGATGAAAGGGGAGCAGAGATCTGCTAATTTTGTTTCCATCATCTGAGATCAAGTGAATTTTTAATTTTAAAATGGGGTCATGCTGGATAAAAGTTTGGGAAGCACTGTTGTAAATATTCATTTTTTTGTCTCTTTAAGCACATGCTTTTTTTTCTGTTACACCTAATGCTGCTTATGATCTTAAATTTTTATTTTGCCATGCTCTGGTTTGATGGGATTTCAAAGTCTCTGGCAGTGCTAACTTCATTCTGTCCTCTATAGCTGCTGTAACACAGTGTTTCCCATGGTTTTATTGCAAGCCCTTTTGAATCTCAGTGCCTGGAGCTCCTACTTTGTGTTTACTCAGTGGGTTCTAGATGTTGATGTGGAAACATATACTGGACAGAAGACATGCTTTCCCATTAAATGAACAAATTATTTTTCCATTGTTTGTTTTAAGTTGATTTGGACAGGAAGACCGGTATATAAATTGTTTTAATTAGAATAACCTCTTCTTTTTTTAGATTCCAGAATTTGATAACTTGTATTTGGATATGAATGGTATCATCCATCAATGTTCCCACCCTAACGATGATGATGTCCACTTCAGAATATCAGACGATAAGATTTTTGCTGATATTTTCCATTACCTAGAAGTATTATTTCGCATCATTAAACCGAGGAAAGTGTTCTTCATGGCAGTTGATGGAGTTGCACCAAGGGCAAAAATGAACCAGCAGCGTGGGAGACGTTTCAGGTATGAATATTTTTTCACTCAATGCCTAAGCAAACTGGAATTCACTGCAAGAAGATGTAGTAAAAGCTGTTAGTGTAGCTTGGTTTAAACAAGTTTTGGACAAGTTCCTGGAGGACAAGTCCCATAAACCATTATTAAAGTGGACTGGAGAAATCCACTGCTTACCCTTTGGATGAGCAGTATGGAATCTGTGTATCTGGCAGGTACTTGTGACCTGCATTTTCCACTGTTGGAAACAGAATGGTCTTGATAGATCTTTGATCTGACCCAAGATGGCATATCTTATGGAAGAAATGAGATTCACAGAAGAAATGAGCTTACCAAGAGCAAACCTGGTTAATGGGTAAGAATTTTAAAAAATTACTGGTAGGTAACATAGCATCTTTACTCTGCATGTTGGAGCTGTCACTAGCATTAAGTCTGTCATATTTCTGACCATTCAAAGAGCCTCTGTACACTTCGATTTTCTCAAGTAATTGCCAAGTTGATCAGGATTACTTAATGGAGCATCTTCTTCTACAAACGGAAGTTAAGTGGCAATGTTCTATGTAAACAATCAAGGGGGCACGGGGTCCCGCACCCTCTGCCAAGAAGCAGTGGCTCTCCGCTCCTATGCGATCCACCAAGGGATGCTCCTGTGGGCGGTGCACCTGCTGGGACAGGACAGCACCCTGGCAGACAGACTAAGCATGGTTCTCCAGCCACACGAGTGGCAGCTGGATCCCAGAGTGGCCAGTCGGCTCGTCCAGGCTGGCAAAGAGATCTATTAGAAGGGTCTCCCAGAGTTGGAAAACTCACAGTTGCCCAGCTTCTGCTCCAGGCAGCCTCACCTGTCTCGGGTAGCTGCAGATACCTTCCTCATCCTGTGGTCGGAGGGCCTTCTGTACACCTTCCCGCCCACGCCGTTGATTGGCAAGACCCTCTTCATGGCTGTTCACGACAGAGCATCACTGATCCTGGTGGCTCCATGGTGGCCCAGGCTACCGTGGTACCCTCTGCTTCTCCACTTGGCAGAGGAGGCTCCTGTCCCTCCGGGGAGTGCCCCAGGGTTATTGTCTCAGGAGGAGGGCTCCCTCCTACACCCCAATCTGGGGGTCCATGTCTCTGACAGCTTGGTTGCTGAGAGGGTAGCCTTGGCTCCTTTCAATCTCTTGTGGGAGGTGGAGGAGGTCCTTTGGCTTCCCGTAAGACCTCCACCAGATGAACCTATGCCTTCAAGTGGTGCAGGTTTTCGGTGTTGTGCGCAAAGCGAAGGGCTATCCTGTTCTCGTGCTTGGTGCAGCTGGTGCTGCAATACCTACTTCATTTGACGCATTCTGGGCTCAAATTCAATTCCATCAGGGTACACTTGAGTGCTCTTGCAGTGCACCACCACCCTGTCGAGGGCAAGCCCCTCTCGGTGCAGCCTCTTGTCACCCACATCCTGTGGTTTCTTCTGTTGTCTAAGCCCCCCATCCACCCTCCAGTGGCAGAGTGGGGCCTCAATGTGGTGCTAGCGCAGTTCACTGGGCAGCCATTTGAGCCCCTGGCTATCTGCCACTTGGTGTCTTTCATGGAAATTCATCTTCCTGGTGGCACTCCCATCTGCTTGCAAGGTCAGTGAGCTCCAAGCCTTGGTGCAGAGCTGCTTTACACCAGGTTCTACCAAAACCAGAGTCTTGTTCCGCATGCTCCCTAAATTCCTCACAAAGATAGTGTCCCCATTCCACCTCAATCAGGAGGTGGTGCTCCCCACCTTCTCTCCGTGGTCTCACGCAGCAGGGCAGAGACCATCCTTCATACTCTGGATTTTAAGAGGGCCCTGTATTTCTACCTTCAGTGTACCCAGGACCACCGCAAAGCTTCACATCTTTTCATTTCCTATGACTGCAGTTGGCTGGGGAGGCGGTGACCAAGCAGATCCTGTTCACTTGGGTGGCGGACTGCATTGCCCTCACCTATGAACAGGCTGGGCTCTCGCTGGAGCGCAGGGTCACAGCACATAACATCAGGGCCATGACAGCCTCTGTGGCAAGTCTGCATTCCATCCCGATGACAGACATCTGTAGGGCCGCCACCTGGTCTTCAGTCCATATCTTCACAGCTCATTACTGCTTTGAGAAGGAGTCCCAATGGGACAGCACCTTTGGCCAGGCCGTGCTCTGTAATCTGTTCGGGGTTTAGGCAACTCCTACCCTCCAACACTTCTGTGTTCAGGCTACCAGAGTATTGGTTCCTCACTAGACACACGGGACCTTCTGGAGTCTGTATCCTTGGACTCAATTGCTGCTGCACATGGCTCCCTTAGGGGGCATCTATGTTTTTCTATGGGCTTTCTGTATCCTGTAGCTAGGGAGTCCCATAGGTGAGGACTGACTTCCTGCTTGTTCCCAGAAAAAGCGTAGTTACTCACCTGTAACAGGTGTTCTCTGGGGACAGCAGGAATCAGAACGCACAACCCTCCCTCTTCCCCGTGGAATTGCTTTCCTATCATTTTTGTTGTCTTTATCTGTCTTCTGACTGAGGCAAGATGGCACCCTTGGGCGGAAAGGGGACCACACATGTGTGATGACATCTCCCAAAGGCTTTCTTTCAAAGTTGGGAGGGTACTTCTGCGAGGGCTCCGTCGGCACCGATGTCACCCATATGAGGAGTGATTCCTGCTGCCCCCGAAGAACACCTGTTACAGGTGAGTAACTACACTTTTTGGACACACATTGGATCTTTGTATACAGGTTCACAACCAAACAAACATGGGTATTAATAATAAAAGAATGCTCAAGTCATGGCAAATTTGTCAGATTTGTACAAAAGACAAAAGGGAAGAAAATGGCATGCAGAAGGGGTTGTAAATTGTAACGCACGTTATCCCTTCGATCCAAACAACTAAAAACTGCCAAAAAAACAAAAAGTGGCCAGTGAAGTGGCTTTGGACTATATATGCACAAATATTTGATATATAAAATAATTGAATCAAATAAAATGAGACCAATTAAAAAAGGAAATTAGTATAAAAACTGGGACATTGCCAGTACATGGTCATTAATGCTCAGAAAAAAAAAACCTGCACACTCCCACACACACTAGTTTTAATGTTGGACTATTTGCCACGAGGAAACGTCCTCCTGAAGCAAAAACGTCCTTCAGTTTAGCCTGAGGAAGGGCCGAATTGCTGGCCTGAAACATGGCGCTATGTAGCATTACAACTCATTAATAGTAGAACTCATAGACTGGGATTTATTGAAGTTGGATGGCGAGGATATGACAGTGATAGATGACTAACTTCTACATGCTAATGGAAGGAGTTGCGCCTGAAAGCTAAGTTGGCGGCTTTAATTCATGTTACGCTGGTTCCTCATCACCACTTCTTTTGTTGATATGAGGGATTGGCAGAGTACCAGTTTCCCTTAGATAATGTTTGACATGATTAGTGACTTGTGAGTAGTGGGCTCACAATATATTAAGAATAAAAAGGACGTTTTTGCTTCAGGAGGAAGTTTCCTCGCGGCAAATAGTCCGACATTAAAGCTAGTGTATGTGGGAGTGTGCAGGGTTTTTTTTCCTGAGTATTTATGTATTATCCCTTGAGTGGTTTATAGTTAAGTACATGGTCATTGGCACCCTTATAAACAGTTCAAATTGGCTTGAACAGAAGAGCCACATTCCCACTGCAGTAAAATTAGATGCTCCTGTGATCAATTGTCAGTACTCATGTTGCTTGAATTGACCAATGAATGATGGCTCTAATGTTTAAAATGGCCACATTCACTCCCTGCTTCATTTTCAAAATGATGAAGACAAGAGATCTGCTGGAGACCATCAGAAAAGCCATGATCATCAAGTTTCAAACTTCAAAGGGGTACAAGGCCATCTCCAAAGATCTTGGGGTTCCTGTGTCTACAGTTCGCAGTGTTAAGAAGTTATCTGCTCATGGAACTGTCAAAAGCCTCCCAGGACATGGTGGGAAGAAGAAAATTAATCCAAGAAGTCTTCGAAGGTTAGTGCGAACTGTTGGAAAACCACCATATACAACATCCAAAGAGCTTAAGGCTGACCTGGAGTAATCTGGAGTGGTGGTTTCAACCCACACCATACACCTTGCACTAAACAAAGAAGGACTTCATGGGTGACGGCCAAGGAGGACCCCACTGCTCAAAGACAGACATAAAAAGGTATGCCTGATCTTTGCCAAACCCATCTTGAGAAACCACAATCCTTCTGGGAAAATGCTCTGTGGATAGAAGAAACCAAACTTGAACTCTTTGGCAATGCAGTCCAGTGATACATTTACAGGCGAAGAAATGAAGCTTATAAGGGAAAAAAACACCCTTTCTACAGTTAAATATGGTGGAGGTTCCATAATGTTGTGGGGCTGTTTTGCTGCCTCAGGAACTGGAGTCTGACATGTACTTAAGGAATCATGAAGTCAGATAACTACCAAGGTATTTTGCAGTGAAATGTGCTACCTAGTGTCAGAAAGCTAGATCTGAGTCGAAGGTCATGGGTCCTCCAGCAGGACAATGACCCAAAACATACATCCAAAAGTACAAATGAATGGTTAAAAAGGAACAAATGGACTGTTTTTTTTAAACTAGCCAGCAATGAGTCCTGTTCTGAATCCAATTAAGAACCTTTTGGAAAGAGCTGAAATCTGCCCTTGGTAAAAGGAATCCTGGAAACATTCATGAGCTGGAATAAATTGCAGTTGAAGAGTGGGAGAAACTACCAGCAGACAGATGAATGAAACTTATGGATGGCTACAAGAGACATTTAGACACTTTGAGCTAGAACAGACCTTAACATTTGGAGGCCAAGGGCTGTGCAACCAAATTTTAGTGAAGGGTGCCATTAATCCTGTCCAGACAAACAGACTTTCACAGTAGAAACTTGGAGGGTTTTTTAAATACAAATATCTTATATATGCACGGAATTCGTCTCAGACAATTCGGCTGGTAGTAGCTAGATTGAAAGGAACTTCATCAGCACAGCCTGATAGCATCAATGACTTGTTCCGGCTCTTTTTAAATTTATATACCCTCTCCCTCTGTGCGTATCAAACTTCCATTCTGATGTATTTGTAACATGAAACTAGCACTTAACTTCTGAAACTCGATGATCGTTCACCCAGAAATCTTCAACCCGACGCCTCTTCAGCAACGTTGTAATATGCGTTTCACTCACTTTTAATGAGGTTCTTCAGGGGATAATGAGACAGTGCTTTCAGTTCAAAAAGTTAACTGAAAATAGAAACAATCAATTAAAACTCACTATCTTAAGTTTAGAAACTGTCCAAAGTCTATCTAAAATTGATAAAAAGTGATCGAAATCTCACTCCAGTGACTGCTACATACCCAATAGTAACATCTATTTAGCAACCGCTTCTTCAAGCAAACATCTTTGTCGGCAGCTCAGCTGGTCCTATCCTCTTAACAACTCGAGAAGCTCTGCGCATGTGGTGATTCCCATTCATGGGACTTATTTAAATACTCCTTCCTCAATAGAAGACCAATTTATGTTCACGTCATTTAACAGCAATTGCTCCACTCAATCTCTAAATTTAATCCATTAGGGATCAACGTCTGCAGCTGGTGGATCCAGCGCTGTTCTCGGAACAGCAAGGTCTTCTCTATTGACTTTCCATACATTGGATGCAGAACTCGTTCAATACAGAAACACTGTAACTGTTCAAATCTATGCTGAAATTCTTGGCAATGAATTACCAATGGTACTTGGTGTACATTATGTTTTAATCGGCTTTTATGTTCTGACATGCGGATTCGGAAAACCCTACTGGTTTGACCGATGTAGTAAAGATTACAAGGGCATTACAAATGTGGACATTGTTCTATTTGTAGCATAACAACAGAATTGCAACAGTTTACATACCATCAGCAGAAACATGTGCTGAAGCAACGTACGAATTGTGGCTCACAAAATGTGATCTATGTTATAGCTTGCCCTTGTAATCTTTACTACATCGGTCAAACCAGTAGGGTTTTCCGAATCCGCATGTCAGAACATAAAAGCCGATTAAAACATAATGTACACCAAGCACCATTGGTAATTCATTGCCAAGAATTTCAGCATAGATTTGAACAGTTACAGTGTTTCTGTATTGAACGAGTTCTGCATCCAATGTATGGAAAGTCAATAGAGAAGACCTTTCTGTTCCGAGAACAGCGCTGGATCCACCAGCTGCAGACGTTGATCCCTAATGGATTAAATTTAGAGATTGAGTGGAGCAATTGCTGTTAAATGACGTGAACATAAATTGGTCTTCTATTGAGGAAGGAGTATTTAAATAAGTCCCATGAATGGGAATCACCACATGCGCAGAGCTTCTCGAGTTGTTAAGAGGATAGGACCAGCTGAGCTGCCGACAAAGATGTTTGCTTGAAGAAGCGGTTGCTAAATAGATGTTACTATTGGGTATGTAGCAGTCACTGGAGTGAGATTTCGATCACTTTTTATCAATTTTAGATAGACTTTGGACAGTTTCTAAACTTAAGATAGTGAGTTTTAATTGATTGTTTCTATTTTCAGTTAACTTTTTGAGCTGAAAGCACTGTCTCATTATCCCCTGAAGAACCTCATTAAAAGTGAGTGAAACGCATATTACAACGTTGCTGAAGAGGCGTCGGGTTGAAGATTTCTGGGTGAACGATCATCGAGTTTCAGAAGTTAAGTGCTAGTTTCATGTTACAAATACATCAGAATGGAAGTTTGATACGCACAGAGGGAGAGGGTATATAAATTTAAAAAGAGCCGGAACAAGTCATTGATGCTATCAGGCTGTGCTGATGAAGTTCCTTTCAATCTAGCTACTACCAGCCGAATTGTCTGAGACGAATTCCGTGCATATATAAGATATTTGTATTTAAAAAACCCTCCAAGTTTCTACTGTGAAAGTCTGTTTGTTTGGAGTAATTTTTTACAAATACCATTGACATTTTATTACTCTATAAATTTGGCCCTAATCGGTTTGTGAATTAATCCTGTCCAGGTCATATTTTTTCTCAGAAATTACTACATCTAAGTTGCACAGACATCATTTTTTGTTGTATACTTTTGAACATTCTATTAAAATATATTATGATGACATACAGTTGGAATATTTCCAATTATTTCTCAAGGTAATGTACACATACCTATAATACAATGATGCCAATAATTTTGACCACAGCTGTTTAGTGCAGGCAATTCCTGATTGTGTTTAAGAACATTTATAACTGCTTTTGTATAGTTTGTTTGTTTTTTACATTTGAAATGAATAGATATAAACTTACAGAGAGGTGTTTTTAATGTTTGTTTATTAGGCATCCTTTTTCCTTTGTGTCTCTGTTTGCTTCTATCATTTTAGCCACCACCATTTCCTCTGAGTTATTGTTACTCTCTTTTTCTACAGAATGTATAATTCATGCTAATCATTTAACAATGCCACTTTAGTAGTTATTTTTAAATAATAGGAGCTTTCTTTCCTTTCCTTTAGTAGTTAAGGCACATTCAGGTACAGTTGGTAATGTCCCTATCCTTGGAGGGTTTACAATCCAAGTTTGTACCTGAGGCAATGGAGGATTAAGTAAGTGACTAGCCCAAGGCCACAATGAATTCTGTGGGATTTGATCTCTGGTCTCTCTGGCCCCCAGGTTACCGCTCCAACCACCAGGCCATCATCCACGCTCCTTTAGAAATGCACTTAAAATATTAAATTGGAAATATTCCGTGTGCATGCACATAGTTCAATTAAGGATACTTTAAACATCAAAATTGGTTAGTTGAGCTGCTTGCCTGTTTCGTTAGAAAAGCTCATGTGAGTATGTGAGTGTATTAATTAACTCTTCACTCTCCTCTGAATTCTCTGCTGACCATGAGCACAAACTTAGCGAGAGATACTTGTGGCAGCTGCTCAGAAAAGATATATCTTTCAGTGAACAGAAGCAGTTAACGATAAAGCAGAATCATTGCTCTCCAAGTATGGGGCACAATGAGAAATCTAGTTTCAAGTTTCAGAATTTATCATTTTAACTAACTTTTTTATATTTGAGAACTTATTAAATCTGCATGTTTTCTCTAGTTTTAAAAAACATGTTTCCTGCAAATAACTTCTGTTCCAGACAAATGCTTGCTTTCTCAGGTGTTCATATGCCTATTTTACTTTCTGATTCACAGCTGAGATGTTCATTGACTGTCCAAGGATAGGCTTGAATTTGCTTTCAATTGGCTTTCCATATTGATTATCTCGATGTGTGTACAGGAAGAGAGCTTTGTGAACAGCTCCGAAACCCAACAGTTATCAATAAACTAGGATCTAGGTGTGTGGTGGTTTGACACAGTTCTGGTTTTCTTAAACTATTTTACACCACATGACTCTTCCTATTACAAAACAGGACTGCAAATCATAGTATACCCGGGACTGACTTTTTATCAAAACAGAACTACATTATTCTGCCAAATTTGATAGTGGTTTTGATATGAGCTGTTTCTTTAACATGGGAGTCAGCTTGGGGTGCTTCGCTGCTCCCCCTTGACAGCTTAATGACAGCATCCTACCCCTTAAGGAAAATTACTAGAACTGTGGCTGTTGTGGGAATTTTGTTGATGGGAACTTATAGCCGGGCGCATCTCCCATCCTACTGCATTTTCTACTTTTTTCACTTTGAGCTGTCAATAATATTCTTGGCAAGAACATACCTTAACCTAGCTGGCACTTTCCATAATGTAAGGGGTGCATCAGCTGGTGCTTCTTTGTGATTGAGTAGTTTCTGTATGGACCAAGGGGAGGCTGACTCTGTTCGCCAGATGGAATCACCAGTCCACCTTCTCCATGCAAAAGGGAAACCACTCAGAGAGGACATATCACTTCTCAATAAAAGAAACACACAGGGAAGACTTACACTTCCCCATAGACCTCACCTTATGTAGGACAGAATGCTCGTACATGGTAATAACTATCTCAGCGATTTTTTCTTTGCAAAAGGATCCTTTTATTATTCCCTATTTTACAGAAAAAAAGACTAAGAACAAAGAAAAAAACAGTCTAGTGGAATTACAGATCTTGCCACTTCTCACAACAAACAGGGTCATTCTGCGCTTATCTGGGTGCAGATCTCTAAACAGCTACAAGCAAGAATGCCTGCTCTTCCCTGCATGATTCTGTCTTACTTCCTTACTCAGAAATAGCAAACAAAAGTACATCTTTCTGTCCTGTCTATAACAACGAAAGAGAGAAAGTGTGATGGGCATCCTGGACAAAAGAAATCAGTGTTAAACACTGTCATGCCCCAGCCCTCCGCCTAGGGCTTAGAGGGATAGGGATGACATTTACTTCCCTTGTAAGAGGTTGAACAGACTTTTTCTCCAGTGAAGGATGCTGGGAATTGTAGTTCTAGCCTTCTAATAGGAAGTGTAATTATGGACTGAGAGTGTAGGCAAAAATGACAAGGTTTATTTCCCCATAACGCAAACAAAGTTCAAGCATGTTGTAATAGGATACTTTTCAGGTATTCGCTCCAGGTCATTTACAAACTGGGCTATATGAGCTTTCACCGTCTTTACTTCTATGCATGTGCTTCAAAATAACAAATAAAGCAAAACAGAGCTTCTTCATTCAGCCAAAGTAAAATAACTTCTTTTACTTTTGTCTTGATTCAACAGTCAAATATAGAAGCAATAAGTATTCTCCTCTTAACAAGAGCAGGCTCCTACCTTCAGCTTAAGGCTAGGCTTCCTTACTCAGCTCTTCAGGAGACTTTTATCATTTCAGGTATTCCTTAGCTAATAGACTCAACACTATCAGCTTTACACAGTGTACAGTCCATGTACACTGTGTAAAGAATCTTGCTCAATGAGGTCCACCTGCAAAGAATCTTGCTCAATGAGGTCCACCTGCATTTCCTCTAGCTCCGGCAATGCAGTGCCCTGCTCTGAAGCTTCAACGGACGTTCCAGGGTAAACCCTCTCTGAGGAACCCTGCGTTTCTCTGGAGTACAGCTCTCCCCGGTAAGGATAAGTTATCTCTGAGGATCTGATCACTTCCCCCTGGCTGTGCTCACCATTCTCCCTCCAGCTTCTGGGAAACAGTCCCTGTCTCACTTGCCTGAGTTCCTCCCTGGAGCTCTGCCACGGTCTCCTATTCCAGGCTGGGCTCTGTGAACTCTCGGGCTGAGTCCTGGGCTTCCTCCTCTGGACTCTCTGAATCCTTTCAACAGGAACTGGGGTTTGAAGCTTTTCCTGCTCACTCTGAGCACTCCTCTCCTGTCTCTCTCCACCCAGGCTCTCTCCACTGCCTTCTCTTCTCCTCCCTGGCTGTCTCCTCAGCTCTGGCTGTGGATGTGGTCCTCCTTCCTCCCTCTCTCCTCAGCTCTAGCTGTGGTTTATATCTCTGGCTCTCGGGCTGTGTCTCCCTCTCTCTAGACAGGTGCATGCAATCATCATCCAAGCCTGCAACTACGTCAGCAGAGCTTGAGTGTGGCAGCCTAAGTTCAGATTCCCTGTGCTCGCTCTCTCTAGGGAAACGCTGAAACCTGTGCACTGCAGGGATGTCACTTTTCTTAAAGGTAAAATCCTTAATTTCTCCTATTTCCATAGGCTCACTATGGGCTTCCTTATCACAACACATACATGACAAACCAACTCAGATACAACAATAAGGATACTGGGGCTACAGGAAACCCAGAGAATCCATACTCCACACAGCCTTTACTGCGCAGGAGACAAACTCATCGCATATCTGGTACTGTCACATTATATACCCTTGCTCAGGACCATACTTGCTATTCCAGGCATTTTTCTCTAATTAGCTAATTCTTGTTCCAACTGTCTAAGGCTCCCCTTGTGTGATTTGCCATGTTCTACTCATATCTGTACCCCTCTCCGTTGACCTTTCTTGAGCCCATGTCTGCAGTTATCAGCCTGGGCCTTGGCAGATTTATATTGTTATCTGACCTTTGCCCCACTCACTCGGTTCTTTTCCTGATCGTCCCTCCAGTTCAGTCCCTCACCTCTGGGTTGTGCACCTCTTCTCGCAGCATGGAGACTGGGCATGTCAGAACTGTGAAACCACTGTAGAAATCCTGCTGGCACCTCTCACCAGCTCCCAGTGTGTCCAGTCTCCATGCAGCTGGAGGTAGTGAGTCTAGGTGCTGGGCTCACTAGAGGAGCAGATAAGAAGCTTTAGGCAGTTTAGCTAGGGTTTTTAGTTTTTCTTTTCTCCCTATAATATTTTTTCTTTTGATCTGTAGCTTTAAAGCTTGTTTAAAAAAAAAAAAAAAAGCAAGGGATCGGAAGGGATTTAGAGGAGTCTTTCTTTTCTCCTTCCCGTTTTATTTCTGTCCCCTTTGCCTGCTCTCCCCTCCTTGTTGGCACGGAGGGGAGTTCTTTAGCAGGCTTTTCATCTCCTTACCGGCTCAGTTTTCTTTGCTGTAGATTTCCAGTCAGAAACTGTCGTCAGGCCTTGTTTCTGTGCTGCTGCTGCTGGCTGACAGCCTTTCTCAGCTGTGCTGCTCACAGGAAGCCCGTTATTTTTATTGGGGTGCAGAGAGTATCCGAAGGTCTCGGAGGAAGAGGTGAGTGTTTAAATCTTTGCTGCTAGTGTCCTGTGAGCGTTTTTGAGGCCTGCTGCCGCGTGTGAAGCAGGTTCTGTGGGTTAGAGCTCAGGATCTTGGTGGGCCTTTTTCCCGCTGTTTTTTCTTCACAGTGCTCTTTTTCTTTGCTGACAGCTTTCTTGAATTAATTCTTTTTTTTTAAATTATTTATTTAAGCATTTTTCAAATTTCATGAAATTACAGAAACAGAATAATAATCCAAAACAGTCAATATACAATCCGAAATCAACAAGGAATCAAATTCACAACCACATCAAGGGAGAAAAATACAGTAATATAAAAAAGAAAGCAAACAATGAGAAAAAAAGAGTATTACCTCCAAAATAGGGAGCAAAATAAACTATGTCAATTCCTCCACCGAATTCTGATTAGCCTCTTTCCCATCTAAGAACTGTTGCAAGGATTTCACATCCGTATACACATAGGTGCGTCCCTCCAGGGTAATAATGCAGCGGCAAGGGAACTTTAAAAAAAATACAGCCCCCAATGCCACTACACGAGGTTTAAGAAGCAAAAACTGTCTCCGCCGAGCCTGAGTACTAGGACAAACATCAGGAAATATCTGAATTTTATAACCACAAAAGAGAGCATCTCTAAACTTGAAGTATGCCCTCAAAACGCGCAATTTGGCGGTCTCTGATTTGAATCTAACCACCAAAGTACAGCGTTTAGAAATTATGTCTAAGGAATCCTCCAGAAAAGCGGTTAGGTTCTGGTCCACAGAGCAACCCGAGGGGGGCAAGTCCCGCTCAGGTTGCTTAGTGGAAGCAGAAGCCACCGGAAGGTAATACATATGAGCAGCTGCTACGTCCCCCTCTAAATGCAATACTTCTAAAGTATATTTCCCCAGCAAAATCTCTGCTGACAACAAATGCGTACAGGGAAAATTTAAAAAAACGTAAGTTGCAAGCCCATGAATGATTCTCCAATACCTCCGTCCTGTAGGAAACTGAGAAAAGCTCTTTAGTTAAGGAAACATCCACATCAACACAGGATTGGAGTCGGAGATCAGACCGAGCAGCCAACTTAGTACAATCATCAATTTGCTTATCTATAAGCTGCAATTTATCCACCATCTGTTGGGAAAATGTACATAGAGAGGACACAGAAGAGGTCAATCGCTTATCAATATTCTGTATAGCTGACCAAATGTCCATCAAAGTCACCTCCCGTCCAGGGGAGGAAAACGACCCTGTGTCTGCCTTAGCCAAAAACACCGGCTGTACAACAGACGCCAACCCCCCACAGGGAGAGTCCAACGGAGTAGATGAGAGAGATGGCATAGGCAGAGGAGGAGGAGACCGGAGTACGGGGCTCAACGAAGCACCCTCCGGTGATTGAACCTCAGGTAGTAGCGACTGAACATGCTTATCCATGGGGCCAACCACTCTCCCAACAACAACTTCTTCTCCAGATTTTAAACCAGTCTTAGCTTTACGCTTACCCATTCCTATAGATCAGGCCACACTGACAGCATGAACACCTCCGGTACACCTGAGGGGCACCAAAGGAGGGCGTAACCTTCCCCTTAGGCCGCGCCACGCGGCCGCGTAAAACCCACCAGGCTTTTATCGAGCAGGGAAGGGTCCTCCTCCTGCCTGCACGCTGACACTGCAAGCCTCCACCGGGTGCTACAGTCCCGAGCCGCGCAGATGGAACCGCGATGACTCCCTCACGCACAGATCTTTCTCTCTTGAATTAATTCTTGTAGTTTTCTGCTTACTTGGAATTAATTTTGATTACTTTTAACTTTCAATGTTTTGGAGCTCTTAAAGGGCCAGTACAGAAAAGTGAAAAAAAAAAGAGAAGATTCTGCACGTTTTTGTTTGGTTGCCCTTTTTGGTGGTGTGCAGGAGCCATTTCCTTTACTATCCAGTCTCTCGGATCCCGTAGTGCTAATGCCTACGTGACCACAATGCCTAGTGTGTGGCACCTGTAGGGGGGATGTCGTGGCTGTGCAACTGAGGCACTTACTATGGAGCAAGAAATGCAGGATCAGTCTAAAGAAGGCTTTAGCAGAAGAGGAGTCTCCGTCCGCTCTTCCTACTTCAAATTTGGCTTTGCCCAGTAATTCTGCCACTCCCATGGTGTCTGGGGCAGCTTTCGAGGGTTTCTCCCCAGATTTTGTGCTGCTCCTTCATCAGGCTTACTACTTGTGGCAGCAGGGGGTAGTCGCGGATGCCTTGCTGCTTGGGGCGGCAGGAGGCCAAGCGGCCACCGAAAGGTTCGGTGGTAGAGATGGTAGACCGGTTAAGAGGGCCCGGTCAGTGGAAGATCAGCCTTTTGTTTTGGACTGGCCAGATGCAGAGGACCTTGAGCTGGAGCCGGAAGCCAGGATAGAGAATTTAGAGGAAGGTGAGATTCAGGAACCTGAAGATCAAGCAAGAATTGTCCGGGTCTTTCGAAGGGAGGAGCTGACAGCGCTCATTACGGAGTCCCTTCAGGCTCTCAACCTTTCGTCGGTGGTACCAGCGGAGGATGAGGGTTTGGAGGATCCTCTCATTCAGGCAGTACAAAAATCCAAGGCGGTTTTTCCTGTTCACCGTGTGGTTAAGCAGATGATTCAGGATGAATGTGACGTGCCAGAGGCAGGCTTGCATGGTGTGAGGTCCATGAATCGTCTCTATCCCTTGGCGGATCAAGAACGGGAAGTGTTTTGTTCTCTGCGTGTAGATGCGGCAGTTTCAGTGGTCATGAAGAAGACTACCATTCCAGTTGAAAGCAGTGCGGCTTTGAAGGACGTACAGGATCGGAAGGTGGATGCCTTATTGAAGCAAGCTTTTGAGGTTAATGCTCTGGCTCTGCAGGCCTCTATTTGTGGAGCTTAGGTTGTGTGAGCATGCCTTTGCTGGTCGCAGCGTTTACAGCAGCCAGTTCAGCAAACGCAGGAGCAGCTAGCTGATGTGACAAGACTAGAGTCAGGTTCTGCATATTTGGCCGATGTCTACTATGATCTTATTAGAGGTTTGGCGAATAGCACGGCTTCCTTGGTAGCCGCACGCCGCTATCATTGGCTCAGGAACTGGGTGTCGGACAGTTCCTCCAAGTCACATCTTAGCATGCTTCCTTTTAAGGGGAAGCTGTTGTTTGGAGAAGATCTTAATAAGCTGGTCAAGGATTTGGGGGATTCTAAAGGAGGTCGCTTGCCGGAGGATAAACCGAAGCAGAGCCGAGCCCCGTTACCTTCCCGTGGGCAACCTCGGGATTTCAGGCGTTTTCGTACCTCCCATTTGGGAGGTTTTCAAAGAGGACGGTTTTCCTCTCGAGGTCAAAGTTTTAGAGGATTCCGGGGAGCGGGCAGAGGATGTGCTAGTCCCTCTTCCTCGGTTTATCAGAAAGCACATTAGGAACTACCACCCAGGAAAAAGATTTAGGCATCATTGTGGATACCATGTTAAAACCCTCGGCCCAGTGTGCAGCAGCAGCCAAGAGAGCAAATAGAATGCTAGGTATGATAAGGAAAGGAATGGAAAATAAAACAAAAGATATTATAATGCCTCTATATCGTTCCATGGTGAGACCGCACCTTGAATATTGTGTGCAATTCTGGTCGCCGTATCTTAAAAAGGATATAGCGATTTTAGAAAAGGTTCAGAGAAGAGCCACCAAAATGGTAAAGGGGATGGAAGGATACTCCTATGAAGACAGGCTAAAAAGGTTAGGGCTCTTTAACCTGGAAAAGAGACGGCTGAGGGGAGATATGATAGAAGTCTATAAATTAATGAACGGAGTGGAACGGGTAAACGTAGATCGATTGTTTACCTTATCAGAATATAGAAAGACTAGGGGACATGCAATGAAGCTACAGGGTAAACTATTTAAGACTAATAAAAGAAAATATTTTTTCACTCAATGTGTAATCAAACTCTGGAATTTGTTACCGGAGGATGTAGTAAAGGCTGTTAGTGTAGCTGGGTTTAAAAAAGGTTTGGACAAGTTCCTGGAGGAAAGGTCCATAAACCATTATTAAGAAGGGACCCAGGATATCAATGCTTGAACCAATACAAGCATTGTGGAACCTGTGTCCCTTGGGGAAACTGCTAGGTACATATGACCTAGATTGGCCACTGTTGGAAACAGAATACTGGGCTTGATGGACCTTGGTCTGACCCAGTATGGCATATCTTATGTTCTTATGTTCTTAAGCGAAGTGGACTCGGGCAGGAATTCAGCCGGTAGGGGATTGACTTCGGGAGTTTCTTCCTGTTTGAGTCCAGATAACATCCGATCAGTGGGTGTTGGAGGTCGTTCGAAGGTTATTCTCTTGAGTTTGCTCGACCGATGGTCAACTCTTTTGTCATGGCGCCGTGCAGGGGGCAAGAAAGGATGATTGCGGTATGGGAGACTCTGGCTCGTCTTTTGCAGCTGGGAGCAGCGGTTCCGGTTCTGCAAGGGCACTACGGTATCGATCGATACTCAATTTATTTTGTGGTTCCAAAGAAAGACGGGGAGGGCCTTCTGCCCGATTCTGGATCTCAAGGGGGTAAACTGCTGTTCCTTAGCATCTCTCCAGTCTAGTCCCATACCATAGGGTAGTGCACCTTGTCAGACGGCTGCCTAGGGTGAGAACTTACACAATCTTGACGATGCATATATTCATATGATTCTTGCAAGGTATTGTGGGTAATGTAGTTCATTCACTCCCAAACACAGCTGAAGACAATAATTGAGTTGTGAAACCAGAGGTAAGGCCAATAAAATACTTCTTTTATTGATGGGGTTTAATTCACCCAGCACAAATATGCTTGGTAGCAATATAAATGAGGTTACTTGCTTGCAGTGTTTAAATGGATAACATAAAGTCACAAAGCAAATCAGAAAACAACCTTCAGCTTGTCAGGCAATTAGCTAATGTTTTCTTAGCAAATAATTACCAAATAAAAGGCACAAAGAAATGAATAAACTTTGCTTGTTAGGTTAACTTCTGCTTATTTTCCACGCAGATCCCAGCAGTGATTCTCCCTTGCTCACACACACAATCAGGTGCAGCTTTAATTACTATCAATTGACCAGCTGAAACCCTTTAGCTGGCTGGCTGCTACTGTGTGAACCCAAATCCTGCTTTAAGAGCTGTTTGCAGTGGAAATAAAGAACAAAGTTAGGTTTCTTTGTGATGGCTGATGTGTTTGCTCACAGAAATCTAGCAATAGCATTTAGATAGAGAACAGTCCATGTAATGAATAGTTTCATCTGCTGTATCTCCCCCTTCATCAATCAGCATAGGGTCACTATCATACATTGGCACAGACGAGTCTTTCCATAAGGCACTATCATGAGAATGCTTATTCCCTTGCTGCCATTCACTATTATAGATAGGGTCTGGATCAGTGTTCATATCTGAGCCTCTCCTGCTATCATAATTCCTCTCTGTATATCCTGGCCAGTATGTAATCCAGTTCTGATGTCCAGCCTTCCAATCTTGATCCCTGGACACTGGATCTCCTCTCACATACCTTCTGGCCTTGGTCTGAAAGTCCTTTCCACGTGCAGTCTTCTCTCTCCCAGGTAGCCACTGGAGATTCCTATCTCTGCCATTCCATTCCTCTGGCTGACTCCAGTCCAATGGTCTCTGCTGGCACTTGGAATACCTCCCAGTATGGGTACTGCCTTGGACTCTCCCAGACCATCCAATGGGCTTTCTTCTCTTCCTTCCAGAGAGTTTTCTTCTTTCTCTATCCGCTTGGCTTGGCTTCTGTTTCTCCAGGTGATACTGGTGCTTGAGCTTCAAGTTGTTGCTGTCTCCTTTCCTGAAGCTCTTTCTGTAGCTTTTGCTGAAGCTGTTATCTGTAGAATAAGCTCTATTCTTATTCTGTCCTAATGTGTGCTCCTCCCTAACACAGCGCAGCTGTGTTGAATCAGGCCCTGCCCTTTGAGATGAGTGCTTAGGGATTACCTCATAGCTCTCTTGATTGCACACACATTTTCTCACTTCAGCCCCTCTCATGGCTGCTGGAAACCTGGTGCATTCTGGGACTGGTAGTCTTTTATGTGAAAACTCTGTTTTCTTGCTTCTACCAGAACTGACAGGTTGCTTGTTCAGAGTCACATCATCTTTTCTATAGCTCCTACCTGAGCTATGATAAGCTTCCTTATCACAACCTCTTCCAGCAGCTTGGGAGACTGAGCATGTCACAACTTTGACATCAGGATACATAGCCAGGTGGCAGCACCCCCAACCTTCCAGTAAGCTCAGTCTCCCAGCAGCTGGAGCAGGTGTTTGTTTCAGTGGGACTCACTGAAGGAACAACTAGGAAGAGTTTAGTTTTAGATTTGGGTTGTTAAATGATTTGGGGGGTTTTGTCCCTTTAATTTGGTTCGGTGTGCTCTTTTCGATTAAAGTCAAAAAAAAAAAAAAAAGGAGGAAGTCAGAGCAACGGTGCAGGCAGACCGGTTTGCAGAAGCCGAGGTGCTACCGGCTAAGCAATAGGAGTCTGGCTCCGCTCCCGAACCTCTCTGGTGGGGTGAGGAGCGTCGAGCAAGCCAGCAGAGTGTGTGCAATGATACCGTGCTCCCTGGGTCGAGGTGAGTCTTCGTTGGCACAAATCGGCATCAGAGTTTTTTCTTTGTTTTTCTGCAGGAAGCGCTAGTTTGGTCAGTGCGGGCTTTATTGTGATTCACGGGGTGTTTTCTGAGGCCGCGGGTCTTTTGTAGCTCAGAGGGGTTCCCTTCGGGAGATGGCCGCCATTTTGTGTTAGCGCGAGAAAGGAGCCACGGCAGCACAAGTCTCTTCGGCAGCTTTCTTTTGGCGGTAAAAGCGCTTGTTTTAGGTGGTTGTTTTCTAGTTTTGATATTAGATACCTGTTCTCCGTTTGAGGGGAGTTGCAAAATAAAAAATAAAAATAAAAATAGAATAAAAAAAAGGAAAGGGAAACAGAAATTGAAGGTTGAGTTTTTGATTATTGCTGGCTATGCCGTCTAAGCCACAATGTGGGGCTTGTGGGCAGAGGTCGAGTTCTCTGTCAGCGGAGGGGTTCTGCAAGGGGTGTTCCCTGGAATCTCACGCTGCAGAGCAGAGTGTTTTAACAGAGGCATTTTCTGAGGCCTCCTTGGGAGAGCGAGGACCGGGAGTTTCCTCGCTGGCAGATCCGGGGGGGTCCCTTGGCTCTTCATGACACTCAGCCAGAGGCCTCCGGGGAGCAGACGTCTGCGCAGCCGGTTCCAGATGCTTTTTCTCCGGAGTTTGTTTTATTATTGCATAGAGCCTTTTGTCTGAAGCAAGGGAAGATCAAGGCTCCTGTCCCTGTCAGGAAAAGAGCGCTAGAAGACTTGGTGGAGGACCAACTGGGTCCCTCTCAGCCGGCCCCTAAGGCTCGTAGGCGAGACCAGGGGATGGCTGAGGGGGATTCAATTTCCTCAGAGGAGGAGTTAGAAGCCCCGGAGGGGGAGAATGATGCTCTACCTCCGGAGGAAGACTCTAGGATTGTTAGGGTTTTCCGCAAGGAGGAATTGGCGGCTCTCATAGCGGAGTCTCTTAAGGTGCTTCATATGTCTCCGGCAGGGGCAGTGGAAGAAGAGGCGTTAAGAGGATCCTATTCTTCAGGCGGTCCGGAAGCCTCAGAAAGTTTTCCCTTTACATAGTCATTAAGCAGATGATCCCGGATGAGTGGGAAACGCCTGAGGCAGGGCTCAGGGGTTCTCGTATCCTCTCTCGGTTGTATCCATTGGTGGAGCAGGACAGGGACATGTTTCGAGCGCCGAGAGTGGATGCAGCGGTGTCGGCAGTAACTAAGAAGACCACTATCCCGGTGGAGGGTAGTGCTGCCCTTAAGGATGTTCAAGATAGGAAACTGGATACTCTATTAAAGCAGGCCTTTGATGTCAGGGCATTGTCTCTCCAGGCTTCGGCCTGTGCAGCCTTAGTAGCCCGTGCCTCCTTGCGCTGGGCGCAGGGGCTTCCGGAGGCAGGGGAGCCGGAAAGCATGGTGGAAGCAGCAGCTAGACTGGAGTCGGGCACAGCTTACCTGGCGGACACCTTTTATGATTTAATACGGACACTTTTGAACGCCATGGGGTCGATTGTGGCGGCACGGCGTTATCTTTGGCTCAGGAATTGGGCAGCGGATGTCTCTTCTAAGACCCGGTTAAGTAAGCTGCCCTTCAAAGGAAAGCAGTTGTTCGGGGAGGACTTAGATAAGCTGGTTAAGGATTTGGGAGAGACCAAAGGGGGTCGTCTCCCAGAGGATAAACCAAAGCAGAGTAGAGCCCCCGGTCCGATTAGGGGTCAATCCCGGGAATTCAGACGTTTTCGGTCGGTAAGGTTTTCTCCGGTCCAGAGGGGCCGTTTTACTTCTCGTTATCAGCCCTTTCGGGGGTTTCGCGGTACAGCCAGGGGTTTTTATGGTACCGCGACCTCTGCCCCCAATCAGCGTAAGCAACAATAAAGTGAGGGGGACCCAAGCGGGGATTTCTACTGTAGGGGGGCGGTTACAGGAGTTTTACCAGGCTTGGGTCCGGGTCACGACGGATCAGTGGGTTCTCCAGGTGATTCAACAGGGCTACACGCTCGAGTTCGCCAAGCCTCTGGCGCGCCGGTTTTTGTGCGATCCCCGTGTCGGGCGAAAGTCAAGCTGGAAGGAGTGACATCAACGCTACAATGCCTTTTGCGGTTGCGGGCCGTAGTGCCAGTACCCGCAGACCAGTGCGGTGCAGGTCGATACTCCATATACTTCATCGTGCCAAAGAAGGAAGGGTCCTTTTGGCCTATTCTCGATCTCAAAAGAGTAAACAGGTGTCTGCGCGTTCCTCGGTTTCATATGGAGACACTATGGTCGGTGATGGTGGCGGTCAGAGCAGGAGAATTCTTGACCTCCCTGGATCTCATGGAGGCTTATCTGCATATTCCTTTTCACCCAGATTATCATCAGTTTCTCCATTTTGCAGTCCCAATGGGCCATTTTCAGTTTCGGGCGCTCCCTTTTGGACTCGCGATGGCCCCGCGTGTTTTCACCAAGGTCATGGTGGTGGTGGCGGCCGCCTTAAGATGCGAGGGAATCCTTGTTCACCCATACCTGGACGATTGGCTTATTCGTGCGAAGTCAGAGGCCGAAAGTCTCCAAGTAACGAATCGGGTAGTTGCCTTCCTGTCCGAGTTGGGTTGGGTGATCAATGCAGGCAAGAGTCATTTGATTCCTTCTCAGACTCTCGAGCACCTGGGGGCCAGATTCGATACCCGGGCGGCTCGGGTGTTCCTTCCGCACAGGAGGGTCGTGGCTCTTCAGCGGTTGGTGCGCAGCTTTTTACGGATGTCAAAGCCGTTGGCGTGGCATTATCTGCAGCTCTTGGGCACGATGGCGGCGGCGGCGACAATCGATCTGGTGCTGTGGGCAAGGGCGCACATGAGACCCTTGCAGAAGTCGCTGTTGCGCAAATGGTCACATCAACATCAGTCACTAGATCATCGGTTGAGCTGCCCCAAGGAGGTTCGGCAGGCGCTCCGCTTGTGGTTGAACGCTGCAAACCTGTCAGTCGGAGTTCCCCTAGACGCTCCACAATGGGTGCCTCTAATGACGGACGCCAGCCTATCCGGCTGGGGAGCCCATTGCGTGGGGCAAGTAGCGCAGGGTTTCTGGACAGCAGAAGAGCAGCAGTGGTCCATCAATCGTCTGGAGATGCGGGCGGTGCGGAGAGCTCTGCAGGAATTTTCTCCGCGGTTGCAAGGTCGCGCAGTGCGAGTTTTGTCGGACAATGCCTCCACGGTGGCATATATCAACAGGCAGGGGGGCACAGGAAGCGCCAGTTTGGAGGCAGAGGCGGAGCTGCTCATGACTTGGGCCGAGCTGCATCTCCCGGCAATCTCGGCAGCGCATGTAGCCGGAAATGAGAATGTCGTGGCAGATTTTCTCAGTCGGGTGCGCCTAGACCCAGGCGAGTGGCAGTTAAACGCAGAGGTGTTCGCTCAGATTCTAAATCTCTGGGGGGAGCCAGTCATGGATCTGATGGTGACCTTTCGATCGGCGAAGGCCAGTCGTTTCTTCAGTCGTCGAAGAGAAAGGATGTCAGAGGGTCTGGACGTGCTGGTTCAATAGTGGCCGCAGTCCGGTCTTCTGTATGTCTTTCCTCCGTGGGCGCTCATCGGTCGAGTGATCCAGCGGCTGGCGGCGCACAACGGACTAGTGATTCTCATTGCCCCGGATTGGCCTTGGAGGCCGTGGTACGCGGACCTAGTGCGGCTACTAGTGGTCGAGCCCTGGAGACTGCCCGTTCGTCCCGATCTGTTGTTGCAGGGGCCAATTCTCATGCCGCAGGTGGATCGGTTCTCATGGCATGGCTATTGAGAGGGCAAGGTTGAGAAAGCGTGGTTTCTCTGCGCAGGTGATTACAATGCTCCCACGGGCTCGTAGGAGGTCTACCTCTCTAGCATATGTTCGTGTGTGGCGAATTTTTGAGAGCTGGTGTAGTCAGAAGGCGTATAGTCCATTTGCGGCTTCGGTTTCGGTTATGCTAGATTTTTTACAGGCAGGGCTGGAAAAAGGTTTGGCGTGGAATTCCCTGAGGGTTCAGGTGGCAGCCTTAGCCTGTTATCGGGGCAGCATACAGGGAGATTCCTTAGGAAAGCATCCAGAAGTGTTGTGTTTTCTGAGGGCGGTGAAGCAGTTGTGCCCCCCTGGAAGGCATTGCGTGCCTCAGTGGGATCCTAATGTCGTCCTTTCGGCGCTCGTGGGAGATCCTTTTGAGCCGTTGGCTTCTTGTTCTTTAAAGGATTTGACGTTGAAGACAGTGTTTCTGGTGGCGATTTGTTAGGCAAGGAGAATTTCTGAGCTTCAAGCCTTGTCGTGTAAGGAACCCTTTTTGGTTTTTTCCAAAGAAAAAGTGGTTTTGCGGACAGTGCCATCCTTTTTGCCTACGGTGCTCTCTCCCTTTCATGTGGGGCAGCCGGTAGTGTTGCCGGTACTTTCCGGGTTGGCGACGGATCCGCGGCTTCGTCTGCTAGATCTCAAGCGGCAGTTGAGGCGCTATTTAAAGAGAACAGCTTCGTTTCGCAAGTCAGAGCGTTTGTTCATTTTGTTTGGGGGTCCCTGCAAAGGCGAAGCAGCGCTAAGTCGTCCATTTCCAGGTGGATCAAGGAGGCCATCTCTTCAGCGTATCTGTTGAAAAGGAAGCTGGTTCCGGAGGGCTTGCGGGCACATTCCACTAGGGCTCAAGCGTCTTCTTGGGTGGAGTGCAGTTTAGTGGCGCCGGTAGATATTTGTAAAGCGGCTACCTAGTCATCTTTGCATACCTTTGCGAAGCATTATGGGTTGGATGTACAGGCACGGCAGGACGCGAAATTTGGCTCAGTGATTATTCAGGCCGGGCTTGCAGGTCCCTCCCGTGGTTAGGGGGCTCTGTTACATCCCTATGGTACGGGAGTAGACTGGAGGGACGCTAAGGAAGGTGAAATTAGGCCTTACCTGCTAATTGGCTTTCCTTAAGGAACTCCAGTCTAGTCCCGGAACCCTCCCGTCTGTACTTCTGTAGTTTCAAATTGGCGATCCCGGTTCTAAAGAGGAGTTATCGTGTGAGGGAACGGGATCTCCTTTGGATTCATCTCCATCCGAATCCGGGGATATCATAAGACTTGGTGGTGTTGTGGCGGTTCGGCAGTTGTTTTATTCTTGATACACCTGTTTACCATTAAAAAAAAAACAACAAAAAAAACCCTCGACAATAGTTAGGCGTATTCATAGATGGCTGTTTCGGTTCTGCAAAGGAACAGGATAACAATCATACAATAGGTTAGAGAATGTTTATACTGATGTGTACTTCTTATTTGTTGCTCCTGTGAGTTCACTTTGTCAGTAGGTTACTGGAAGGTTGGGGGTGGTGCCACCTGCCTATGTATCCTGATGTCATCAAAGTTGTGACATGCTCAGTCTCCCAAGCTGCTGGAAGAGGTGCACCACCCTATGGTACGGGACTAGACTGGAGTTCCTTAAGGAAAGCCAATTAGCAGGTAAGGCCTAATTTCACCTTTGCGGGTACCTCATTTCCGAATGGAGACCTTATGTTCGGTTATAGTGGTGGTTCGTCAAGGGGAGTTCTTGACGTCTCTCGAGCTCACCGAAGCATATTTACACATTCCGATCAGGCCAGATCATCAAAGGTTTCTAAGATTTGCGCTACCATGGGGGCATTTTCAGTTTCAGGCATTGCCCTTCGGTCTGGCAACGGCTCCACGCACCTTCACCAAGGTTATGGTGGTGGTGGCGGCGGCTCTTCGGAAGGAGGGAGTATTAGTTCATCCCTATCTCGACAACTGGTTGATTCGGGCAAAGTCCAGGGCCGAGAGTGTGCGAGTGACAGACAAAGTGGTAGAGCTCCTACAGAGGCTCGGTTGGTTGGTCAGTACAGCCAAGAGCCGATTGGTTCAGGCGCAAGTTCTAGAGTATTTGGGAGTTTGCTTCGACACTCGTGTGGGATCGGTTTTCCTGCCGGATCTCCGAGCTCAGGGCCTGCGGCTTCTGGTGTGCAATTTTTTTTTTTGAAGACTCCTGCACCATGCGTCCCTTACAGAGGTCGCTGCTCCGTCGATGGTCTCACCAGAACGAGACTCTGTCCAAGCACCTCTCCTGTCCCTTGTGGGTCAGGAAGTCTCTTCAATCCGCAGAATCTTGTGGCGGGCAAGCCAGTGTTAATGGATGCCAGTCTCACAGGATGGGGAGCTCATTGTGAAGAGCACTATGCACAAGACGGCTGGACTGAGCAGGAAGCCAAATGGTCCATCAATCGGCTGGAGTTGCGAGAGGTAGCTCTAGCACTTCAGGCCTTTGAATCCACCTTACGGAGTCGAGCGGTTCGAGTGCTCTCGGACAATGCCACGACGGTTGCATACCTCAATCGTCAAGGGGGGCACGGGGAGCGCGGCTCTGGAAATGGAGGCGGAAAGTCTCTTCAATTGGGTAGCGCTTCGGCATACATTGCAGGAACGGACAATGTGACGGTGGACTTTCTCAGCCGGGTTCGAGTGGATCCTGGAGAATGGGAGCTTCATCCGGAGGTGTTTGCTCAGTTTGTCCTCAAGTGGGGATCTCCGGTTATGGATCTCATGGCGACCTTTCGGTCAGCCAAAGCCAGTTGCTTTTACAGCAGACGACGAGAACGAATGTTTGGAAGGTCTAGATGCCTTACTCCAACTATGGCCCGCTCACGGTCTCCTCTGTGTTTCCCCCTTGGGCGCTCATAGGATGAGTGGTACAGCGCATCGAGACTCATCTGGGAAGAATGGTTCTAGTAGCTCCAGATTGGCCTCGTCATCCGTAGTATGCCGATCTGGTGCGTCTGCTCGACGGGGAACCGTGGCAGATGCTGCTAAGGGAGGATCTGCTGCTTCAGGGTCCTCTGCAAATGCCTCAGGTACATTGGTTCTCGCTTACGGCTTGGCCATTGAAAGGGCTCAGTTAAGGAAGAAGGGTTATTCCAAGGCGGTGATTGACATCTTGCTTCTGGCCAGAAAGAGGTCCACTTCCTTAGCATATGTGCGCGTCTGGCGTGTTTTTGAGGACTGGTGTGCTCAACATCAGTTTCGTCTGGCCTCAGTATCTCTACCAACAGTGAGTTTCTTGCAAGACGGGTTCGATAAGGAATTGGCTGCCAGTTCATTAAGGGTGCAGTTGGCAGCTATTTCTTGTTACCGAGGAAAGGTGCAAGGAGTTCCTTTGGGGGTCCATGCCGATGTTATCCGTTTCTTGAGAGCGGTATCCCGTCTACGTCCTTCACGCAGGGTGGTTTCTCCTCAGTGGGATCTCAACCTGGTTTTAGGAGCCTTGACAAGGGAGCCTTTTGAGCCTTTGCATCAGGCTTCCCTAAAGGATTTGACTTTGAAGACAGTATTTTTGGTAGCCATTTGTTCTGCACGTCGAATCTCTGAGTTGCAGGCTTTGTCCTGTTGGGAACCATTTCTGACTTTTTTCTAGGGAAAAAGTGATGTTGCATCCCGTACCGTCTTTCCTACCAAAGGTAGTTTCACTATTTCATGTGAATCAGTCGGTTTCTTTGCCCGTCTTGGGTGTTTCGGGGGAGACCGCGACGGATCGTAGTTTTGCGTTTTGTTAGACATTAAGAGGGTACTTCGGCGATACTTGAAGGTCTCGGAGTCCTTCCCAAGTCTGACCATTTGTTCGTTCTCTTTGGTGGGCCGTGTAAAGGTGAAGCGGCGGCCAAAGCTTCAATTTCCAGATGGGTTCGTTAAACAATAGCGTCAACTTATATCTTTCAAGATCGTCAGGTGCCCTTGGGGCTGCGGACTCATTCTACTAGAGCGCAAGCGGCTTTGTGGGCGGAGCATAGCTTAGTTCTGCCGGTTGAGATTTGCAGAGCAGCCACTTGGTCTTTCTTGCATACTTTTAGTAAACATTACCACCTGGATGTTCAAGCGGCGGGAGATGCCTGTTTCGGGTCGGCAGTTTTGCAGTCTGGGTGGACAGGTCCCTCCCAATAGTTTACTGCTCTGTTACATCCCAGAGGTGAGGGACTGAACTGGAGGGACGATAAGGAAAGAGAAATTAGACGTACCTGCTAATTGTTGTTCCTTGAGGAACTCCTGTTCAGTCCCGATTCCCGCCCCAGGGTCTTTTGGTCAGCTTCCGCAAAGCCTGCTTTGTGATGTGCGGTGACTACAATCCAGTAGGAGAAGTTCAGAAAATGTGCTCTCTATTCAGGCAAAGTATACCTTGTATTCTTTCTTCTCTCTCCTTTCTGTTCTATTTCTGCAAACGGGAGAGGGAGAGTTATCCTCTCATTTACGGGGTTTTAGTTCAGTGTTAGAGTTAAATTGTATTTAATATTATAGCTACTTATTTGTTGCTCCTTTGAGTCTGCTTTGTCATTAGATCACTGGGAGCTGCTGGGAAGTGCCAGCAGGATATCTACAGTGGGTGTCACAGTTCTGACATGCCCAGTCTCCATGCTGCGAGAAGAGGTGCACAACCCAGAGGTGAGGGACTGAAGAGTTCCTCAAGGAACAACAATTAGCAGGTAAGTCTAATTTCTCTTTTTGCTTGGTTCTCTCCCACCACTCTGTTCCCAAGAAATATATCTCTTTAGCTTCCCATGTTCTGACAACTATACTGGGGGCCATTTGTTCTTCATGCTAAGCTGGAATGTTTATATCTCATGGTTGCCTTTTACCCTCTCTCTGTCCACCACTTACTGATAAGTGTGTTTTCACAATTTTTCCATTTGATGTCACATACCTCTGAAAGCTTCATGTATGCACCTCAGTACAATTCCATTTTTTGTGTTAATCCTTTCTCCTCTGACTCCCACATTTCTAAACATAATCAAAACAATATTGCATCATGCAAATGGACTACAAAAATTAGAACAGAAACTATACATTGAAGTCTTACACCAGATTTGTTTTGGTTTTGGATTTGGGATTTAATTCCTCGTTTTTCCAAAGCCACATTCAAGGTGATTTTAAAAGTTTGGTTACACACGTTTTTTTATCATCCAAGTGAACTTACAATTTAGATTGTATTTGAGGTTTTTGATTTTTATTTTGATTTGAGGAGTGGCCTAGTGGTTGGGGGCAAGTTACTTCAGGCCGGAAGGTCGGGCGTTCAAATCCCACTAGAGGACAGCAACCTTGGGCCGGAAGGACTGGGGTTTCTAGTCCCACAGGTGCTCCTTGTGGTCTTGGGCAAGCCACTTAACCCTCCATTGCCCATGTTCCCTGTAAGTATTAGTGTATGTGTCTCATATCCTCTCGTGTTAAATGTATCCCCCAATTGTGTTGTGACCACTTTGATTGAAGGATAAGGTGGTATACAAAACTGTGTAAATAAATAAATAAAATAGTAGAGGTTCTTGTTTATGTAAGGGTTTCTCCCATTCCTTTGCTTACATGGAAAATGTCTGAGTCTATGCTGCCATTCATTAGAAATCCATTTTCTGGTCTGGCCAGAGAGAACAGAGTTTGTTTCTTGGCTTAGGTCTTCTGTTCTACAGAGAGCAAAATTCTGCTGCATTTTTAACTTCAACTATTTACAGCTCTTGAAGGCGAGGGTGGAGAAAAGCCATAGTATTGCAATATGGCAACACGTAGAGGCTGGATTTAAGGTCATTACAGGGTTCGGAGACCAGGGTTCAATTCCCACTAGCACTCCTTAACCCTCCACTGTCTCAGAGGAAAGGCCTGGCAATCTACTTCTGATTATACTGCCAAGAAAACCCAGGGGCTGCTGGGTCACCAGGAGTCAACATTGACTCAAAGGAGGATTCGGGAATGAGCCTTGATACTCTGCCCCCAGCCAAGGATTGTTGCTGCATTGTAAGTTGGGAGGGGATATAAAATAAGAGAGAATGCATGGCTAGTTGTATATAAAAGCTTATGACAGCAGAGCCCAATTTTGGTTTCAGGTTAACTGGAGCAGCTATATATAGATATTAGACTGATGTCCATGAACAAGGCCACTATATGTACAAGGCTGATATGTTTAATTTTCTAAGCTACGAGTGTTAGTTGGAAAAGTTCCGTAGTAGAGTCTGGGTGACTAAATGCCAATTAAAGAACTGTACAAATTTTTTTCTTTATAGGTCAGCAAAGGAAGCGGAGGAAAAAATCAACAAAGCCTTAGAAAAAGGAGAGATTCTTCCTACAGAAGCCAGATTTGATTCCAATTGCATTACTCCAGGTAAGAAGACTCTTGATCATGTGATCTGACAAAGTAGTGTTTTTATTGAAGCAATTGTCCTACCTTAATGTGAGTCCCAAGATGCTTCTCCAAAGATCTGTGCACTGTTTACTTGTTGTCTGCTGGGTTTTGTTTCAAAAGCGTGTGCACTATTAATATGAACCTTACTTTATAAAACATTCCTGCTCTGACAGAATGATCTTCATTCCTACACAGACTAAAACATTTTCACATACCAGTTTTCCAAAGATGTTTTAAGGGGAGAAGAGGGAGAAAAAGGTGAAAGAAATTGGTTTTAAGCAAGCAGCACAATCATAGTAATAGGATGTAGAGTGTAGATATTTCTTTTAAAATGATCAGTAGAGAACCAGCATGAACCCTCTAATCCAGGGGTCTCAAACTCAAATTGCTTTGAGGGCCAAATGAGGACTTGTAAAATAACCCGGGGGCCGCATGAGACGTGGGACCTCATTTGCATAAGGGACCTCATTTGCATAAATATTTGCATAATGTTACCATACCCTAACTTTTAGTAAACATGCCTCTTAATGAGTGCATGAATAAAGAAAGACTAAAAGATTTCTACATTACTATAATCCAGTGCCAACCGCCAGGCACATTAGGAACTACTACAAACAAACACTGCCCATTTAGAACCTATAGCAAACCCGCCATATCCTAACAGCACTACCAGGACTCACAAAGCACCATACCCTACCTATCAAAAGGCAACACTGCAAATATTAAATCAATACATTTCAGAGAATAACAATACATGACCTACTGGGGACAGAGAACAAGTAGCAATGTCAAATAGGAATTACATAAACAGAATACCTCAGCTCAGTTACACATGCAGAATACACCATCACCAAACAAGGAAACAAAATTTAGAAACAAGACTATTAAACTGGGACCCCCAAAAGCCAAACTTGGATTGTACAACAACACTGTAGAAATAAAACTATAAATTAATTTCCTCTTGTACTAAACAAAGCGCAGACGTTATTGATGCACATTTCCCAGAACTGACATATTCCAGTTAATAAATTCAAAATAAAGATATTTTTCTACCTTTTGTGCATTTTTTTTCAGTTGCAATTGTTCCAGCCACTTTCTTCTGGTTTCTTCGTGCCTTCTGCTAACTCTCCATCGTCTGCTGTCCATTTGTCCTTTCTTCTCTCTTCTAGCTTTTTCCATTCTCCCTCTACATCTGCTTTAACATATTAATCTTTCTCCTTTTGCTCTTTCCTCATTCCTATTTCATCCACTCAAATTTTACCCCTCCATCCTCAATCCCCACTTACTCTCCCAATACCTGGCCAATTGTAGATTTGTCTTCCCTCCCACACAAAATATTTTTCCCTTCTCCATTTCACTCTCCCAGCTCCATCCCATTCTAATCCTCCCCCAACATCAGCTCCCTTCTAGTTCCAGTCCTACACAGCACCCCCTCCCTTCTAGTCACTGCATCAGCCCATTTTCAGTCTTAGCCCCCCATCAGCCCATTTCCAGTGCTAGCTCCCTCCCCTCACAGCCCATTTCCATTCCAAGCCCCCCTCCCCATCAGCCATTTGCAGTTCAAGCCCCCTTCCACTCAGCCCATTTCCAGTCCTAGCAGACCCCCCAGCCCATTATCAGTCCTAGCCCCCCCATAGCCCATTACCAGTCCTAACCCCCCATAGCCCACTTCCAGTCTTACCCCTCATAGCCCATTACCAGTCCTAACCCCCCCATCACCCCATTTTCAGTTACCCCCCTCATAGGCCATTACCAGTCCTAACCCCCCCCATCACCCCATTTTCAGTTACCCCCTCATAGGCCATTACCAGTCCTAGCCCCCCCCCTTAGCCCATTACCAATCCTAACCCCCCTCCCACCATCAGCCAAGGTAGATTTTAAAAAAATGTATATTTGCTGCTGCCGCCGCAGTATTAAGCGTCCCGCGGGCCCCTCTGCCTGGCAGAGTCCTCTCCTCCCTGCAGCATCAGCTCCAAAAGCGGCGGCTTTCAGAGCCGCGAAGAGAGAGAGTTTCTCTCGCACGGTTCTGAAGACTCTCTCGCTGCTCTTCAGAACCGCGCGAGAGAAACTCTCTCTCTTCGCGGCTTTGAAAGCCGCCGCTTTTGGAGCTGATGCTGCAGGGAGGAGAGGACTGCCAGGCAGAGGGGCCCGCGGGACGCTTAATACTGCAGCGGCGGCAAGTTTGGATTTTTTTCTTTTTTTACACGCCGGTAAGTGCTTCGCGGGCCGCACAGATGCTCTGGCGGGCCGCATGTTTGAGACCCCTGCTCTAATCTGTCATTACTGCTCAGTAACAGCAAATGGAATAAAATGGATTTCAAACAGTAGAAGAAAGCAACTTGAGAGTCCGAGAGTAACCACATAAGTAATCCAAAAGCAGTGTTGTTTTTCTGAAGACTTCTTTGAGTTTGATGGTACTGAATATTCTGTTTTTGAGGCCCTATATTTTCAAATATACTTTCTCTTTGAACCAGCTGTTCAGTATTAAAGATGTGCATTTATGGAAATGACATGGGGGTGTCATGAAAGCCTTCCTATTTAAGAAGGCGTTTGGAGGAAATGTGGGAGCTTGATGGGTTGCTTTGTGGGGGGTTTATTATTGACTGGATTTTATGGGGAAGGATTGTTTTTTTTCTATATTGCTGTACTTTTTTTCTTTTTTTTATTCTGTTATACACTACACCTGGTGGTATTTATTTTTGATGATGCAGTTAAAAAATGTATGTAAGTAAGTAAATACATTTTGAACCTAAATGAAGGAAAACACAGAAATTTAAATTGTTGGTTTTTTTCCTGTGTTGTCAATAATCCACACTATTGCTCAAATAGCACACCCTTTTGAGGACATTACCTCCGAAATTACATTTAAAAAAATGAATAAAACAAAAAATTCCATAAATGACATGGGAAACTAAACAGAACAAAATGTTTTGGTCTGTACACTGTTATTTAGTATTTCTCTTATATATACCATGCTATTCTGCATCAGTGCGGTTTACATTGAACAAACTGAAATTACATTGAACAGGGCATTATAACTTGGAGATAACTATTTTACAGGGAACACGGGCTATGGAGGGTTAAGTGGCTTGCCCAAGACCACAAGGAGCACCTGTGGGACTAGAAACCCCAGTCCTTCCAGCCCAAGGTTGCTGTCCTCTAGTGGGATTTGAACCTCAGACCTTCCGGCCTGAAGTACCTTGCCCCAACCACTAGGCCACTCCTCCACTCCACACAATTAAGAGTCGCTTTCTTTCATTTGAAAGTGCAAAAGTAATTTCATGTTTTGTCTCTTCTGATACTTTTTATCGCTTTACTTCAGTTCCTTCCCTGTCCTTTAGCAAAATATTGCACATAAAAAGCATTTTAAGATTTTTCTTGAACAGTATATGTTAAAATAATAATCTGTAGATTTCTCTTCTTTCAAGGGACTGAATTCATGGCTACATTGCATGAGCATCTAAAATATTTTGTAAACCTGAAGATTTCCACTGACAAGTCTTGGCAGGCAGTAACCATCTACTTGTCAGGCCATGAGGTTAGTAGGTTCTTTCCGCCTTGTACTTTTCTGTGTGGCTTGGTATTCCGCATTGCTTGTACTGTGCCTTAGACCTTATTCTGTAATTACAGACTCCAGGAGAAGGTGAGCACAAAATCATGGAATTTATCAGATCAGAAAAATCGAAACCAGATCATGATCCAAACACAAGACATTGTCTGTATGGTTTAGATGCTGACTTGGTACGTACATGAGAATGGCATAGAAATAGCAGTTATGTAGGAAATAACTAATAGTGAATCAAAGTACAAATTTATTTTTATTCAGTTATCTGAGGGTTTAAAAGAAAGATTTGGCCAAATTTGAACTTAATAAATAAGACTTTCAAATGTTTGGGCCTTTTTTTGCTGGGGAGGGGAGGGGGGGGGGTCCAGATATCAAATGGTTTAGAAATGTTTAGAGGTCGATTGAAACCTGATTTGATTGATTGCTTATAGACAGTCTTTTAAAAATAATATATTTTATTGCAGTTTAACAAAACCAAGGACACTGCATTCATTAGTACACCATTTCACAATATCACAGGAGCCCATTTCATATATACATATGCATATATATCCTCCAATACAGTGTTTCTTCCATCGCAAATTCTCCAGCCCCATAACATAGGTCATTCCCACCAGCCCACTAATCCAATAATAACAAGCATAGATACTGGGTATCTTATATAAACTGGACACCAAGTAGAAAATTGGATGACATAGCAAACACTAGGCATCAAAGGTGGACTCTCCAATCCCCTCAATACCGATGGGTCCGCTTATGTTATGTCAGACCATAGAGAGCACCTCCCCCAAAGCCCCACCCGTTAAACCAGGTACACTCAAAGTAATACAAGAGTCAAACTGCCACCCCATTCCTTACTCCAATGCATAATGGACCTTTTGCCAGGTTTTATACGCCACCCCCCCCCCCCCCCAATATCCTTTCAAACGTTCCACACAGTGATTTTGGTATGCAGTAATTTCACTCATATGGAAAATGAAATCCAGATGCTGAAGCACCCTCTCTTTTATGGGCACTTCCATCTGCTTCCAGGTGGTGGCGACCTCCATCTTAGCCACAACCACACCAAACCGCAACAACCTGACTACCTCTTCCTCCACCCCTTTCACGCTTTTATTCAGCAAGGCCTGACCCATTCCCAAGGGGCATCTCACATCTATAACTTTACCCAACCACTGAGAAACATCCCCCTAAAAAGCCTTGAACTTTAAGGAACTCCCACCACATGTGGAGATAATCTCCATCCTGCCCGCACCCTTTCCATCACTTTCCTGAGTAGTCAGGCCGTACAGCATGCAGCCTCATTGGCATCCAATAAGTCTTGTATCTGAACTTCAAAATTTTCTCCAAAAGGGCTGTCAAGGCTGCCAATTTCCTAGATCCATCATCCCACCCCCCTGGAACCTCCTGCTCCCACCTTTCAAAACAGCGCGGCTTATGCTTGTCTTGTGACAACGACGAATTGTACAACTAAGAGAGCAGCCCCTTAGACCCTCTGTTACTCATTCAAAAATGAAGCACGGGGTTTGAAGATCTTTATATCTCCTCACACCTTTGCTTGTCACAGGAAATACATAATCTGCTTGTAATAAATCTGTCCCCCTCCTCCAACCCGTACTGTCCCAGTAAATCCTCAAAGTCACCATTCATCCTTGAAATGTTGCTCCACTCTCACCAGCTCTTTCTGTGCCCATACCTGAAATCTGGTGTACATCCTTCCTGGGGTATACTCATCATTATGGCAGATGTGCATAAAGCGAGAGTATATCTTACCACCCAGCAAGGGCTGCTCGTACTTTCCCCAATACCTTCAATGTTGTTTGTAACAAAATCTCCAGGAACAAGCAGGAATGCAGTCTTCACATATGGGTATCGTCGGTACCAACAGAGCCCATGCGGGAACGCTCCCCAGCATCCAATTGGAAAGCATTTGGGAACACTTCACTGCGCCTGCGCATCTGCCTTCCCAAGTCCCTCTTCTCAGTTCTTTGATTTCTGCGGAGCCAGCAGGTTGTCACCGCTGAAAAACTTAATTTTTTTGGTTTTAATTCTGTGCTCTGCCTTTCCATCAATGCCGGTACCTTCCCTGGTACTGACCCTGATATTTTCTTCTTTCAATTTTCTTTTTAGATTATTTTATCTTTTTTTTATTTTTTGGTGGTTTCACGCCACCTTAGGCCTAGGCCTACTTTTTTTCCATCATGATGAAAAAACGTGTCACTGGCTTTAAAAAAAAATGTACCAAGTGCTCTTGTACAATTTCGGTCACCAACAAACATGACTGGTATTTGAAATGTTTGGGCCCAGACCATCTACCAAATGATTGTCCTTTGTGCAACAAATGACAAAGCAAAGCCTAAAGAACAGGACCAGACAGTATGGATCCCTGTTTGCCCACGAACTCTATTTCAATGCCTTTGGCATCGTTGAGGATGTTGGCCTCCTCTCTTGGTTCCCAGTTCTCCTCAGTCCAAGCATAAATCTAAGTCTGTCATCTGCATCAAAGCCTGAAACTGATCCTCAAGGTAAGTTCCTTCATTGTCATCGTGACTCACCGAAAGGTGCGTGTGATGCGGATCGGTCTGCCAAACAGCCCCAATGGGAGGACCAGTTCTCCAAAGCACAACAGCACCTTCAGGACGCTCCCGAGGCCTCGACCTCTGGAGAGCTACTGGTTCCATGCTCTGGGATGGTGACTCGAAGCCCCATACGTGATTACACACAGGCATTGGCCTCCTCCCTTGTCTAGCACAGCCTGGCTATCGAGAGGAGCTTGGCAGCACTCCTAGCCTCAGTATCGACGGCCTCGGCAGTGCAGACATCGACCTCGGAATCAAAGCTGATACCATCCCTTGAGCTTGTATTGACAGCTCCTCTCCCCCTGATGCCTACTTTGGAACTGGTAGGCATTGTTGATACCCAACCGCCGCTCAGATCCAGTACCACACCGGCTCACCATCGATATCAACATCGACATCAATACAAGACCATCGATATTTTGGAATTTTTTTTGTCTGAATCGGATTCTTACGATTCCGAAGATACCTCGGAGGAGTCTAGGGCTACCTGAGAGATTCCTTCAGGGCCCTCTCCAATTCTTGAGCGGTGAAGATGTCTGGATATTGCATTGAGCTTCCATATTGCAGTCACCTCTGAAATAGAACAGAGGGCAGAAGCATTGGAGATCCTCCAGTACCCGCCAGCGCCCATGGAGGCGGCCACATTACTGGTGCGTCAAATCCTCTAGGACAGCGGTTCTCAACCTGTGGGTCGTGACCCCCACGGGGGTCGCCACAGGATTTAGCGGGGGTCGCCTCACTCTGCCGTTTAAAAATTTAAAAAAGCGCATGTTGCTGCCGCTGTCAAGTCCACTTCTCAGCAGCAGCGAACTCACAGACTCCAATCTTCTGCAGCTGCGGCTCCCTGCCTCTTAGGGAACTGCGGCTGGGCCTGTAAATCTGTTGCGGAGCCTTCCTGTCTCTTGACAGGCTCCGTGCAGCATTGTCCCGCCTCCAAAGGAAGTTGGAGGGAGGGAAGAGACAGAGGGACGTACTGGATAGACGGGGGATAAATGCTGGACAGGGGAGAGACGGTGCAGTTTAGGATTATAATGGGCAATGGCGGGGGGGGGGGGGCGGCTAGGACTAGTAAGGGGTTGATTAGGGAAGGCTAGGACTGAGAATGGACTGATCCAGGGGGGGTTGGTATTGGTAATGTGTTAATAGGGGAGTAGCATTGGAAATGGGCTGATTAGGGGAGGCTAGGACTGGAAATGAGCTGATTAGGGGAGGCTAGCACTGGTAATGGGGTTGAGGAGGGACTAGCACTGGAAATGAGCTATGAGGGAGGAGTGGCCTAGTGGTTGGGGCAAGGTGCCACATGCTGGAAGGTTGGTGGTTCAAATCCCACTAGAGGACAGCAACCTTGGGCCGAAAGGACTGGGGTTTCTAGTCCCACAGGTGCTCCTTGTGGTCTTGGGCAAGCCACTTCACCCTCTATTGCCCATGTTCCCTGTAAGTACTAGTGTATGTGTCTCATATCCCCTTGTGTTAAATGTATCCCCCAATTGTGTTGTGAACACTTTGATTGAAGGATAAGGTGGTATACAAAACTGTCTAAATAAATAAATAAATAAAAATAAATAAATTAGGGGAGGCTAGGACTGGTAGTGAGCTGATGGGGGGGTAGGACTGGTATTGGGCTGATTAGGGGCGGCTAGCACTGGTAATGGGGTTGAGGGGGGACTAGCACTGGAAGCATGCTGATTGGGGGGCTTCGACTGGGAATGGACTGATTGTGGGGAGGGGAGGATAGAGCTGCTGGCCCTGGAAGAAAACCTGGGGCTAAGGCTACAAATGGCTGATACGAGGGAATGGGCGAATGGAACTGGAAGGAAGTGGATCTGAGAGGGGCTGCCATGGTATTTGTACTGCCCTGAAACCCAGCCACCCTAGAATAGCGCGTCCCCAAGTATGTACAACGCCCAACAATATCTGTGCTCATTTCATTTGCATATGTATATAGTTTACACTGTTCAATTCATCTGCATATGTACATAGTTTACCCTGTTCTCCAAGTTATTTTCCCTGTTCAATGTAATGACCAGACATTTGCTTATTGTCGGATACTGTTTGTTCTATGTAAACCGCGCTGATCGCAAATAGTGCGGTATAAAAGAAATGAAAATAAATAAATAAAATAAATAAAAGAAGGGACTAGTCAGTGGGGAAGGAGGGGGACTGGAAGGGAATGGACACCAGTGGCAGTCATGGAAATGCAAGTTGACATTGGAAGGTACTGAGAGTGAGGACTGGAAAGGGGCTGATACTGGGGAGGGTTACTGGGACTGGAAATAGGCTGATGGAAAGAAGTGAAGAAAATGAAAGAAGAGATAAGAAATGGCAGATGGACCATAGACCACAGAAAGAGAGCTAAGAGAAGACAGGGAAGCAGAAGCCTCAGATCGGGACCAGCATGATCAGAGAATAAATTGGTCAGACAACAAAGGTAGAAAAAATAATTTTATTTCATATTAGTGATTTGACTACAAAATCATCATAATTTTGAAATCAAATATTGTTACTTGTTGTTGTGATTAATTATTGTTGTTTAAATAAGTAAATTTTATAAATAAAAACATATTGCAAAGGCCTATAATATATTAATAATTCAACAAATGATTACAGCGACAATGCATTAACGGTAAAGGAAGAGAGACTTTTGATTTTATCATTGGGGGTCACCACAAGTTGACCAATGGTAAAAGGGGTCACGGTACAAAAAAGGTTGAGAACCACTGCTCTAGGATTTAATACTACATATGTGGGAGGCCCTGCTAACGGTTCCACCTATCAGCAAATGTCTCAATACCATGTACCGGGTTCCACCATGCCCTGGTTTTCAAAGCCTCAACTACCACACCACCCCATAGTAGTGGAATCGGCAATGCGCCACATCAAGAGTTCGAAGACTCATTCTTCTATGCCTTCAGGCAAGGAGTCCAGGACTCTTGATGCTTTGGGGTGTCGCTGTTTTCAGACCTCTGTGCTCACCTCCAGGATCACTTCTTACATGCTGTACATGGGCAGGTATCTCAAGGATATCTCCAGGGATTTTTTGCTCCTCTCATTCCTGATGACAAATGCGATGCTTTCCTGGCCTTAGTTAGGCAGAATCAAAATACATCATAGTTCCTTACCAGGGCATCTTTCGATGCCTTTGAGTCTTCTAGTACAACATCAGTAGTGTGCATCAGTGCTCGCAGAATGGCATGGCTCCAGGCTTCTGACCTTGAACAGTAGGTTCACAATAAATTAGCCAATATTCCCTGCTTTGGAGAGGACCTCTTTAGAAAAGGTTGTAGAGAAAAAGCTGGAGAGCTTGAGGCAGATGATCTCGCCCTCAAATGTCTTTCCAGAAAGACATCAAACCCTTCTAGGAGAAAGACCAATCCCAAGATGGATTTCTATCCTAAAAAGAAGAAATATTATCCTTCTTTTTCACCTGCAATGGCTTATCAACCTCAGCAACAGCAGAGACAACAGGGTCCTTGCCAGGCTAAGAAGCCTAAGGCCCCCGAACCACAACCAGCTGCACAGCCACAGTCAGCCCCTGAGTTGGACAACATAGCTACTCTGCCTCTGCAGGATCCACAGCCTCTTCACATAGCAGGCAGCCTTTGTTCCTATGCCCACAGGTGGCACCTCATCACTTCGGAACAATGGACTCTCAACATCATCTAAGGGGCCTATCTGCTTCATTTCCAAAGCTTACCCCCCCCACCTCCACAAAAGATCAGCCTGCAAGGGATTTGCGGGATAATCTTCTGTCAGCCGAGGTGGCAACCCTCTTATCTTAGGGGGCCATGGAAAGAGTTCCTCCTACTGCCCAGGAGATCAGGAGCTTCTACTCTCCTTATCCCCAAGAAAACAGGAAGATTCAGGTCCATTCTAGATCTGAGAGATCTCAACAAATTCCTCGTCCGAGAAAAATTCAAAATGATTTCTCTCGGTACACTTCTGCCATACCTTCAGAGGAATGACTGGCTATGTTCTCTAGACCTCAAGGAGGCATGCACCCATTTGTTGATTCACTCTCAACACAGAAAGCATCTACATTTCGGTGCCAGCAAATACCTTACCAATACTGGTTGCTCCCCTTTGGGCTCGCTTCTGCACCCCAAGTGTTCACAAAATGCATGGCAGTGGTGACTGCCTATCTTTGTACTTTGGGGATCTTTGTCTTCCCCCACTTAGATGATTGGCTGATCAGGAGAGAATCCCCAGAAGAGGTCAGACTTTCTCTTCATCAGACCATTGTTGTGCTCCAAAGCCTGGGATTCATCTTAAACTTTCCCAAGTCGCACCTGGTCCTTTCTCAGTGGCTCAAATTCATCGGAGTTCTTCTAGACACTTGTCAGGCCCGAGCTTATCTTCCACAGGATCGCTCTGCCTGTCTCATCGAACTTGCACACACAATAGCAAGTCGCAGTGTCATGACAGCTCGGGAAATGCTACGCCTTCTGGGTTGCAGTCGATGTCCCTTATGCCCACCTGCACATGCGAGAAACTCAATGAGAGCTGTTGTCTCAATGGGCACAGGCAACCGGGCATCTTTCAGACAAGATTTGTGTTACATCTCCTCTTGTCAATTTCCTTCAGTGGTGCTCCTCTCCAAACCTACTCGGGAGGTCACTTTTTCAGATGCCTCCACCTCAGTGCACCCTCTCGATGGATGCTTCCAATTCATGTGAGGAGTACATCTGAACAATCTTGCTACACAGGGGCAGTGGACACAACAGGAGTCTCAATTGCAAATCAACCCCCTGGAGCTACAGGCTCTCACAAATGCCCTTCGGTTTCTCAACCCCAACTTTCGGGCAAACAGGTCTTAGTCCAAACGGACAACCAGGTGGTCATGTTCTGTGTGAACAAACAGGGGGGAATGGGTTCCTATCCCCTTTGCAAAGAAGCCCTTTGTTTCTGGTTCTTTTCCATCGCACACCATATCCATCTCAGGGCGGTGTACCTCCCAGGCAAACTCAATCTCCTAGCGGGGAGGCTCAGCCACATCCTGCATCCACACGAGTGGACTTTATTTCAAGTCATTTTTATTGAGTTTGATAGTAATATGTCAACATCAAGCAAATAAACATAGGATAACAAAACGACCACTACTGTCAGCTCAGGTACATGGTGGTCAGTGCTAACCAACAGTAATACAATAATAAAAGACTATAAAGATCACCACATGCAGTAAACACAATATACCAAAGCATTTAACAGTGAGTACCCCCCTGCAAACGGAAAATCATTGCGGATCAGTTTACATAGTTAATACTGCCGACATTAAACAAAGTGTATTCCTCTACAAGAAGTATAATGTATACACATATCAGGAGAGAACGACTGGACACTGCACTGAATCATACATAATAGACACCATAACTGCGTTTCCCGTGGTCTGTCCACAGTATGACATCCCCCTCGTTGATCCTCCCCCCTTCTTTCCTTTCTGCCCACCCCCCCTCCCACCAATCCTCCCCCCCAAGCACTAGCAATACGTTCAGAACCCCACCATTTATCAGGTGCACTGAGTCACTCATCCTCCAGCAACATTTAACCTCGAGTGTCTCTAATGTGGCATTCCCCAAAAATCACATAGCCCACTTCCACGAAGCATTCAGTTGCATAGCTGCCCCTACTCAAACATTCAAAACCAGTGCCCGCTCCCTAGAGGACAAGTGAGAGATCATAGGTGACCACAATGTCATAAATGCCTCCCAACTATTGCCTCCCCTTTGCTTCGCCGACATTTTTTCCATACACAGCAACTCAAACATATAATTGTCCCAGAGCAAGAGACCAGGTAGAGAGGCCTCGATCCAGCGATGCAGCAATAACTTCTTTACCACCAGGAAGCCACGCTCTAGTAGCGCTTTTTGCCCAGTAGTAAGCCGGTCAGAGCGCAACTCCCAACTGTGGAATAGACAGATCTCTCTATGAGCAAGAAAGTCTACACCCAACCACCCCGCAAGCTTCCGAGAGACTTGTTCCCAGAGAACCCGAACTAGGTGGCAGTCCCAAAATTTATGTATTAGGGTGCCGGCCTCATGACCACACCATCCGCAAAGGGCAGAGTTCTTAAGCCCTATCTTACAAGCCCACTTGTCACTAGTGTAAGCGCGCCACAGAAATTTATATTGAAGCTCCTGCAAGTATACCCATTCCGCCCCTCTCACAATTTTCAAAAAAGCCGCCCGCAACAGTTCCGCTGTCAGGGTGTCCACGCCATCCCTCCGCCACCGCGCAGTCAACTCCAATAGAAACGTATCACCCCTACTCGGCCGAATCAACGTCCGACAAGCCTCCACTCCCCGTTGGTTTTCAGCTAAGCTCTCCAGAGTCAAGCGAGGGGTGCTGTTCTCTACCCGGGTTCGCTGTGTCAAAGTCAATCTCCGCATATAGTGGCGCACTTGCAGATAACCATAAAAATCATGTTTAGGGATAGAGTATCGCCGCTGCAAATTCTGAAAGCTATCCATAGTCCGACCATCTGCCATAAAAAGATCTCCTAAACAGTCCACCCCCTTCTCCACCCAGCCATGAAAAATATTAGCTCTGGAGAAGCCAGGAACAAAATCAGGGTTCCCCACCAAGGGAAGCAATGCAGTACCTCTCCAATTCCAACCAAAGCGCAGGCAGAGCACGCGCCATGCAGATCGTAAGGCCTCCATATATCTCCCCCCACCCCCTCCCGAATAGTCAATGGCAGTTTACCCATCTGTAAGACGTAGAGTCGGTGGTAAGGTTCTAACACTTCCTCGAGTTGTCGCACCAGCGCATGGTCCCCAGTCCCCCCCAATAGGGCGCCAATATGCTTAGTTAAATAGCGAAGATTATAATTGCGCAACGAGGGCATCTCCAATCCTCCTTCAGCCCTCCTACTCGTAAGGGCCTGCAATGGGATTCTAGCGCGCTTACCCCTCCACAAAAACCCCCGCAAACCTGTTTCAAAGCGCTTCCAGTCCACATTCGAAATCCATAGCGGTAACATACGTAATACGTAAAGCCCATCTCGGAAATTCAACCATGACATAAAGAGCAATCTGTCCCCTGAGAGATAGGGGTAAATCCCGCCAGCCCTGGAAGGTTTGCAGACTTCTGGCTAGAAGACCCGGGATATTCGCTTGATAAAGATACTCAGGCCGATCGGGCAACTGTGTCCCAAGATATTTAATGGCCCCGTTTGCCCAGACCAAAGGAAACTCTCCTTCCCATGTTGGCTTCACCTTGCTGCCAACATCTAAGACAACTGACTTCAGGGTGTTAATTTTCAGGCCGGAAAAGCTACCATATTCTAATATCAACTGTAGAAGATGTTGTAATGAAGCAGGCGGGTTTGTTAAACAAATCAACATATCGTCAGCAAAAGCACTAATTTTCAAGTCCTCTCCTCCCAGCCGTATTCCCGCAATCCCCCCATGTTGCTGAATAGCTCGGAGTAACGGCTCCAGAGCAAGGACAAACAGCAGAGGGGACATTGGGCAGCCCTGACGCGTGCCCCTCTCCAGCGCAAACAGCTCGGAGAAGATCCCATTGACCCCCACTCTTGCCGCAGGTTGCGCATAAAGCGCTCTTATCCATTGTACAAAGTTCCCATGCAAGCCAAAACCAGACAACACATCCCATAGATATTCCCAGGCTACCCTATCAAATGCTTTTTCCGCATCCAGGCTCACCAGTAGGAATGCTTCATCCTTCCTTAAGCAGTACTCCATGCCCAACAGCAGTTTAGTAATGTTTCGTGACGCCTCTCTGCCCTGCACAAAACCCACTTGCCGCGCATCAATAAGCCGCAGCAAAATCGGATTAAGCCTTGCCGCAAGGATTGAGGCCAAGATTTTCATATCACAGTTAATGAGGGAAATGGGCCTATAAGAGGCCCGATCCAGCGTGTCTTTTCCCGGTTTCGGAATGACTGTGATATCCGCACAACGCATGTCCCTAGGAAAAAGGCCTGCTACACGTGCATCATCATACATCACCACCATTGATGGGGCCAATCGGGTTGCCAGCATCTTATAGTATTCAATGCTAAACCCATCGGGGCCTGGGGCCCTATGGGACTTGCCTTTCTTAATTCCCTGAAGAACCTCCCTTACCGTCAATGGTGCGTTCAAAATCCGTAAGTCAGCCTCAGTCACTTTGGGCAAGGATAGCGTAGTCAAAAAATCAACTCCCTTGGCATAGTCCCGCTCCTCCTCACTATACACCTGAGCGTAAAATGTTCGAAAGATCTCTGCTATTTGGGCCGGCTGATGATGCATGGTACCAGATTCCCCTCGGAGCACTGGAATAAAGCGGGCTCCTCGGGGATCCCGGACAAGTTTCGCTAATAGCGTACCTGAGCGATTTCCATAGCGATATAGGCAATGCTTATAATACTGCATCTATATTGTAACTGGTGCCCTCAAAAATTGATAAGAAAGTTTCCCTAAATAGGATCTATTTCATTTTGTCGTTGCCTGTACTCTAGAATGCAATATCAACTGATTTTTATCTTTTTTTTCTTGTGTGGTACCGTTTATCATACAAAAACTTTAATATTAATAAGCATGCATCACCATTCATAAAAGTAGATATAGTGCAGGTCTCAGACTAACACTGGCAGCGCTTATTTGCATATATCAAAAAGCAGCATACCTTCACATATCAACGACCTCAGCACTTATCTACAAACAGGAAGAAATCAGCAAGGATTAACAGCTGTCTCAACACTTCCTATCAGATACTTTCTTCAGTCTTTTTCAACTTATGTTTGTACATGTTGTTTGTAATGAAAGATTGTGCTTATCTTTATAACGTGAAGTTGTTAAATCACCCCGGCGCCACCAAAAGGGTACCGCAAAAATGCGTTTCGTATCTCTTCCTCAGGGGGGATATTTTACTTCGTAGCACGATCTAAAAAACAACAAAAAGCTAATAGATTCAACAGTGCATGATGCACACTTGCTAATATATTTTCTCCATGATAGAAACGGAATTTCAACCTTAAAGTGAATACACTAGTATTCAGTTGATGTTAGCAAATATAAATTTTTTATTATGGAAGCGTAATTTCTACCTTAAAATGAAGCGCGAGTATTCATTTTCTGTGGCTTCTCAAACATATCTTCTTGAAACTCATTCATCAACCGGTCACAGAACGCCGCGCATGCGAGTTGCCTGTGAACAGCTGGTTTAATTTATATTTGCTAACATCAACTGAATACTAGTGTATTCACTTTAAGGTTGAAATTCCGTTTCTATCATGGAGAAAATATATTAGCAAGTGTGCATCATGCACTGTTGACTCTATTACCTTTCTGTTGTTTTTTAGATCGTGCTAAGAAGTAAAATATCCCCCCTGAGGAAGAGATACGAAACGCATTTTTGCGGTACCCTTTTGGTGGCGTCGGGGTGATTTAACAACTTCACGTTATAAAGATAAGCACAATCTTTCATTACAAACAATATGTACAAACATAAGTTGAAAAAGACTGAAGAAAGTATCTGATAGGAAGTGTTGAGACAGCTGTTAATCCATGCTGATTTTTTCCTGTTTGTAGATAAGTGCTGAGAAGGTCGTTGATGTGTGAAGGTATGCTGCTTTTTGGTATATGCAAATAAGCACTGCCAGTGTTAGTCTGAGACCTGCACTATATCTACTTTTATGAATGGTGATGCATGCTTATTAATATTAAAGTTTTTGTATGATAAACGGTACCACACAAGAAAAAAAGAGAAAAAAAAGATAAAGAAGAAAAATCAGTTGATATTGCATTCTAGAGTACAGGCAACGACAAAATGAAATAGATCCTATTTAGGGAAACTTTCTTATCAATTTTTGAGGGCACCAGTTACAATATAGATTCATTAACCCTCTGAAAAACCAGACCTAGAATAGTCGTATAATACTGCATCGACAAGCTGGCTCTACTCCTGATCAACTCATTCAATGCCGCCTGCGATCGGGTATATTCCCGCTGCAGAGTCTTATCTCGTCCTTTACCCAACTTATATTGGAGATCGTGTAGATTGCGTTCCAAGACAAGCAAGCTACGATCAAGATGCCGGCGCCGCGCTGTAACATATGAAATAATGGCACCTCTCAGCACCGCTTTACTGGCCTCCCAGAATAGAAGCGGAGAGCATTGGGGAGTGTCATTAAATCGGGCATACTCATCCCATTGTTTTTCCAGATGAATCCGAAAGGCTTCATCTTCCCAGAGATATGCAGGAAACCTCCACCCCACCCTCGAGGGCCCCTGCGACTCCCAGATGATCCAAGTCGGCCCATGGTCTGATACAACTATGGGGTCTATTCCCGCCTGTAATACCTTAGGTAGCCCCCTCTCACTAACCAATATGTAGTCTGTACGAGACCATGTGTGATGTGCGCGTGATTGGTGTGTGTAAGACCCTCCAGACGTCAATAAGAGCTCCCATTCTACACAGGTATCCTACCCCTTTTCGCGTCCAGGAGACCGACCCACCCTTGATTTGGCATTTAATATCTTTCTCGTCATGATAAGTACACCTCCTCCTTTTTTGTTGGGTCTGTGGGTAAAATTTATATCATAGTCATCAGTGTTAAGCTGGTTTAAGTAGACTGTATCCGTTTCAGATAACCACGTCTCAGTTACACATAAAATGTCAGGTTTTAGGTCTGTTATTAAATCATTAAATATGGGAAGTTTATTTTATTGTATCTAGGAATTCAGTTTCGTTAAATCTTTTAGATCCAATAATCATGCTAGGTGATTTCAACCTCCCCTCACTTCCAGTATCGGAAGCCAACCTTTTCCTAGAAACCATAGCTGACATGGATTTTCACCAGATAATCACCAACACAACACACACAAAAGGAGGCACTCTAGACCTTATACTCCTCCCAAACACAATCTTCCAACTATTCAACCCAGATACTATAGAATACATACAAATTCCTTGGTCTGATCATTACATCATTAAATCAAAACTCACATTCCATACCAATAGCACCAAAAACTACTCAAGAAGTGATTCCACCACAAAATTCAAAAGATTTAACGAAACTGAATTCCTAGATACAATAATACCCCACCTTGTGTCTCCCCCAATGGACTTAGATGAAGCTATCAAAAATTGGCATGACACAATAACTGATGCAGCTAAATCTGACTGAAGTAACAAAAAACCCTCTAACTCCAAAAAAGCTCCATGGTTCGACAACACGCTAAAACAAATGAAGAGACAACTAAGAAAATCAGAACTCAAATGGCGCAAAACCAAACTAACTATACATAAGGAAATATATAATACCATTCTTACAAAATACAAAGATACTATAGATAGCACAAAAAAGACTTACTATGCTGCAATCTTATCAAAATCCTATAATAGACCACGAGAGCTATTCTCCATTGTTAGAAATCTCACTAATAACCCTCAAACACATAACAATGAAATTACTGACATATCAGTACAAACTTTAGCTGACTACTATCAAAATAAATCCACACAACCTATAATGTCCATAGACAAACATAACATAGCCTTAAATTTCGCAAATGAATGGTCAGTTTTTCACCCCACATCCAAAGAATCACTAAAGAATATTATTTCCAACCTTAACACTACCACCTCTTATCTTGATCCATGCCCTGTAACATGGATAAAAAGCACACTTCCAATACTAATCTCCTTCATCCTCCCTATAGTCAACCTCTCATTACTCCAAGGTTACCTCCCTCCTAAACTCAAACATGTACAAATCCGCCCAATTCTCAAAAATGGTACTACGGACAAAACATCCCCAAAATCGTATCGACCTATTTCAAGTATCCCTTTCTTAGCTAAAATAATAGAAAAAGTGGTACAGATCCAGACACAGGAATACCTAGACTCTCACTACCCACTTGATGAACACCAATATGGTTTCAGACCTCAGCATGGAGTAGAATCACTTTTAACAGTCTTAATTGATACACTCCTTAAAGGGATTGATAATCACAAAAAAGCTTTCATACTCCTATTTATTGACATATCAGCTGCATTTGATAGTGTACATCACACTATAATGCTTAATAACCTAAAACAAATAGGTATAAATGCCACGGTACACAAATGGTTCACCTCATATTTACATAATAGAACGCAAAATGTAAAAATAGCTAATCAAACATCCACCACATATAAACAAGAAATTGGTCTCCCACAAGGCTCAGCTCTATCAGCCCTCCTATTTAACATATATATAAAACCAGTTTGTGACATTTTCAAAAAATTTGGTGTACTCTATCATCTATACGCAGATGATGATATGTTATACATTCCATTCACCATCCCTGATGTACCGATAAAACTCTTAACAGATTGTCTTAACGAAATCGCAACCTGGCTAAAAGCGAAAAACCTCCACATAAACCATTCAAAAACAGAGGTATTAATTGTAACAAAAAACCATTCATATGTCCCTCCAACCTACATAACAATACAAAACCATGACATCAAAATAAAAAACGAAATAAGATACCTAGGAGTCATTTTAGATACACACCTTACGATGAACACCCACATTAGAAACACTATAAAGAAAATCTATTTCAAACTCAAAATACTCAAGCAACTACGCCCCTTAGTTCACTTACAAGATTTCATTAACATAATACAGGCAACCATAACCCCACACTTTGATTTTTCCAACCTAATTCTCTTAGGTATAACGAAACAAAACATTAAAAGAATACAACTAGCATAGAACGCAGCAGCTAGAATTGTAATGAAAGCACACTCATTCCAGCATATTACTCCAATATTAGCAACCCTGCACTGGCTCCCAATACAAAGCAGGATAATATATAAGACCACAATAACCACATTTAAAGCTCTCAATGGCATGGCTCCAATCCCATTAAGCAATCTTATAAGCAAGGAATCTCAAAAAGTCACTCACAGAAAAGGACACTCAAATAAATTAAGGACTCCAAATGATTTTATAAAAACAACCAAACTAACTAATAACAGAGCCTTCTCACATGCGGCCCCCTTTATTTGGAACTCCATCCCAGAGGACCTAAGATCCACAACAGAAATTATAGAATTCCGCAAAAAACTGAAAACCTACCTCTTTGCCATGCACTACAACAACATTGATAATACACTAATCATCCCAGAAAAAGGCTAAATAACACCCAACTGAGTAAAGCTAAACCCCACAATTAACAGATTTACACCCTCTTGTAAATAACCATGTTTTAAATCTAAGGAACCTACAAACCTGTATCTGTACATAGTTCTTAAATTGTTCTTGTTCTGTTATGTATTTAACCATTCACCGTCCTGTTATGTATTTAACTATTACATTGTTTACTGTCAAAAATTGTTCCATGTAAAACAAGCCCTTGCTTTGTTGACTGTTGTTTAAATTGTAAGCCGCATCTGAACTCTGGAAGATGCGGGATATAAATGATTGTTAAATAAAAAATAAATAAATAATCCAGGCATGGGTTGTGCGGACAGTTAAAGTCTCCAGCTACAATTAAGGTATTCTTGCCAGGGTTAGTTACTAGCCTCAATATGCTTTTAAAAAATTCATGGTCATAGACATTCGGGGCATATACATTCACCAACCACATTGGCTCATTATATAACTTAGCATGTAATGAAATGTACCGGCCATGAGGGTCAGCCTGTATCTGGCTCACTTCAAGAGGCACACCCTTTTTTACTAGGATCACTACTCCCGCCTTTTTTGTGCCCGAGGCCGCCCCATGAGCAGTCACCACCCAATCTCTGGCTAATTTACGATGTTCCAAGGCACTCAAATGAGTCTCTTGAAGCATGGCTATGTTTACGCCTTTTCTCTTCAACGTCTGTAAAATATTTGTGCGTTTAATCAGAGATCCTATCCCTCCTACATTCCACGATACTATCTTAACCCTGGGCAGACCTCCAGTGCAGAGGGGAATGGAGCAGTTTAATCATCTTTATAAGCTCCCAAGGGCGCCCAGCCTCGCCCCCAGAACCAACATTCAGCGCCACTCCTTGATTATATAATCTAAAAGTCCAAACCATACTCAGTGCCACCCTGCTGAAGCTCCAAAGAATCGTGCTATCTCTCCTAGAAATTTCCCCCCCTCCCCCTACCCCTCCCCCACAACTGCTCTCCCCCCACCCCACCCTCCCACCCTATCCTCAGCACCCTCTTTCCCCAGCCCCCACCCCCCTATGCAGCACTCCCCCCCCATAAGCACATTTTCCCCAGACAGAAGAAACCATACACCCCACAACACACAAAACACGCATTCCCCCTAAGTCACGCACTCCACCACCTACAGGCCTCATACATCCCCCCACTCACACTAATATATATACCAATATACAAAAGAACAATAGTAGCAAAAGAATCAAAAATTTCTCCCCCTCCCCTCACCCCCCCAGAACTCAACATCCCCTAGGTCTTAGAAAGCAAGACCCTCCCAAACGGGAGTCAGATCACTGTCCAACGCACCTCCGGGCCACCTTCATGCAAGGGAACCCATCAATGTCCAAGTATAATGTCTTAGAATGGGACATACAGAACCCATTGCCTGGGCATGACCAAAAGCCCACGATCAATATCCACATATGTTACCACTCTCCACTCCTGAATATTACCGCTGCTGAGTCCCCCGGGCATGCCTGCCTGTAGGTTCTCCTCACTTGTCCATATCCACTGGCAGAGATGGCGTCAGCTTAGCCATGAATTTGCGGGCATCCTCTGGCTTCTCAAAGGTGTGTGTAACGCCCTTGTGGAAAATTTTTAATATCGCTGGGTAGAGTAGGGCAAACCGAATGCCCTTTTGCACCAGCGTGCTACAGACAGGAGAGAAGTCCTTGCGTTTGGCAGCCAGCGATGCAGAATAATCCTGGAACAGGAGCACAGCTACATTGTCTAGCTTTAGATCCCTGCGCTTACGGTATGCTTGTAGCAGGGCAACTTTGTGTTGGAAGTTCAGTAAGCGCGCCAACACTGGCCGGGGCCTGTCTCGGCTTTCGATCCGCTGTCCAAGTCGGTGAGCCCTCTCCACCTTTATCTGGCCCACTAGATCCACAAGACCGAGTTCCTTAGGCAGCCATTCCTCAAAGAGTTGAGCAAGTTGGTGGTCCGTCCACACTTCAGGCACTCCCACCATTCTTAGGTTGTTTCTTCGGGAGCGGTTTTCTAGGTCATCCACTTTTTGGAGCAGAGACTCGATCTGTTGTTGCTGCTTATTGCTGCTTCTCTCTAAGGCCAGCTCACCTTCCTCCAGCACATTCACACGCTGTTCCACTTCCTCTACTCTCCGTGTGAGGTCTGCAAAGGTTTCTCCCATCTCTTCAAGCTTTTTAAGCACATTGTCGAATTTAGGCTCCAGCAGCTTCACCACTTCGTGTGCTACCTCCTCAGGGCTAGATTCTCCACTATCAGTACTCGGGGATCCCGGCATACTCCCAGAGCGGGCCGCAGCCGCCATCTTAGTTTCCCTCGTGTTCGGGGGGTTTTCTTTCTTTGACGCCGCTCTCATAGCTGTCTCTGGACGTTTCAATCCGTCGGAATAATGCAGCACCAGGGGTTAGCAACTAGTGCACTAGGTCCGGTGGGCTACACCCCTCGCTTAGCGGTATATGCCGATTTAATAGCAGGTTTCTTTAGGCGGCCCAGGAGCGCGACGAGGACTGCTCCTCACCCGCTCATGTGCTCACGTGATCTCCCCACACGAGTGGACTTTAAATCAGGACACTGGATCTTTGATCTTCCACCACTGGGGGACCCATCTATAGCTGGGGAGGAGTGGCCTAGTGGTTGGGGCAAGGTACTACAGGCCGGAAGGTCGGTGGTTCAAATCCCACTAGAGGACAGCAACCTTGGGCCGGAAGGACTGGGGTTTCTAGTCCTGCAGGTGCTCCTTGTGGTCTTGGGCAAGCCACTTAACCCTCCATTGCCCATGTTCCCTGTAAGTATTAGTGTATGTGTCTCTCATTCCCTCGTGTTAAATGTATCCCCCAACCGCTTTGACCCGGTGAAAAGCGGGATATAAATGCAGCTAAATAAATAAATAAATAAATTTACCACTCAGGAGAATACATGACAACACTCGGAACACAACCAGGGTGTTCACTCCCGGTTCTTCTTCATACTCAAAAAGTCTGGAGCACTTCGCCCAATCCTCGATCTCCGAGACCTGAACTCCTATGTAAAGAAAGAGAGAAGTTCAAGGTGGTGTCCTTAGCTACTATCCTTCCTCTACTGCGGCAGGCTGACTGGCTCGCCTCTCTAGATCTCAAAGATGCTTACACCCATATTCCCATCCATCCTCGTCACTGGAAATATCTCCAGTTCAGGTTCAAGATGGAACACTACTAGTACAGAATTCTTCTCTTTTGGTCTCGTCACTCTAAGAGTCTTCACGAAGTGCTTGGCAGTTGCTGCAGCGCACCTGTACAAGCAAGGCCTTTGTGTTTACCCCTGTCTGGATGACTGGCTGATTTCTGGTCAGGATGAGGCCTCCACTCTGATATCCATTCACACAACATCCTCACTTCTTCAACAGCTCAAGTCTATCATCAACTTCCAAGAATCTAAGTGCAAACTTTCTTAAGTTCTACAGTTTATAGAAGCTCACTTGGGCACAATTGCACTGTGAGTTTACCTTCCTTCTGACAGGATAACCATCATTCAGCAGCTCACCACCCAGCTGCTGGCTGCTCCACTGGCCTCAGCACACACTATCCTGTGCCTGTTGCCACACATGGCAGCCTCAGTACATGTGATGCCCTTCACATGCCTGTACATGTGCCCTCTTCAGTGGCACCTCAAGCTCAACCCCTTCGATGTCAGATCCCTCTGTCCTTACCCAGTTGTTGATTGCACCAGTCCCTTCGGTGGTGGACACTCCTGTCCAGTGTGGTGATGAGCTTACTGACAAGCATAGAAAAAGAGCTGGTTTTAAAACTTTTTCTTCTGAGTTAGAGCAGGGCTCAGATAGGCATTCATTTAAAACAACACCTAGAGAGAAAAGTCACAGGATTGAGTGTGCTGAGTACAAGCCACGCCCTACCTCCATGGTAACACAGATTGCAAAGGGGAATCACCTGGGGAGGAGGGGCAGGCAAACGAGCTTCACACTCAAGCATTTAACCTCTCAGAGGCAAAAGGAAGCAGGGGCGGAAGCAGGATCAGGATCAAGGGAACAGAAGCAGAGCTCAGAGCGTGAGCAGGAGAAGCAGAAAGAAAGAGAAAGCCTGAGGACTCTGACCAGAGGCTTTGGAGCACGGCAGAGAAGGGCTGACCTTCAACACAGAAGGGGTTCTAGCAGCAGCTCTCTCAGCAGAGACAGCTATACAGAGTTTGCAAGCCTTGGTAAAGGTAGGATACCAAACTCTGGGAGACTTGTGGCATATAGTTCAGATAGCAGTGAAGCTATTGAGGATTCAGAAGGGGAGTTTTATTCCTCTAGAAAGCCTGAAAGGAAATCTGTTCCTAGAGCCCAGGGAAGGCAGCTGAAGCAAGTGACTGTCTTGCCCAGAGATATAAAACCCTGCAGCTCACGTAGTAAACCGGAAGGGAGAAAAGGAAATCCCTGGGAGAAACTGTTTAAGCTAATGCAGCAGTTAAAACCTGATTATGCCAGTAAAAGCCCAGAGCTGTTTCAGAGTGAATGTGAAGATATGGAAACGGACTTAACTGGATTGGAGGAGGATACAGAGTCTCCAATGGAATGTTCAACAGCCTATGTTGCATAGGAGAAAGGCTGACTTACCAGCTGAAAAGAATATTTCAGGACTGTGATAAATGTTCTGAGTTTCCTGAACCCTGAAAGCTAAAGGGAAAGGATTACAAATGTGTTTTGTTTGAAGTTTTGGTTCCTGTATGCTGAAGGAAGCTATATGAGTTGATTATTGTTTCTGTTACTACTTGTTCATAATCTTAAGAAGATTTGCTGTGCTGAAGTTTGGTGATAAAAGAGAAAAATAATAAATTTCCTGTGTAATGCCTAAAAACCACTCGGACTGCTTACTGACCACAACTACACTAGTCCCAGCAGCTTATACTCTGGAGTTAAGCAAGAACAGTTGGCACGCTGCCCCTTCTAGGCGACCGCCTAGACGGGCTGCAGCGCCACAGGTGGCATAGTTCTTTGGATTTCTTTTCATCTAACTTATACCAGCGTGAACAAGGATGTGTGCACCTACAACCAGGAAGGAGCTGTAGGAGGCCAAGCATAACAGGAAGATACAAGAAGTGGAAAAAAAAAAAAATCCAGAGTGGCATCCAGCAGGAACCGGAGGGAGCTCCAGCACTGTTCCTAATTGTTGCAGAGCCTGAATCTACACCAGAACCAGGTAACCCGTAGAAAGAAGGGGTTAATGGTGGATACTGGTGTAGGAAATGTATGGTAGTACCAGTTACTGAGGGCAACAAGGAGCATTTGTAGTGCCACACTTGGTGGGGTGTTTTTTTTTTCTCTTTCTTTTCTAGGGAAGCACCAGACCGGAGATGGAGCCACGGGATTTCATGGCCTGGATGACCGAACAATTCAAGAGGCAACAAGAGATGGCAGCGAGAAGCCAGGAACAGGCAATTGCCATGTTGCAGGCCCAGCAAAAGCCTCTCCTTGACCTGTTGGGGAGATGGTTAGGGGCACAGGAAAAAACAGCGAAGCCACAAGAACCATGTCAGGTTCCCAAGCTGTTTTACCAGGGTTAGGGGTGCTTGACATGGGAACTTTTTCTTTTGACAATTAACTAAGGACGCTGATATTGATGATTTCATAGAGTCCTTTGAAAGGGTAGCACTATTGGCTAGGTGGCCAAAGGACCAATGGGCAGTTAGAATGGCCACTTCTCTTACAGGGGAGGCCATGGCAGCCTATAGGGCTATGCCCACAGCGCTAGTTAACAACTATGAAGAGGTAAAGCAAGCCCTAAGGGATCATATGGGTTTAAATCCAGCGGTCTACAGACATCATTTTAGAGCGTCTAGGCTAAAACAGGGTGAAACACCCCAAGCTTTATGCCATCGCTTAAAGAGTCTGGCATATAAATGGCTCACTCCAGAGACTAAGAGTCTGGAGGAAATGTTAGATTGCATTATTCTTGAGCAATTTATGGATGCTGTGCCTTCAGAGTTGCAAACCTTCCTGGTCCTTCAGAATTGCGGTAATACCAGGGATGCCATTTCGCTGGCAGAGCATTTTCTAGCCGCCAAATTGGTGGGCCAGGCGAAACCGGCATTGGTGGAGGTACCAGAAAGGAAGGCAAGGCCAGCAGAAGTGGAAAAACAAAAATATTTGTCTGTGAATTAATCTCATTATGCCCAGGAAAGAAAATGTTTTGCATGTGGGGGAATGGGGCATTTCAAAAGGGATTGTAAGGCCAAGATAGCCCTGGTAACCACAGAGCCCGGTAGGATAGGAGAGGGATGCCTATTGGAGGTGGAAGTGGAAGGGGTTCCCACAGAGGCATTACTGGATTCTGAGGCAAACCAGTCAATGATTGCCCAAAGACTATGGAAGAGGATTGTATCCCAAACTGATCATAATCTAGAGTCTCCTAAAAGTCAGGTGAGGATCAGATGTGTTCATGGGACTACTACATCCCATCCAATACATAATATATGGGTGAAGGCTCTAGGCCTAAGAAAAAGGATAGCGGTAGCAGTGGTGTCCAGACTCCCAAATACCTTAGTCCTGGGGAGGGACTGGTCCCAACTTTGGCATGGGTTAGAAAAGGGGTTAAAGGATAAAGCAGGAAAGACCTCTATCCTAGGCAGTCTAGAGGAAGCCTTACCCAGGGTAAGAAGAGTTGCGAACTCTGACAATCATAAGGGTAGAGCAGGCATGGTCTCTACTCGTGCCAGTTCTAAGGCAGTTAGTGGGGAGCTAGATACCCCAGAGGATCCCATAGCGGGTATGCCCTCACATGATGATTTAATAGGTCCCTCTACGAGTAGCCTGAGGAAGGGAAAGGCTGAAAAGCGGAGGGAGAGACAGTATAGATCAAGAAATAGGGCTGAGCTAATGACTGGACAGGAATTGCCCTGGGTGCCAGCCCAACTAATGGAGAAATTCCCCTCATTCCCGAGGGAACAGCAGGCGGATCCTACGCTAGCACAAGCCTTCGACTATGCGCAGGAAGGATCTGAGACCCTGCCAAGATTTTTCTTGGAGGACACTTTGCTCTATAGGGAGAGTATAGACCCGAGGACGGGGGAGATGAGGAAGCAGTTGGTTATACCCACCTCTTTCAGGAATATCGTGTTAAAGTTAGCGCACGATCACCCAGTGGGGGGACACAAGGGTATACAGGGCACACTGGATCAAATCCTGAACCGGATTTACTGGCCTGGAGTGTTCAGGGAAATATCTAGGTTTTGTGCATCCTGCCCTGCTTGCCAACGGATTACCGCAAGGCATCCGCCTGAGGTACCCATGGTATCAGCACCCGTCATATCAGAACCAGTGCATAGACTGGCAGTGGATATAGTGGGCCCTCTCCTTAAGACACCAAGGGGTTACCAATACATATTGGTGGTAATTGATCAGGCTACGAAGTTTCCTTGGGCTGTTCCTCTGCGGAATACGTCAGCACGTACCATAGCCCAAGAGATGGTTAAAATATTTTGTGAAGTGGGCTTTCTCCGAGAAATCCTGACCGATAGGGGAAGCAACTTCATGTCCAAATACCTTGCCCAGGTCTGGGAGGCCTTTGATATTCGTCACGTTTGTACGGCCGCATATCATCCCCAGACAAACGGCCTGGTAGAGAGATTTAACCAGACCCTGAAAAATATGTTAAGGAGGAGTCTGGAGGGTAACATAGCCGAGTGGGACGTGATGCTCCCATTTGTATTATATGCCTCTAGGGAGCGTAAGCAAACCTCTACGGGTACATCCCCGTATGAGCTTATGTATGGGCGCACTCCCTGGGGTGTCCTTGATATTTTGAAGGAGCAATGGGTAGCACCGACCATACGGGAACAAGAGGTACCCCAATTTTTAAAGGATTTAAAAGGGAGGTTACAGCGGCTGTCCCAAGTATCAGAAGGGAATTCGGTAGCGAGTCAGGCCCGCCAGAGAGCCTATTATGACCGACGGGCTAAACCACGCCATCTAGAGGTTGGCGAAAAAGTACTTGTCATGGTTACAGGGGCCACTTCCAAATTTGAAAGCACCTGGAAATGGCCTTATAAAATAGTAAAACAGGTAGGACTTGTCACATATTCAGTAGCGAATAACAGAGGGAGGCAGCAAGTCTACCATGTTAATGTCTTGCGGCCTTGGCAAGAGCGAACACTGAGTGCTCAAATAGCTGTAAGGGATTATAGTGACCAGGACGCCCTTTCAAGAATTACTGACTGCGCACGGCTTAGCGCGCCAGCCAGTAATAGCTTAAGTGGGGGGGATATGTGGTGATGAGCTTACTGACAAGCATAGAAAAAGAGCTGGTTTTAAAACTTTTTCTTCTGAGTTAGAGCAGGGCTTAGATAGGCATTCATTTAAAACAGCACCTAGAGAGAAAAGTCACAGGATTGAGTGTGCTGAGTACAAGCCACGCCCTACCTCCATGGCAACACAGATTGCAAAGGGGAATCACCTGGGGAGGAGGGGCAGGCAAACGAGCTTCACACTCAAGCATTTAACCTCTCAGAGTCAGAGGCAAAAGGAAGCAGGGGCAGAAGCAGGATCAGGATCAAGGGAACAGAAGCAGAGCTCAGAGCGTGAGCAGGAGAAGCAGAAAGAAAGAGAAAGCCTGAGGACTCTGACCAGAGGCTTTGGAGCACGGCAGAGAAGGGCTGACCTTCAACACAGAAGGGGTTCTAGCAGCAGCTCTCTCAGCAGAGACAGCTATACAGAGTTTGCAAGCCTTGGTAAAGGTAGGATACCAAACTCTGGGAGACTTGTGGCATATAGTTCAGATAGCAGTGAAGCTATTGAGGATTCAGAAGGGGAGTTTTATTTCTCTAGAAAGCCTGAAAGGAAATCTGTTCCTAGAGCCCAGGGAAGGCAGCTGAAGCAAGTGACTGTCTTGCCCAGAGAGATAAAACCCTGCAGCTCACGTAGTAAACCGGAAGGGAGAAAAGGAAATCCCTGGGAGAAACTGTTTAAGCTAATGCAGCAGTTAAAACCTGATTATGCCAGTAAAAGCCCAGAGCTGTTTCAGAGTGAATGTGAAGATATGGAAACGGACTTAACTGGATTGGAGGAGGATACAGAGTCTCCAATGGAATGTTCAACAGCCTATGTTGCATAGGAGAAAGGCTGACTTACCAGCTGAAAAGAATATTTCAGGACTGTGATAAATGTTCTGAGTTTCCTGAACCCTGAAAGCTAAAGGGAAAGGATTACAAATGTGTTTTGTTTGAAGTTTTGGTTCCTGTATGCTGAAGGAAGCTATATGAGTTGATTGTTTCTGTTACTACTTGTTCATAATCTTAAGAAGATTTGCTGTGCTGAAGTTTGGTGATAAAAGAGAAAAATAATAAATTTCCTGTGTAATGCCTAAAAACCAATCGGACTGCTTACTGACCACAACTACACTAGTCCCAGCAGCTTATACTCTGGAGTTAAGCAAGAACAGTTGGTACGCTGCCCCTTCTAGGCGACCGCCTAGACGGGCTGCAGCGCCACACCAGCCTCACGGGAGGGCATCCCTTCCTGCAGCCCCCGCATCAACATATGCTCACCACAGACATCTCTTATTGGACTGGGGAGCTCTTCTACTGCACCTCACCACTCAGGATCTTTGGTCCAGCAGAGTCTTCCCTACACATCAACTTCCTGGAGATGCATGTTGTCTACTATGCCAATAAACCTTCCAGCTTTGGGTTGGCAACAAATCGCCCCTTGTGCAAACCAACAATTGAGTCACGATGTTCTACATCAACAAGCAGGAAGGCTTTGGATCCTTCTGATTCTGCTGTGAAGCCGTCCACTTATAGTTCCACACAACATCTCTAGGAGTCTTTCTCACTGCCATTTACCTTCCCGAAGTCCAGGATCAGTTAGTAGACTGTCAGCGCCTCAATCCCCGCGAGTGGTCTCTGGACCCCATGGTTCTGTCCCCTATCTTCCAGGCCTGGGGGATGCCCAGAGTGCATCTCTTCACATCCATGACAGTGCCAAGTGCCCACTCTACTATTCTCTCAAATTCAGCTCGCACAGATGGGCATCAGATGACTTCCTCATCTCTTGGGTGGATCGCCTTCTCTATGCTTTTCCGCCGTTCCCTCTCATTCCTTGGACATTTCTCAAAGTTTGTGCAGACAGAGCAACGCTTATCTTCATCGCCCCCCGTTAGCCCAGACAGATGTGGTACCCGCATGTCCTTGCCATGACTCAACACAGTCCCTGGCCTCTGCCACTTCATCCCTTCCTCTTAACACTGCAACTTGTGGAAGTTGACCAGCTAGACAATCCTGTCAATTCCATGTCAGTGAAAGTTCAAGCTATACTCCAGATGTCTTGATGCCCTTCGATACAGTATTCCTGTAGCTCTAAATGGACTCATTTTTCTCCCTAGGCTTCTTCACAAGCTGTAGATCCTGTCGCATGCCCTATCAGTCATGTTCTTACTTATCTACTTCACCTGTCTGATTCTGGACTGCAGACTTCATCATTTCTTTGCCATCTCTCTGCCATTGCTGTGACCCATCATCATGTGGATGTCAAACTGATCTCCATGTATCCTCTGGTATCTCATTTCATGAAGGGCCTCATGAACACTAAGCCTCCTATGAAGCCTCCTGTTCCAGCATGGGATCTCAATGTTCTCTCAGAACTCATGAAAGCCCCTTTTGAGTGCCTGGGGTCTGCTTCCTTAAAACATCTTACTTGTAAAACCGTTTTTCTGGTTGCCATCACCTCCGCCAGATGTCTCTGCAAACTCCAGGCTCTGGTGCACTGTCCTCCATATACACAGTTCCTTCATGACAAGGTACTTCTACATACCCATCCTATGTTTCTTCCAAAGGTTATTTCCAGTTTTCACTTCAACCAATCCATTGTGCTCCCTGCCTTCTTTCCGGGGGCACAACCAGATTCACCAAAGCAAGCACTTCATTCTCTTGATTGTAGACGAGTTTTGCAGACAAGATAGGCCACGTGATCTTTTTCTGCCGTCATGTTTCTGTGTTGCTATGTTTCTTTACTACCTACAAGCTACCAAGCACCTTTGTCAGTCCTCTTAACTTTTTGTTACCTTCAACCCAAACAATCCAGGGAAGCCTGCATCTAAGCAAATCATCTCCTCCTAGATTGCAGACTGTAGCTCTTTCTGTTACTTTCAAGTGGGCACAAAACCCCCCCCCCCCCCCCCCCCCCGGACGGACAAGCCCTCACTGCCTTTGCTTATCTGGCTGAAATTCCTCCTCCAAGAGATGTGCAAAGCTGCCACATGGTCATCTGTTGATAGTTTTTTGCAAATCACTAGAGCTTGGACTGCTCATCGGCCATGGACCTTGCCTTTGGCCAAGCTGTCCTGCGAAACCTCTATGCCTAAGTCTGCACCACCCAGCTTTTCACTTGGGCTGCATATATTGCTAAACTCTCAAGCGGCCCTCGGCTCTGGACTCACCTAGTGTGCTTGCATACCCTCTGCTTGTATCCGAAGAAAGTATAGTTGCTTTCCTGTAATGGGGGTTCTCTGTATACAGCAGGAGTATGCAACCACACCCACCCGCCTGCCCGCAATCCCTTTTAAAGGCTGCAACCTTCAACCGTTGTCTGCAGGAATTTCTTACAACTGACCAACCTGCATCCTCCTTCCCACATCATGAAACCTATCGCATCTATTGACATCCAGTTACCTCATTTCCATGGACTTTACAGACTGTCACTGTTTGGTCGCTGCTCTAAGTGCTGTATTGCTGCACTCTACTGCTTTGAAAATGACTGACTGAATCTTCTCAGAGCGGGCAGCAAGGAGGAAAACAGCACTCATGCTCAGAGGTCCAAAGGACTTCTCTGAGCTCGGGGAGAGCTGGGCACAGGCACTGTTAGGAGACAGCATCTAGAGTGTGGCTGCATACCCCTGCTGTATACAGTGAACCCCCGTTACATGTAAGCAACTATGCTTCCTAAAGAGGAAATGTTTGGTTATGTTTCTCTAGTCTAGAGCGATTAGACAGGTGAGGAATCTTGTGCTGCATATAATATACTGTCTGGCACTGGACTAAAGGTGAGCCACTGTCATCACAATCATCCTGCAAAGACACCAGCACAACAACATAGAAACATAGGTCTTTTTCTGTCGTCATTTTTCTATGTTTCTATCTAGTCTCTCCTTCCATATCAAGAACTACAACAGTCCCCTTTTTTCCTTTAGAGATCCTCTGTGTTTGTCCCATTCTTCTTTGAATTCAGATACTGTCCTCATCTCTACCACCTCCACTGGGAGACTATTCCATGGATCCACCATTCTTTCCGTAAAGAAATATTTCCACATATCACTCCTGAATCTATTCCCCTTCACCCTCATCCCATGTCCCCTTGTAGCAGAACTTGCTTTCAATTGAAAGAGGCTCTCTCCCTGAACATTTATGCCACGGAAGTATTTAAACATCTCAATCATATCACCTCTATCCCGCCTTTCCTCTAAGGTGTACATATTAAGATCCTTAAATCTGTCCTTTATATGCTTTATAATGAAGACCACTAACCATTTTAGTAGCCACCCTCTGTACTGACTCCATCCTGTTTATATCCTTTTGGAGGTGCGGTCTCCAGAATTGCACACTATACTCCAAATGAGGTCGCATCAAAGACTTATACAGAGGCACTATCACCTCCTTTTTTCTGCTAGCCATTCCTCTCCGTATGCACCCAAGCATCCTTCTAGCTTTTGTCACCTTTTCTACCTGTTTAGCCACTTTAAGATCATCAGACACAACCACGCCTGGGTCCCGCTCTTCTTTAGTGGACAAAAGTGCTTCACCCCCTTTACTATATTGCTCCCTTGGATTGCTGCAGCCCAAATGCATGACCTTACATTTTTTAACATTAAATCCCAGCTGCCAAATTCTAGACCATTCTTCAAGCTTAGCTAGATCCCTTCTCATGTTATCTACACCTTCCAACGTATGGTGGAGAAGTGAACTCGCTACTGCACCAGTACTGTAAGATTCTGACTGACATTCAAAAATTAAAAAGCTTTAGTTCTAATAAACAATGCTTCAGGATTTAGGATATGCACTCCTTACAGTGTTGGTACAACCACAAACTGTTGTGGAAAACAGACTAAGTAAGTATGGGCAGATATAAACAAGAAAAGCTGACAATGCGGAGCTACAAATCTTAATCACTAGGTAACAGTGGCTCTGAAAATATTAAACTTATGTGCTGCCTCTCACCAACTTCAGACTTTTCAGTTAGTGTCCCAGAATGACCCAATATCACTGACAGTAGCCACAATATACCTTTCACATTCAAGGGCATCACAGGTATGAAGATGACCCGCCTTTAAATCTTGTAGCACTGGATAACAACTTATAAATTAAAGTGGTCTAACTACTTCAGAGCATAGCAATGAGGTTAGTACTGGTAAAGAACAAATTTGAACATATCACATCTTTGCTAAAGAAGTTACATTGTTTACCTGCGGATATAGAATCCAATTTAAAACTGTCTGCATGGTGGTGCATAAGTTGCAACCCTATACTATTTCCTGGATGTTGAGATCTTCTCATCAGGCACTTTTATATGTGCTGGGCTATCCAGATGTAAGATGAGTAACTATGAATTGGGCAGCTTTTCAATGCTTTGCGCTGGTGCGATGGATTTATCTTCCCTTGAACTTGTGCTTTTAAAGCTTTTTTTAGGAAACTTGTAAAGGCTTGGCTTTTTAAGTGAATATTTATTTATGAAAAACAGGAAATTTATTTTCATTTAACTTGCTTTCATTTTGATATGGTATGTGATTTTGTGTTCTCTGTGTTGAAATTGTTTGAGATTTTATGATTGCAAACCATTTAAGGACCTTTTTTTGTCAAGTTGGATGATTAGATAATAAATATGTGTGAAAGCAAACTGTAAAAGCTATGACTAAAGCCAAAGTTGAGTGTGAGTTTTGAATAGCTGTGTTGAGTGGATTTCAGTACAGTGCTTTATTTATAACCTTTTGCCTTTCATCACACACTGTCTTATACCTTGGAGTTTTATAATTAGGAATGAGAATTACAATGATAGTGATCCTGACCTGAAGAACATTTGCTGGAAGGAGAAGTGGTGGGGTAAAATTGGTTTAAGATAAAATCTAATAGGCCTTATTCAATAATATTTTTTCATAAGCACAGAAGACAAAAAATTTGAATAAGCCTCAGTGTATATGTTATGTGTATTCTTCTCATCTGCTCATGTTTTCAATGCTGCCTTCCCAGTGTTGGTCCCGTATGGCCTAGTAACTAAAAAGATTTCTCAAAAGTCCAATGTTCCTACCAGTGCCCTATAGGCCCATTGTCCTCATGCCACATACAGGCTATGCCTAATGGGAAGCACTTGCTCCAGTAGTGTCACTGCTGACACATAGACTGAGCTGCAGGTTGCATCAGGAGCCAGACTCGTTGTATTGGTACCTATTAGTAAAAACAGAAACTAGTGTGCTTACTGAGCTTTCCCTGTTCCTATATTGTGTATCCTTGTTAATTTTGTAAACTAGTCCTATCTTATTAGAAATAAAAGGACACTGATGGTAAGTTTCTATTTTAAGGCAGGTATTTTAAAACTGATCAAGAATAATTTTAAGGCATGCTATTGTATGTGTGGGAGGTATCGTAGGAGGGGTTGTATTCTTGGCTACTTAACATCCTTTTGTGATTCTAATTGCATAAATAATAAAATTGTAGCACTCATTTCAGTTCCCATAAAGAAAACTTCCCCATCCAATGCTGTCATTGCATGAAACCAACCACATATCTTTGAAATAATCGGCTGTAGGATGTCTTTGGCTACATTGGAGGATGTTCCATTGTAATGGTACTATCAAGCTGTAAACAATCTAAGATCATTTGTCTTTGTGCAGATAGATTTAAGAGAAGGCTGTAGCTCTGGCTACTTTGTAATAAAGAGGAAGCATGTCTGTTCATTTAAACTGTCTTTCAACAGATCATGCTGGGTTTAACAAGTCATGAAGCCCATTTCTCACTTTTAAGAGAAGAGGTTCGATTTGGCGGCAAAAAATCTCAGAAAAGGTAAACTGATTTGAGAAGTCTGTAATGCTGAAATGTCATCATGTAGGAAAGTAGAAAGTCATAGGTGGCTAATTGATGAACACTAAAGAAACATTTCAACTTAGCTAATTCAAATAGATGCACTAGTTGAATTGCATCCTTGGGGTGCACAGCACAAAAATATAATGCTGTGGAGCCAAAAGAGGAGGAACTAATGTTAATCGAGTGCTGCTGAGGATTTGTTTTCTGTAAACCTTTACCCTCACTAAGTCCATTGGAGAGCTGTTGCAGTAGGGCCAAGTTCTGAGAAGCTTAGTAAGTCGAGGAGAAGAGATTCCCTGTTCCTGCTGTCTTGAGTGACTAATAAAGAGCATAGTGACATAGGGCATAATGCTCTATTGTACCAGAAAGCATTTCTGCATAGTTAGCTTGATGCATCAAAGCCGAGAATTTTTTTTTAGCTGATTATTTGGATAGATTTGCAAACCATGCTTTATGGTTTTGTCATTTTGTCAAATTTCTTGTATTTCTAAATTTCTTCCTTCTCTGCTGAATTGCAGGATAGATGTTGTAGTAAAGGTTAACACTTGCAGGCAGGATGGAGAGACTCTGCAAGCCCATTCACACATGTCTTTCCTATTCCAGTTTTGACTTTTCCAGGGGAAAATGCACTTTGTAGCCTGGAGTAGGATCATTGCTAGGAATTGGCATATGAGGTCTGTATTCTTGCTCCCCGCAGCAGTACCTTGTCTCTGATTTCAGTGTGGCTGGAAGTGCAAGGCTTCTCTGTCAAGACCACCCCATCTGAGGTGCACTCTGTTCTGTCCTGCCTTCCCTTCTCCCCTCACTATTTGCTGGCAGGAGGAGAGAGGCACTTAATGTACTGCATCTGCTTCTTCTGCCACATTAGGACCATTCTCATGGTATGAGTTGCATGGATCCCCCCCCAGGTCTTATGACTCATACCAATAGACTGTCTCCATGTGGCAGAGAAAGTCAATACAGTATTAAGCATCCATCCACCTGCTGACCAGGGAAGTTAGATTCGGGAAGCGAGAGGAGGACAGGCTAAGTAGAGGGGAAGGACAGAGTGGATCTGGGTGACCAGAATATACAGGGAATCGTGAAAGAGTGTAGGAGAGAGCATATTGTGTTGGAGTGAGGGGCTGTGAAGGCAAGGCTAGGCCAGGCTTTACCATGGATTATGGGTAGAGCAGTGCAAAATGTACCAGGGATCTGGAGATGGGAGAGTAAAGACCATCAGGGACTGGAGGGAGAGAGGGGAAAGAGAATCAAGTAGTGTAGTAATTGCAAAAGGGAGGAGGAGGGAGTAAGTGTGATTTTAAAAAATAGGCTTCCTCTGTGCTAGTAAATTGTAGATCATCTTGTAGGCTTAGAAATACTAGTTGGCTTACTACAGCCATGCCTTCTTAATTTTCTGTTTGCTGGTCACTACTCAGTGATTGATAAACCAATGTGAGGAACCTTTGGGATTTATTTTTCAACAAGTTTTATATACAAATAATTAGATTATTTTAGAAGATTTTAATAGTCACCCAGAAGGTTAAATTACTAGAGGAAAGTTCATAAACAATTAAGTCAAATAGACCTCAGAAAGCTACCACTTATCTATGGAGAAAGAGCTGCAAGAAATGGGTCTGTTTGGGATCTTCTAGGTACTTCTGGCATCCCAAATCAGCCACGGTGGGAGACTGGCTGCTGGACTCGATATACCCATTGGTCTGACCCAACATGGCATTTCTTATGTTTTGTAGTTTTTATGGCCAGTTTATGCCTGGCCAGGCACTAAAGGACGTCTCCTGTGAGGTGCACCCTTACATCCCCAAGAGGGACCGTATTGTCAAACCATGATACGACTGTTCTTGCAGTCCAAGGCTGTCTAACAGTCTGTATAGGGATAATCATGCATTATCAAAATCTCCAAGGGGAGGAGAGCACTTAAGAGTCTGAATGAGAAATATTTAAGTACCTAGGAAAGCCTCTAGCCTGAAACTGTAAGTTGATGCTTTTCAAGCTTTCATCCTGTATGACCCCATTTTAACAACTGAAAAGTCACATGACCCCAGATGATGATGAAATCAAACTAGCAGCTCTCTAGCCGCCTCCTCCTCCTTCCACTCATCTGAAGCAGGAAGGCAGCAGCAACAGTAGTCTGCATAGGGTCCTTTGTGTTAGTGTGTGTTGACAGAGCCAGTACTCGGCATGAGTTTCCAGTTTAACAGGAAGCTTACCCAGTAGGTGAGCAAGGGCTGCTGACTGGTGACTGCTACTACTTGGCATAGGTGACAGTGAAAACCTAGAGAGAAGGGAACATGTCCATGTACCCCATTGTTCTGGGTTTTATTTATGTAATGCAGGTTAAAAACCTGGAGTGGAGGACTAAGCTAATGGTTAGAGCACTGGCTTGGGAACCCAGAGACCAGGTTTCAATTCCCACTAGCACTCCTTGTGGCCTTGGGCAAGTCACTTAATCCTCCATTGCCTCAGAAAAATCCAAGTTATCAATGTCCCTGTTTAATGTGCATTACCAAGTTTAAGTTACAATGTAAACTGCTTTGATTGAAATGATGAAGCGGTATATAAAAACCTGTTAAATAAAAATAAAAACCTAGTTGCAAAAAGTCACTAGAAAGCTATGATCTAACTGAAAGTGTTTGGAAAAGGTCACTGAATCCTGTCCCTTATAATATACTTGTGAGCCCACTGGATGATTTGTCACTAGAATTCCTTGTTCTTATTTGTTTAGTAGTATTTAGCTCATGCCCTTCCAGTAGCAGTTCAAGGCGAGCTACAAGCAGGTACAGTAGGTATTTCCCTGTCCTCAAAAGGTTGACAATCTAAGTTTGTACCTGAGGCAATGGAGGGTTAAGTGATTTGCCCAAGGCCACAAAGAATTCCAGTGGGATTCAAACCCTGGTCTCTCTAGTCACAGACCACTGCTCTAACCACTGGGCTACTCCACATCTGTTTTCTTCTGTGCTGCTGTTCTAAGGAAGAGAATTAAACCAATGTGCTGTAGGCCTTGCATTTCTTTGTTTACAAATAGCTTTGATGGCTGTTTTGAATGTTTTGTAGAGTGTCTGCACCTGAAGAAACCACATTTCACCTTCTTCACTTATCTTTAATGAGAGAATATATTGACTATGAATTTTCAGCAGTAAAAGTAAGTAACTAGAGTTCTGAGTAGAGTGTCTGACCTTGAGCATTTTAAATTGGATCATAACATCTATTTCTTTTTAACAGGAGAAGATTCCCTTTGATTATGACATTGAAAAGATAATCGATGACTGGATATTGATGGGATTTCTCGTAGGCAATGATTTTATTCCTCATCTACCTCATTTACATATTAACCACAATGCTTTGCCTCTGCTTTACAAAACATACATCAGTGTCTTGCCAGAACTTGGAGGTGAGTCATTTTACAAATGAAAGAAAACTTCGTAATTATTAAAATTACCATCCCAGATGATAATAGTGCTGTTAAAATCCTTGCTGTGACTTTGCTATTTCTGATCTCTGTATTACTAATCTTTGTTTCTGAGTCATCACATCTGGTGACTGTTTTACTGCCTGTCAGGAGAGAGATTGCTGATATTCTTTCCCTTCTGTCTGCAGCACAGTCTTGGTAACTTTTCTTCTTGCAGTTGGTGGTGATGTGTGAAGGTCACTGCCACTCAGCAGTGCTACGCTTCAGATCTCAAAATACAGGCATCTCTTGTTTGTTCAGAACCTCAGAACAAATGGTGGCCCAGTAATATATATGGGTTTGAAGAGCATTTCCACAAGCAGGGTTTGATTTAGAATTAGGGACTAGATGTGGTCAAGAGTTGAAACACAAGTCCACAACATTTCTGCCTGCCACTTGGCACTGTGAGATCTTAATATCTCCCATGCTTAAAGTGAGCTAATTAGCTCTTCTCACTATGGACCTTGTAACTGTGATATGTCTCAGACAGCACTGTATATAGAAATGTCATATATTATATTTTGTATTCTGAGATTGCCATGTCTTCAATTTTGGAGCATTCTTATTCAAAATCCTGCTAGCTAATGCTGTTTAATTTAATGTCTAATTTGCAAAGAATTTCTTAAAATGAAAATGTTTGCTTATAAAAATATGGAGGTAAGTATTCACTCTTTTGTGGGGAGGAAGCCATATATTTTTTTCTTCTCCAGCAGCAGTTTTGATTCAAAATGTTACTGTATTGCTTTCTCCAAATTTTTTTGCTCTGATGCATTAAAGATCACATAATCCAAGGGTAAAAGCCACCATGTGTATTCATTAAAACAGCAGTTTTGTTAATGCACAGTTATAGTGTGTGCAGTTCTGATTGCTACATCTAATAAAATATATCGTGGAATTAGAAAAGACACAGGGAAGGGTAACCAAAATGATAAAGGGGATGGAAGGATATCCCTATGAGGAAAAAAGGTTAGGACTCTTCAGCCTGGAGAAGAGACAGTGGAGGGGAAGATATGATAGAGGTCTATTTTTTTTTTATTAGAATTTCACATGATTACAACAAGTAAGATAAGGAAAAGGAATTACCCATTGATACAGATCAAAAATAAAATCAATCCAAAATTAAATCAAATCTTTAAGCAAATCCCACAAGTCCACATTATGGGAGGCATCAATAAGGACAAAACAATACCAAAACCCCAATTAATATACCAACCAAACCTATAATCATTTATCCAATGATACTTTATCAACCAAAAAAACATTCCAACTGCGCTACCTCTATAAATGTATATCTATTACCTAAATAGGTAGCAAGATTTTTACAAGGAAACTTTAGAATGTAGCTCCAGTAACAAGAACCCTAGCTTTATGCAAGAATAACTTCCGACGCAACTGAGTTACTCTTGCAACATCAGGAAATATCATTAATGGCTGCCCACAAAAGGGGACAGTCTTCTTAGGAAAATACAACCTCATACTGGTTGCCTTCTCTCTCAGAGATGAAGGTAACTAACATTGTAGCTCTATTAGAAACCTTATCCAATGAGGTTTCAAAGAACTGTGTTAAATCCAAATCATCCACATTTTCCAGCATATCTACCCCCCACCCCCCTCTGCTTTAGCAATAACCCTCCGAGGAACATAATATATCGAGGTAATAACAGACACATCAAAAGATTTATACAACAAAACTTCTTTCACATACTTCTTATAAAGCTCTAATGGAGAGAGGAGCCGAATGACCAGAAGATTTAAAACCCTAAGGTTTCTTGCTCTCGTAAAATTCTCCAAATTCTCCATTTTATGATGCAGGGATAGACTATCCTTAATGAAAGTCGAACACACAGTTTGAACACTCTCTAAAGACGTCTCCAGCCTTTTGGACCATCTCAGTAATAGCTGTAAGAGACTCCCCCTGCGACTGCAAAAATTTCATGGCGTCATGGGAAAAGTCACACAGCTGAGTGAGAGTACCCGTAAGCACTCCTTCTCCAGGACCAAGCAGGAAGTCAGTCCTCACTTATGGGTGACGTCGGCGCCGACGGAGCCCTCGCGGAGCAATTTTCCCCAGCTTTCAAAGAAAGCCTTTGGGAATTGCAGCGCGCATGCGCGGTCGTCTTCCCGCCCGAGGGTGCCATCTTAGCCAGTCTTCTTTTTTCCGCGGAGCCCTACAGACGTCCCCGTCTTGTCCCCGCGAAAAAGTTGATTTTCTTCTTTATTTTATCCTTTTTTCTTTCGGTTCGACGCCGATTGTTTTCCCGCCCGGACTCGCGACGCCGGTCTCGAGTCCTCTTACTTTTTTCGGTTTTTCTGACTTAGTCAGCTTTCGCTTTCGTTTTCCCTGGCAGCCCGGTCCTTTGACCTCGCAGGGGCCCTTTTTCCCCCGATGGCTGCCAGTGGGTTTAAGCGGTGTGGTCGGTGTGACCGAAATATGTCACTAACCGACACACACGACTTTTGCCTCCGCTGCCTGGGCCCGGATCATGAGGAACTGATCTGTGGGCCCTGCAGCAAACTGTCCTCAAAGGCGTTGAGGAGTCGGCGGCATCAGCGTGAGAGAATCTTCGCTGACCCCAGCCGTACCCGGACCTCGTCGGAGGCCTCCATGTCGAAAGGCTCCAGCTCGGACCTTCGCCGGAGCTCCTCCGACCGGGGTTCTCCCTCCGGGGACCATCGTCGGAAGGAAAAACCCGCGAGGGCGGCGTCGGTGGACGCTCCTGGTTCCGCGAGGGCCAGGTCGCATAGCCCCGACAGCCGCCCCGGGTCCTTGGAGAAGGAACACGTCCCGAAGCGACCTCGCCTGGAGTCGGAGATGCCTGCCCGGGTAAGTCCTGTGGTCCTTCTGGACTCGCCTCCGCGACAGCCGACGTCGGGCCCGACGCCGTCGGGGCCCGAGTCGGGGGCTGCTGGGTCACCTGAGCTCGGACTCAGGTTGACGGCCTTGGAGAGCAGACTGTCTGCCTTCATGGACCAGCAGAGGGCACTGCTCGCTGGCTTCGCTGGCGTCGCTGCCCCGACCGCCGGGACGTCGACGTCCAAGTCGACCCCGGAGACCGAGCCGATCCTCGAGTCGATGAGAACTCGAGTCGATCCTCGGTCGAGGTCGCCCTCGGCCTCCCGTTCGGGACCGAGGTCGCCGACGCCGACTCCCTCGGCGTCGGGGCGGCTGGCGCCGCACCCTGCCCGGGCCGACCCCACCGAGTCCTCGTCGGAGTCGGTCTGGGAGTCTGAGGAGGAAGAGTCACCTGATTCTTTCCGGACTCGGTGTGTCCCATCGGACTCACCGGAGTCCGAGCCTCGGAAGCAGTCCCCCCCGGAGGATGCCCGGTTCTCGGACTTCGTTAGGGATATGGCCAAGGCTTTGGCCTTCCCTGCGGATCCCGAGGAGGAGCCTCGAGCCGAAGAGCTCGACGCCCTCCAGTATGACTCTCCCGCGAGGGAACACTTTACTGTGCCGGTTCCTCCTATGCTGGAACGACTACTCTTCCGCATGTGGGAGAGTCCGTCCTCCTCGCCGGTCCTGAGCAAGCGGGTCGATTCTATCTATCGAGTCCGCAAGAGCCCTGGCTTTCAAAAGGCACAGCTGCCACACCATTCCATGGTAGTGGAATCGGCCATGCACCGTCTTAAGAGCCAGAAGATGCACTCCTCGGTGCCTCCTGGCAGGGAGGCCCGTAACCTGGATGGCCTTGGCAAGAAGTGCTTCCAGGGCTCTATGCTCGCATGTCGTGTCCAGACTTACCAGCTATACATGGGCATGTATCTCCGGGATCTGGCTAAAGAGCTAGCCGGATTCTCCGCTGGTCTCTCCGAGGAGCCCTTGCGGAGGTTCCTGGCCTTGTCCACTGGCATTCGGGAATGCTCAAAGTTCATGTCCCGAGCAGCCTATGATGGCTTTGAAGCCTCGGCTCGAGTGGCCGCAGCCGGCATCGGTGCCCGCCGACAGGCTTGGCTTCAGTCGTCAGACCTTGAGCCCTGGGTGCAGGACAAGTTGGTCGATGTCCCCTGCCGAGGCGAAAACCTCTTTGGCAAGCCCATGGCGGAAAAGGCTGCGCAAATTGAGACTGAGACTCTCACCAGGACCAGGCTTTCTAGGAAGACCTCCGCCCCTTCCCAGAAAAAGAAGGGCTCGGGGAAAAAGTCCTTTTACCCGAGGAAGGCGGCTGCCTACAAACAATACCCCCATTATCAGGCCCCTGCAGCTCCCCAACAGGGCCAGCAGGCCAAGGGACGGGGTAACGGGTCCCGTAGGCAGCAAGCCCCCAAGCCTGCACCACCAGCCCCTGCTCAGCAGGGTGGGGGCTTTTGACTCGCTAAGCATAGCCTCTCCCCCCCCGCTGGTTCCCTCCAGCACCGGAGGCCGGCTGGTTCACTTCGCCCACAGGTGGTCCAGCATCACCGCAGATGCCTGGGTGCTTCAGGTCGTGCGAGAAGGCTATCTTCTCCACTTCCATCAGGTCCCTCCCTCCTATTTTCCGGGAGAACCTCCGCGCCCCCCTCTGCACAGGGAGTTGCTCCTTCAGGAGTTAGCAGGTCTTCTGCAGGAACAGGCGGTGGAACCGGTGCCACACCACCTGAGAGGTCAAGGCTTTTATTCAAGGTATTTTCTGATACCAAAGAGAACAGGGGGCCTCAGACCCATCCTGGACTTGCGCAACCTCAACAAGTTCCTTGTGCGGGAGAAGTTCAAAATGCTTACCCTTGGAATCCTTCTGCCCTACCTCCAGCAGGGAGATTGGCTATGCTCCTTGGATCTAAAGGATGCCTACACGCACATCCTCATCCACCCAAGCCACCGCCAATACCTAAGGTTTGTGGTGGCAGGAAATCATTACCAGTACAGAGTACTGCCCTTTGGCCTGTCCTCCGCACCGCGAGTCTTCACAAAATGTCTCGCGGTCGTGGCGGCCCATCTCCGGCTTCACGGCCTCTTTGTCTTTCCGTACCTCGACGACTGGCTCATCAGAGCAGCGTCCGCTCAGGAGGTCACCAACGCCACGTGCCGCACGGTGACTCTGCTGCAGCACTTGGGCTTTGTCATAAACTTCGCAAAGTCCACTTTGCTCCCCTCACAGGATCTCGAGTTCATCGGCGCAAGGCTGCACACTCCTCAGGCGCGAGCATTCCTACCGCTCGACAGGGCTCAACGGCTCATGGACCTAGCCGACCGCTTTCGCAGCCAGCCCCTGGTCTCCGCCAGGCGCTTCCTGAGACTGCTCGGCCATATGGCTTCCACCGTCCATGTGACCCCCAATGCCCGCCTGAATATGCGGTCTGCTCAATGGTGTCTCCGCCAGCAGTGGCGACAAGCCACGGGCGGCCTAGCAGACCTAGTGCGCGTTTCCGAGCCGCTGGTCTCGTCTCTCCGGTGGTGGCTCCGGCAGCCGAACCTGATATTCGGAATGCCTTTCCAGTCACCTCAGCCGACCCGGGTGCTGACCACCGATGCATCCCTCCTGGGCTGGGGAGCACATTGCCAAGAGGCACGTACTCAGGGCCTCTGGACCACGTGGGAGTCTGCTCAGCAGATCAACTTCCTGGAGCTCAGGGCGATCCGCCTGGCTCTCAAGGCCTTCTCCCACCTGACTTCCCAACAGTCCGTCCTTGTCCAGACGGACAATCAAGTTGCCATGTTCTACGTGAACAAGCAGGGGGGCACGGGCTCCTTCCTCCTCTGCCGGGAGGCACAGAAGCTCTGCTCTTGGGCCGTCAGTCACGGCATTCTCCTCAAGGCAGTTTATCTCCCGGGCCAAGAAAATTGCCTTGCAGACAAACTCAGCAGGGTCCTCCAGCCGCACGAGTGGCGTCTGGATCCCTTGGTAGTTCAGAAGCTCTTCCTCAAGTGGGGTCTCCCCACGGTGGATCTCTTTGCCAGTCCTCACAACCGGCAGCTTCCTCGCTTCTGCTCTCATCGGCCACACCCCCTTCGGGTGGCGGCGGACGCCTTTCTGATCTCGTGGTCGGGGAGCCTTCTGTACGCTTTCCCTCCCATCCCGCTGGTCTCTCGGACTCTTTTCAAGGTTCTCCGAGACAAAGCCTTCATGATCCTGGTGGCCCCTCGCTGGCCCAGGCAGCCGTGGTTTCCGCTCCTGCTGCAACTGGCGGTGGAGGATCCAATCCCTCTGGGGGTACAACCGGATCTCCTCACTCAGGATCAGGGGTCCCTCCTGCACCCCAACCTCAGGTCTCTCAACCTCATGGCCTGGCTGCTGAGAGGGTAGTCCTTGCTCCCCTTCTCCTGCCGGCGGAGGTGGAGGAGGTCGTCTTGGCTTCGCGACGGCCTTCTACCCGCAAATGCTACGCCCTTAAATGGCGTCGCTTTGCAGTCTGGTGTACCCAACAGTCTCAGGATCCCTTCTCCTGCCCGGTGTCGGTGATCTTGCAGTACTTGCTCCACCTCTCTAATCTGGGACTTAAGTCCAACTCCGTCAAAGTTCACCTCAGTGCTCTTTCCGCACATCATGTGCCGGTGGACGGCAGACCTCTCTCCAATGACCCTCTCGTAGCGAGGTTTCTCCGAGGTCTCCTTCTACTTAAACCACCTCTGCGCCCGCCAGCGCCTGACTGGGACCTGAATGTGGTTTTGCAGCGGATCACCTGTCCGCCTTTTGAACCTATGGCTACCTGTTCTCTCCGTTTTCTGTCTTGGAAAACACTGTTCTTGATAGCCCTCACTTCCGCTAGACGCGTGAGTGAATTGCAGGCCCTCGTGTCTGATCCCCCTTACACTAGGTTCTACAAGAATAGGGTGGTCCTACGGACTCACCCAAAATTTCTGCCTAAAGTGGTCTCCCCTTTTCACATCAATGAGGAGGTGGTACTTCCAACCTTCTTTCCCAGACCACACTCCAGCCGAGCTGAGACGGTCCTCCATACCCTGGACTGTAGAAGGGCATTGAACTTCTACCTTGACCGTACGCGGGAGCACCGTAAAGCTGCTCAGCTTTTTGTGTCTTTTGACCCCAATAAATTGGGGCTCCCGGTCTCCAAGCGTACTCTGTCCATCTGGGTTGCGGACTGTATCTCTTGGGCTTATGGGGCAGCCGGACTCTCCTTAGAAAGTCGAGTCACGGCTCATTGCGTTCGGGCAAAGGCCACGTCAGTGGCTTACCTCCGCTCTGTTCCGCTGGCAGACATCTGCCGGGCCGCTACTTGGTCTTCGAGCCAGACTTTTGCGGTCCATTACTGTCTCGAGAGGGAGTCCCGTAGGGACAGTGCTTTCGGACAGGCAGTCCTCCGTAATCTCTTTGAGGTCTGAGCAACTCCTACCCTCCATCCCGGATGTGGGCTACCGGTGGGTGATAATTCAGCGAAGATTCTATCCTTCTGTGCTGCTGAGCTAGAGGGAGCTCATTTTTGTGCTTAGGGTCTCCGGTAGCCTTGAGCTTGGGAGTCCCATAAGTGAGGACTGACTTCCTGCTTGGTCCTGGAGAAAGCGTAGTTACTCACCTGTAACAGGTGTTCTCCAGGAGCAGCAGGAATCAGTCCTCACTACCCTCCCTCCTCCCCTTGGAGTTGCAATCGTCTGCTTATGTTCTTTTTGCAAATTTTTATGCTGTCTTTTTTAGCTATGTCATCTGACTGGCTAAGATGGCACCCTCGGGCGGGAAGACGACCGCGCATGCGCGCTGCAATTCCCAAAGGCTTTCTTTGAAAGCTGGGTAAAATTGCTCCGCGAGGGCTCCGTCGGCGCCGACGTCACCCATAAGTGAGGACTGATTCCTGCTGCTCCTGGAGAACACCTGTTACAGGTGAGTAACTACGCTTTCCACTCTATGTATCGCTAACAAAATATCCTTAAGAGATGCTTCCCCTGATACAGAGCCAGATAACATTGGCTTAACCCTACCCGCCAGGAGAGTCACCGGAACTGGATAAGGTACTACAGTCTCGGAGTGTATGTTCAAAGTGGCCCCAGGACAATCACCGACTCACCCAGCCCTTTCACTTTCCCTTTCCCTTTCCATTTGCCTATGTGGTAAGCTGCAGTAGTAGACCTCCACTTTCGATGCTCCTCAGCTGCTCCAAAGGGGCTCCCAGGGGCAGAACTTGCCCCTTAAGCCACATCCATTTGGACACGCAACCGCGTTCCGTGGTGCTCACTGGTTTAAATACCCAACCGCTGCTGGGAAGAGGAGATGTAGACTAACCAGGTGCAAGATGTTAAGACCTCTCTATTCAACTGTCCGCTGATGGGAACAGGTAGTCCATCTTAGTGCTCCCAATAGAGGTCTGTTAAATAATGAGCAGAGTGAAATGAGTAAACTTAGACTGGTGGTTTTATTCTTTCAAAATTTAGAAAGACTAAGGGGGCAAGTAATGAAGCTTCAAAATAGTAGCACATTTAAAACTTACTGGTGAAAATATGTTTTTACTCTGCATGTAATTAAATTTGGTAATTTGTCGTTAAAGAATGGTAGTAAAAACTGTTGGTGTAGCTGGGCTTAAAGGTTTGAACAAGTTCCTGGAGTAAAAGTCCTTAAACTATTATTAAAATGGACTGGAGGAAATCCACTGCTTGTTCCTGGGATAAGCAGTATGGAATCTGTCTACCTTTTGGGATTCTGCAAAGTGCTTCTGACCTGATTGGCCACTGTTGGAAATGGACTATTGAGCTTGATGAATGTTTTGGTCTGACCCAGAATGACATATCTTATGTTTTCATGTTCTTATGGGCTCCTTCTTACCAAAGGTGGAACCCAGCACCCAGTTTTAATATTTAAAAGGAGAGAGCAGTTTTTAAACTAGTTTGTAAAGAGAGGGTGGTAAAGACTGAAGTAATTCAGTAGCACTTAATTAAAGAGCAGATAGTAACATAGTAAATGACGGCAGATAAAGACCAGCATGGTCCATCTAGTCTGCCCAGCACGATGGCAAGAGTAGGTGCACCTGCCGCTCCATGCAGGCCATCCCTCCCCATGTCCCTGTTTAGGGGTGAACCCACCACTCCATGCAGGACACCCCTATTTGTTGAGAAATTAGATGGTTCAGTTTATTTTGATTTTATCCTTTTGCTGTAAAGGGATCCACTGTCTGTCCCATGCCATTTTGAATTCCGTCACTGTGTTTGCCCCACCACTTCCATCGGAAGGGCATTCCAAGCATCCACCACCCTTTCTGTGAAAAAGTATTTCCAGACATTATTTATATTTATTTTATTATTATTTACATTCTCTTATATACCGCGCTATTCTGCATAAGTGCGGTTTACATTGAACAAACTGAAATTACATTGAACAGGGCATTATAACTTGGAGATAACTATTTTACAGGGAACATGGACTATGGAGGGTTAAGTGGCTTGCCCAAGACCACAAGGAGCACCTGTGGGACTAGAAACCCCAGTCCTTCCGGCCCAAGGTTGCTGTCCTCTAGTGGGATTTGAACCCCCGACCTTCCGGCCTGAAGTACCTTGCCCCAACCACTAGGCCACTCCTCCACTCCATTGCCTTTCAATTTACCACCTGGCAGCTTCCTGTTATGCCCTCTAGTTTTATAGCTTCCCCGTCTTTGGAAGAGGTTTGTTTGTTCATTATTTCCCTTTAAGTATTTAAAGGTCTGAATCATATCTCCCCTGTCCTTCCTCTCCTCCAAAGTGTACATGTTTAGGTCTTCAAGTCTCTTCTCATAAGACTTCTGATGCAGGTTCCAAATCATTTTGGTCACTTTCCTCTGAACAGTTTCCAGTCTTTTTACATACTTTGCAAGATACGGTCTCCAAAACTGAACACAGTATTGCAAGTGAGGCCTCACCAGTGACTTGTACAGTGGCATAAGTACCTCTTCTTCCTTTCTGCTGGTGGTTGCCTGTGATGCCCTTCTGAAAGAGGTGGTAGAGGCAAACATGGTACTTGAAATCAAAAAGGAAAAGAGCAAGAGGATAAAAACTACAAATGGAACACCTCAACTCAACAGATACGAAATTACTGTTTTGCTTCTCCTAAGAAACTATTGGGAAAGTAACCTGCATCATACAGCAACCCCTATATAAAACACATCACATGGCACAGATGGGATAGTTGGACCTTTGAATGGGCTTAGAAAGAATGATAGCCTGGCTGATACCACAACAGGCTGAGGACTTAATCAAGTGCAATATGATTGAGGATTCTTGTAAACCAAAAGCATATGGAACATACCTGTACTGCATGGCAGGTATACTCTCTTCCAAAATAAATTAAATTAAAAAGACATGGGGAAAGTAAACCTGCACTGCACTGCAAGAATTGCCCTAGCAACCCTACATGGGATAGACCATGTCGGTATTTATCTCATCATCCACTATAGTACTATGTGTATGTGTAATGGATAAAATTCAGTTTGTGATGGGGTAGGGTAAAGCACCAGGAATATGTTTTCATGTATCCACCCAGGATAAAGAAACAGACAGTGAAATGCTAATAGAAATAAGAAAAAGCAAATACAATTGGCAGCACAATATGAGAGATTTCAGTTACCCAAATATTGACTGGATAAATTTCTCAAGAAATGCCACGGAGGTAAAGTTTTTCAAAATGCTATAGATGTTTATGAGGAGGTCTTCTGTATTTTGATGTGTTTTGATTTTAATTAAATCACCTTTGAAAATTGTTGGTAATTTTTTGTGAGATGATGCTCAGACCTCTCTCCGAGGATGTGCATCCATCCATTTTTAAGACATGAAAATCTGTGACCTGTAATTAAGAAATCATCATTAAATCCAGAAGAGAAAGGAAACTGTCATTTAATCTCCCATTTCTAGGGAAGTTGCTAGAATAGGTGGTTTGATATCATTTCCTGAATTTTTGGGACTGTAATATTAGGGATGAGCACGTTTGTTTTGGTTTCTGTCTAGATTATAGATATGAGTTGCTTCATCTCTCAAGCTGTGGAGGTTTTTTTACTAATGGGCGCTAACTGGCAGTGTTAAAGATGCACTGGGATGTGTGTTGCCAGTTAGCGCAGGGCCATAAAAGTATAGGAATCTTCCAAATACATCCTGCTAGACCAGTCCAGACTAGTAGGTTGTGTTCCCCTGCCAGCAGATGGTAAGACAGAGAAAAATTCCCAAAGCTTTGTGCATCACCCATGGTATAAAAACGCATCCCCAAGGGGAGCTTCCGTATTTTCTCTGTCTCAGCATATGGTGGACTTCTCCTAGCTCCTGGCATTCTCTTAGAAGAGATTTGGTGTCAGTGTAACTATCTTTGGCAATTGTGCACACTGTGGTGCTCCTTCTTTGCCAAGTTTTACTTGACTTTCCAGAGCTGCCCCTGGTCAAGAAGACCAATAGAGCACCTCTGAAGGCATGGAATCTCCCAAAGACTTTCTTTGAAAGCTGGGGGGATGCTTCTGTGAGGGCTCCGTCGGTGCCAACATCACCCATATGTGAGAACTGATTCCTGCTGTCCCGGAGAACACCTCTTACAGGTGAGTAGCTATGCTTTTCGGTTACTCAGACCGCTGCTGATCCTCTGCCTAGAAAGCATGCCTGCTGAAGTATGGCTGAAGCTTCTTTAGATCTGGCCAAGGATACCTCCTCTCCGCCAGGGGACTGGTGCCCTGCAGGGGAAGACTATGTCTGTCCTTCAGATGATCATTCTATCACTTCTGAGTGTGGCCAGAAAGGAGAACTCTTGCCATTGGAAGGTGACCAGGAGCCTTGAAGACTGTCAGGATATCCGGTTATTCCACAAGGAAGAGCTTCCTGCTCTTATTGCTCAAATTACGGAAGCTTTGCACCTCTAGGACTCTCAAGTGCAACAGCTTTGGATTGCTCTAAACCTCAGGCAGAACCTATCATCGTGGGCATCAGGAAACCACCTAAGGTTTTTCCCTTTCCCCTAGAACTACAACAAATGGTCTCCTTAGGGTGAGATTCTCCTGATGTGTCTCTTCGCTCCGCTTGTCGCTTGGGACGTGTTTGTTTGGTCTTTGGATGATCTTGACAAGTGGTTGCATTTCCCTAAAGTAGATGTCCTGGGCACTGCAGTCATTAAACGCTCAACCATTCCTGTGGAGGGCGGCACTGCCCTCTGTGATCAGATGGCTCGCAAGGTGAAGGGCCTCTTAAAAACCACTTTCTCATCATCGACCTTAGCATTTCAGGCCTCTGTTTGCAGAGGTCTTGCTGCACATGCTCTGCTCCGATGGCTTCAGTCACTCCTGGATGATCCAGCTTTGCCTCGTTTAGAGTCAGTCACTGCCTTTCTTGCAGATGCCTTTCATGATCTGCTGTGCTTATCTGCTCGGTCTGTGGCTGCTGCTACAGTACCTCGGCGTTGGCTGTGGCTCTGTCATTGGAATACGGATGCTGCTTCCAAGTCCCATCTCGCCAAGCTTCCTTTCAGGAGCCATCTTTTTTTTTTGTGAGGATTTGTAAAAACTTCTGAAGGATTTGGGGGAAGTCAGGCCTCAATGTTTGCCGGAGGATAAGCTCAAATCCAATTTTTGTCATCCTGCCACATTGTTATCCCCGTCCTCATCTTATAAAGTCTGCTTTAGAGACATGTCGCTACCAGCCTGGTAAATCCGGTTCTTCTTCGAATAGGGCTGGTTCTAAGCTTCAGTCCTTTCGGTATATCAGTCGCAACCGGGACAATTTCTCTTCATCCAACAAATGTTCCAGTTATGCCAAATCTTCCCGTTGACAGTTTCCGGGTGCATTCCTGGGTGCCTCCTGTGGGTGGATGCTACGGTATTTTTCCTGTGACTGAACCCAGATAACATTGGACCGGTGGTCTCTCAAGGTAGTAACAGAAGGTTATGCTCTTAGTTTCACTGAGCTTGTGCAGAATGTCTTCCTCATCTCTCCATGTGGTTTTGCAGCCATGGTAGTGGCTGTATGCCTAACTCTCCGCCACCTTCTTCAGCTCAATGCGGTATGCCCAGTTCCTCCCTCAGAAAGAGGGTCTGGTCATTATTCCATTTATTTTCTCATTCCCAAGAAGAACGGCTCTTTCCTTCCTATCCTGGACCTCAAGGGAGTCAGTCGCTGTCTTCAGGTTGTTCCGGATGGAAACTCTCAGGACAGTCATTCAAACTGTTCGGCCAGGCAAATTTCTCACATCCCTGGACCTGGCGGAAGCATATTTTCATATTCCAATCAGCCTAGATCAGCAGTTTTTATGTTTCGTGGTCCTCTGTCAACATTATCAATTTCTTGCCCTGCCCTTTTGTCTTGCCATAGCTCCTCGCACTTTCTCCAAGGTGATGGTAGTAGTGGCAGCTTCCCTGCGGCACCGAGGTATTCGGGTTCATCCTTATCTAGACAATTGGCTGATCAGAGCAATGAGTTTCGAAGAGGCTACATCTGTGGTCTCTCAGGTCCTCTGCTTTCTGGACCATCTCAGCTGGGTGATCAATGATGCCAACAGCAATCTGTGCCCAGTTCAGTCTCTGGAGTTCCTTGGCATCCACTTTGGCACGAGAGTGGGTTGCGTCTTCCTCTCTTATGACAGATTCAAGAAGCTCTGCTTTCACGTCCATGCCTTCTGGTGCCTGGCAGCTCTCACTGCCTGGGATTACCTACAACTCCTTGGCACCATGGCTTCTGCTCTGTGTAATCCCCTGGGCCCGTGCTCACATGCGTCCGTTTCAGTAATTTCTCCTGTCACACTGATCTACATCCACCCAGGACTATGAGTCTCGTCTACCCCTTTCTTCAGTGGTTCACCGCAGTCTTTGCTGGTGGCTTTGTCCTCATCACTTGTTGAAGGGCAGTCCCTTGAAAATTCTGCATTGGGTGGTGGTCACACGGATGCCAGCCTTGCAGGTTCAGGAGCACACTGCCAAGGACAGATGAATGGATCAAGATCCCTGCACTAAGAAGCCTCTTGGACTATCAGTCGCCTTGAAACCAGGGCTGTTTGTCTGGCTCTACTCTTCTTTCAATCCCACCTCCAGGGTCGAGCAGTCAGAGTACTTTCTGACAGTTCCACCCCTGTGACTTATCAGGGTGGGACCAAATGTCCCGAAGTGGCCCTGGAAATGAGTCTTCTATTTCCCTGGGCAGAATCCAACCCCCTGGCTCTTTCTGTGCAGCACATTGCAGGAATGGAGAACATTCAAGTGGATTTCCTGAGTCGTCATATCCTGGACCCCAGCAAGAGGGAGCTAGCTCCATGGACGTTTGCAAACATTGTGCATCGGGGGGGGGGGGGTCATCCGACTCTAGACTTAATGGCCACCTCTTCCAATACCAAGATATCAACCTTTTTCAGTCGTTGAAAGGAACCGATTTCTCACAGCCTAGATGCTCTGGTTCAGACCTGGCCCTCGAACCAGTTTTTCTACTTCTTTCCTTCATGGCCGCTAATTGGTTGTGTACTCCATCGGATAGAATATCACACTCTGGACAGGTAGTGCTGGTGGCCCCGGATTGGCCTCTGCATCCATAGTATGCTGATCTTCTCTTCCTCTTGCAGGAGTCACCCCTACCCCTTGGTGTCAAGAGAGGGCTTCTGTTTCATGGGTCGGTTCTCATGGACAACCCTGCTGCTTATTTGCTTATGGCTTGGCTATTGAACGGCGTTGCTTGCATCGGAAAGGTTACTTGCCGCAAGTAGTGGCCACTCTACTACGGGCTCGATGATCTTCTGCCTCACGTGCCTATGCTCTGATCTGGCGTCTTTTTTTTTTTTTTTTTTTCTTGATGTTCTAAGAGATCCCTCTCCCCCTGGCAAGTTGATATTCCAAACATTCTGTCCTTCATTCAGGATGGATTTGATAAGGGTCTCGCCCTTAATTCTTTAAAGATGCAAATTGCAATCTTGACATGCTTTTGAGGGCCTCTCCATGGGTGGTCTCTTGCTTCTCTTGTAAATGTTTTCCATTTTCTGTGGGGCGTTCGCTCCATGAGGCCCCCCATTTGTCCAATCGTCCCTTCTTGCGAGCTTACCCGTGCCCTTTTTAAGCCTCTCCAAAGGGCATCTCTCAAATATTTGACTCTTAAAACTGTTTTTCTTATAGAGTCACTTCGGCATGGCGCCTTTCAGAGCTCCAGGCACTTTCTTGCTGGGATCCTTTTCTGTCTTTTTTTCCCCAGATGGGGTTACCGTTTGAACAGTACCCTCTTTTCTGCCTAAAGTCCATTCAGATTTTCATGTCAACCAATTATTTGTGCTTCCTTCCTTTTTTGAGGAGCTGTCTTCGGGTGACAACAGAGTCCTTCACCTATTGGATTATGGTAGGGCATTACACAGTTACCTCAAACTCATTAATACATTTTGTCTCTCCGATCACCATTTTATCCTGGTCCACGAAAAGGAGTGGCCACTTCCAAAGTGACCATTGCACACTGGATCAAGCAGACCATTGAGTCAGCTTATATTTTATTGAACAAACCTGTGCCTGTAGGTCTTCGGGCACATTCTAATGTTCACGGGTAGCTCCACTAGATATTTGCAGGGTGACCACCTGGTCCTCCCTCTCTACTTTTGCGCGTTGCTATTGCTCGAGAAGCAGCTTGCTTTAGAACCTTTGTCTTGATTGCAGCCGTTCTTTTTCCCTCCCTGCCATCTTACTCCTGCTATCTTGCTGGGCAGACTAGATGGACCATACTGGTCTTTATCTGCCGTCATTTACTATGTTAAGCACTCTGACTCCTGTGGAACCCTCTCAGCACCCCCTGGCTCCTACTTGCCATCCCTGGAACTCCTGTCCCATATGAATCTCACTCAAAATGGCAGCTCTGACCTCTAGCAGTAGCCTTGCAGTATACTCCTAGAGTTCAATCTGACAAAGACTACCTCTAGAGGCCAGAGCCGCCATTTTGAACTGGGACTTAGGTGGGATAGGAATGACTGGGGATCGCTCCTACTCCCCACTAGACACTAGGGATTGCTGGTAGGACTGGTGGCGTTGGGCAGTCACTATTATGGGTCGGGTGGTAAAGAGTGGCTGAGTGTTTTGGGTGCAGGGTGCCTATTGAGTGTTGAGAAATGTTAAGAGGATCAGGGGTTGATGTTGCAGCTATTGCGTTGTAGGTGCATTGGGATTGGGCAGTAGAGATGGCAGTAAGTGTAGCTGCACTAACTGCACGCATGACAGCACATGCTAAATTCCTGTGCGCTAACTTCTCTGTGCAGCACATGCCTATTCTTTGCACTGTTCCCGATCCCTAACAGGGCATGCAGTTAGCAAGTACTGTCATGCCTGTGTGATAACAGTTACTGTGTTCGTGCACTACCACCTTGCGCTAATTCGTACTCTAATTGCTTAATGCACTTTAGCAAAAGGGCCTCTAAATAAGTTTTTCAGTAACATTGGTATTGATTTTCTTTTTCTTTTCCTTTTTAAGCAATCTTGACATGACCTTTTTAAATTACAATCAAGAACTCTCTAATACTTCTCATACTAAAAATAGTACTGAGAAAACTGTGTCACCTTTGAACCAAAAACATATTAGTTAATTGGATTAGACTGGATTTAGTATTTTTTGTGTATAATGGAGTGATGCAAAGTAACCTGACATTTTTTTAAAGATATATTGTTGAAGGAAGTTAAGGGCATGCTCAATGCTTATATAAAGATCTCTTGAGGTTTGTAATATAAGCTGATGTGTGATCTGAGTTTTTCTTTTTAAGGTTACATAAATGAAAATGGCCATCTCAACTTGACACACTTTGAGAAGTATCTTATAAAGTTGTCAGATGTAAGTAGTTTTCGCCGATCCTGTTCAGATATTGTGGTATGCAAATGCGTTTTATGGGGAAGGCAGAGGTTGCCTGCTTTAGCGTTCATTTTGTTTTAAACTTGCTAACAGGTTTTAACATTTGCCATTCCATTCTTGTAAGTGTTAAAACCAGTTAAAGAGCAGGAATATGATTTTGGTGTGTATGTTAAACGCAACACTGCTGAACAAATGTCACTTCTTTGTATGTATAGCCAGTGGGAAATCATCCTTCAGATTTTCTCCGAATTGGGTGTTTCGGAGTCCAGATCATGATATGAAATGGAAACAGTAGTCTTAAGTAGATGAATTGGGATATTAGATTCACTCATTTTGGAATTTTTTGCTTCCTTTTGGACTAGAACGTTTGCACCTTTTTATAGTGCTATGCCCCTTGTTTATTGTCACCTCCTTCCTGAAGTCCACACTGTACTTTGTGTATCAGTGTGATACCTGGGAGAGGGAGGATGCTTACCAAGAACAGAACAGCAACACCCTGATTTACCTGAATGATGGGCTTGGCTAAGAAATACTTAAAGCTTTAAAAAAAAACAAAAAACCTCTAAGAATTAATAACCCTTGAGAAATTACATAAAGATAAGAACCACCAAAAGAGGATCTCTAGTTATTTTGTTTAACCACCAGCTGAATTATCTAAGGAATTTTGGTACTACTAATATCTTAAGCCTCTAGCTTTTTGACTGTCTGTGTACAATACAGCGTACTAATCACAAAACAATTGTTTTCAGTAATTTATTACTTATTTCTCTATTTAGACACCACTAAATTCTTCCTGGCTATTTAAAAAGCTTGCTTTTTGTGTAACATTTTGATCTCTTCTTGCAGTATGATCGGGAGCACTTCAGTGAAATTTTTGTCGACTTAAAATGGTTTGAAAGCAAAGTGGGCAATAAGTACCTGAATGAGGCAGCAGGTAGTGCAGCAGAAGAAGAGAAGTTAAAGAAACTGCAGGTCTGTTGCATCAGTACAAACCTCAGGGATATTATTGACTAAATATTGTAGGAATTGACTGTTAAAGAAATACCTCCATGCTCCATTTTACTTTTTAAAAAACTTGTGTTCTTGAAGGAAGGCATGACCTAGTGAAAGGTTCCTCAGACTAGAGCCTGCAGGTCAAAACCTTCCCAAGGACCCATTTCCACTTGGCCCATACTACCTCCCCCAGGCCAAACTGCTATTAGCCCAGTGCCACCTCTCTCCCCAGTCTTTCCAAGCTCAATCCAGAATCTTTTTCTTCTTCCCTTACCTCTCAGTCCAGCATCTCTCTCTCCCCCACCTCCTTCCCCCCATTGTCCTTTGACTTGCCTTCTTGCTTTAACTGTTCAGGGCTTACCAGCCACAGCAGTGATTTACAAACACTGCCCCAGAGCCATGTCCTGCCACTGCTGGAATGGGAATTTGTGGCAGAGGAAATGGAATGTGGCAGAGGGAAGACTTCAGGATGGCAAGACACAGCATTTATAAATCGTTGCCACTGTTGGTGAACCTTAAACAGTAAAGGCAAGAAGGCAAGTCAAAGAACTGTGGCAGGAGGGAAGAGAGAGTTGCTGGACTTTAGGGTGAAGTGACATTTGAGAGAGGATATGCAGGATCATGAGGATAGAGGGGGAGAGTTCCTGGGCCTGAGGGGGGGGGGGTGGGAGGTAGAGAAAAGAGAGAGGGTAAAATGCTCTACCATAGAGGGAGGGAGGAAGATGCCAATAGCCCCCAAATTCTGGCGCCAGAGCCTTGCAGGAACTACTTTGTTTAGGGGATGGGAGAAAGCCCCCCCCCCCCACCACTCTACAAACATCCAGGCCCTTCTAGTGATCAGAAGAGTCCAGTGTAGTCCTCAACCCAAAGGTTTGGGAACCACTGGCCTAGTGGTTAGATCAGCAGATTGCAAACCAAGGCAAGCAAGGTCTCAAATATATTCTTTGTGACTTTGGAAAGTCATTTTGCCCTCCGTTACTTCAGGTACAAATTTTAGGCTAGATTTACTAAAATGTGCACTAATGCAGTAGAGCACTTCAGTAAGTCTAACCCTTAGATTGTAAGCCCTTTGGGGAAGGGTAGTGCCCGCTGTAATTGAATTCTAACTTCCTTGAGCATGGGTTTGGAAAGGCAAGTAATAAGAAACTGAATAATGAATGAAAAATGTGAACATTAAGTCCTCCATTTTTTTTTTAAATTTAGAGGTGTGCATAAGAATTAATATCCGTCAGGCAGATTTTCATATTTCCTGAGATGACCAGAATGTAGGTGTGCTTGAATTGCTTTTTTGTTTGTTTGTTTTTTTAATTTGAGAAAATTGCTGAGGTCAAATGGTTTCTAAATATTCTGCCATTTGAGTGGCTTAAGAATTTTGGAGCATTGGGGCCTAACTGCTTGATGTGATCTCAGCAGTATAATTCTAGTCAGAAGGTGCACAGCATATTGAAAATATTTTACTTGATTTGCATTCTGTTCATCTGAAGAAAACATTTTTTTTTTAGCCAGTGGGTGTTAAATTGTTGAACGTGTGCTGCCTTGAGATGTAGTCACAGCACACAGCATCGAAGGATTCAAAATTGTTGATTGGATAGAGTCTGCACTATTACATACATACTTATCTATAGAAGCACGTAGATTTCTGGCTTTTAGGTCTGTTGGATTTTAATAATAAACTATCAGACACAGACTGTTGATGTTGAGCTAGTTAGGACTCTTTGTCTGACTCAGCTTTACCATTCTCATATTCTTATGTCTCTAGCTAAAGAACTGAGTTCTTTTGTTTCAGATATGTTTTATCAGTTTTGTCTTTACTTGGCAGAGAAACTTCATGTTCAAGAAAAATGATGACTCCAAATTTTTAGCTACATGCCTTTTTTTATTTTGATAGGCTCAAGAAAACTCCCCGTGTTTAGCTGCCTTAGACAAAAGTGAAACTAATGTGGGGAAGACTTCTAGAAGTAAGTAGAAATTATATTTTGACAGAGTGCTTTGCTTTCTTGTGTACATATCCTCTTAGCCCTGATTTTTCATCACTGCAGTTATGTTATATTTAGCACTACATTACCAGTCTTGGTCTGTAACCTTTTCGACAGCAAAGCTTTACAGTGCATAATGTGACTTGCAGGCTCACTAGTGCTTTTTTAAAAACATGCAGCCTGTCTAGTCTTCCCATCCACATCAGTTGCTCAGTTCTGCAGTCCTTTCTTCTCCCTCAGGCATCCTCTGTGCTGGTTCTATAAGAACATAAGAACATAAGATATGCCATACTGGGTCAGACCAAGGTCCATCAAGCCCAGTATTCTGTTTCCAACAGTGGCCAATCTAGGTCATATGTACCTAGCAGTTTCCTTCTTAAATTCCTTTCTTAAATTCAAATACTATGCTTGTCTCCACCATATCCACAATCCATTAAAGAAATATTTCCTTAGATTACTCCTGAATCAACCCAGTTTCACCTTTGTCCTGTGAATGTCATTTCAGAGCCTCCTTTCAATTAAAAAAAGGCCTGTCACCTGTGTATTTATAGCTTGTATATATTTAAAGATGTCTATCATATCTGCCTCATCCCGCCTTTCCTCCAGGGTATAAATGCTTAAATCTATAAGCAGTGGAATGGGATCGACCACTAAAGCTGTGGCCTGATCAATGTTTTGCCCAACATCACATTAGCAGTTAGATAGCTTGGAGGTTGTGTCAAAGATTGGTTGGTTTGGCCTCTGCAACCAAAATGTTGTTCTGCTACCCCTGTTTATATCTTTGTCCCCTATATGCTTTATGATGAAGACCATGGACTATTTTAATAGCTAATCTCTTGACTGATGCCATCCAGTTTATGTCTGTTTTTAAGGTGTAGTCTCCAGAGTTGTACATATTACACAGTACTCCAAATGAGATCTCATCAAGGCAATATCGTCTTTTTGTTTTCCTGCAGCCATTTCATATCCTTCTGGATTTTGCTATTGTTTGGCCACCTTTAAAATTATATTAGATATGATCACCTCCTGATCCCGTTTATTTGTGCACAAAAGAATATTACTCCCTTACAGTACCACGCCCTTAATTTATTTATGGCACAGATACATGATGCAGCATTTGTTTTAAGCATTAAATCTTAGCTTCCAAACACTAAATGATTCTCTGTCAACAAGCAAGATTGAATTGTGAACACAAGTGGGTGACATCATTGAGACCTATTCCATTGAGAATGGAGCAGGTCTCCTAGAACTCAGAATTAGTGTAAAGTTCAGAGCATGCACAGCCTATCCCATGCACCACAGTCCCCCTCAGTTTTGTTTATCTCCAGGAACAAGCAGGAATAAGTCCTCACATATGGGTAAGTCGGAACCGACGGAGCCCGCGCGGGAAAGCTCCCCAGCTTTTCAGATGAAAAGCTTTTGGGGCTTCCCACAGCGCATGCGCGCTGCCTTCCCGCCTTCCTTACCAGCTCTCTTCAGTTTCTCTTTTTCCGCGGAGCCAGCAGGTCGTGTTCCTGTCACCGCTGAAGAGATTGTTATTTTAATTTGTTTCTTTTGACCGCGTACCTACCTTCCCCATACCAAAACCGGTACTGCCGGTCTCTCTTTCTTTCTTTTAAAAAAAAAAAAAAAAAAAAAATCTTTTTTTATTTTCTCAGCACAGCTTGGTAACTTTTGTTAGGCCTTCAGGCCTACACAAATTCTCCTCATGGAGAAACCAGCCCCTGGTTTTAAAAAGTGTACCAAGTGCAATGCTGTTATTTCTCTCACAGACACCCATGAATGGTGTCTTAAATGTTTAGGACCTGACCATTCCATACCGGACTGCCCATTCTGCTCCCAGATGTCTAAACGTGGTATGCAGAACCGGGCCAACAAGTTCCATGTGCTGTTTGCTTCATATAATCCAGCATCACAGTCATCCAGGTCTTCCTCTCCGGATGGATCTCAGGTAACCAAACTTTCTGTGGGCAAATCCTCTAAAAGCAAATCTCTTTCAAAAGATCGAGAGGCTCTCAATCTTGAGTTCGAGGATTCTGCCCAGACCAAAAAACCCCGGCGGGAGGCTCCGGCCTCCAAAGCATCACCTATGGGGTTACAGGTTGACATCGATGGCACGGCCTCGACTGATCACCTGTTAGACTGCTCTGGGGTACCGGTCGATACCGGTACCGACATCCAGGCAGCAGTGGCGTCCATGGGCAATACTGTTCAGACCATGCAGCAGGCCGTTTTGGCTTTCATTAAGGCTGCGACGCCCTCGGTACCGATTCCATCGGTACCGACCCCGGTTCCGGTATCCACACCGGAACCGAGACCATCGACTTCCAAGCGTCGATCGGTTCCGCTTGCTGGATTCAGGCTTTTGCCCGATACCAATCCCATGCCCGATACGCCCGATGTCGATATCGATCGGTACGCGTATCGTGCATTGCAAGCACAGAGAGAATACTCAGATTCTTCTGATGAGTTCAATTCCTCTGATGACTCTGCTGAGTTTAATCTTCCTGAGGAGCCCTCTTCTCTAAAGAGGAGGATGTCTCCTCCAGAGGATTTATCCTTTCAGGATTTCATTGTTGATGTAGCTAAAGCACTTTCTATTGCTACATCTGCTGAAAAGGAACCCAGATCAAAAAAATTGGATATTTTAGGATACTCTAAACCTCCTAAAGAGGCAGTTACTCTGCCTATCCATGAAATCCTTCAAGAACACTTGATGGATTTGTGGGAGACTCCTCTAACCCTGTCTCCTCATTCCCGTAGGTTGGACACCATGTACCGGGTCCCTCCTTCTCCTGGGTTTCAAAAGACTCAGCTGCCTCACCACTCCATTGTGGTGAAGTCTGCTATGAAGAAGATAAAGAGTCCTAAAAGGCATTCCTCTACCCCTCCAGGGCGAGAATGTAAGACCCTCGACTCTTTTGGTAGAAAGATCTTTCAGGCTAGTATGCTTATAGCCAGGATCAATTCTTACAGCCTTCATATGGGCATGTTTCTCAGAGAACTTGCCCTAAAGGTACGGCATTTAGCCCCCTTTATCCCTGAGGATAAAAAGGAGGACTTCACTACTCTGGTGACACAACTTTCAGAGGTCTCCAAGTTTTCCAACAGGGCAGCCTTTGATTCCTTTGAGGTTGCTGGCAGGGCTTCGGGAATCGCTATTGCAGCCCGACGTCTTGCTTGGCTCCAAGCTTCTGACCTAGAACCCTGGGTCATGGATGGCTTAAGGAATCTGCCCTGTACAGGAGAGAACTTATTTGGTGAGGACTGGCAAATTAAAGCTGCTCAAATGGACGCAGAAAATGCCACTCTAGATAGACTTTCTAAGTCTACTTCTACTCCTGCCAAAAAGAAACCTTTTAAAAGGCCGTACTACAAGAAGGCCAGATTTTCCACAAATACTGGCCAACAATCTTCTCAGCCTCGCTTTGCTGCTAAACGTCAGCAATCTAAGCAAGTAAAGTCAAAGTCTGCAGTGTCTGCTACACCCCAGCAGGCTCAACCCCCTCAGGGGTTTTGACTTGCCCCTAGAGAACTTACCATTTCTGGCTCTGGAACAACCAGAGCCTCTCACCATACCGGGAAGGTTAGCTCACTTTGCTCCCAGATGGGAGCAAATAACATCAGAGCAATGGACCCTCTCTATCATCAGAGAGGGCTACAAACTTCATTTCTCCAGCCTTCCTCCCCATACCATGGTGAGGCAATTCAGTTCTCCCCCATCTCTTCTGACCCTGTTGGGTCAGGAAGTCTCCTCTCTCCTTGCCCAAGGGGCAATAGAGGAGGTTCCTCTTCCTCAACAGGGGTTAGGGTTCTACTCCCCTTATTTTCTCATAACAAAGAAGACAGGGGGCTTCAGACCTATCCTAGATCTGAGAGAATTGAACAAGTTTCTATTCAAGGAGAAATTCAAAATGCTCTCTCTGGGCATTCTCCTTCCATACCTTCAGAGTCAGGATTGGCTTTGTTCTCTAGATCTCAAGGATGCGTACACTCATATACTCATCCATCCATCCCACAGAAAATATCTTTGATTTCTGTTCCAGGGAAAACATTTCCAATACAGAGTACTTCCCTTCGGTCTCGCCTCTGCTCCAAGAGTATTCACAAAATGCATGGCAGTCGTAGCCGCATTTCTAAGAGGCATGGGAATCTTCGTGTTCCCATATCTGGACGACTGGCTCATCCGAGCTCCATCTCAGTCAGAAGTCCAGATTTCCTTGGACCGCACAAGGCGTATTCTTCAATATCTGGGACTTGTGGTAAACATTCCCAAGTCCCAACTCATCCCTACTCAGTCCCTGGAATTCATAGGGGCTTATCTGGATTCCACCACTGCAAGGGCCTACCTTCCTCTGGTCCAAGGCCAACAGCTAATAAGCTTGGCCTCCCAGGCTCAGTCCAGAAGTCACTTGTCAGCCAGAGAAATGCTGCAACTTCTGGGCCACATGGCCTCCACGGTTCATGTGGTGCCCTATGCTCGTCTCCATATGAGAGCAGCTCAATGGACATTGGCCACCCAGTGGTCTCAAGCATCGGGACTGCTGTCGGACCAGGTACTCACCTCAAAACGTCTGTTTTGGTCTCTCCAGTGGTGGACATCCTCCAAAAATCTGTTGTTGGGGACCCCCTTCCAACCTTCGTTGCCCCAAGCAACCCTCACAACAGATGCCTCCCAAACAGGGTGGGGAGCTCATCTTCAACATCTCTCCACTCAGGGAACCTGGTCTCCCCAAGAGACCACCCTTCATATCAACCTTCTGGAACTGCGAGCAATCTTCCTTGCCCTCACAGTCTTCCATACCCTCCTTGCCAACCTGACTGTCCTAGTTCAGACAGACAATCAGGTGGCCATGTTCTATGTCAACAAGCAAGGAGGGACGGGCTCTCTGTCGCTTTGCAACGAAGCTCTCAGATTATGGGCTTTCGCCAGAGAGCACCAAATTCATCTTCTGGCAGTGTATCTTCCAGGAGTTCAAAACTCTCGGGCAGACAGACTCAGTCGAGTTCTGCTTCCACACGAGTGGTCCCTGCATATGGACCAGATACACAGAATCTTCCAGGAATGGGGGACCCCGGACATAGACCTCTTTGCAAGTCCGTGGAATGCCAAACTTCCCCGGTTCTGTTCCAGGACTCCGTGTCAGGGAGCTCAGGCCAACGACGCCTTTCTCCTGCATTGGGGTCAGGAATTCCTGTATGCTTTTCCACCCATTCCTTTGATTCCCAAGACTCTGTTCAAACTTCAGAGGGATCACGGGTCGATGATCCTTATAGCTCCACGCTGGCCACGCCAAGTGTGGTTCCCTCTACTTCTACAGCTCTCCCAGGGCTCCTCCCTGGACCTGGGAGCTGCGCCAGACCTTCTGTCTCAGGAGAAAGGGACTTTGTGGCACCCAAACCCCAAGTCCCTACATCTCCGAGCTTGGTTACTGAAGGCTTAAGCCTTCATGAGTTTAATCTTTCTCAGCCAGTGAAAGATATCCTTCATGCCTCTAGGAAACCCTCTACCAGGCGTTCCTATGCTTTCAAATGGAAACGTTTTTCCATTTGGTGTGCTCAACAGGGTCTTGACCCTCTGGCACTTCCTTTGAATTCTCTACTAGACTATCTCCTGCATCTTTCCAATGCAGGCCTCAAGACGAATCCAGTACGAGTCCATTTAAGTGCTATTGCAGCATCCTTAAAACCTATAAATGGACAACCTGTCTCCTCTCATCCTCTCGTTGCAAGGTTCATGAGAGGCCTGACCCTAACTAAACCTCCCATCCGACCTCCGCCGGTAGCATGGGATTTGAACCTAGTTCTAGGTCAGCTTATGAAACCACCTTTTGAGCCTTTGGACTCTACCTCCTTGAAATTTCTTTCCTGGAAGGTTCTTTTCCTTATTGCAGTCACTTCGGCTCGCCGCATCAGTGAACTGCAGGCTTTGGTGGCTAATCCACCTTATACCAGATTTCATCATGATAAGGTGGTCCTTAGGACGAATCCCCACTTTATGCCCAAAGTGGTCTCGCCTTTTCATCTTAATCAAGAGGTATATCTACCTGTTTTTTTCCCCGGCTCCTCATGCATCCAGTGCAGAGAGGAACCTTCATACTCTTGACTGTAAAAGAGCTCTCGCCTTTTACCTCAACAGGACTCAGCCACATCGAAAGTCTTCCCAACTTTTTGTGGCTTTTGATCCTTCTCATTTGGGACTTCCAGTCTCCAAACGTACACTTTCCAATTGGATTGCTCAGTGTATTTCTTTTGCTTACCAGAGTAAGAACATTTCTCTGGAAGGCCATGTCACAGCTCACAATGTGAGAGCCATGGCTACTTCTATGGCTCATCTTCACTCTGTATCCATAGATCAGATCTGTCGAGCAGCCACTTGGGCCTCGGTTCATACCTTCACAGCCCATTACTGTTTGGACAAGGACTCCCGCCGGGATGCCTTGTTTGGTCAGGCTGTCCTCAAACACCTGTTCCATACTTAAGCAACTCCTGCCCACCTTCCCTGAATGGATGCCTGAGATCCATACGAAGATGGTTTACCCTTGGAGGGGGATCTCCCAGGCATCTTAGCTAGGGAGTCCCCATATGTGAGGACTTATTCCTGCTTGTTCCTGGAGATAGCACAGTTACTTACCTGTAACAGGTGATCTCTGGGAACAGCAGGAATTAGTCCTCACAACCCACCCACCTCCCCTAGGAGTTGTATCTTCTATCTATCTACCTTCCTTTCCTCTCTCTATTGTCTCAGCTATAAACTCGAACTGAAGAGAGCTGGTAAGGAAGGTGGGAAGGCAGCGCGCATGCACTGTGGGAAGCCCCAAAAGCTTTTCATCTGAAAAGCTGGGGAGCTTTCCCGCGCGGGCTCCGTCGGTTCCGACTTACCCATATGTGAGGACTAATTCCTGCTGTTCCCAGAGATCACCTGTTACAGGTAAGTAACTGTGCTTTCCTGTTTTACCAAACAGACTTTGGGGTAAAAAAAAAAAAAAGAAAAGCTCTCCAAGAATTTTTAGAAGAGATTCTCTTCTAGTTCCTTCTGACACTATTTTCATCATCCTTTTTTTTTTCTTTTCTTCTTTTCTTTAAAAAAAAAAAAAATTTCCATTTCAGTCAAGGTATACATACAAACTGTGTGTCATCTGTTCGGGTCCCCACTCACTAGTAGGAAGATTGTTACATTTTTTTGAACAGCAAATTTACAAGGGAATATAAACTCTTAAAAGACACAGTAGTACTAGTACCTCTGGTTTCATAGCTATTTTGTGGACATCTTCAATTAAATCTCTATCATTTCTTCTGCATGCCAAGGAGCTCTATACATCACACCAATTTAAATAAATGTTCCATTTCCTATTTCCACAAGGTTTCCTCCTTATCTCATAAGCCCTTCAGTTCTGTTACATTAATATTATTTTTTATTTGTTACACCTTTTTCCTTTCTCCCTACCCTATACTTGCTGAAAAAATTGCAGTCCAGTATAACAATATCCCAATCATGGTTCCCCATATTCCATATGTCCATGATCACCAGTAAATCAAAGTTGCCCCCTTCTGTGGTTGCCTTTAGATCCAGAACTTTATTTCCTGCAATGTGGGCATTAGGATGTATAGTTTTCTAGATATTGTGCTTTTTTCCTCCATTTTAGTACAAGTATTTAATATTTTACTTATCTCAGGCTTTGTCCACTCATCCTCAGTAATTGTAGATTAGAGTTCTTTTCAGTAGGTATACCACTCTGTTCTCTGGGAACAAGCAGGAAGTCAGTCCTCACATATGGGTGCGTCGGCACTGACGGAGCCTGCACGGAGCATTTCCCCAGCTTTCAAAGAAAGGCTTTGGGAATGCTACCACGCATGCCACCACCCCGTTGATCGCCAAGACCTTGTTCAGGACTCTCCACGACAGGGCCTCTCTTATCCTGATAGCTCCTTGGTGACCCAGGCAGCCGTGGTTCCCGCTGCTTCTACAGTTGACTGTGGACACCCCAATCCCCTTGGGGACCGCCCTGGGACTCCTGTCTCAGGAGGGGGGCTCTCTCCTGCACCCCAACTTGGGGTCCCTGTCGCTGACAGCGTGGCTGCTGAGAGGGTGACTCTGACCCCCTTCAACCTCCCGGTGGAAGTGGAGGAGATCCTGCTGGCCTCTTGCAAGGCCTCTACTAGGAAGGCTTATGCCCTCAAATGGCGCAGGTTCTCTGTTTGGTGCACCAATCACGGGGCTGACCCTTTCTCCTGCCCGGTGGCTCTGTTGTTACCTTCTCTACCTCTCAGTCTGGGCTCCAGTCCAACTCCGTCCGGGTGCACCTCAGTGCCTTGGCGGCGCACCATCATCCAGTGGATGGTGAGCCCCTCTCAGTCCAGCCATTGGTGACCCTTTTTCTTCGTGGTCTGCTCTTATCAAAGTCCCCGGTTCACCCTCCAGCAACCAAATGTGACCTCAACGTGGTGCTGGGGCAGCTTACTCACCCGCCCTTCGAATCTCTAGCTACCTGCCACCTCCATTACCTTTCTTGGAAGGTGGCTTTCCTAGTCGCTCTTACCTCCGCTGGCAGAGTTAGAGAGCTCCAGGCCCTTGTGGCAGAGGTGCCTTATACCAGGTTCTACAAGAACAGAGTGATGATTTGCACGCACCCCAAATTCCTACCAAAAGTAGCATCGCCCTTCCATCTCAACCAGGAAGTGGTGCTCCCTACCTTTTTTCCAAGACCTCACTCCAGTCGGGCAGACACAGTCCTCCACACCTTGGACTTTAAGAGGGCTTTGTCCTTCTACATCCAACACACTCGGGGCCACCGCAAAGCTTCTCAGCTTTTTTATCTCCTATGACCCCAGTAGGCTGGGGGAGGTGGACCAGGCATACGCTGTCCACTTGGATGGTGGACTGTATCGCCTTTGCATATGAGCAGGCGAGGCTCCCGCTGGACGGCTTCATCACGGCGCACCGTGTCAGGGCCATGGTGGCTTCAGTGGCACACTTGCGCTCCATCCCAATGAGGGACATCTGCCGGCTGCCACCTGGTCTTCAGTCCATACCTTCGCAGCCAATTACTGCCTGGAAAGAGAGTCCTGACGGAACAGTGCCTTCGGCCAGGTTGTACTCCATAACCTTTTGGGGTTTAGGCAGCTCCTACCCTCCGACCCTTCTGTGTTCAGGCTACCGGAGTGCTGGTTCATCGGACCAGGGGTCTTACTATGGTCTGTGTACACGGGCTAATTGCTGCTTCTTGCGGCTCCCCATGAGGGAGCCCCTGTCCTTTGCTAAGGGCTTTCGGTAGCCTGTAGCTGGAGAGTCCCATATGTGAGAACTGACTTCCTGCTTGTTCCTGGAGAAAGCGTAGTTACTCACCTGTAACAGGTGTTCTCCAGCAGGAATCAGTCCTCACAACCCTCCTTCCTACCCTTAGAGTTGCTCCTTACCATCATTTATTTTTGCCATCTTTTAAATATGTCATCAGACTGAGCAAGATGGCACCCTTGGGCGGGAAGGAGACCACGCATGCATGGTAGCATTCCCAAAGGCTTTCTTTGAAAGCTGGGGAAATGCTCCACGCGGGCTCTGTTGGTGCCGACGTCACCCATATGTAAGGACTGATTCCTGCTGTCCCTGGAGAACACCTGTAACGGGTGAGTAACTATGCTTTCTGGAAGACACTTTAAACTTTCTTCAAAAATGGCTTCCCTATTTGTTCAGCAGTCCTTGGAATATTATCTCATGGTCAAGGAAGCTAAAATGCTCTTGTCGATGGTCTATGCAGCCATGTAGTAATCTCCAGAATGTGAGCTTCTCTGACTCAATGTTTTATTCCTGACAGAGAGAATTGATGAGCTTATCACTTGCACACCAATGTGCTTTACTCTCCTTCCTAGAGCCATGAAGTCACTTTTGATACATTGTTGGGAATGCCTACTGTAGTAATATCATTCATGAAAACACGGATGAACAGTGTCGAATAATAGTCAGCAGGTTTGATGATTCTCTGCAGTCTTACCATAATGTCTCAGTTCGTGGCATCCATCTCCCAGGACATTTTTTATCTGGTCACCAGACGGATGCCTCTGCCCCTCAGAAGCAACCACCACTACCCTTTGCTTCTTATACATAGTGATTGCTGGTTTACAAGTTCTGATTCCATCTCATCCTGGGATAGTTTCTCCTCTTTCACTTCCAAGTCTGCATGCCATTTCTTCAACTTGCGTGAAGATGGCTGGAGTTTTCCATCTTCAGTGCTTTAAGAAGCATTTTTATTGAAAACATAGTTCACTCGGAGCTTATTCAACCGAGCAGATAATCAAATGTGACTAAAAGAAATACTTTTCTTTGATGTCGCAATGCATCTGAAGCCCACCAGCTACTCTTTCTTCTGCCACCTGTTTTCTGAGAGAGTCGATCTATAGGCATCTTTCACACTCAGCCAGTTTCTCACTGTGGATCAGAATATGTGCCGAGACAGAGGTAGAAGTGTAGTAACTGTGATGATATGATATTTCCCAGGCATCCTTCTGTTGTTAGGAGCTTTGGTAGCTGTTGTAAGAAATGGAAAGGCTGTACCAAAATTCCCTACCCTTTTCTTAGCTGTCCTAGAAGTGAAAATAGCTAGCATCTTTCTATGAAATCTAGCCCTTCCACATGCTGATCCCCAGCATGAAGTCCTGTTTGTTTGCTTACATGTTATGATAAACCACTCTTCACTTCATATCATTTCAGATTACAAAATGTATTGGCTCTCTAAAGTGAGGTATTTTAGTGTGGTTCCTTTGTTGAATCTTGCTGCTTACAGTACAAAAAAGAACATAGTAACTAAAAATAATTACCTCAAAGATCTAATAAGATTTTATTAATTGGATTTCCCTTAAAGTTTACTTAAGTTTTCACAACTGACCAACAATTGATCCAAATTAATTCCTTCCAACTATTGCTAGGTAATCCTTTCTAATCCAGCATCCTAATTAGATGGGATGGGACAAAACGAAGGGAGCGAACACATTTAGAACTGCTGAGATTTCAAATTAACACTATTACTGGCCTTCTCCTTTAGCTGCTTTAGACAAAAGTGGAGCTAATATGGGGAAAACTTCTAAAACTAATTACAAAAGTATATTTTGACAAAGTGCTTTCTTGTGTGCATATTCTTAGTCTTAATTTTTCATCATTGAATTAAACCAAGCAACAACAAAAACTCAGGAAACTACCATACAAGTGATGTAAAAAAACACAAACACCTGGAGACCACGTAATGAGGTGAGGACGAGCTGACGTGAGCTGCTCGTGCTCCGGTCACCCCCAGCCCAAACCGGCATAATTATACCGCTAAAACCAGCGAAACTACCACGAAACAAGGGGATTGCTTTACCATAAGAACTGCTGAAACCTTTGAAGCCGGCAGCGAGAGGCGGGCGAAATGGCGGCGGCAGTAAAAACGGCGCGCCGAGAGAGGGATCGCCTGGGAGGCCCAAGCAAGATGGCGGAGGGCATGGCCGCGCCGAGTTCACTTTCATCTCCAGCGTTCTTAGAGGAAGTGTCGGCAGCGGTAGCAGGAGCGTTGTCCCCACAATTTGAAGGGCTGCATGCTAAAATGGATGCGTTACATAGCTCTGTGGACTCATTTGGTATCCGGCTCCAGGAGGCAGAGGATCGCATTGGTCAAGCGGAGGCTAGCCTGGATACAGTAAATCATGAACTTCAGGGCCTACGGGCCAAGCTCCAATCTCAGGAGGCCAAGATTGACGACTTGGAGAATCGCTCGCGTCGCAGCAACTTGCGTTTTATGGGTATTCCAGAGGAAATTGAGGAAAAAACATTGAAGCATTACATGGAAACGATGCTCACACAGCTTTTTGAAGGGCTGGAGGAACAAGGTAAACTGGTAATAGAGCGGGCCCACCGCGTGGGTAGTAAGCAACCGCGGGACCAGAGGCCGAGGGTAATGCTCGCTAAATTCCTCCAATACCCACAGAAAGAAGCGATCTTGAGGGCAGCGCGACAGAAGGGGCTGATAACCTATGCTAATTTTAAGCTGCGTATCGCCCAAGATTACTCGGCAGCGCAGAGCCAGAGGAGAAGAGCTTACGCATCCCTGTGTCAAAAGTTGATTGACGCCAAAGTGAAATTCTTGGTGTAGTACCCAGCTAGGCTATGTGTGATACACCAGGGGTCACGCAAGACATTCAAATCAGCTGAGGAGGCACATCCCTATATAGAGAAAGTGTTGCATGGGGAGGCAAAGGGCTCTACCCCACAGTAAACAATGAACTAGTGTCTTGGAGGCGGAGTCTGGATTGTATTTGTGAGGTTTACGGCCCAGAGGGACCGTATAAGAGATGAAGGCGGCCCGAGGACATGATGCCTTTGATTTTCGGGAAGAGTCACCTATGGGAAGGCAACGAATAGAAAATCTGGTTGCTCCCAAGGGTGGTTATAAATAGGAGGGAGGGAGTAGCCTAGTGGTTTGGGCAAGGTACTTCAGGCCGGAAGGTCGGGGGTTCAAATCCCACTAGAGGACAGCAACCTTGGGCCGGAAGGACTGGGGTTTCTAGTCCCACAGGTGCTCCTTGTGGTCTTGGGCAAGCCACTTAACCCTCCATTGCCCATGTTCCCTGTAAGTATTAGTGTGTGTGTCTCATATCCCCGCGTGTTAAATGTATCCCCCACTTGTGTTGTGACCGCTTTGATTGAAGGATAAGGCGGTATACAAAACTGTCTAAATAAATAAATAAATAAATAAGAGTGATGTGCAGAGAATGTTTGGGAACATATTTATATCTGCAGACTGTTGCAAGTGTGCTGCATATAGGTGGAACTGTTGGGGATGTCCCTCTATGGTGGGAGGAGATGGTGACTTTTGAAATGATGAGTCATAAGCAGGACCTGGGGTATCGCTTCCCCAAGTACGTAAGGGGGGTTGCGAAGTGACCCTGGGTTATGTGATATACTTATAACATGTAAACTGTTATTTAACCAGTGTTCTTCCATTTTTGTGCCGCCTTGTGGGTTGACGGAGCGTGGGGTTAAGTTGACTAGCCTAAGAGTTGAAATATGTTGGGATTGTGTGTAGGGGTTGGGATGGGTAAGATGGCAAGCCTTTCCTTGAGACCACTTTATTGTTAACAAGGGTGGGGGGTGATCTTCACATCTAACGGTATCTCATAGTTAGAGATAGATGAGAGTAGGAAGGCAGCTATAGAGATAGGAGAGGAAGGGACAGAGGGGTGGGGGGAGATAGTTCTAGGGGGAAGGGCTTAAGGGGGAGGATGATCGCAATCAATTAGTTAGGTATTTACTATCAGTAAGCCATTTTAAGGATGGGGGACGGGGGCTTCAGGCTAGGGAAGTTCCTGCTGAGTGGGTCGCCACCGTCGCATTTGATACTGCCCCGGGTCCCTGAAGATCGTCTCGTGGAATGTGTGTGGAGTTGGGAATCCCATCAAGCGGTTTAAAATCTTACAGGCCTTAGCCAGACAGTGCTGCGACATTGCGATACAGGAAACCCACCAGACTACCAAGGAGCATGCCAAGCTTTGTAGAGAGTGGGTGGGTCAGGTGTGGGGTGCACCTGCCATTGGGAAAAAGGGGTGTGTGGCCATACTGATCCATAAACTTATATGGTTTGTCTTGGAAAAAGCGGTGACAGATACGTCTGGACGCTATGTGTTACTGCAGGGTGTTTTGGAAGGGAGATCAGTAATTTTGGGGGACCTTTATAGTCCAAATGTGCTAGATCAGGATCTTTATATTCGCTTGGCTTCGAGGATAGAACAATTACCAGAATATCCATTGATCTTGGGGGGGCGACTTCAGTGGGGTGTTTGATGTCGGAATTGACACATCTAGGGGAGAAATTACACGGGACCGAACTCAGACAGCACGGGCCCTGTTGCGTTTTCGGGCTCGTCTGGGTCTGGTGGATGCATGGAGGCTGTTGCATCCTCTGGAAAAGGATTTTACGCATCAATCAAGGGCTCATGGCTCTAGTGTACAGATTGATTATATCTTGATCTTGGAGGGTTTGTTTGCCTGCACGGGAGATGCACAAATAGGGCCTACTGAGATTTCGGACTACGCGTTAATTTGGTTGGAGATACAGTAGGGGGGGAGATTCTCGAAAAACACGTATCTGGCTCCTTCCCTTGGAGTTGTATAAGGATACACAGTTTCAACATTTTATTCGGCAGAAATGGCAGGAGTTTGAGACTAATCATCGTGGACACCAGGATGATCCTGAGCTGGTCTGGGAGACCGCGAAGGTGGTGTTGAGAGGGGATATAATTGGGTTTTGTTCGAGGAGGCGTAGATTGCGGGCTGAGCAGATTATCTGCCTAGAACAGCAGGTCACCAAGTCACGTCAGCGCTATGTGCGTTTCCCTAATGCGGCAAACAAAACGCAACTATGGGAAATTCAGAATGCCCTAAATGAGTTGTTGCACCAAAGAGCTAAGAAGTCAGTGGTGTACTACCGATATCAGTTGCATTGCCACGGGGATAAACCTGGGAAATTGTTGGCGTGTTGTTTGAAGGGGAAGAGGGGCACAAAAACGGTAGCGGCGATTCGTGACGAGCAGGGGGTCCTACACAAGGAGAGTGTGGATATTGTTCGGGAATTCCGGTCTTTTTTTTCAGAAATTATATACAGCTGAGAACGGTTCTCCTACTAAGATGAGACTATTTGCGAGACTTAGATCTGCCGTCATTGGATAAGGAGCAATGTGAGCAACTTGGTCAGCCTATCACAGCATTGGAGGTGCAGCAAGTCATCTCAAAGGCGAGCTGTTATAAAACACCTGGCCCGGATGGCTTAGGGGCGGAATTTTATAAAATATTGCACGAGTTTGTCACGCCGGCCTTGGTGGCAATGCATAATAGAAGGGCCGAGCAGGGTGCCTTTCGCTGGGGCAGTAACCACGCGCATATCATACTAATACCTAAAGCAGGTAAGAACCCAGTACAGGCGGCCTCGTATAGGCCCATTTCATTAATAAATTTTGATTTGAAACTGGTGGCAAAGATCTTGGCAGATCAGTTGGCTGCTGTTTTGACTCATATGATACATGACTTGCAGGTGGGGTTTGTAAAGGGGAGATATGCCGTGAGCAATCTGCGTAAAATTTTGGTGTCATTGGAATAGGTGCATAACCGTCAGTTACAGTCATTATTGGTCAGCTTTGCAGAGAAGGCGTTCGACCGCGTTGACTGGCAGTATTTGAAGTATCTGCTCCCCCGATATGGATTGGGAGTCCCCTTTTGTAAAATGGTGGAGAGTTTGTATGCTAGGCCTACAGCGGGGGTGATGTGTAATGGGGTTTTGTCGGAGGCATTTGATTTTAGGACGCGGCACCAGACAGGGATGCCCTCTTTCCCCGCTTTTGTTTGTATTATGTATAGACCCTTTGATTAGGAGGGTGGAGGGGTCCCGGGATATACGAGGGATACAGATCGGAGCACAGGGCTTTAAAATATCAGCCTTTGCGGATGATTTATTGGTGCATCTTCTTGCCCCTAGGGACTCTTTGCCCCGGCTGATGGAGGAATTTACTTGCTTTGGAAGTTTTGTCGGGTTTCTTATTAATAAGGATAAATCGGAAGTGCTGGATATTTCCAGACAGTTGCGGGGACAATGGGTGGACTTCCTGCTTAAATGGGCAGAGAGTTCCTTTGTATATTTAGGTATATTATTGACTAGGAAGCCATGGGACCTATATGATAGGAATTTTGATAGAATTTTAACGAAGATGCAAGCCCAATTGACAGCTTGGAGGCCCCTTGCCCTTTCCTTGTTGGGAAAAGTGGCTGCGGTTACAATGGTGGTGCTGCCGCGGATATTGTATTGGATGCAGACTCTCCCGGTGTGGTTGTTTCGACATGACTTATACTGTCTTGAAAAGGAAGTGAGGGGGTTTCTTTGGGGGAGGGCTAGAGCCCGCATTCCACTACGCCGCTTGATGGGGCAATGGCGGGAGGGGGGAACGGGCCTTCCAGATTTATGGCTTTATGCCTTAGCCTGTCAGGCACGGCATATCGCGGATTGGCTGAGTGAGACCAATGTGTACATGCCAAGGGCCTTCAAAGAAGCTTTGGTAGCCCCGCAGACACTACAGGCAGTGTTGCATCTGGCAAACTCACAGTTACCAAGCAGAATTACAAGAGGTTTGCTGCTCAGCTCCGTTAGACGTACTTGGAGGCACCTTAATAGGCTTTGGAACACTCCATGGCAGGTATCGAGCTGGCTGCCATTATAGGGGAACACTAGTTTCGCCCCAGGATCAGAGACAGTGATGTTTCGAGAGTGGAAGGACCGGGGGATTCAATTGGTCGGGCATGTAGTCGACCCCTCGGGAAGATGTAAATCTTTTGAGTCTTTGAGCCGCGAATATGATCTCCGTTCTCAACATTATTTTGCGCATATGCAGCTCTCGCACTATGTGGCCTCGTTACCTAAGATGACGATTAGTGTTGACAGATTGGCACAAATTTTGGAGTTTTTTGCCTTGGGAGAGGAAAGCCCCCCATCAATTGCAGTCTTGAAAACAAGATTGGAGCGATTTAGGACTACCCCAGATTATAGAAGTGTGGAGAGGGCCTGGGAGCTCGAGCTGGCATGTGTGGTGCCCCCCGGGTCTGTTCAGAAGGCCTTACAACGGGTTGCGGAGTTGGTGGAGGGTGCGCGGTGGTGAGAGGTACAATTTAAATGTATGACTAGGGTACATTTCTCGCCCCGGCGTGCGCTTCGAAGTCACATTACGTTGGATGGGCGACGTCCCAGATGCTCTGAGCCCTTGGCTAATTTCACACATATGTGGTGGGATTGTAGACACATTCGTCCCTACTGGGGACGGATATGTGCCGCCTTAAGTGGGCTGCTTCATCGGAGGGTGCGATGGGGTGGCCCTGCTGTTGCGTTGGATTGATTTGGCCCCACCCCGCCAGGGAAGAAATGGGAATGGTTATTGATACGGAAAGCATGTTTAGTGGGCAAAGGCCCGATACTTCTCAACTGGAGGGAACAGGCGCCCCCTACCTTTTGGGAATGGCGTAATGGCTTTCACCAGCTTATGCTGACCGAGCGATGGGGGGCCCGAGGCAGTGTACGACGATGGTCTGCCTTTTTGCTGATCTGGCAACCTTATATTCAAAAGCTGGGACCTTATAGTCAAAACGAGATACTGCACGTAGGTAGTTAGATGGCTTGTAGAGGTACTGGATGGGGATTGCAATCCTATCGGGGGGAGGGGAGGGTTGGGAGGGGGGAGGAGTGGGGATGTTTTGTTATATATAGAACTCTACATCACCTGTAATTGCTGTTGCCTGGGAGTGATGGATAAGAGTCAACCTCGCTCTTGGGTTTGAGGCATTGTTGTTTATTTAGAAATCACCAATAAACACAAATAAGTATTTAAAAGAAAAACCCCACAAACACTTTTTTCAGATATATTAGGCAAAGCACTTCAGTGAAAAGCTAGAAAAATACATCCAGCTTTCATTGAGCCCCTCCCAAGTATTGTTTTTCATCCTTTTCACTTCTTTTATAGTGGTATTGTGTGCAAAAATTAAGAAAAATATAGTTAGCAATGAGAAAAATGTGTAGGATGCTGGTTTTTATTTCATAGCTAACTACATATTTGTAGTTAATGGTGCAATTTTCAAGAACTATCAGTCCAGGCAAGTGGGTTCTGTTCCCCTACCAGCACATTAGTGGAGACCAAGAACCAATGAAAAGACCAGCGACATCACTCCTATGCCTCTATTCGCATCAGCCACCAGAAGTTTCTTCATATCAGTAGAAGGTGGATGGATTTTCTCCTCTCTGTAGAAAATCTGAGGATTGAGAGGAAAAGAGATTGATTAAATGCTCTTGAATGACCACCTTGAGTAGAGAAAGGTAACTCTCACTTGAGCGTGATGTGGGAAGCTCCACTAGACTCCATGTTCCCTGTAAATAATTATCTCCAAGTTATAATGTCCTGTTCAATGTAATTTCAGTTTGTTCAATGTAAACCGCACTGATGCAGAATAGCACGCTATATAAGAGAATGTAAATAAATAAATAAATAATAGACTGTGGTCTCTTCGCTAGTCATAGGAGGAGGGAAAATTTGGTTCAGCTCCATGTTCTTATCGATAAGGGCTTGTTGAGAAGCCACAAATTTGAAGGATCTGGAAGAGTGCAGCAGCCTCATGCAATCAAAGCGCCCTCTCCCTTCCCCTTCCTCTGTCCCACTGCTCTCTCCCGAAGATTGCAGAAAGCTGTCAGAAGGATCTGCCTGCCAGCCACCATAAATGCAGTGCTGCAAAGCCAGCCAGTGAAACAGTTTCAGGGCAGTAGAACTGAGTCCAGCATGGATTCTGTGCCTGGGGATTTCAGGGGGTGAGTACCAAGGCTTGACTTCGTCATTGTCCTTGTTGGGGACTCACGATTCTGTCTTCTTGGGATGCAATTTGGGATGGACCACTGGTGACTGTTGGCGCAGTGTGAGGGTTTCCTGCTGTTTTCTGCACGTGTTAGTAAGATTTTTACATATTGTGCGCTTAGTGATCTCACGGTCCTAACACAGGCTCCACCCAAGTGGCTGCAACGCGTGCTTCTCCTAGCACACGTAATGTAAAAGTGCAGTTAACATGCACTTGTGGGCCAACAGCCTTACTGCACGTGATACTTGCCCTAACTCCCTGTCTTCTTCCAAGAAACGTTTGACCTGTGGCAAGCGAGGTGCTTCATCTCCAGATTCTAGACTCTGCTTTTCTTGCATGGCAGCTTCTAAGTTGCCCCTGGAGGGCCTGCATTCCCCCATCTCATCGGGGGGATGCAGTTAGTCTGACCTTGCCTGCCTCAGGGAGGGAGGTGACAGATGGCGCTATGGGTAAAGATATTCAGCTAACCGGAGGCTCCCTGCAACCATGCTGTGCCCTCTAGTGGGGGTCTGTGGTGGCTGTGCCCCCTGGTGTTGGGGAGTCATGTCCGAGAGGAGAGCTTTCTCAACTCTGGATTGTCCTACCTGGAATTCTTTTTCTTTTACAACAGGTCTTGATCCTTCTGGTATGGAAATTCAGATCCTTCGGCCTCTGGGTGCCCCTGGGCTCAATCTCTTTTGGGGCAGACTGAAAGTGGAATCTCTGTTTGATTACCTTTTAGCTAAGCGTCCCTGGCGAGGGGTGCTCCCTGGAGGTTGTGACTGTGACTCAGATACAGATGGCTCGGTACTGGGCTCTGATGTAGATGAGAGTGCTCTCACCTTCAAAAGATTATGCAGAAGCTGGCGTGATCCACCTATTCTGGAAGGAGGAGCTGGCAGCGTTGATTGCCAAGATCTCATATGCCTTGAACTTGGATGCTTCTGGCACAGAGCAGGAGACAAAGGTACACCCACTCCTTTAAGGGATGCGAAAATCCATTACTGCCTTCCTGTACCTGGATGTGATCAAGGATATGATACAGTCGGAGTGAGACTTTCCCTACCTAAAGGGTTATGGGGGTGTGAGAAGATCTATGCTCTCCCAGAGGAGGAGCACATTGAGTGATTTGGCATTCCCAAGGTGGATGCACAGGTCATGGCGGTTACCAGATGGACCACCATTCCTGTGGAAAACAAGTCAGCCTTAAAGGATTTTCTGGACCTAAGGTGGATTCCTTGCTGAGGAACCGTTTTGCTATGGCGGCAGCTATTGGTATGTACTAGCCTGACATCTCGAGCTCTGCTTCAGTGGATTGTCTTTTCTGCCAGATGATACTATCCCTCTTTTGGAGTTGGCTGCAGCCTTCCTTTCTGATGCCATGTATGACCTGGCATGTTGGCAGCCAGGGATGGTGCCCTGATGACAATGTCATGGCGTTAGATTTGGCTCTGGCACTGGGCAACTGACACATCTTCCAAAGCCCAGTTGGCCTAACTGGCTTTTAAGGGGAAGCTTCTGTTTGGAGAAGCTGGTGAAGGACCTGGGCGAGACAAAATCTTACCGCCTTCTGGAAGACAAGTCCAAGGGCCTGTTAAACAGTCTGGTGCCCCTTTTCTCATCAGCCTCCATGCATCTACCAAATGTGCGCTGCCCGGATTCCCTGTGGTCTCTGGGCTCTCATCACTGACCTGGAAAACCTTTCTTCCCCTCTGCTTCTGGGCCTTGGGCTCATTCTCATTCTTTTTGTGGAGTGTGTGGGCCCAGGGATTCAGTCCCCTCCAGAGGAGGACTCTCCCAGGCTACGCAATGAAGATGTTGGTGCCCATTCCCTGGTTCCTCCGGTGGAAGGCAGGCTTCACCTTTTCTTTCAGGATCGCAGGGTGCTAGACACCATTCAGTTTGGCTATGTCCTGGAATGCAAATAGCCGATTCCAGATGCTTTCGTAATTTCCCCTTGTGGGCCTGCAATCAAAAGTGCTACTGTGCGAACCACCTTGGACAGGTTGCTACACCTGAGGGCAGTGGTGGTGCTCATTCTCCCGAATGAGTGGGACAATAAGAGTTAATCCATCTGTTTCATGGTGCCAAAAATAATGGTTCCTTCTGGCCCATTCTGGATCTCAAGGGGGTCAACAAGCACTTATGTGTCCTGAGCTTTCAGATGGAAACATTGTCTCCATGATTCAAGCAGTGCACCAAAGGGAGTTCTTGGCTTCTCTCGATGGCTCTTTCGGGCTATCCACTGCCCCAAGGATGTTCTCCAAGGTCATGCTGGTGGAGAATGTGGCACTGCAGTGCCAAGGGATCTCTGTCCATCCATATTTGGACAACTGGTTCACTTTCAGAAGTCTCTTGAGTGGCATCCTGAGTGATGTCCTTTTTTGGAAAGCCTTGGCTGAGTGTTCAGTCAGAAAAAGAGCTAGCTGTTGCCTCCCCAGTCCTTGGAGTTTCTGGGAGCACATTTTGAAACTCGAATGGGCAGAGATTTCCTGCCAGAGGAGAAAGTCAAAAGACTGTTGGATGGCCTGACACTGTTCTGTGCGTAGCAGAGTCCCAGAGTCTGGGATTATCTTCAGCTCCTCGGATTGATGGCAGTGTCTATAGAGATGGTGCCATGGGTGCATGCTCACATGCGACCGCTCCAGTGGTCCTTGTTGACTTGATGTTCCCCGAGTTCTCAGGAGTTCAAGCACAGGTTCCACTCCCATTGATGGTGAAGGCCAGCCTGTGTTGGTGGCAACAGCCCTGTCATCTGAGGAAGGGCATGCCGCTGGATAATTTCTCCTGGATAAGTTTGATGACTGATGCCAGTCTCTCGGCCTGGGGAGCCCATTGCCAAGACTATACGGTCCAGGACCATTAGAACCCACAAGGAAGCAGGGGCAAGGGCCATTAGGATGGCTCTTCTGCATATCCGGCCCCTAGTCGAGGACCAAGCGATTCAAGTGTTTTCAGACAAGCCACAGTGGTGACTTATGTCAATCAGCAAGGTGGCAAGAGGAGTACCAGGTTGGCTCTGGAAATCGCTTTCCTGTTTGCCTGGTGAGAGAAAAGCCTTCTGACCTTGTTGACCCAGAACATTGCGGGGATGGACAACATGGAAGCGGACTTCCTCAACCAGCATGCTCTGGATCCTATAGAGTGGGAGTTGAGTCAGGAGGCATTTCAGTTGATTCTATGCCCCTGGGGTCACCACGAAATGAATCTGATGGTGATCCGCTCCACTGCCGAAGTTTGACAATTCTTTACTTGCCACACGGAGACGGGGTCTGACAGCATAGATGCCGTGACCCAGCCCTGACCAAATCAGCGACTGCTGTACGTGTTTCCTCCATGGCCCCTGGTGTGGGGCATGTGATTTGGCATATAGAACACCACCTGGGCAGGATTGTCCTGGTGGTGTCGGATTGGCCAAGGAGAACATGGTTCGGAGACCTGATTTGGCTTCTGCAGGTGCCACCTCTTCATTTGCTTCAGTCTCATGGTCTATTGTGGCAGTGACCAAGCATCCTGAGGATTTGGCTCCTTTCCCACTTACAGCATGGCTCTTGAAAGCTGATGGCCAGCTTGTGAGTGCTACTCTCCAGCAGTGGTCTGTATTCTGCACAATGCCCAGAGGAGGTTTACCAAGCTAGTATGCATACGGATATGGTGTCTCTTTGAGTGCTAGTGTGGCACACAACAGTTGGCTCCTTTCTACAGGATGGCCTAGAGAAGGGTCTTTCCCTTAGCTCCCAGAAAATTCAGGTGGAAGCTCTGGCTTGTTTCCAGGACTTAGTGGCGAGCAGGTCTCTGACCTTGCACCTGGACATCTTGTGTTTTTTCTAGGGGTTCAGCATTTGCGTCCTGCACTCCGATCTGTGTTTGTTGCTCAGGGCCCTGATGGCTGCACCCTTTGAGCTGTTGAAGCATGCTACCTTAAAGGATTTGATGCTTAAGATGATCTTCTTGGTCGTGATTTGTTCCATAAGGCGGATTTCCAAGCTACAGGCTCTGTCTTGCTGAGATCCTTATCTGTCCTTTTCAAAGGAAGCCGTTTCCATTCAGCTGTGCCTGCCTTCCTTGTTTAATGTGCTTTCTCCCTTTCATGTGAACCAGGTGGTCTGCCTGCCCTCCTTCCCAACAGAGCAGTGTCAGGATAAGGGTAAGGATCTTCACCTGGTGGATGTCAGAAGGATGCTCCTCTGGTACTTGGAGGTTACAAATTTCTTTTATACGTCTGATCATCTTTTTGTGGCCCATACAAGGGTTAAGCAGCAGTCAAGTCAACTTTGGGGCTCTGGATTAAGGAGGCCATTGCCTCTGTATTTCTGTTGCAGAATTGGCCGGTTCCGGAGGGTTTGTGCGCTCATGCTACCCAAGCACAAGCATTCTCGTCAGCATCCTCAATTTGTCGGGCTGCAATGTGAGCATCACTTTCTACTTTTCTCAAGCATTACTGGGCGGACACGGCCTTTCGCTCAAGGGTTTTGCAAGCTGCTGTATCTTCCATCCCTGTAGAGTTGTAGCTTTGGTACATCCCTCTTGTCTGGACTAGTCTAGCAGGATGATATGGAAGATGGCATTTTCCTTGTCAGTTAATGCCTTTTCCTTGAGTCCTGCTAGACCAGTCCAGCGCCCGCCCCTGTAACTGTATTTGCTCTGTTCTGGGTCCGCTATGATTTTTATACTTGGCTCTGCAGGTTCATCTTCTACTGAAGGTCTTCCATTTGTGCTTTCCTGCACATAGTTCTCTACTGTTGATTACTCATTGTTGCCCACAATTCAGGTTGTGTGAGGTTTACCATGTTTCTCCCATATGCCTTGGGACGAATACTGAAGGGATCTCTGGTGGCTAAGATGAATAGAGGCATAGGAATGATGTCATTGAAACCTGGGCTTTTCATTTGTTCCTTGTTTCCACTAATCTGCTGTTAAGGGAACACAACCCACTTGTCTGGACTGATCTAGCGGGACTCAAGGAAAGGACATCAACTGGTAAATAAAATGTCACCTTATATATTCCCAACACTATAATTAACTGGATGCTGTAAGGCTCACAGTTAGAATTCCATGCAGGCATTGTGATATTATTAGCTGAAGCATAGGCTCCAAAAAGGAGTTTTTTCAAAAGTAGATGTGAATATAAGAGATACACACAAACAAATACAAATATATAACTAGCACAAAAAATAAACAGAGTCCAGGAATAAGACCCAATAAGGAAGCCACACAGCCAGAAAACAGTCCTGTTGATGTTTTGGAGCAATTTGCTGACAATGCCGATTTAAGTAAGCATATTGAGCATTGTCTTTGTACTGTTATGCATTATTTTTTAAATTATCATTCCTTATCATCCCTCCAGTCCAGTCCAGTCCTGCACCTCTTCCAGCAGCTTGGAGACTGAGCATGTCATCTTTTTGATGACACCAGCATACTTAAGCAGCTGTCACTACCCACCAGCTCCAGTATGCTCAGTCTCCAAGCAGCTGGAGGAGTTAGTGAACCAGGGGGTGCTGGTCTCACTGAAGGAACAACTAAGGAGATAGATTGGATTTCCTTTCTTATTGCACAGTGTGCTGTTTTATTTTCTAAACAAAGTTGCTAAATAAATAAATGGAAAGGGAAAGGAGAAGGAGAAGGAAAAGGCTAGAGAGCCGCAGCTGGGGAGGATTCCCTCCTCTCCTTTCCTTCCCCATCCCCTCCAAGGCGGTTCGGGGGGGAAAGTTTTTAAAGAGGCCGGGTCTTGGTGGCTCCCAAACCCGTTATTGGGTGAGGAGCCACCACAGGCAAGATCTTGTTTGTGCAGCCAATACGAGAGGAAGGAAACGGACATCACCCGGTCGGCTCTCATTTTATGCTGAGCGCGAGATGGGGGAACTTGCAGTCAGTGGCTGTGCTGCACAGAGGTGAACAGAGGCTTTCATTGCAGGTATTTGGGGGGTGCTCGGTTCAGTCGCGCACAGTGAGTGCGGGCCCAATTGTGTTGGCTGCAGCCATGCGTTGCATGGGAGCGGCTTAGCAGGGCGAGTAACTGCATGGCGGCGTTGGCGCCTCTAGTCTCTCACGTGCGTTGAGCAGGCATGCAGCTTCGCGGCTCTACTTTGTCCCTGGGGACTTACTAGCATTTTTGGTTGATTTCTGACCCTTCTGTGTAAGGAATATTTTAATAGAGTGGTTTCTTTTTTCTTTTCTTTTCTTTTTCCATTTACATGCTTTCAGAGATTTGTTTTTCTTTTGTTTCTTTGAGAGGAAGCTAGAAGGGGCATTTATCTGCTTTACCCTCCTCTTTGCTCCCTTTGTCTCAGCCAGTGGTTCTTGCATTGGCTTTAGAGTGGGAATATTGCCATAGCCGGACTATGGACACACACGCCATGCCCTCCCAGCCACAGTGTCTAGTTTGCAGGACCAGGAGGGGAGCGGTCTCTGAGGCAGGCGTAAGTCAGGGCTGTGCTCAGGAAGCCACTGCTATGTAACAGGGCCTGCAGGATAGGGAAACTCAGGACAAGTCTTCCTCTCTGTCCTGTGAGGCACAGGCCTCACTGAGCCCTTCGCTGCCCCAATCAAAACTGACGTCAGGCCCTTCAGCTATGCTCGGACCCTCCATGTCTCAGACATTGGGGGAGATGGAGGGGCCCGATAGTTTTTCGCTGGAGTTTGTGCTGTTTCTGCATAGGGTGTTCTTCATTCGCCACAGGAGGCTCCACAGGGCTGGAACGTGGAAAAATTATTTATTTAACATTTCTTATATACCGCCTTTCATGATATCAAGGCGGTTTACATTGAACAAACTGAAATTACATTGAACATGGCATTATAACTTGCAGATAATTATTTTACAGGGAACATGGGCAATGGAGGGTTAAGTGGCTTGCCCAAGACCACAAGGAGCACCTGTGGGACTAGAAACCCCAGTCCTTCCAGCCCAAGGTTGCTGTCCTCTAGTGGGATTTGAACCTTCTACTACTACTACTATTCAGCATTTATAAAGCGCCATGCACGCAGTGACCTTCAGGCCTGAAGTACCTTGCCCCAACCACTAGGCCACTCCATTCCACTCGCAGAGTGCAAGGTGGGTGAGCAGGGTCCTACTAAGCGGGCTCGATCCTGGGAAGTGTGCCAAGGTCAGTCCCCACTGTCGGAAGGACCAGATGGGGACGATCTGGACACGGAGTTGGACTTGGAAAGTGAAGAGCTGGAAGAAGGCGAGATCCCAGAACAGGAAGAACAGTCCGGGATTGTTTGGGTGTTCCGATGGGATGAATTGCTGGTGCTTATCATGGAATCTTTGGAGGCTCTTAACATGCCTACAGCCCTGCCTGCGGAGGATGAGACGTTGGAAGATCCGCCGCTCCTGGCGGTCCGGAAAACACAGAAGGTATTTATAGTACATAGAGTTGTTTGGCAGATGATTCAAGAGAGTGGGATATGCCGGAGGCCAATCTCAAGGGAGTGCAGACCATGTCTCGCCTGTACCCACTGCCGGATCAGGACCGTGAACTGTTTCAATCTCCTAAGATAGATGTGGCCGTTTTGGTGGTTACCAAGAAGACTATGATTCCAGGGGAAGGTAGCGTAGTACTCAAGTATACCCAGTATAGGAAGTTGGACACACTGTTGAAACAGGCATTTGATATCAACGTCCTTTCACTACAAGCGTCCATTTGTGGGGCTTGGGTCGCGAGGGCCTGCCTTTTCTGGTCACAGCGAGTGCAACAGATGGGCAAATTAACACCATATTCCTTGGCTGAGGCCACCAAATTGGAGTTAGGGGCCGCTTATTTGGTGGACACTCACTGCGATCTCATTAGAGGGCTGTCCAAGAGCATGGCCGCCTTAGTAGGGGCTTGCCGCTCCCTGTGGCTTCAGAACTGGGCCGCGGATAGTTCTTCTAAGTCCCATCTCAGCAAGCTCCCTTTAAGGGAAAACTCATGTTTGGAGAGGATCTAGATAAGTTGATCAGAGACTTGGGGGAATCTAAAGGGGGACGTCTGCCCAAGGATAATGTAATGTCGCTATTACCCCACAGCTTGAGCTTGTAGAGTTAAGCGGCCTGATCCCTTATTCCAGTAGTAAAATAATGCTTGGGGAAAGCACTGCTTCCTGGGAGTTGTAGTTTTCACCAACCGAAATAAAGAGAGTAGTGGAGCTCGAGTGGTTCAGGCAAATAACAGGATTTTAATTCCCCTTCCAAACGGCTTTTACATAACAGAAAATAAAGAACAGTTGGCCATGTACCTTCTGGCAGGAAATAATATAAGAATGAAACATAAACAGCTTCCTATATCAGCATCACAGTAATCCAACTTAAAGAGCAATTCTCTGTTCCAAAACCTTTGGTGCTTTTTCTTCTAGCTGCTACCTGCAGCTCTCTCTCTGCACAGCTTAATCCTAGCACACATGTCTTATCTTATCAGACACAGATATTGTGCAGTCCATTGACTCAACAGGCAGGTATTCTAAAGACGGTTCCGTTTCCATTGGTTCATATTGGTTCTCAACTGGAAATGTCTGCAGTTAACTACAGGGTGTTTCCAAGTACACACCTATTCCTTCAGCATGAGACTTTTCCCTGCAGCCTTCTGCTACACAAGGTTGGGAATGGCCACAGTATTCAGCACACGTAAAGCCCCACCCTTCTGGGCTAATATCAGAGCACTTCTTAAAAACAGCTTTGCTTTTATACCAGTCACTCAGCCTACCTTTTGGCTTCCTTATGGGAGATTCCTTCTGCCCTCCAGGATCAGCTACAGATGCAAGCCTTGGAGTTCCTACGTGCACACAAGTCTGCCGCCTTGGTACGTTTCCCTTCTGGCTGCCTTTTATATACAGCACCAAACCTGGGCTGCTTGTACCTGGCTTCTTTGCACTGGTTCTCTGCTCGTTTCTTTTGCTGATTTCCCTTTCTGAGTCAAAGGTCAGAGAATCTTCTGTTACCATTAGTTCCTCTGAATCCTCACTCCCAAGCCAATCCTCTGCTTCTTGTGACTGCTCTCTTGGCTGTGTTTCCTGCTGTGCTCCCGGCTGTGTTAATTTCCTTCCTAATGAGCTTCCCTTATATCTCTGGCTTCCTGGGTTTAATCTGACCCCTCCCTCCAGCAGGTGTTCTACCTCAGCTCGTGACCGATGAGCTGAACTGCAGCAGGGGCGTGTTTTCCTCTCCTCTGATCTGCTCTGTTTGTGGTTTCCCTGGAAACCAGGAGCCATGTGCATTTGTTTTCTTTCATCAACTGAAGCTAAATCCTGCGTTTTAGCTCTCTCTAAGAGATCTGAGGGACCTTCTACACCACAATAAGCAGAGGCAGAGTCGCAATATCACGGCAGTCTGGGGCCAACCACAGGACTCCAGGCAGTTTCATACCCCCCAAATCAATCCCTTTCAGAGAAGAAGATTTCTCTCGAGAGCTTAGGGGTTTTGCAGATTCCGAGGAGTGGGTTGGGGGTTCAGAGCTGCCTCGTCCTCGGGACCCAAGAAAACACAATGAAGTGAGGGGGGCCCAAGTGGAGGTGCAGCCCATGGGAGGTCGGCTATGGGAGTTTTACTCTGCCTGGAACCAAATCTGCTCTGACCGGTGGGTTCTGGAGGTCATCAGAGAAGACTATGCCCTTGAATGGGCTCGTCCAGTAAAACAATGCTTCGTTCAGTCGCCCTGCAAAGTGCAGAGCAAGACAGTGGCAGTAGAAGATGTCCTGTTGCGTCTCTTGCAGCTGAGAGCCATAGAACCAGTTCCCCGAGACCAGTATGGCTGCAGTTGATACTCCATTTATTTCGTAGTGCCCAAGAAGGAAGGTTCTTTCCACCCGATTCTCGATCTTAAGGACATTTATTTTTATTTATTTATTTATTTACATTCTCTTATATACCGCGCTATTCTGTACCAGTGCAGTTTACATTGAACAACTGAAATTACATTGAACAGGGCATTATAACTTGGAGATAACTATTTTACAGGGAACATGAGCTATGGAGGGTTAAATGGCTTGCTCAAGACCACAAGGAGCATCTGTGGGACTAGAAACCCCAGTCCTTCTGAACCGCTGTCTCCGGGTGCCACATTTCCACAAGGAAACGCTCAGATCCGTGATTGTGGCAGTAAGGACCAGGAAGTTTTTTACTTCATTCAATCTTATGGAGGCATATCTGCCCATCTCCATCTATCCAGAGCATCAGCAGTTTCTTTGCTTTGCGGTACCAAGGGTCCATTTCCAGTTTAGAGCGTTGTCCTTTGGTCTTGCGACTGCCCCCCGTACCTTCACCAAGGTCATGTGGTGGTGGTGGCAACTCTCTGCAAGGAGGTTGTCCTCGTTCATTCGCATCTGGACGATTGGCTGATCTGGGCAAAGTCCAGGGTCGACAGCAAAAGCGTGACGGCATGAGTGGTGGAGTTTCTCCAAATTCTCAGTTGGGTGGTCAACCTGACCCTGAGCCAGTTACGACCAACCCAGGAACTGGAGTTTTTGGGGGCGAGCTTCGATATGCATGTAGGCAAGGTCTTCCTGCCAAAACGTCAGGTGCAAGAGCTGCGCATGGCAAGGCCATCAGCATGGCATAATCTACAGGTGTTGGCGGACCATGGCGGCCACACTCGAGCTAGTCCCATTGGCAAAGGTGCATATGCGGTCATTGCAGAGGGTCTTGCTCCGTCGATGGTCCCATCAGCATCAGCCCCTGTCCCGGTTGCTTCCCTTTTTGGGGAGTACCATAAAAGCGTTCAGGTGGTAGCTCTGTCCAGGGACTTAGAAAGGGGCATGCCACTCAAATCCTCAATGTGGGTTCCATTGATGACAGATGCCAGTCTCTCCGGTTGGGGAGCCCATTGCGACGGGTGGTTTGTTCAGGGGCTGTGGAGCCCGTAAGAGGCCCTGTGGTTGATCAACCAGCTCAAGATGCGAGCAGTGATTTGGCACTAGAACAGTTCGAGCCATGCTTGCAGGGGAAGGCAGTCCGGGTCCTCTCTGACAATGCGACCACGGTGGCATACATCAACTGACAGGGAGGCATGGGTAGTGGAGGAAGAAGCGGAAAGGCTGTTCAAATGGGCAGCGTTTCATCTTCAGGCGTTATCGGTGGCTCGCGTAGCGGGAGTTGATAACGTGATGACGGACTATCTCAGCCAAGTGCGGGTGGACCCTGGAGAGTGGCAGCTCAGCCAGGAAGTGTTTGAGCAGGTGATTCACCATTGGGGTGCACTGGTCATGGACCTCATGGCAACGTTCCAGTTTGCGAAGGCCAGTCGTTTCTTCAGCAGAAGAAGGGAAAGAATGTCCAAGGGTCTGGATGTGCTAATAAGCTCTGACCTGAGGAAGTCATCTCTACGTGCTTCCCCCGTGGGCACTCATAGGCCAGGTGTTGCAACAGATAGAAGCACACAGGGGATTAGTAATTCTCGTGGCACCAGACTGGCCGCAATGCCTGTGGTATGCCGACCTGGCACAGATATTGGCGGATTGCCCATGGCAGCTTCCGTTTGAGGGGACCTCTTGATGTAGGGGCCACTCTGCATGCCTGAGGTGGATCTATTCTCGCTTACGGCATGGCTCTTGAAAGAGCAAGGTTGAAAAGAAAGGATATTTGGCCTCGGTGATAATGATCTTACTACAGGCCCGTAGGAGGTCTACGAGTGGAGTATATCTGCATGTGGCGCATCTTTGAGTTGTGGTGCGGGGATAGGCAGTTGCTCTCCACCATGGCCTCAGTTTCAGACATCTTGTTGTTCTTGCAGTCCGGGTTTGATAAGGGGTTAGCCGCCAGTACCTTGAAGGTGCAGCTGGCGGCCATTGCCTGCTATCGTGAAAAAGTCCATGGAGTGTAGTTGGGTACACACTCGGATGTGCTGAGATTTCTGAGAGCGGTGAGCCATCTTCGCCCTCCGAAGAGAGCAATGAGTCGAGCTTCCCTGAAGGATTTGACGCTGAAGACGGTATTCTTAGTAGCGATCTGCTCAACACGCAGGATTTAGGAGCTCCAGGCCTTATTGTGCCAGGAGGCATTCCTTTCCTTCTCCAAGGAGACTGTAGTCCTTCGCCCGGTACCTTTGTTCTTGCCCAAGGTGGTATCGGAGTTTCATGTGAACCAGGCAGTTTCATTACCGGTGATGACAAATACGGAGGGGGGTCCGGCCTCTCGGCGTCTGCGTTGCTTGGATGTTAGAAGAGCCCTGAGAAGGTATCTGAAAAGGACTTTCTCCTTAGGGAAACCGGATCAGTTGTTCGTTCTATTTGAAGGGCCGTGCAAGGGTGTGGCGGCAGCAGCAAAGGCCACCATTTCCAGGTGGATCAAGGAGGCAATCACGTCAGCGTATATCTTGAAGGGTAAGAAGGTGCCGACGGGGTTGCAGGCGCATTCCACGAGAGCGCAAGCAGCCTCGTGGGCTGAGTATAGTTTAATGCCACCAGTAGACATTTGTAGGGTGGCGACGTGGTCGTCTCTTCATACTTTCTCTAAGCATTATAGCCTGGATGTCCATGCAGCGGAGGACGCTCCTTTTGGATCTGCTGTACTTCAGTTCAGTGATGCGGGACCCTCCCATTAGTTTAAACTGCTCTGTTACATCCTAGAGGTGCGGGACTGGACTGGAGGGACGATAAGGAAAGATAAATTAGACTTACCTGCTAATTGTTGTTCCTTGAGGAACTCAAGTCCAGTCCCAGAACCCTCCCTAAGCGTTTTCTGTCTAAATTGGTCGACGCCCCGGGCCTGAAGTAGCTTCCCTTGGGGAAGGTGAGTCAGGGGGAGTTGAAGAGTAGGATGCATTTGAAGTTGTGGGGGGTGGACCGGAAGAGCTGTCTGTCTCCTGCTCCCAGCTGGTTAGAATGGTTCGGACGCTTAACAGGTAAGCCGCCTCCATCTGGGAAGGTGAGCGAGTTTTCCTTCCCAGAGGGTGGAGGGGGAGTTAGTTTATTTAGGAGTGTTTAGCTACTCATTTGTTGCTCCTGTGAGTCTGCTTTGTCAGTAGGTATTGGAGCTGGTGGGGGTGTAGGCTGCTTAAGTATACTGGTGTCATCAAAAGGATGACATGCTCAGTCTCCAAGTTGCTGGAAGAGGTGCACTACCCCAGAGGTGCGGAATTGGACTGGAGTTCTCAAGGAACAATTAGCAGTTGTCTAATTTATCTTTTTTGTTGAAATTTCTGGCAAATATAATACAATAAAATCATAAATATAACAGCTTTAAACATCTCTCTCATATCTTATAATTAATTCCAAAAAGGATTTGGCGGAATAAGGAAATGGGAGAAAGAGAGAGAGAGAGAGCATAAGATCACTCGTACAATTTTTATAAATGACTCCTCATTCTGACATCTTCAGGAAGAATAATCAATTTTTGTTTATAAAGTATGGGGTTCATTTTAGAAACCCTATTTGTGAGTTGGATGTCTGAAAATGGACTCTTAGTTGTGCACATGATGGAGACGCCCCGGGAGCCATTTTAGAAAGCCAGGTATATAGATGTCCCCACTGCAAGAACATCCATGTAGCTAGGAGGCCTTGTGGAGGCCTGTCCTGGGCAAAGCATGGCACCCAGTACAGACACGTGGTTGAAGTAGGAAGGATTCTTTTATTGATTATTATTAACCCAAATTGCCCGACACAGGCCGTGTTTCGACTTTACTGCTCCTTTGGTGGACCTGGGCGAAGCATGGGAAATGCACATCACAGTGCAATTGCAGAACAGCACAAGTAGGTCTGGCCTCGGTTGTAAAGACATCCATGCCTATACCTGCTCCAGACCATAAATAATACGCATAAAAGTGTTTGTTTCATGGCTGCAATGCTTCCAGGGGGAAGAGCCAAATGTTCTTTTATTGCTACAGTTAATATTTCCTGGCCAAAGAAACCTGCATGTAAATATACTCCAAACATATATTACAGGCCTCCTAGCACACTTCTGATTATCTGAAATGGCAGGTCAGGAATGCTAGTCTCAGAGCATAGTCACCCCCCCCCCCCCCCTTCTCAACCACACTGGCTGGGACGTCCAAGTACCCGGTTCTGCGGATATGCACGTCAGTACGTCTATATTTGTAAAATCCCCTACACTTGTGCATGTACCTGGCCTTGTTATCTGTGCAGGGCCGGTCTCGAGAACCAGATGCTGGAATGTTCCTTTTTCGGGGTGGAGACAGAGCGATTTCCGAAGGCACTGCTGTGACATCCCCATAATTTTGGACGTCCTGTTCTGGATGTCCCAGATTCTTCCAAAATGTCCTTTCTAAAATGTCACTTATATTAATAAGAACGATATTATGATCAGTTTTCTTGGGTACCTATTTGACACACTCTGCTGTCTTTATTTCAGATCTGTTGGATGATGATCCTGAAGATGATGATCTGTTTGAGACTGAATTCAGGCAATACAAGCGAGCATATTATATGACTAAGATGGGTGTAGAGGTTGTCTCAGAGTGAGTCTCCAGCTACATTCTCTCTTGATTCTCTCTACAGAAGTTTCCATGTACTGAGTTATCTCCAGGAACAAGCAGGAATGAGTCTTCACATATGGGTATCGTCGGTACCGACGGAGCCTGCGCGGGAACGCTCCCCAGCGTCCAAAAGGAAAGCTTTTGGGAGCATCCCACAGCGCCTGCGCGCTGCCTTCCCGCCTTTCCCAACCGCCTCTCTCCAGTTCTTTGCCGCGGAGCCAGCAGGTCATGTTCCTGTCACCGCTGAAGAAGTTCTTTATTTTATTTTATTTCTTTGGTCGCGCGTCTGCCTTCTTCGATGTCGGACTGGTACCGCCGGTCTTTCTTTCTTTCTTCTTAAAAAAAAAAAAAAAAAAAGACTACTGTTTTTCACTTCTGTGCATTTTTTCTTTTTTGGCCTTAGGCCTAGGAGAATTTTTCCTCATGGAAAAGCCCGCTTCCGGGTTTAAAAAGTGCACGAAGTGCAGTGGCACTATTTCTGTCACTGACACCCATGACTGGTGTCTAAAATGTTTGGGTCCCGACCACTCCATCACGGATTGTGAGTCCTGTTCCATGTCTAAAAGAGGTTTACAGAATCGAGCAGCCAAGCCCTGTTTCCCTCTGATGCAGCTTCGGTGGCATCGACGTCTTCCAGGGCTGCTTCTTTCTCCCATGGATCTCAGGTAACCAAACTTAAGTCCAGCCGGTCCTCGAAGGGTAGATCTCCCTCTAAGTATCGAGATGCCTCCGCGCTTGCTCTTGAGGAATCCGCACCGGCAAAATTACCCCGGCGGGAGGCTCCGGCTTCCAAATCTTTATCTATGGGGTCACAGGTTGACATCGATGGCTCGGCCTCGACCGATCACCTATTGCCATGTTCTGGGGTACCGGTGGTTCCCACTGGTACCGACATCCAGACATTGGTGGTGTCGATGGATCAGAATATTCTGACCATGCAGCGTGCCATTACGGCATTTATACAAGCTGCGACGCCTCCGGTACCGCAACAAACTCCGTTGTCGGTTCCGGCACCGATAGCGGTTCCGGCACCGGCACCGATAGCGGTTCCGGCACCGGCACCGATAGCGGTTCCGGCACCGATAGCGGTTCCGGCACCGGCACCGATAGCGGTTCCGGCACCGATAGCGGTTCCGGCACCGATAGCGGTTCCGGCACCGATAGCGGTTCCGGCACCGATAGCGGTTCCGGCACCGGCACCGATTGCATCGACATCGGCTTCGGTGCCGACTGCAGCGGTACCCAGTTCTGTGATGCCCATCGGTACCGATCACTCCCGATGTCGATACCACTCGGTACGCGTATCGGGCTCTGCAGGAGCATCCAGACAGGCGATACTTCGATTCCTCTGAAGACTCTGATGAATCAGAGGCTTCTGTCGAAGCATCGGTACTCCTCCCTCAGGAGCCCTCTTCTCCAAAAAGAAGAATGTCTCCTCCAGAAGACTTGTCTTTTCAAGACTCCATTAGGGAAGTAGCCAGGGGCCTCTCCATTTCAGTGGCCCCTGAGACAGAGCCTAGAGCCCAAAAATTGTATATTTTACAATATCCTAAGGCTCCTAAGGAGGCAGCTACTTTACCAATTCATGAGATCCTTTATGATCACATGTTGGGCATATGGGAGACTCCGCTCACCACCTCCCCTCATTCTCGTAGGTTGGACACCATGTACCGTGTTCCTCCTTGTCCTGGCTTTCATAAGACTCAGCTTCCTCACCACTCTATTGTGGTGGAGTCTGCTATGAAGAAGATAGAGTGTGCAAAAAGGCACTCATCTAATCCTCCAGGAAGAGAATGCAGAACCTTAGATGCTTTTGGCAGGGGAATTTTCCAGGCCAATATGCTTGCTACCAGAATCAACTCCTATGGTCTCTATATGGGGATGTTTCTAAAAGAAGTTACAGATCACCTGCAAACTTTATCTCCTTTTATTTCAGAAGATAAAAGGGAGCAGTTTCTCACCTGGCTTAAACATGACCAGGATGTTTCCAAGTTTTCCAACCGTGCAGCCTTTGACTCTTTTGAGTGTGCCAGCAGAGCCTCGGCTATTGCCATAGGTGCACGCAGAGTTGCTTGGCTACAAGCTTCTGATTTGGAACCCTGGGTTCAGGATGGACTAGGAAATCTTCCTTGTACAGGTGAAAACCTTTTTGGCAAAGATTGGCAAGCAAAGGCCTCTCAGATGGATGCTGAGAATTCTGCTTTAGATAGACTTTCAAAGTCTACTTCTGCTCCTGTTAAGAAAAGGTTGTTTAAAAAGGGGTTTTTTTCCCAAAAAAGGGAGATATTATCCTGTTTATGGTCAACAGGCATCTTCTGCAGGTCGTTTTGCTGCAAAGTGACAGCAACAACCTAAACAGGCCAGGCCTAAGGCTGCAAGGGCTGCTACGGCCCAACAGCCTCAGCCTCCTCAGGGCCTTTGACTTTCAACTAGAGAACTTAGCCTTTCTGGCTCTGAAAGAACCAGAGCCTCTCACCATTCCAGGAAGGTTAGCTCACTTTGCTCCCAGATGGGAACAAATCACAGCAGAGCAATGGACCCTCTCCATCATAAGGGAGGGGTACAAGCTTCATTTCTTAAACCTTCCTCCTCACACCATGGTGAGACAGTTCAATTCTCCTACATCTCTCCTCGACCTTCTGGGTCAGGAGATTGCTACCCTTCTTACCCAAGGGGCAATAGAAGAAGTACTTCTTCTTCAACAGGGTTCAGGGTTCTACTCCCCCTATTTTCTTATCCCAAAGAAAACAGGGGGCTACAGACCCATATTAGATCTCAGAGAATTGAACAAGTTTCTATGCAAGGAGAAATTCAAGATGATTTCTCTCGGTGCTCTCCTTCCATACCTTCAGAGTCAGGATTGGCTTTGTTCTCTAGACCTCAAGGATGCGTACACCCATGTCCTCATCCATCCAACACACAGAAGGTTCCTTCGGTTCCTTTATCAAGGAAAGCACTACCAATACAGAGTGCTTCCTTTCGGTCTGGCCTCTGCACCAAGAGTGTTCACAAAATGCATGGCAGTAGTAGCTGCATTTCTACGCACTCTAGGGATATTCGTTTTCCCATATCTGGACGACTGGCTCATCCAAGCTCCGTCCCAGTCAGAGGCCCAGACTTCCCTAGCCTGCACAAGGCATCTTCTTCAGTATCTGGGTCTTGTTATAAACATCCCAAAATCCCATCTCACCCCTACTCAGTCTTTAGAGTTCATAGGGGCCTTGCTGGATACCACAACTGCAAGGGCCTATCTTCCCCAGGCCCGTTGCCTACGCTTGGTGCAGTTAGCCTCACAAATTCAGTTAAAGTCCCATTTAACTGCTCGAGAGATGTTACAACTGTTAGGCCACATGGCATCCACCGTGCATGTGGTTCCTTACGCTCGCCTTCACATGAGGGCAGCTCAATGGACTTTGTCCACCCAATGGACCCAGGCATCAGGGTGCCTGTCAGACAAAATAGCAACCTCCAGTCGCCTCTTTTGGTCTGTCCAGTGGTGGAAGTCCACTCAAAATCTGTTGCTGGGGTCCCCCTTTCAACAGGTGTTACCCCAAGCAAACCTTACAACAGATGCCTCTCCAAGAGGTTGGGGAGCTCATCTACAAGATCTCTCCACTCAAGGCATTTGGTCTCCACAGGAGACATCTCTGCATATCAACCTCTTAGAGCTCAGAGCAATTTTTCTAGCTCTCAGTGTCTTCCACACCCTGCTCAGCTACAAGACAGTCCTCATCCACACGGACAACCAAGTAGCCATGTTCTACGTGAACAAGCAGGGCGGAACTGGCTCTCTGTCGCTTTGCAACGAAGCTCTGAGATTGTGGGCCTTCGCCAGAGAGCATCAAATTCATCTCATGGCAGTGTATCTTCCAGGGGGTTCAAAACTCTTGGGCAGACAGACTCAGTCGAGTTCTGCTTCCACACGAATGGTCCCTCCATGGGGACCAGATAGCCAGGATCTTCCGAATTTGGGGAACCCCGGACATAGACCTGTTTGCAAGTCCGTGGAATGCCAAACTTCCCCGGTTCTGTTCCAGGATTCCGTGTCAGGGAGTTCAGGTCAGGGATGCCTTCCTCCTTCATTGGGGGCACGACTTCCTCTATGCCTTTCCACCCATTCCCCTAATTCCCAAGACACTGTTCAAACTTCAGAGAGACAAGGGGCCTATGATCCTCATAGCACCACATTGGCCACGCCAAGTGTGGTACCCTCTACTTCTGCATCTCACTCAAGCTCCCTCCCTGGACTTGGGATCTGCTCCAGACCTCCTGTCCTAGGAGGAGGGAACGTTGTGGCACCCAAATCCCCAGTCTCTTCATCTCAGGGCCTGGTTGCTGAAGGCCTAGACCTTCAAGATTTGCATCTTTCCAGAAAGCCGTCAACTAGACGTTCCTATGCTTTTAAATGGAAAAGGTTTACCATCTGGTGTGCAGAGAAGGGTCTTAACCCTCTTGAAATACCTCTGAATTCTTTACTAGAGTATTTGCTGCATTTATCCCATGCAGGCCTTAAAACGAATTCAGTAAGAGTCCATTTGAGTGCTATTGCAGCATCCCTTAAGCTTCTCAGTGGACAACTTATTTCCTCTCATCCTCTTATAGCAAGATTCATGAGAGGCCTTCTTTTAACTAAACCTCCCATTAGACCACCTCCAGTGGCATGGGACTTGAATCTGGTTCTTGGCCAGCTTATGAAGCCACCCTTTGAACCCTTAGCCACTACCTCCTTGAAATTCTTTCTTGGAAGGTTATTTTTCTCATTGCAGTCACCTCAGCTCGCCGCATCAGTGAGCTGCAGGCCTTGGTGGCTAATCCTCCTTATACAAGATTCCATCATGACAAGGTAGTCCTCAGGACCAATCCACACTTTATGCCTAAAGTGGTCTCACCTTTTCATCTGAACCAGGAGGTGCATTTACCTGTCTTTTTTTCCAGGACCTCATGCATCAAGTGCAGAGAGGAATCTCCATACCCTGGATTGTAAGAGAGCGCTCGCTTTTTACTTACAAAGGACACAGCAACATAGAAAGTCCTCTCAACTCTTTGTTGCTTTTGATCCCTCTCATTTAGGACTTCCAGTCTCTAAGAGAACTCTGTCCAATTGGATTGCTCAATGTATTTCTTTCACCTACCAGAGTAAGAACCTTTCTCTGGAGGGCCATGTCACAGCTCACAATGTGAGGGCCATGGCAGCCTCTATGACTCATCTAAACTCTGTGTCCATCGACCAAATCTGTCGAGCGGCCACCTGGGCCTCGGTTCATACCTTTACAGCCCATTACTGCTTGGACAAGGACTCCCGCCGGGATGCCTTGTTTGGTCAGGCTGTTCTCAAACACCTGTTCCATACCTAATCAACTCCTACCCTCCATCCCTGGTTGGATGCCCGAGATCCATAGGGGGAGGTAGAGCCCTTCTCAGGGACTCACAATCTTGGTGATCTCCCTGGCATCTCTAGCTGGGGAGTCCCCATATGTGAAGACTCATTCCTGCTTGTTCCTGGAGATAGCACAGTTACTTACCTGTAACAGGTGATCTCTGGGAACAGCAGGAATAAGTCTTCACAACCCACCCACCTCCCCTAGGAGTTGTATCTCTCTATCTATCTTTCCTTTCCTTTCTCTCTCTCTCTCTTTGTCTCAGCTTAAAACTCGAACTGGAGAGAGGCGGTTGGGAAAGGCGGGAAGGCAGCACGCAGGTGCTGTGGGATGCTCCTAAAAGCTTTCCTTTTGGACGCTGGGGAGCGTTCCCGCGCAGGCTCCGTCGGTACCGACGATACCCATATGTGAAGACTTATTCCTGCTGTTCCCAGAGATCACCTGTTACAGGTAAGTAACTGTGCTTTATAAGGTGATCACCACCACTTAACAGGTAGAAAAAGGAAACGCTGGCATGGCAGAGGTATGTTCGTGGAGCATTTTTGTAATCGATATTTTTTTTACATGACACTGTGGCTTCTATGTTACAAGATTTTGTAACTAACTTTCTCCATAGCCAACTGGGAGGAATTTCTAATTGTAAATTCATTCCTAATATATCACTACCAAGATTGTGTGCTACTTTTTAGCTGCCATAAAACCAGTTATAAAAGAAGAGAATATAACAAGTTAATTCTTTGCTCGCACTGCTCTTAGGAAGCAACAGTTAGTTTAATAATGTAATGAAGAGGACAGTACTTTTAAGTAAATTTATTCTTTGTTTTGCCCTAATACCTTTTCATATAAATGTATAGTTAGTCTTTTCTGCAAAATCTGTTAATGGAATTATGTGTAAAAACTCACCTTGTAAGTTTTTGTTTTGTTTTGTTGTTTTTAAAGTGAATTTCTAGCTAGTCAGGCGGCATGTTATGTCCAGGCCATCCAGTGGATTTTGCACTATTACTACCATGGAGTTCAGTCTTGGAGCTGGTAAGCTAGTTTTTGGCATTGTCATCAAATGTAACATTTTAGTAGTAATGTATAGCATTTTTCAAATTACTGTGATTTCTTGGAGGATCAAATCTGAAACCTTTTCTGTGTGTTTTTTTTCTGACTAGACTTTCAGTTGTAGTACAATGGGCAGATGTCACTGCTGTATTAGCAGTATAAAAATTGCCAGTCCCCAAAAAATAGACAAATTTATTTAATCTTCTCATTAAAATACACATAAAAGCATATACACACATACCATACACATCAATAACAATCAGCCCAACATCTTTTGGCAAACAGTCTGCTTCAGGGGCATTCAATATATATAAGTATGGTAAAAAGTCTTTTAAAAATCTTTTATTTGTATTCAATAGCATTGAGTGGTACAGTCTACAAAAAAAGAAAAATAAAACACAATCTAACTTAGAACATGAAATAAACAATTGTGCATACATATACATAAAAGAACATAAATAAATTGTCATACATATATAAAAAATTCCATACATGTATTAAAAAACACATACAAAAATAAAATTAATTAGATGCATAATATTAAAAACTTTATCAATAAATAAATACACAAAGGAGTAAACAACCCTCAACGAACTCTGAAACTGGCTCAGTAACCACAACTTGCACATTAACTTCTCAAAAACTGAAGTACTATATGTGACAAGAAATCAAATCTATTCTCCACCTACATCCGTTGTGTTAGTGAACCATGAGATCATACCAAAAAAGGAAGTAAAATACCTAGGAGTGATAACTAGATCAGCACCTCAGTATGGAACCCCACATAAAAAACACAACAGAAAAGATACATTACAAAATCAAGCTGCTAAAATAACTCCATCCCCTGATACACCTGCAAGACTTCATATCTGTAATTCAAGCCATCATCACACCCCACTTTGATTTTGCAAACACCGTTCTCCATGGTGTCTCTAAACAAAACCTCAGAAGGCTCCAACTTGTGCAAAATATAGCAGCCAGAACTATCCTGAACGCATGTTCCATCCAACATATCACCCCTATTTTTTTCCAACTACACTGGCTACCAATACGTCACCGTATAAACTACAAAATTCTGGTAACGACATTTAAAGTAATCAACAACTTACCACCATCGTTCCTCAATACTCTTATCTCCAGGGAAACCCCAAATCATAATCAAAGAAGTAAGAATAGAAACAGAATAGAACAACCAAAAGACTTCGCTAAAGCTAAAAAATTCACAAATAACAAAGCATTTTCTCACATGGCTTCGACTCTCTGGAACAACCTACCGGACGATATTAGACAGATAAATGACATCAAGCTCTTTTGCAAAAGGATTAAAACACACTACTTCAGTACCCACTTTGGCCCTTTAACAACCACTGACACACAAGAAGACAACAACCTACTGCACACTCATAACAACTCAATCCAGAGTACAATTTGAGCCTAACCCAGTTTACCTTAGACAAGAAAAGTTAACTAGCAAAACTTCACAAGTGTACATAGCGATACACTGTCAAAGCGATGGACCTATTCACATCTTTACGTAATAGTTAATCGCTGTATATAGTTGCACACGGTTAGTGTGAGGGACATGTTCCCATTTTATATATATAGTTAACTCTGTTCTCTCTAAATAGTTACAAATGTTCTATGTAATCTCCAGGAACAAGCAGGAATGTAGTCTTCACATATGGGTATCGTCGGTACCGACGGAGCCTGCGTGGGAACGCTCTCCAGCATCCAATAGGAATGCTTTTGGGAGCATCCCTCAGCACATGTGCGCTGCCTTCCCGCCTTTCCACTGTCCCTCTTCAGTTCTTCGTTTTCCGCGGAGCCGACAGGACACATATCCTGTCACCGCAGAAACTGTATTCTTTAAACTTGTTTTTTTGTGGTCGCGTCTGCCTCCGCACGACACCTACCGGTACGGCCGGTTCTTTTTTCTTTTAAAAAAAAAAAATATATATACTAATGAACTGTTTCTCTTAAGAAACTTTCTTTTTGGTATTAGGTGCCATTTTGGGCATTAGGCCCCATTTTTTCCTAAAAGATGGAAAAACCAGCTAGTGGTTTTAAAAAATGTACTAAGTGTGGCAGTACCATCTCCGTCACCGACACCCATGACTGGTGTCTAAAATGTTTAGGCCCTGACCATTCTCCATCTGAGTGTCTCTCTTGTATGGGGATGACTAAAAGAGGAAGACAGAACCGAGCTGCAAAGCTCGGTACCCTCTTTTCTTCGGATGCCAGGTCCATTGCATCGATGTCTTCAAGAGCCTTGTCTTCTCCCATGGATCTCAGGTAACTAAACATACGAGCCGGTCCTCAAAGGATAGCTCTCCTTCAAAGCATCGAGAGGACATTGGCATTGCCCTTGAGGAGACTATACCGGTAAAACAGCCCCGGCAGGAGGCTTCGGCCTCCAAAGCATCAACGGGGTTCCAGGATGTTCTCGAGGCTTCCACCTCGGCAGAACTACTGGTGCCATGCTCAGGGGTTCTGGCCGCTTTTACCGGTACCGATACCCAGGCATCGGCAGCGTCGATAGACCAGAGATTCCTCGTTATCGAACGCAGTCTTGCAGCTCTCCTTACAGCTGCGGTACCGTTGACACAGGCAGTTCACCGGTACCAGCACAGATACCGGTACCGGTACCAGCACCGATGGTACCGGCCCGGTGGGAATACTTTCCATGCCGACTTTTTCGGGCATTGACAGATTGTCACTGGACCAACTCGGTACCGACTTCGATCGATACCGAGACCGTGCTTTGCATGAACATCGGGAACAGAGATACTTCGAATCCTCCGATTCTGATGACTCTGATAATTCTGCCGGTACCTGAGTGTTTCTCCCAGAAGACTCCTCTTCTCCCCAACGCAGAATGTCTCCTCTGGAATACATGTCTTTTCAGAATTTTATTCGTGATGTGGCCCGAGGCCTTTCAATCATGGTAGCTCCTGAAAAAGAACCTAGAGCAAAGGAATTGGAAATTCTCCAAGGCTCCCAAGGAGGCAGCCACTCTGCCCATTCATGAAATTCTTCATGATTTGATGCTCAGAATGTGGGAGACACCTTTGACCACATCTCCTCATTCTAGGAGACTCGATACCATGTATCGAGTTCCACCATGTCCTGGTTTTCAAAAGACTCAGCTGCCACACCATTCAATGGTAGTTGAGTCAGCCATGCGTAGGATGAAAAGTGCAAAAAGACATGCATCCAATCCTTCAGGTCGTGAATGCAGGACTCTTGACGCTTTTGGGCATCGAACATTTCAGGCTTCTATGCTTTCAGCTAGGATCAGCTCATATATTTTATATATGGGAATGTTCCTCAAAGAGGTCACAGGAGATTTGGAGCTTATGAGCCCCCTTCTCCCTGATGACAAACGACAAGACTTCCTTACTCTTGTCAAACATGCTCAAGACGTCTCCAAGTTTGTAAATCGTGCAGCCTTTGACTGCTTTGAATGCATCAGCAGAACCTCTGCTAGTGCCATTGGTGCACGTCGGATTGCCTGGCTTCAGGCATCAGACTCTGAGATTTGGGTACAGGATAAATTGGGAAACATCCCTTGCACAGGAGACAACCTCTTTGGCAAGAATTGGCAGTTAAAGGCTAATGAGATAGATGCTGACAATATCACTTTAGATAGACTGTCAAAATCTACAGCCACCCCAGCCAAAAAGAAACCCTATAAAAAACTATTTTTCAGCAAAAAGAGGAAGTTTTATCCGTCCTATACCCAGCAAGGGCAAGCTCAGGGTCAAGTTGCCCAGAAAGGTCAACAACAACAATCCAGACAAAAGAAGCCAAATGGCCTTAGAGCTCAACCAGCTCCACAGGCCCAGCCTACTCAAGGGCTTTGACTCCTTCATAGAGAACTTAGCCTTCCTGCCTCTGAAAGGTCCAGAACCCCTAAACATTCCAGGCAGGTTGTGTCATTTTGCCAACAGATGGCACCAAATAACAGCAGAAAATTGGACTCTGTCCATTGTGGGAAAGGGGTACAAGCTTCATTTTCACAGTATGCCCACTCCTACAATCGTAAGACAGTTCATTTCCCAAACCTCTACCGTCAATCTACTGGATCGAGAGGTCTCAACATTCCTTGCTCAAGGAGCAATTGAGGAGGTGCCCATTCTTCAACAGGGTACAGGGTTCTACTCCCCCTATTTTCTTATTCCAAAGAAAACAGGAGGACACAGACCCATTCTAGACCTCAGAGAATTGAACAAATATCTGTTCTGAGAAAAGTTCAAAATGATTTCTCAGGGAACTCTTCTGCCATACCTTCAAAGTCAGAATTGGCTTTGTTCTCTAGATCTAAAGGATGTATATACTCACATTCTGATCCATCCAGATCACAGGAAATTCTTACGATTCCTTTTCAGATGAAAACATTTCCAGTACAGGGTTCTTCCCTTTGGTCTGGTTTCGGCACCAAGAGTATTCACGAAATGCTTGGCAGTAGTAGCTGCATTTCTGCGAACCCTAGGGATATTCGTCTTCCCTTACTTTATTATAAAGTCTGTCCTTTATTATAAAACATATGAGGACAGACTGAAGGTTCTTAATATGTACACCTTAGAGGAAAGGCGGGATAGAGGTGATATGATTGAGATGTTTAAATACCTCTGTGGCATAAATGTTCAGGGAGAGAGCCTCTTTCAATTGAAAGCAAGTTCTGCTACGAGGGGACATGGAATGAGGGTGAAGGGAGATAGATTCAGGAGTGATATGCGGAAATATTTCTTTACGGAAAGAGTAGTGGATCCATGGAATAGTCTCCCAGTGGAGGTGGTAGAGATGAGGACAGTAACTGAATTCAAAAAAGCATGGGACAAACACAGAGGATCTCTAAAGGTAAAAAGGGGACTGTTGTAGTTGTTGATATGGAAGGACAGACTAGATAGGCCATGTGGTCTTTTTCTGTCATCATATTTCTATGTTTCTACTTAGACGACTGGCTCATTCAAGCCCCCACTGTTCCAGAAGCCAGCCTTGCACTGTCTCGCACAGTGCGAATCCTTCAATACTTGGGATTGGTCATAAACCTCCCAAAATCCCAGCTTGCTCCATCTCAGTCCCTGGAGTTCATAGGAACTCGTTTAGATACCAGACAGTCAAGGGCTTTTCTCCCACAACCCCGCTGTCTTCGCATAGTGCAGCTAGCTTCTCAAGCAACAGTGAAGTCCTCCCTAACTGCTCGAGAACTACTACAACTATTGGGACATATGGCATCCACGGTTCATGTGGTTCCCTATGCTTGCCTTCATATGCGAGCAGCCAAGTGGACCCTATCCACACAGTGGACTCAGGCCACAGGACATCTGTCGGACAAGATATCAAACTCACAACGACTAATTTTGTCCCTCCAATGATGGCAATCACTGGAAAATCTTCTAGTGGGGTCTCCTTTCCAGCAACCCCTATTCCAGGCCACCCTAACAACAGATGCATCACAGGTGGGATGGAGAGCACAGCTGCATCATCTCTCTACCCAGGGTACCTGGACTCCACAGGAGGCTTGTCTTCACATAAACCTTCTGGAACTCAGAGCAATCTATCTAGCTCTTCGAGTATTCCATACCCAGCTCAGCTACAAAGACAGTCCTAGTCCAAATGGACAATCAAGTAGCTATGTTCTATGTGAACAAGCAGGGGGGAACGGGCTCTCTGTCGTTATGCAATAGAGCTTTACGACTATGGGCCCTCGCCAGAGCATCAAATTCACCTTCTCGTGGTATATCTTCCAGGCATTCAAAATCTTTGGGCAGAGAAACTCAGCCGAGTACTGCTGTCTCACGAATGGTCTCTCCACTTAGACCAGGTGTCCAAGATATTTCAGATCTGGGGAACCCCAGACAGACCTATTTGTAAGTCCACTGAATGCCAAACTTCCCCGGTTCTGTTCCAGAATTCCGGCTCAAAATTTCAAGGCAAGGGACACCTTCCTTCTTCACTGTGGTCACGACTTCCTCTATGCCTTCCCACCCTTTCCCCTCATTCCCAAAACACTCTTCAAGCTTCAGAGAGACAGAGGTCGTATGATCCTCATAGCGCCACAGTGGTCACACCAAACGTGGTATCCCCTGCTTCTACATCTCTCTCAAGCTGCACCTCTGGAGTTAGGCTATGCTCCAGATCTCCTCTCCCAAGAGAACGGGATGCTTTGGCACCTGAATCCCCAGTCCCTGTATCTCAGGGCCTGATTGCTGAAAGCTTAGACCTTCAGGATCTCAACCTTTCCCAACAGGTAAAGGATATCCTTCAGGCTTCTAGAAAACCTTCCACAAGACGCTCTTATGCCTTCAAGTGGAAACGTTTTACTATATGGTGTTCACAGAAGGGGTTAAACCCCCTTATGATACCTTTGGAATCGATACTAGAGTATCTACTTCATTTATCAAATTCTGGTCTAAAGACCAATTCAGTAAGAGTCCATCTTGGTGCAATTGCAGCTTCCTATAAGCCTCTAAATGGACAATCAATTTCCTCTCATCCACTCATATCAAGATTTATGAGAGGTCTTCTATTAACAAAGCCTTCCATCAGGCCACCACCGGTGGCATGGGATTTAAACCTTGTTCTCGGGCAGCTCATGAAACTGCCTATTGAACCTTTAGCCAGTACAACCCTAAAGCTTTTGTCCTGGAAGGTCATCTTCCTAATTGCAATCACCTCTGCACATTGCATTAGTGAATTGCAAGCTTTAGTGGCTGATCATCCTTATACTAGGATTCACCATGATAAGGTTGTTCTCAGAACTCATCCACACTTTATGCCAAAGGTGGTTTCGCCTTTTCATTTAAATGAATCAATCAATTTATCTTCCTGTATTCTTTCCGAGGCCTCATGCCTCTAATGCAGAAAGGAACCTTCATACTTTGGATTGTAAAAGAGCCTTGGCTTTTTACCTACAAAGAACACAGCAACATAGAAAGTCTTCTCAACTTTTTATTGCTTTTGATTCTAGTCATTTGGGACTTCCAGTCTCCAAGAGAACTCTATCCAAATGGATTGCACAATGCATATCCTTTGCTTATGAGAGTAAGAGTCTTCCTCTTCAAGGCCCTATCACAGCTCATAATGTGAGAGCCATGGCAGCCTCTATGGCTAACCTTCACTCTGTGTCTATTGATGACATTTGTCGAGCAGCCACCTGGGCTTCGATACACACCTTTACAGCCCACTACTGCCTAGATAAAGCCTCCCGTCGGGATGCCTTCTTTGGCCAAGCTGTTCTTCAAAATCTCTTTCAGACCTAATTCAACTCCTACCCACCAACCCTGGTGGGATGCCAGAGATCCATGGGAGGAAGCATGGCAGCTTCCTGGGGCTATCTCCCTGGCATCTTCAGCTAGGGAGTCCCCATATGTGAAGACTACATTCCTGCTTGTTCCTGGAGATAGCGTAGTTACTCACCTGTAACAGGTGATCTCCGGGAACAGCAGAAATTTAGTCTTCACAACCCACCCACCTCCCCTAGGAGTTGTCTCTCTATCTCTCTGTCTCTTTCCTCTCTCCCTCTATCCTTTCACTCAGCTATAAACTTAACTGAAGAGGGACAGTTGGAAAAGCGGGAAGGCAGCGCGCATGTTCTGAGGGAAGCTCCCAAAAGCGTACCTATTGGACGCTGGGGAGCATTCCCGCGCAGGCTGCATCGGTACCGACAATACCCATATGTGAAGACTAAATTCCTTCTGTTCCCGGAGATCACCTGTTACAGGTGAGTAACTATGCAATACGAATAGGTATCCCTATTGTAGTCTTGAAGGACTAGAAAGGGGGACTGTTACTTCTGGAGAGAAATCTGCAACTGTGAGTATATACTTCTGGTAATTTTCTAAAAAGAATTCTTTGTATTAAAGTTACTTAATCTGTGAACCCACTGTTTTTTGTTGGATCAGTTAGGGCCTAGTAGCAGCAATTAAAGTTTGAATTTAAAACACTGAGGAGAGCTTTCCGGTTACATTTCATACCCAGCAGAGAGCTTGTAGTTTAAATTTAATAGTCACTCAGGGCCAAGTAACAGCAAAGTACTTTTAGTTTAAATTTAACACACAGAAGAGAGCTTTCTGGTTAAATTTAGTACCCAGCAGAGAGCTTGTAGTTTAAATTTCATAAGAAGTTAGAGCCTAGCAGCAGCTAAGAGCTATAATTTAAATCAAATCAGAATTTAGCTTAGCTCAGCAGCACAAGACAGGGTACTGTGTAGCAGCCCTCTTTTAATAAGTGTTATTTCCCTCCTTCCCCTGGGATAATCATAGCTTTATAGGTACTTACACATCTTAAAAGACAGGAGGTGCTTTCAGGTGAAGCTCATTACCCAAATCAGTCATACACTAAGGACCTGAGATTAATTAAGCTTCAGGTGAACAAGGTATATTAAACATATTAGGTACAGTTTTATTGGTATAAATACCCATAGCAACCCCTAGTAAGTAAGAACTTAAAGATCTAGACACAAACTTAAAACTAAGATGCAGATAGCAGTCCAGCAGCGGGATGGGGGCTTTCCAGTCTTTTGCATTGAGTGTCACATGTATGATTTTCTCCCAGTTGGTGAGAGGTCTTACGTGTGCACGAGGTGCAAGGAGCTCTTTTCTCTCAGGGAACAAGTCCATTCTCTAGAGGCTAAAGTAGCAGACTTGGAAAGCATAAGACAGACAGAGAGGTACATAGACGAGACCTATAGGGATATAGTCCTAAAGTCCCACCTCCAGTCTGGCAGCACCCCTGTTGCCATGGAGGAGAGAGGTCACGTGACAGGAGAGCATCACCCTGGTGTGGCAGGAAGTGATCCTGTAACTAGGACCTGTCCTCCAGGTGATGTAAAACCCTCTCGCACAGAGGAAGTTTCTCCAGGGCCATGTGCCCATGAGGGAAGGGTTAGGACAGCCGTTATAGTTGGTGATTCGATCATTAGGCATGTAGATAGCTGGGTGGCTGGTGGACGTGAGGATCGCCTGGTAACATGCCTGCCTGGTGCGAAGGTAGCGGACCTCACGCGCCACCTAGATAAGGTCTTAGATAGTGCTGGGGAGGAGTCTGCTGTCTTGGTACATGTCGGTACCAATGACATAGGAAAATGTGGTAGGAAAGTTCTGGAGGCAAAATTTAGGCTTTTAGGTAGGAAGTTGAAATCCAGAACTTCCAGGGTAGCATTCTCCGAAATGCTTCCTGTTCCACGCGCAGGACCCAAAAGGCAGGCAGAGCTCCGGAGTCTCAATGCGTGGATGAGACAATGGTGCAGAGATGAGGGTTTTGGATTTGTTAGGAACTGGGGAACATTCTGGGGAAAGGAGGGGCTCTTCCGAAGGGATGGGCTTCACCTTAACCGGGATGGAACCAGGCTGCTGGCATTAACCTTTAAAAAGGAGATAGAGCAGCTTTTAAACTAGATATTAGGGGAAAGCCGACAGTCGCCCAAGAGCGGATGGTTCGGAAGAATGTATCCTTGAAGGATACTACCAAAAGAGTAAAGTAGCCCAAATGCCCTCAAGTATGGAGCAGACAGAGCTTAAAGATCCCAATTTACCCATGTCTAACAATAGCCAAATTAACATGAATAAAATACATTCTCTAAAATGCTTGTATGCAAATGCTAGAAGTCTAAAGAATAAGATGGGAGAGTTAGAATATATAGCACTAAATGAAAGGTTAGATATGATTGGAATATCAGAGACATCTTTATCTTTTATCTTTATTAAAATAATTGATATACCGCCCAGGCCGAGGCATCAGGGCGGTGTACAATCATAAAATTAACGACTGCTAAAAAGAAAGAAGGGAACGCCATAAAATAACAGGACAGAAGGAGGGATAGTAAACCATAAAATAGTAGGATAAATAATAAAATAGATAGCAGATAGCCAGGGTGCAGGAAGGTTAAAAGGGGAGGAGGAAAAGGAGGGGAGGGACCTAAGGAGAAGGGGAATGGGAGGCGCAACTAGGGAGAAGAAACACCATCAGCAGGGGGGGGCAGATCAAAAGCCTGACAGAAAAGGTGTGTCTTAAGGAGGGCCTTGAAACGGGTATAGGATGATTCAGTGCGAAGTGGAAGGGGAAGAGAGTTCCAAAGGGCAGGGACTAAGAAGAAGAAAGCAGAGTGACGAGTAGATTCGAGGTGAGCCTGAGTAGGTGACGGAAGAAAAAGACGATTACCGTGAGATGAACGAAGGAAACGGGGAGAGGGCTGGAGACAAATAGAGTCAGCAAGATACTGGGGGGTGCTAGAGTGAAGAGCTTTATGAGCGAGGATAAGCAACTTGAACATGGATTGCTGGATTAACAGGGCCAGGGGGGCAAGAAAAGCATTGAAGAGCAGAGGGGCTAGAATAGAGCCCTGAGGAACACCACATGTAGCGGGAGTGGGGGCAGACGTTGAAGCGCCGGAGTGAACCGAAAAGGTACGACCAGAGAGGAAAGAATGAAACCACCGAAGAACGGTGCCACAGATACCAAAGTCAGACAAGCGAGACAAAAGGGTGCAGTGATCGACTACATCAAACGCAGAGGACAGATCCAGGGAAACCACGAGAGAGATATCACCACGATCGTGAGAATGGTGAAGTTCGGAGAGCAGGGCAGTGAGGATGGTTTCTGTGCTGTGACCTGTGCGGAATCCAGAATGGCGGGGGTGAAGGGCGTGAGTGGAGTCGAGGTGAGAAGCCAGCTGGAAAAAGACAAGTTTCTCAAGAACTTTAGACAAGAAAGAAAGGTTGGAGACAGGGCGCCAGTTGGCAGGAGAGGAGGGGTCAAGGATAGGCTTCTTTAGGAGGGGACGGACGATAGCGTGCTTCCAGCGGGAGGGGAATAGACCGGAAGAGAGACTAGAGTTGAAAATAGAGAGAATAGAAGGCACGAGCGCGATATCAGGGTTAAGTAACCAGGAAGAGGGCAATGGATCAAGGGGGCAGGTAGTATGATGAGCAGACGAGATAGCCTTAATAAGTTCAGAGGAGGAGATGGGGGAGAAAGAACACCAACTGTGTGGAAAGGTGTGGGAGAGAGGCAGCACAGGCTGAAAGGAGGGAGAGACAGGGGGGAAGGGAGGGGGAGACAGAGGGGGCGGGTAAGAGGGAAAGAAAGAACGAAGGGAGAGAACCTTGTTGGAGAAAAATGAGGCAAGAGTGGAGGGGCTAGGAGGAGGATTGGAGGGGGCAGAAGACATGGTGGAAGGAGGACAACCAGTGGGACACTGTGATACCTGGGTACAAACTATATCGTAATGATAGAGCTGATCAAATTGGTGGAGGGGTTGCGCTCTATGTTAGAGAGGGCATTGACTCAGAAAGGATTAAAGTTTTGCAGGAAACAAAATCTGCTGTAGAATCTATATGGATTGAAATTCCATATAAAAGGGGGAAGGCGATGGCAGTGGGGGTGTACTATCGAGCGCCTGGCCAGAATGACCAAATGGATGATGAAATGCTCAAAGAAATCAAGGAAGCTAACAAAAGTTACAGCGCAGTAATAATAATGGGTGATTTCAATTACCCCGGTATCGACTGGGTTAGTGTCACGTCAGGACATGCTAGGGAGATAAAGTTCCTAGATGAAATAAATGACTGCTTCTTGGAGCAGCTGGTTCATGAACCGACCAGAGGGGAAGCCATATTAGACCTAGTCCTTAGTGGAACACCAGATCTAGTGCAAGAGATCAGGGTGTTGGGGCCACGGCAATAGTGATCATAGCATGATCGCCTTTGATTTAATTAGTGGAGGAGGGATAGTAAGGAAATCCACAGTACTACCTTTTAACTTTCGAAAGGGAGACTATGATAAAATGAGGAAAACAGTTAAGAAAAAACTAAAAGGAGCAATTGCGAAGGTTAAAGACGTACATCAAGCTTGGGTGTTGAAAAATACTATCTTGGAAGCCCAGACCAGCTGTATTCCACGCTTTAAGAAAAGTGGAAGGAAGTCCAAAAAACTGCCAGCATGGTTTAAAGGTGAGGTCAGAGAGGCTGTTGCCAAAAAAGCATCTTTCAGGAAATGGAAAAAAGAGCCAAACGACGAAACCTGGAAACAGCACAAGCACTGGCAAGTCAAATGCAAGACATTGATAAGGCAGGCAAAGAGAGAATTTGAGAAGAAGCTTGCTGCGGAAGCAAAAACGCGAAATAAAGACCTTTTCAAGTACATTCGTAGCAAAAAACCTGTGAGAGAGTCAGTTCGTCCATTAGATGATAAAGGGGTTAAAGGAGCACTAAGAGGCGACAAGGCGATAGCGGAGAGACTGAATGAATTCTTTGCTTCGGTCTTTACTGAGGAAGATGTAGGGATGTTACCCATGACTGAAGTGGTATTTAAAGGTGTGGAAGAATTGAAGGAAATATCGATACATCGGGAAGATGTCTTACAACTATTAGATAAACCGAAGAGCAGCAAATCACCTGGGCCGGATGGTATACATCCAAGGGTATTGAAAGAACTGAAATATGAGATTGCAGAACTGCTATCAGTAATCTGTGAACTATCATTAAAATCATCTCTAATACCTGAAGATTGGAGGATCGCCAATGTAACACCAATTTTTAAAAAGGGTTCCAGGGGTGATCCGGGAAACTACAGACCGGTGAGCCTGACGTCAGTACCGGGAAAAATGTTAGAAACCATCATAAAGAATAAAATTACTCAGCATATAGATAGTCATGACCTAATGGGAGACAGCCAACATGGCTTTAGACAAGGAAGATCTTGTCTTACTAATCTGTTATGTTTTTTTGAAGGAGTGAATAAACAGGTGGACAAAGGTGAGTCGGTTGATATTGTGTATCTGGACTTTCAGAAAGCCTTTGACAAGGTCCCTCATCAGAGACTTTTGGCAAAACTAAAGAGTCATGGGATAGGAGGCAATGTACTATTGTGGATCAGGAACTGGTTAAAAGATAGAAAGCAGAGGGTAGGGCTAAATAGCCAATTTTCCCAATGGAGAAAGGTGAATAGTGGTGTACCCCAGGGATCTGTGCTGGGTCCGCTGCTTTTTGACATATTCATAAATGACCTGGAAAGTGGAATAACGAGTGAGGTTATCAAATTTGCAGATGACACAAAACTATTTAAAGTTGTTAAAACCCAAGAGGATTGTGAAAAATTGCAAGAGGATCTTGATAAATTGGAAGACTGGGCATCAAAATGGCAGATGAAATTTAATGTGGACAAGTGCAAGGTTATGCACCTAGGGAAAAACAACCCAAACTATGGTTACACGATGCAAGGTTCCACATTAGGAACCACCACCCAGGAAAAAGATTTAGGCGTCATTGTGGATACCATGTTAAAACCCTCGGCCCAGTGTGCAGCAGTGGCCAAGAGAGCAAATAGAATGCTAGGTATGATAAGGAAAGGAATGGAAAATAAAACAAAAGATATTATAATGCCTCTATATCGTTCCATGGTGAGACCGCACCTTGAATATTGTGTGCAATTCTGGTCGCCGTATCTTAAAAAGGATATAGCGATTTTAGAAAAGGTACAGAGAAGAGCCACCAAAATGGTAAAGGGGATGGAAGGATACTCCTATGAAGAAAGGCTAAAAAGGTTAGGGCTCTTTAACCTGGAAAAGAGACGGCTGAGGGGAGATATGATAGAAGTCTATAAATTAATGAACGGAGTGGGAACGGGTAAACGTAGATCGATTGTTTACCTTATCAGAATATAGAAAGACTAGGGGACATGCAATGAAGCTACAGGGTAAACTATTTAAGACTAATAAAAGAAAATATTTTTTCACTCAACGTGTAATCAAACTCTGGAATTTGTTACCGGAGGATGTAGTAAAGGCTGTTAGTGTAGCTGGGTTTAAAAAAGGTTTGGAGAATTTCCTGGAGGAAAGGTCCATAAACCATTATTAAGAAGTGACCGAAGATATCAATGCTTGACCCAGTACAAGCATTGTGGAACTTGTGTCTCTTGGGGAAGCTGCTAGGTACATATGACCTAGACTGGCCACTGTTGGAAACAGAATACTGGGCTTGATGGACCTTGGTCTGACCCAGTATGGCATATCTTATGTTCTTATACCATTCGTAAAATTGTTATATGTAAACCGCGTTTGAACGTATGGGAAAGAGCGGAATATAAGCAATCTATGAATAAATAAAATAAATATAAGAAGGGTACAAATGCCACACAGAGGAACGTCCCCCGTAATTCATAAGTGCAGGGCTAAGAGTAGACTTAAAAGAAAAACAAGATGTATTTCTTATTAATTTCAAATACTTCCGTAGTCTCCCTGAAAATTACTTAACCTTCATATAGCCATAATAGACAGAATGCTCAAAACATGTACTTACTCCAAATGGAAACATACAGACCTCACAAAAATAATCCAACTGCAGAGTTCCAGTTCACATGTCACAGCCAAAACACTATAGAAGGAACAGCAAATAGAGCAAAACAAGAGAAGAGAGCAAAGGATCAAAACTCAGTAGCTAAAAACCTAAGATGAGACAGTTCCCTCAAAACAGAAGCAGCCTTCTCTAAAACAGAAAAATACCCCTTTTGCAAAACCAAAAAATTTTAATGCATTCACAGGTGCTTAAAAAAATAATTGCTTTAAGCCTAAAACTATCTTCTAAGAGTGCAAAACACTTCTGCACACTACAATAAAGACAGGAGTAACTTGCATATTACCAGACACTAGCTTTCTCCCCAGTGTTCCAAAAGTCACTCATCAGAGGTAGACAACCCTCTCGTCTAACACAATAGAGCTAGAATAAAGCAAAAACCGCTGCCAGCAAATAGAAACCATAAACGCCCAATAGACTTATCCAGATAAAAAGTATTTCTGCTGTATCTTAGTTTTTGAGACCATCTAAGTTCCTTCTTTGAGCTGTGATCTTGAAAAATCCTCCCCAAGGTTATGCTTTGGATAATGTCCAGTGGCATTCCTAGCCCCCTCTGCACCTGGGGTGCACCCCCCCCCCCCGGACCCACTCTTCAGAGGCAACATGGCAGATTTACCTTAAAGCTGAGTGGCTTGTCACGCTGCCTCTGCCCCAGGCCTGAGAGCTATTCTCTCCCAGCCAAAGTGAAATTAGGATGGGGTGTGTTTGTGGCTATAACATAGGAGTATTGTGGAAAAAAAAGTGATTGTGGATACAAAATATAAGTAAATATGGAAAGAGAATGGTATACCACAATATCTAATAGGGTTATTTTGGACCCATGAGGAGCCATCCTTAGTCTCCTGATAATTTTTTGAAGGAGCATCTGGGGTAGGTTCTAAAGATTTGGGTATAGTCTGAGGTCTTCCCCCCCCCCCCCCTTTAAGAAAGGTGTAAATGTGCTGTTTCAGCAATTTTATTTGTTTGCTGTGATATTGATTTCACTGATTCCTATTATTGTATTATTTAAAAAGACCATTTCGGAAGCCCAGATAGAATATATTCCAACTATTAAAAATGACTGAAGGGAGAGCAAATGACTCCTAGCATGGTTAAATAATGAGGTAAAAGGGAGGAAGGGACTTCATCGGGCGGGATGGCTGCAGTCTAATAAAGCTCTGAGAAATTGTGCACTAAGTGATGAGAAAGTGAAGCGCAAAACCCACCCCACCTTCCCCAAACGTTAGTGGAGTACCTGCTTGAGAAGGGCATAGCATGTCTGTGAAAAAACAGCTGGCTGAATACAACGCTCCATACGTGCAAGCAGGGGTGGCTTGGAGGACTGAGATGGAAAGTAAGATGGCTGCTAGAAACAAGAATGACGTGATTGATGTGGAATGGGAATACGGTGCACCTTGAGAATCTGAAGGCCCGGCTTGCTGAGCTGAGGGAAGACCTGAAAGCCAAAATGAGTGGGGTCAAAAATAAACTTAAAGAGGCGCTGACTGCAGTGTGGCAGGATGTAGCTGAACAAGAATCCCATATAGAGGAAATTGAGGGGCATTTGGAACATCATGATGAATCAATCATTGAATTACAGAGTGGATGGGCAAACATGAAGCAAGCACAGGAGGTACTTAAAGAGAAAATAGAGGACCTCAAAGACAGGACATGCAGATGTAATGTGCAGGTGAAATGTATATCAGAGGTGCCCCAATATAAGGACTGTGAGACCGTACTATACAGATTATTTAGAGCGCTGCTATTTTATTTATTTAACAGGTTTTCTATACCATCTTCTCCTTCAATCAAAGTGGTTTACAGAGCAATTACATAGCAAACAAAAAAGGGGGGAGGCATGCAGGATGTATTTACTAAAGCTGTTTGACATTATTAGTTATATACAGCAGGTGAAAAGATTATTTGCAGTGGGTGGGATGTTTATGTTTATTACATTTAATATACCGCTCAAGCCAAAGCATCAGAGCGGTTTACAATATTACAGAAAAGTTACAGAAAATATGAAAAGAACGCCATTAATTAGATAGGACAGAATAAGAGATACAGTGATGCCCTAGGAGGCAGGTTCTAAGTGATCTCTATAGAGTAATATCTTTAGTTGTTTCCCAAAGACCTTAATGTCTGTAACGACTCTTGGGGCATCTGGGGGGGCTGTTCCATAGGATAGGTGCTGCAAGGAAAAGAGCACTTGCTGATGGAGAGTAAATGGTTTTGGCGTATGATGAGGACATCTTTATAGCGTCTATTGCTCTGTATCTCCTAGGTCTGATGCTAGAATCAGGAATGAGAAATCAGAATCAGGAATGATGAGGATCTTGAGACTGTCAGCAGATAAATTGTTTGATTTTAAATATATTTAGTATGGCTGTCTTGACTAGATTGTAAGCTCCAACGAGCAGAAACTGTCTTTTGCTTATGTTTCTGTACAGCGCTGCGTGCGTAGCGCTATATAAATGCTAAATAGTAGTAGTAGTAGTGGTTTTAAAGCAGATATGAGAAATGATTGGAAGCCAGTAGAGTTGGATCAGAAGAGGGGTTATGTGGTTGTACCTGGTAGAGCCTATAATGATACGAGCCTCAGTGTTTTGAACCATCTGCAGAGGTCGGATAGTTTGCTTGGGAAGGCCGAGATATATGGAGTTAAAGTAGTCCAGTAAGGGACAGCTTGGCAGACAGTCCAGAAGTGATCATAGCTGAGGAGGGGTTTGAGTTTTCATATTATGGCTAATTTATAGAATGCTTTTCTGGTGGTTTTGCTGGTATGGGGTTGGAAGCTATGGTTGCAGTCTAAAGTGACACCAAGATATTTACTTCTTTCCTAATGGGTATAGTATAATTTGGTTGATTGAGGGGGAGGTAAAGGAGATATTGAGTGTAATAATGAGGGCTTCCTTTTTATTATAGTTGATGGTTAGGTTGTTATGAGAGAGCCAGGTAGTCATATCTTGGAGTCAATAACTATTGTCTTGTAGTCTGGCTTATCCAAGTTGATTGGAGTGTAAATCATGATGATGTCAGCATATATAGCATATTGGATGTTGTATTTCTTGATGACATTGCAGATGGGACTTATTTAGAGGTTGAAGAGCAGGGCAGATAGAGATGAACCTTGTGGTACTACTTGTGTGAAGGGGAAGATGGATGAGGTGACTGGGCCTGCTCTGACTTGTTGCCTGTTACTAAGATGTGAGTTAAACCATTTGAGAGTCATATTTTTTTAGACCGATATTTCTGAGCCTCCGCAGAAGAATGCTGTGGGAAACTGTGTCAAAGGCTGCAGATACGTCAATAAAGATGAGTAGAAATCCTGTTTTCATATCATCAATCCCTCTTATCAGGTTGTTAAGAAGTACTGTTAGCAATGATTCCACACTGTGGTTGCAATGGAATCCATATTAGTGGGGGTCCAGAGGAGCATGAGAGGCAGTATTGAATCTGATGGTAGACTGTTTTCTCAAATATTTTTATAAGGAATGGGAGGCTTGAGATTGGACGGTATGCTGAAGGGTCTTCTTTAATGGGAGTAGCGATTTTGGGTACTGGGCGGATGGTTGTACATTTAAGAGATTGAGACACGTAATCCTGAATCGGAGAAGAACAGACTAACTTGTGGATGTGAATAGAGAGCACATCCTTTGTGGTTTTTATCCGTGGGACTGGGCATGGGTCAGTTGGTGAGGTGCAAGAATTTAGGTTAGCTATAGTGCATGTGAGCTGTTCAATGGTAAGTATGATAAATTCTCCCCAAGTGTACAATGGAAGTGTTCTTTCAGTGAATAGAGCAAAGGCAGGAATGGAGTGATTTTGTCGTGTAGATTACACTATCGGGGAAACCTGGCAGGCTAGGCCACTCCTCCACTCCAAATGATGCCTATCTTCCTCTCTCTGTGATCTCTTGTATTTCATGAAGGCCTCCCTCTTTTTCTTCACTTTTTCAGCTACCTCTTTCGAAAACCATAGCGGTCTCCTTTTCCTTTTATCTTTATTTACCATTTTAACAAAAAGGTTGGTTGCCCTTAAAATATCTCCTTTCAGTTTTGCCCACTGTTTTTCTACATCCCCCAGCTGTTCCCATCCCGCTAACGACTCCCTGAGGTATTGGCCCATCTTGGCAAAGTTAGTCTTCCTAAAGTCTAAGACCCTTACCTTTGAATGGATTCTAACAGCCCTAGTCCTAATACTGAACCACACCATCTGGTAATCACTGGATGCAAAATGATCTCCCATTATAACATCAGGAACACTTTCACCATTGGTAAGCACCAAGTCCAGTATGGCCCCTTCACGTGTGGGATCTGTTACCAATTGCTTGAATAGTTCTCTCTGTAGAGAATCCAGGATCTCATTACTTCTAGATGATACTGCAGCAGGAATGTGCCAATCAACATCTGGCATATTGAAATCCCCTATCAGTAGCACTTCCCCTTTCCTAGCAATGCTGCGTATGTCTTCAATTAACTCTCCATCCACCTCTTCCTCTTGTGAGGGAGGTCTGTATATCACGCCAATGCAAATAGATTTCTCTTTCCCTCTTTCTAGTTTAACCCACAATGCCTCTTCTCTCCCTTTTAAGCTCTGTAATTCCAAAGCTTTAATAGTATTTTTTACATATAGTGCCACTCCTCCTCCCCTTCTTCCTACCCTGTCCTTTCTGAATAAAGTATAGCCAGGTATAGTTACATCCCAGTCATAGTTTTCTGTGAACCATATTTCTGTAACTGCCACTAAATCCAAGTCGGCCACTCCCACCAAAGCTTCAACATCAGGGATCTTATTCCCCATGCTACGGGCATTTATACACACTGCTTTCCATATGTTACCCCTGTTACCCATTTCCATAAAGGTATTTAATGCATCACTTACCTGGGGGCTTTTTTCACCAATCCCCAACGAATCTACTTTAAAGCCCTCTTCAGTAGATTAGCCAGTCTACTACTGAAGACGCGTTGACCTTTCTTGGACAGATGGATGCCATCTCTGCTCTGTTCCACTTAACATATATATGGCGGGCACAAAATAATGGCTGCAGGGATTACACATTCTATTCAAACCCATACAATAGCTACAGCTGAATTGATAATATATTAAGACAAGATGTAGGAGTTAAGGGTGTAAAAGATGGAAGTAGGCAATATAACTTGGTCAGATCATACCCCAGTATGGGTTGAGGTGGGGAACGTTAGTGGGGAGGGAGGGGTATGCTTTTGGAGGCTGAATGAGAGCCTCCTCAAGCAGGAAGTGGTAGTGAAAGATGTGAAAACTTGTATTCAGGAATATTAGCAGTTGAATGATACCGCAGATGTGGGAGATGTGGTACTATGGGAGGGGATGAAAGCAGTGTTCCGAGGGTGCCTAGTAATGTGGGCTGTTCAGTTCAAGAAGAATCGGATAGAGAAAGAAGAAAATCTGCAGAGTGATATTAAAAAGGCAGCGGAGCAGTATAGACATAGGGGAACAGCTCAGTGATTAAAACATCTGAACCAGATGCGGATGGAATTAAATGAACTGCAGTTGGAGGCAATTGCATTCCAACTGGAGAGAGTTAGACAGAGATATTATGAATGGGGTGATAGGGCAGGGCGATTGATAGCACACAAACTATGGAGGCAGAAGGTATTGGCCGCTATAATGGCAATTAAGGGGGTTACGGGGGAAATTTTGAGGACCGAGAAACAGATTGGGGTCAGATTTAGGCAATTCTACCAGGAACTAAATACCCAGAAGCAGGGAGAATACCCGAGAACAGGGCAAACAATATTTGGAAAGGATGAAACTTCCAATATTGGAAGAAGAAACGTGGGCAGCATTGGAGAAGGAGATAAGATAAACTGTTACTAACTTGTATATAGTTTTATCTGTTCTCCAAGTTAAACTCCCTTGTTTACTGTAAGTCCGCTGTAGATCCCCCACACCGGACATTTATGTTATCTGTGAACCGCACTGATGATGAATAGCGCGGTATAAAAAAAACTCTAAATAAATAAATAAGGAGTGAGGAAATTGAGAAGGTACTCAAAGAATTGGCCAGTGGGAAATCACCAGGGTTGTATGAGCTATCTAACATCTTTCATAAAGTTTTCAGTGAAAAATTAGTGGATATATTGAAGAGGGTCTTTAATAGGGTAATAGGGGAAGGAGGGGAATCTGTCAGCAGATATGCTAACAGCAGGGATTATGATTCATCCTAATGCAGGAAAGGATCCCTTACAGTGTGGCTCATACTGCCCAATTTTGTTGCCTAATGTAGATGTGAAGATCCTTGCCCAAGGTATTAGCCAATCGGCTAGTACAGTGGATGCCCACACTAACAGCAAGAGGGAGTGATGGTCCTATCTATCGACACTGAAAAAGCATTTGATAGAGTAGCCAGCGCATTCTTATTTCTAGTAATGGACTTTGGGCCTAAATATGCAGAATGGGTACTGGGCTCTCTATTGAGGCCCCTGAGCAGGGGTAAAAATTAATGGTCATTACATTGACTCGTTCCCATTGGAGAGAGGCACAAGACAGGGATGCTCCATGTCCCCACTATTATTTGCATTGGTAGTAGCACTGCTGGCACAAGCAATGAGGACTAATGAAGAAATGAGGGGTGCAGAAGTGGAGGGGCAGCAACATAAGATATCTCTATTTGTGGATAATATTCTGCTTGTGGTGACACAGCCCAAGAAAACGATACCAAGGGTACTAGAGGAATTATAGAGTTATGGAGTCTTATCTGGATTCAAGATGAATCTAGAAAAGAGTGAAGCGTTGAACATTAATTTAAAACATGATGTTCTAGGTTGACTACAGCAGAAGTTTCCCTTTAAATGGGCCCGTAGGGCTGTTAAATACTTGGGAGTATATATAATGGCACATCAGGGAGCCTATACGAGGCAAACTACCCTGACCTGTGGAAGGCAGTGGGGAAGGATTTGCGGGAATGGGCAGGTACAGAAATATCCTGGTTTGGTTGAGTAGCTGCAGTAAAAATGAACATATTCCCAAGAGTGCTCTATTTTTTTCAGGCCCTTCCGATAGCGATCCCAGTGGATCATATGAGGGAACTTCAGAGGAAGGTATATAGGTTTATATGGAAGAGGAAGTCTCCGTGAGTGGCAAGGTCAGTAATGTATAGAATGAGGGAAGAAGATGGATTGGGTGTCTCTGATTTGCAAGCATATTACTGTATCACACAAATTTGCCATTTGATGGAGTGGCATGAGGGAGGGGAGGGGAACATTTTTGTAGCATTAGAAATGGTGGCAAGTTGAGGGAGGCCATTGGGATGTATACCATGGATGAGTTGAGCTGAAAGGGGGCCGATGATACGAGGGAATCTATTTGTGAGTCATTTACTCCAGGTGTGGGATAGGATCTGAAAGAGAATGGAAGAAGGAGGGAACACCAAATTCTCGGTAATGTGCCACACAATGGATTCCCCCCCCCCCCCCCAGGGAGGGAAGGGGGAGTATATAAAACCAAAATGGGAGTGAGCAGGTTTAAAGTGGTTCTATCAATTTGTGGATGGGGGTGAATAGGTACCATTTGAAGATTTAAAAGAAAATTATGATCTAAGGGCTGGAGATATATTCCATCATGGATAGGTGATCCATTTTCTATACCAGAAATTAGGAAAGGAGGGTCTGGGAAGAGATTACTCTGACTTTGAGCCCATATGGAATGGGAAGAAGAGATCCCCAGAATTAATCTCAGCCATCTATAAGCAGTACAGGGACCTTATATATAAAACATTGCTATGTGGCGGACAGGAAAAAGACTTGGGGATGAAAATAGATAAAAAGCAGTGGGAAACTATCTTTGATCAAGTCTGACAGACACCCTTATCGATGGCAATTAGAGGATCTCCAGGAACAAGCAGGAATGAGTCTTCACATATGGGTATCGTCGGTACCGACGGAGCCTGCGCAGAAACGCTCCCCAGCTTCCAGAAAGAAAGCTTTTGGGAGCATCCCACAGCGCCTGCGCGCTGCCTTCCCGCCTTTCCCAACCGCCTCTCTCCAGTTTTTCTTTTCCGCGGAGCCAGCAGGTCGTGTTCCTGTCACCGCTGAAGAAGTTCTTTATTTTCTTTTATTTCTTTGGTCGCGCGTCTGCCTTCTTCGACGTCGGACTGGTACCACCGGTCTGTCTTTCTTTCTTTAAAAAAAAAAAAAACCTACCGTTGCCCACTTCTGTGCTTTTTTCTTTTGGGCCTTAGGCCTAGGAAAAATTTTCCTCATGGAAAAGCCCGCTTCCAGGTTTAAAAAGTGCACGAAGTGCAGCGGCACTATTTCTGTCACAGACACCCATGAGTGGTGTCTAAAATGTTTGGGTCATGACCACTCCATCATGGACTGTGAGTCCTGTGCCATGATGTCTAAAAGGGGTCGGCAGAATCGAGCAGCCAAGCTCAGTACCCTGTTTCCCTCTGATGCAGCTTCGGTGGCATCGACGTCTTCCAGGGCTTCTTCTTCCTCCCATGGATCTCAGGTAACCAAACATAAGTCCAGCCGGTCCACGAAGGGTAGATCTCCCTCTAAGTATCGAGATGCCTCCGGGCTTGCTCTTGAGGATCCTGCACCGGCAAAATTACCCCGGCGGGAGGCTCCGGCTTCCAAAGCTTTATCTATGGGGTCACAGGTTGACATCGATGGCTCGGCCTCGACCGATCACCTGTTGCCATGTTCTGGGGTACCGGTGGTTCCCACTGGTACCGACTTCCAGACATTGGTGGCGTCGATGGATCAGAATATTCTGACCATGCAGCATGCCATTACGGCATTCATACAGGCTGCGACGCCTCCGGTACCGCAACAAACTCCATTGTCTGTACCGGTTCCGGCACCGGCACCGATATCGGTTCTGGTGCCGGTACCGATTGCATCGACATCGACTTCGGTGTCGACTGCAGCGGTACCCTGTCCTGTGATGCCCATCGGTACCGATCACTCCCGATGTCGATACCAGCCCAGACCAGCTGTATTCCACGCATTAAGAAAAGTGGAAGAAAGTCCAAAAAACTGCCAGCATGGTTTAAAGGTGAGGTCAGAGAGGCTGTTGCTGCCAAAAGAGCAACCTTCAGGAAATGGAAAAAAGAGCCAAATGATGAAAACTGGAAACAGCACAAGCACTGGCAAGTTAAATGCAAAGCACTGATAAGGCAGGCAAAGCGGGAATTTGAGAAGAAACTTGCTACGGAAGCAAAAACACGAAATAAAGACTTTTTCAAGTACATTCGTAGCAAAAGGCCTGTGAGAGAGTCAATTGGACCATTAGATGATAGAGGGGTAAAAGGGGCAGTAAGAGGAGACAAGGCTATAGCAGAGAGACTGAATGAATTCTTTGCTTCGGTCTTTACTGAGGAAGATGTAGGGATGTTACCCAAGACTGAAGTGGTATTTAAAGGTGATACTGCAGAGGAATTGAGAGAAATATCGCTACACCGGGAAGATATATTACAACTATTTGATAAACTGAATAGTAGCAAATCACCTGGACCGGATGGTATACATCCCAGAGTGTTGAAAGAACTGAAATATGAGATTGCAGACCTGTTATTGGTAATCTGTGAACTTTCATTAAAATCATCTGTAATACCTGAAGATTGGAGGGTCGCCAACGTAACACCAATTTTTAAAAAGGGTTCCAGGGGTGACCCGGGAAATTACAGACCGGTGAGCCTGACGTCAGTACCAGGGAAAATGGTAAAACCATCATAAAGAACAAAATTACACAGCATGTAGATAGTCATGGCCTAATGGGAGACAGCCAACATGGCTTTAGACAAGGAAGATCTTGTCTTACTAATCTGATCTGTTTTTTTGAAGGTGTGCATAAACAGGTAGACAAAGGTGAGTCGGTTGATATAGTGTATCTGGACTTTCAGAAAGCTTTTGACAAGGTCCCCCATCAGAGACTTTTGGCGAAGCTAAAAAGTCATGGGATAGGATGCAGTGTACTATTGTGGATCGGGAACTGGTTAAAAGATAGAAAGCAGAGGGTAGGGCTAAATGGCCAATATTCCCAATGGAAAAAGGTGAATAGTGGAGTACCCCAGGGATCTGTACTGGGTCCGCTACTTTTTGACATATTCATAAATGACCTGGAAAAGGGAATAACTAGTGAGGTTATCAAATTTGCAGATGACACAAAACTGTTTAAAGTTGTTAAAACCCAAGAGGATTGTGGAAAACTGCAGGAGGATCTGGATAAATTGGAAGACTGGGCATCCAAATGGCAGATGAAATTTAATGTGGACAAGTGCAAAGTTATGCACCTAGGAAAGAACAACCCACACTATAGTTACACGATGCAAGGCTCCACATTAGAAACCACCACCCAGGAAAAAGATTTAGGAGTCATCGTGGATAACATGTTAAAACCCTCCACCCAGTGTGCAGCGGCGGCCAAGAAAGCAAATAGAATGCTAGGTATCATAAGGAAAGGGATGGAGAATAAAACAAAGGATATTATAATGCCTCTGTATCGCTCCATGGTACCTTGAATATTGTGTGCAATTCTGGTCACCGTATCTTAAAAAGGACATAGAGTTATTAGAAAAAGTACAGAGAAGAGCCACCAAATTGGTGAAGGGGATGGAAGGCTACTCCTATGAAGAGAGGCTAAAAAGGTTAGGGCTCTTTAACCTAGAAAAGAGACGGCTGAGGGGAGATATGATAGAGGTGTATAAATTGATGAATGGAGTGGAACGGATAAACGTGGATCAATTGTTTACGCTATCAGAATATAGAAGGACTAGGGGACATGTAATGAAGCTACAGGGTAAACTATTTAAGACAAATAGGAGAAAATATTTCTTCACTCAACGTGTAATCAAACTCTGGAATCTGTTACCGGAGGATGTAGTAAGGGCTGTTAGTATAGCTGGGTTTAAAAAAGGTTTGGACAAGTTCCTGGAGGAAAGGTCCATAAACCACTATTAAAAAGGGACCCAGGATATCAATGCTTGGCCTAGTACAAGCACTGCAGAACCTGTGTCTTTTGGGGAAACTGCTAGGTACGTATGACCTAGATTGGCCACTGTTGGAAACAGGATACTGGGCTTGATGGACCTCGGTCTGACCCAGTATGGCATTTCTTATGTTCTTATGTTCTTACCACTCGGTATGCGTATCGGGCTCTGCAGGAGCATCCAGACAGGCGATACTTCGATTCCTCCGAAGACTCTGATGAATCAGAGGCTTCTGTCGAAGCATCGGTACTCCTTCCTCAGGAGCCCTCTTCTCCAAAAAGAAGAATGTCTCCTCCAGAGGACTTGTCTTTTCAAGACTTCATTAGGGAAGTGGCCAGGGGCCTCTCCATTTCAGTGGCCCCTGAACCAGAACCTAGAGCCAAGAAATTGGATATTTTACAATATCCTAAGGCTCCTAAAGAGGCAGCTACTTTACCAATTCATGAGATCCTTTATGATCACATGTTGGGCATATGGGAGACTCCTCTCACCACCTCCCCTCATTCTCGTAGGTTGGACACCATGTACCGTGTTCCTCCTTGTCCTGGCTTTCATAAGACTCAGCTTCCTCACCACTCTATTGTGGTGGAGTCTGCTATGAAGAAGATAAAGAGTGCAAAAAGACACTCCTCTAATCCTTCAGGAAGAGAATGCAGAACCTTAGATGCTTTTGGCAGGAGAATTTTCCAGGCCAATATGCTTGCTGCCAGAATCAACTCTTATAGTCTCTATATGGGGATGTTTCTAAAAGAAGTTACAGATCATCTGCAAACTTTATCTCCTTTTATCTCAGAAGATAAAAGGGAGGAGTTTCTCACCTGGCTTAAGCATGCCCAGGATGTTTCCAAATTTTCCAACCGTGCAGCCTTTGACTCTTTTGAGTGCGCCAGCAGAGCCTTGGCTATTGCCATAGGTGCACGCAGAGTGGCTTGGTTACAAGCTTCTGATTTGGAACCTTGGGTCCAGGATGGATTAGGAAATCTTCCTTGTACAGGTGAAAACCTTTTTGGCAAGGATTGGCAAGCAACGGCCACTCAGATGGATGCTGAGAATTCTGCTTTAGATAGACTTTCAAAGTCTATTTCTGCTCCTGTTAGAAAACGGTTATTCAAAAAGGCTTTCTTTCCCAAAAAGGGGAAATATTATCCTGTTTATGGTCAGCAGGCATCTTCTGCAGGTCATTTTGCTGCAAAGCGACAGCAACAACCTAAACAGGCCAAGCCTAAGGCTGCAAGGACTGCTACGGCCCAACAGCCTCAGCCTCCTCAGGGCCTTTGATTTACAACTAGAGAACTTAGCCTTTCTGGCTCTAAAAGAACCAGAACCTCTCACCATTCCAGGAAGGTTAGCTCACTTTGCTCCCAGATGGGAACAAATCACAACAGAGCAATGGACCCTCTCATAAGGGAGGGGTATAAGCTTCATTTCTTAAACCTTCCTCCCCACACCATGGTGAGACAGTTCAATTCTCCAACATCTCTCCTCGTCCTTCTGGGTTAGGAGATTGCTACCCTTCTTGCCCAAGGGGCAATAGAAGAAGTACCCCTTCTTCAACAGGGCTCAGGGTTCTACTCCCCCTATTTTCTTATCGCAAAGAAAACAGGGGGCTACAGACCCATATTAGATCTCAGGGAATTGAACAAGTTTCTATGCAAGGAGAAATTCAAGATGATTTCTCTCGGTGCTCTCCTTCCATTCCTTCAGAGTCAGGATTGGCTTTGTTCTCTAGATCTCAAGGATGCGTACACCCATGTCCTCATCCATCCAACACACAGAAGGTTCCTTCGGTTCCTTTATCAAGGAAAGCACTACCAATACAGAGTGCTTCCTTTCGGTCTGGCCTCTGTTCCAAGAGTGTTCACAAAATGCATGGCAGTAGTAGCTGCATTTCTACGCACTCTAGGAATATTTGTATTCCCATATCTGGACGACTGGCTTATCCGAGCTCCATCCCAGTCAGAGGCCCAGGCTTCCCTAGCCTGCACAAGGCGTGTTCTTCAGTATCTGGGACTTGTAATAAACATCCCAAAATCACAACTCATCCCTACTCAGTCATTGGAGTTCATAGGGGCCTTGCTGGATACCACAACTGCAAGGGCCTATCTTCTCCAGGCCTGTTGCCTGCGCTTGGTGCAGTTAGCCTCACATATTCAGTTAAAGTCCCATTTAACTGCTCGAGAGATGTTACAACTGTTAGGCCACATGGCATCCACCGTGCACGTGGTTCCTTACGCTCGCCTTCACATGAGGGCAGCTCAGTGGACTTTGTCCACCCAATGGACCCAGGCATCAGGGTGCCTGTCAGACAAAATAGCAACCTCCAGTCGCCTCTTTTGGTCCCTCCAGTGGTGGAAGTCCACTCAAAATCTGTTGCTGGGGTCCCCCTTTCAACAGTTGCTACCCCAAGCAACCCTTACAACAGATGCCTCTCCAAAGGGTTGGGGAGCTCACCTACAAGATCTCTCCTCCCAGGGCATCTGGTCTCCACAGGAGACATCTCTACATATCAACCTCTTAGAGCTCAGAGCAATTTTTCTAGCTCTCAGAGTCTTCCACACCCTGCTCAGCAACAAGACAGTCCTCATCCACACGGACAACCAAGAAGCCATGTTCTACGTGAACAAGCAGGGCGGGACTGGCTCTCTGTCGCTTTGCAACGAAGCTCTGAGATTGTGGGCCTTCGCCAGAGAGCATCAAATTCATCTCATGGCAGTGTATCTTCCAGGGGATCAAAACTCTTGGGCAGACAGACTCAGTCGAGTTGTGCTTCCACACGAATGGTCCCTCCATGGGGATCAGATAGCCAGGATCTTTCAAATTTGGGGTACCCCAGACATAGACCTGTTTGCAAGTCCGTGGAATGCCAAACTTCCCCGGTTCTGTTCCAGGATTCCGTGTCAGGGAGTTCAGGCCAGGGATGCCTTCCTCCTTCATTAGGGGCAAGACTTCCTCTATGCCTTTCCACCCATTCTTCTAATTCCCAAGACACTGTTCAAGCTTCAGAGAGACAAGGGGTCTATGATCCTCATAGCACCACGTTGGCCACGCCAAGTGTGGTACCCTCTACTTCTGCATCTCTCTCAAGCTCCCTCCCTGGACTTGGGATCTGCTCCAGACCTCCTGTCCCAGGAGGAGGGAACGTTGTGGCACCCAAATCCCCAGTCTCTTCATCTCAGGGTCTGGTTGCTGAAGGCCTAGACCTTCAAGATTTGCATCTTTCTCAGCAAGTGAAGGATATCCTTCATGCTTCCAGAAAGCCTTCCACTAGAACTTCCTATGCTTTTAAATGGAAAAGGTTTACCATTTGGTGTGCAGAGAAGGGTCTTAACCCTCTTGCAATACCTCTGAATTCTTTACTAGAGTATTTGCTGCATTTATCCCATGCAGGCCTTAAAACGAATTCAGTAAGAGTCCATTTGAGTGCTATTGCAGCATCCCTTAAGCCTCTCAATGGACAGCCTATTTCCTCTCATCCTCTTATTGCAAGATTCATGAGAGGCCTTCTTTTAACCAAACCTCCCATTAGACCACCTCCAGTGGCATGGGACTTGAATTTGGTTCTTGGCCAGCTTATGAAGCCACCCTTTGAACCCTTAGCCACTACCTCCTTGAAATTCCTTTCCTGGAAGGTTATTTTTCTCATTGCAGTCACCTCAGCTCGCCGCATCAGTGAGTTGCAAGCCTTGGTGGCTAATCCTCCTTATACAAGGTTCCATCATGACAAGGTAGTCCTCAGGACTAATCCACACTTTATGCCTAAAGTGGTCTCACCTTTTCATCTGAACCAGGAGGTGTATTTACCTGTCTTTTTTCCAGGACCTCATGCATCAAGTGCAGAGAGGAATCTCCATACCCTGGATTGTAAGAGAGAGCTCGCTTTTTACGTACAAAGGACACAGCAACATAGAAAGTCCTCTCAACTCTTTGTTGCTTTTGATCCCTCTCATTTGGGACTTCCAGTCTCTAAGAGAACTCTGTCCAATTGGATTGCTCAGTGTATTTCTTTCGCCTACCAGAGTAAGAACCTTTCTCTGGAGGGCCATGTCACAGCTCACAATGTGAGAGCCATGGCAGCCTCTATGGCACATCTGAACTCTGTGTCCATCGACCAAATCTGTCGAGCGGCCACCTGGGCCTCGGTTCATACCTTTAAAGCCCATTACTGCTTGGACAAGGACTCCCGCCGGGATGCCTTGTTTGTTCAGGCTGTTCTCAAACACCTGTTCCATACCTAATCAACTCCTACCCCCCATCCCTGATTGGATGCCCGAGATACATGGGGTGAGGTAGAGCCCTTCTCAGGGACTCACAACCTTGGAGATCTCCCTGGCATCTCCAGCTGGGGAGTCCCCATATGTGAAGACTCATTCCTGCTTGTTCCTGGAGATAGTACAGTTACTTACCTGTAACAGGTGATCTCTGGAAACAGCAGGAATAAGTCTTCACAACCCACCCACCTCCCCTAGGAGTTGTATCTCTCTATCTATCTTTCCTTTCCTCTCTCTCTCTCTTTGTCTCAGCTTAAAACTCGAACTGGAGAGAGGCGGTTGGGAAATGCGGGAAGGCAGCGCGCAGGCGCTGTGGGATGCTCCCAAAAGCTTTCTTTCTGGACGCTGGGGAGCGTTCCCTCGCAGGCTCCGTCGGTACCGACGATACCCATATGTGAAGACTTATTCCTGCTGTTCCCAGAGATCACCTGTTACAGGTAAGTAACTGTGCTAAACTGGTATAAAGTCACTGTGCGATGGTGCTATACCCCAGTCTGACTACATAGGATGCTTCCCTCGGTCTCTAAAGAAGTGTTGGAGAGAATGTGGGGAAGAGAGCTCCTTTTTCCATATCTGGTGGACATGCCCTTGGGTGAAACCTTTCTGGGAGAGTGTAAAGTCCTGGATAGAACAAGTAGTGGAGGTGGAGGCGGAGCCATGTGTATACTTGCTGGGGTGGTAGAGAGCAGGGGGCCCCCGAAGGGAGAGAAGACAAATTATGGCATGCTTTAGTGCTGCTAAATTCAAATTAGCATACTGGTGGAAGAAAATGGATGCTCCAGTAATGGAGCACTGTGTGGGGGGGCTTTGCCAGATTTATCCAAACAGCGACTGATGCAATTTGAGCTTAAATGGAAGAGTGTGCTTGAATACTTGCACAGGGAGGGAGGGGGGAAAGAGGATTGGGGGGGTGAAGGTTTGTTGGGAAACAGCGAGAGTTTATATAAATAATATGGTTATTCTACTACTTACTGTGGAAAATTTGGTGGATATCATATGATGTGGAAATGTTTGCTGATAGCCTAATAATAAAAAGCTAAATTACAAAAAAATGTGGTAAAAGGTAGTAGTGAAACCAAAAGGGCATCTTTCAAAAAATGGAAAGCAGACCCAAACGAAGGAAATTCAGATGAATTTAAGCAGTGACAGGTTTGATGCAAAACAGTAATAAAGCAGGCCAAGAAAAAGTTCAAAAGAAGCATGCTGTAGAGGCAAAACCTACTAATATTTGAAGCAAAAAGCCCACGAAGAAGTCATTTAAATTGCTAGATGACCAAGAGGTAAAAGGAATGCTTAGAAAAGATAAGATAATGGCAAAAAACCCTAATTAATGTGTTGTTTCAGTCTTTATGTACATACTTTCCCTTTGAAAATGTATGCATCCTATGCATATACAAGTTAGGTGGCCTATTACAAAATGATTCTTGAAATCTTGAGGAAGTGCTTTTGCAGGTGCTTTTTTATGGTTAGGGAACTTGTGAGATGTCTCACAAGCTGTTCTTGCTTAATCTCAATATTTTTTTCTTATGTGTTTGTATTTTTATAATGTGAACTTTGATATAATTTATTTGTTTGTATACTACTTTGAAGGTTGACGGACTGTCTGTAAATGCGTTAAATGAATTTGGCTAGCAACAGAATATCATGTTTTTCTTTTCCCATGATATCTTTTCATATGTTTGAATTACATAACAATACAGGAAATTATCTTTTTCATGGCCAATTTACTCAGAAGTAAAACAGTCGACTTATATTTCTGCAAGGTATACATGAGCAAGGGAAAAAAATATCTTTGGTTCTCATCTGTCTGTCTTCTGGCCAGTTTCCATAATGTTATAATTCTGTGAGAATTAACATCAGTCATTCTTTGTGCAGATGTTTTACTGTGATAGTCACTTTAGTTTTGCATGTCTTATTATTTGACAATAATGAGATGGAATAATGTAGGATGATATATTTTCTGTGATTTATTGGTATATGGTAATAGCATTTTTCTCTCCTTAATTATAGAATCTGTTTTACCTTTTAGGTATTATCCCTTCCATTATGCTCCTTACCTGTCAGATATTTACAACATCAACGCACACAAAATCCATTTTGAGTTAGGAAAACCCTTTATGCCATTTGAACAGCTTCTTGCTGTACTTCCAGCAGCCAGCAAAGATTTATTGCCCGCATGTTATCAGGTAGGCTTTACAAACAGCTGTTCCCTTATGAACAGTCGGTCAGCACCTGTTCCAAGTGTGAGGAGTAGTTAGGGACACAAGAATACAAGGGAAAGGGTGGTTGGTATCTTATTCTTTGCCATTTTGCTTGCTTTATCAAGTGATTATGGATTAACGTTCTGGTTTCTTTGACGTTTCCTTTTTTCATTACTTTGCCTGGTTCTGCTGCCCTTGGAAATTTAGCAATGCCTTTTGTCTGCAGCTGCTACATTAAGTCACACTGGCCTTTTTATGGACTGGAAGATAGATCTTGCACGGAGCAATCCTTGGGGAGAAGATCTTAAAAATGGATGTGCTTGCTAAACTGAAAAGAATATTAGTAGAAACCCTTTTAGAACTCCTTGTCCGTTACAGCAACCATGCCAACAATGTGCGTTCAGATAATTCAGTTGGAAACAGTCAGCTCTGTCTAAAACTGTGGTACTCACTGAGTTTAGGGAATGCCACAGTAATTAAAGTCCATCAAACCATTTTTAAAGCAAAGGTTTAATACACTTTAGTAAGGAGGTCTCACCTTTAGCCGCGGAACTTGAGCTATTGAGTGTGACTCTTTCATCATCTTTAATTCTGACTTAATGTTTTACTTTTCAGCATTTAATGACCAGTGAAGACTCTCCAATCCTAGAATACTATCCACTAGATTTTAAAACAGACTTAAATGGGAAGCAGCAGGAGTGGGAAGCAGTCGTACTGATTCCATTTATTGATGAGGTAAGGACTTTAAACTGAATAGCCATCTTGTTAATGAATAATTGAGTCCATACCTATACTTGTGAATGACCAATTTTAGTTACGTCTTTTGGGGTTATTGGTCTTGTAGATTATTTTTCACTTAAGTCAAAGATTGAGAAAATACCTAGAATCCTAGAGGTTTTAGGCATACTGTATATAAGAGAGTAGGATATTCCATGCTGTCTGTTTGCACATCCTCCTTTGGAAACAATAATATAGGCAAGACCACTAAAAGGTCTCGAGTTGTTTCATATTATCCACTGAGACAGACTGATGATGATCAAAATTAGGAAAGTGATGTATGTCAGAATCCTCAGCACTCTGCAGTAGCCAGATGTCTTCAATGTCAGCACTGTGTGGACATTTGCTTATTCTGTACTATATGTGAAACAGACTTGAAAACTTGATATGTATATAATAATCATAATGGCACATATTGAACTTTCTACATTTCTTTTTTCTGTGACTTCTATAGTATACTTAATTGTAACTTTGTATCTTACTGGATGAAATGCATATTGCATAAACATTGAGACTAATTATATCTGTATCTAATCAGCATTTCAGTTGTGCTTTGACCTGCATGTAGAAATACTGTAACTCAAATTTCTAAGCTAAAGCATGCTGTGTAATGATTATGTGAATATTGGGGTTGACATGGTGCTTTGGTGGTAGTGCTGTGCACCACCATGTAGAGAACCTTGGTTTTGATTCACATATATAACCTCTTATCAACTGGTAGATAATCTTTGTGATTTTATCTACCAGTTGATGAGAGGTTATATATGTGCACTAGGTACAGAGAGCACCTAGGATTTGGAATGAGTCTGATTCTGGAGGCTTGAATGGTAGACTCTGGGAGCTGAGGCAAACCGATGCATATAGAGAAGACCTTCAGGAACATGATAGAGAAGCCCTCTCCTCCAGTCTGGCAGCCCGCGTTACCTTGAAGGACAAAGGTCCCCTGAAAGGAGTGCATCACATCTGTGTGGTAGAAAGTCATGCTGTAGCGAAAACCTGCCCTCCAGAAGATGCATTATTCTTTTATACCAAGGATATGTCTTCAGGGGCGGATACCCCAGAGGTAGGGGTAAGGGACTGCCCTTTAGTTAGCAATTTTGATTATTAGGAATGTAGACACCTGGGTGGCTAGTGTACATGATAATCGCTTCTAGCTTACCTACATTGTGCAAAGGTGGTGGAGGTCATGCCTTACCTAGCTAAGGGTTTAGAAAGTGTCGGGAAGCTGTCATGGTGCACATGGGTGTTAACAGCATAGGATGCCAAATTTAGTCTTTTAGGTAGGAAGTTGAAATCTCAGAATCTCCAGCGTAGCTTTCTCAGAAGTGATTCCCATTCAGTTTTCAAGGCTCCAAAAGCAGATAGAACTGCAGATTCTCAATATGTGAATGAGACAGTGATGCAGAGAAGAGAACTTTTAGATTTTATGTTGAAAGTGAAAGGATGGGCTGTACCTTAATTACAGTGGAATCAGTCTATCACCACTAAAGGAGCTAGAGCAGCTTTCAAACTAGATCTTGGGGCAGAGGGGAAAAGCCAACTGTCACACAGAAGCACATGGTTCAGAGTAAGCAATCTTGAAAAGATACTGGCAAAACATGGAAGTCAGAATATCCTAGTAAAGATGTTCTGGTAAAAACTTGAGTATCCCAGGTTCATATAAGTAAAGAACAGAGATAAGTAATTCCAAATCACTTCCATCAACTGTGAATGCAAATATTTTGAGTTTCTTGTGCAGTTAGCAGTGATGAGTAGACTGGACTCTTGGGACTTCCTTGATTTGGAGTTTGTACAGTCCACCCTCGAGAATGCTGTGCATTTAGTAACAGACAAAAGGAAGTACAATCATGTTGCTGCTATTCTGCGTTCCTTGCATTAGCTTCCCATTGAGTTGAGATTGAAATTGAAACTATTAAGCCTTGTCCTTAAAGTGCTGTAGTATCTCTCTAAATTTGCATCAAATCATAGGAGACTTCACAGGCATGCATTTTACATCTTATGGTCTTCAGAAGGAGGCTGTATTTGGCATGATGCAAGTACTATGTCGAGCATTAACAGTAAATTTGAGAGACTGAGATGATGATCCACATACCCTGGCTTGGAAACGAGGATCATAACTGTCATGGTATGTGCAAAATTAATCCATTTGGAGAAATTGCCCCAAAGGCTATTCTAATTGCCATCTCCCCCCCTCAAAATCTTCATTTGTCAAAGAACCATTTATTAAGAACAGGAAAATCAGTTTTTAGATATCTGGGGCCCCTTCTCTGGAATTCATTGCCACTAGAGTTGAGGGATGAAGCCAGTTACTTTCGCTTTTGCAGAAAGATGAAAGCATGTGGGTTAATATTTAGCTGTAACAGCCAGCGATTTATTTTTTTTAAACACCAGCTGCCACAGCTAAATTAACAGATATTCTCTGGGAAAAAGCAGGAAGTCAGTTCTCACATATGGGTGACGTCGGCACTGATGGAGCCCTTGCCTGAGCATCCCCCCAGCTTTCAAAGGAAGCCTTTGGGAGATGCTGCCACTCATGCATGGTCCCCTTCCCACCCAAGAGTGCCATCTTTCTCAGTCTTCTTTTTTTCGTGAGCCCTTCAGATGTCTGTCTGGCTTGTCTCCGGAAAAAGTTGAATTTTCAGCCTAAGTTTCATACTCACCTCCGGTACTATACCGGTGCTCTTCCCGCCACCCGACCTCACTGTCTTGGCATTGAGTTCAGGTCCTTTTGTAGTTTTTTCTCCTTGGTGCCTTCGTGCCTTTTTTCCAACTGGCAGCTTGGCAGATCTTCGACCTCGCTGGGGTATGTTTTTCCCCCATGGCTACCAGTGGTTTTAAAAAGTGTGATTGGTGTGCTAAAATTATATCTTTGACTGGCATACACGACTGCTGCCTTCACTGTCTTGGTCCGGACCATGACCCCACAGCATGCGGTCTTGGCAAAAAGATGTCCAACAAGGCCCTCAAGAGGCGCCAGCAGCAGCATGATAGGTTTTTCTCCGAGTCCCCGATACCTCCGAAGGCCAGGGCCTTATCTGAAGCCATGGCATCTTGGGGAGGCTCTACGGAACCCAAGCAGCGCCATGGTTCTTCGGAGAGGGGGCCTCCCTCGAGGGAACCGAAGAAGAAGGCGGCATCCCTGGATGGATCCAACAGGCCAGGTGTGTCCTGAGCCAGGTCCCGCAGTCCAAGACGCTCGTCCGAGGGATCGGAGAGGGAACAGCCTGCAAAGGTCCCCCGAAAGGACTCGACCTCGAACTGGCCTTGTCGCCAGACACAATCCTAGTCGAAAATTCCCCTTCGGGGGAACCGGCGTTGGGCCTGATTCCTTCAGTGCTTGCACTGATGGCTGCGGAGCCTTCTGGCCTGGAGTCCAGAATGGCGGTCCTGGAGCGCAGTTTGTCTGCCTTCATGGACCAGCAGCAGGCACTGTTTTCAGTTAAGACAGGTTCCTCCGCCCCGACCATCAAGCCCTCAACGTTGAAGACATCCCCGTAGGCCGAGCCTTGAGACTCTTCGGCCTCGAGTCGATCCTCGCTGAGGAGTCAATCTGGTTCCCACTCAACGGGACCGCGATCGTCCCCAGCCAGTGCGCTCAGCATCAGCTTCAGGGCCTCTGAGGGCTGCGGTCAGGCATGGGGCCCATGGACCAGCCTTCCATCGAGTCCTCGACAGACTACTCCGAGTGGGAGATGGAGGACACGGAGTTGCCCGACATCGCGATGTCCCCTCGGACTATCCCACTTCAGAGCCCTGGTGGCGGTCTCCCCTGGAGAACATGGCATTCCTTGACTTTGTCAGGGACATGTCTAAGGCCCTAGCCTTCCCGACAGAATCAGAGGATCATCCTCGGGCAAAGGAGCTAGAAATCATCCAGCACGAGGTCCCTCCGAGGGAATTGCTTACAGTGCCCATCCCTCCCATCCTGGACCGGCTATTGCTCCATATGTTTGAGGCACTGGCATCAGTACCGGTGGTGAGCAAGTGGCTTGACTCTATATATCGAGTCTGCCAAAGCCCAGGCTTCCAGAAATCATAGCTGCCACATAACTCCATGGTGGTGGAGTTGGCCATGTGTCGACTGAAGAGTCAGAAGACTCACTCCTTAGTGCTTCCCGGCAGGGAAGCACGCACCTTGGATCCCCTCAGCAGAAAGATGCTCATCGGCCGCATCCAGGCCTACCAGCTGTACAGGGGATGTACCTGAGAGACCTGGCGAAGGGAATTGCTGGGTTCTTGGCTGGTCTGTCTGAGGAACCCCTACAACGGTTCAAGAACCTAGCCAAGGCCGTCTGTGTGTGCTCCAAGTTTGTCTTGAGCAGCCTATGACGGCTTTGAGTCGGCGGCTCGAATAGCGGCAGCAGGCATCAGCGCCTGACGCCAGGCTTGGCTATAGTCGTCCGATCTTGAGCAGTGGGTTCAGGACAAATTGGTCGATGTCCCATGCCAAGGAGAGAACCTCTTTGGCAAACCCATGACCGACAAGGCTGCCGAGCCGGAGACCGAGTTCATGACGAGGACCAGGCTCTCTAAAAAGACCGCTGCCCCTCCCCAATGGAAGGGCTCAGGTAAAAAGCCCTTCTTCCTGAGGAAAGGCCCCACCTTTTCAGGCCTCCCCAGCTCCCCCAGCAGGGTCGTCAGGCCAAGGGACATGTGCATGGCCCTCATAAGCAGAAGGCTTCCAAACCCCAGGCGTCTGCCCCGACTTGGCCAGTGGGTTGTTTTTTTGACTCCTTGGGCATAGCCTCTCCACCCCAAGGAGGTCAGCAGCCCACAGGGGGATGTCTGATCCACTATGCTCAAAAGTGGCTAACTATCACCAGCGATTCTTGGGCACTTTGGATGATCAGGGAGAGCTACCTCCTCCATCTGACTCTGACACCTCCCCCTTACTTTCTGGGAGAGCCCCTCAGGTCTCCCCTTCACCAGGTGGTGGTTCTGAAGGAGCTCGAAGGTCTTCTTGAGGACAAAGAGGTGGAACCAGTGCCCCGCCATATCAAGGGCAAGGGTTTCTACTCCAGGTACTTCCTCGTGCCAAAACGGACGTGAGGCTTAAGACCCATCCTCGACCTGTGCATCCTGAACAAGTTCCTGGTGAGAGAGAAGTTCAAGATGCTCTCCCTTGGAACATTGCTGCCTTACTTCTAGCAGAGAGATTGGCTATGCTTCTTGGATCTGAAGGATGCTTATACCCACATCCTCATTCACACCAACCACAGGCAGTACCTGCAGTTCATGGTGGGGGGGGGGGGGGGACTGCAACCAATACATACAGGGTGCTGCCTTTTGGTTTGGCCTCTGCCCCAAGGGTCTTCACAAAATACCTGGCACTCATAGCCGTCTTCCTCCGCCTCCAAGGGGTCTTTGTCTTCCCCTACCTGGACGACTGGCTCATAAAAGGAGGCATGGCCTCAGAAGTGAAGCTGGCTACTGCACGCACCATCCAGGTCCTGCAATACTTGGGGTTTGTGATAAGCTACCTCAAGTCCCACCTCCTCCTGACACAGTGCCTGGAGTTTATAGGGGCAAGACTGGACATCCTCCAGGTAAAAGCCTTCCTGCCCAGAGACCGAGTTGATCGCCTCTGGACATTCAGCACCGCCCTTTGGTACCCTCTCGGCTCCTCCTGCGCCTACTCGGGCATATGGCCTCCACGGTTCATTTCATCCCAGATGCCCACCTCCACATGAGGACCGTGCAGTGGTGCCTTTGGGACACAGTGGACACAGGCATCTGGGACAAAGTCTTGGTGACCCACCAGTTGGCGGACTCCCTGACCTAGTGGCATACTCCCCAATACCTCGAGGCGGGGATGCCCTTTCAAGTCCCGAGCCTCTTAAAGGTCTTCACCACAGACGCCTCCCTGCTCGGCTGGGGAGCCCACTGTGAGGAACTCTGCACCCAGGGCAGCTGGTCGCAGTGCAAGAGCAAGCAGCAGATCAACCTCTTGAAGCTACAGGCAATATACTTAGTCCTCCGAGCCTTTTGTCACTGCCTACATCACCAACCGGCGTTGGTCCAGACAGACAACCAGGTGGCAATGTTCTGTGTGATCAAAAGGGGGTCATGGGGTCTCATGCCCTCTGCCGAGAGGCAGTGGTCCTCTGCTCCTACGCAGTCCGGCAGGGTATACTCCTGCAGGCAGTATACCTGCCGGGCCAGAACAACTCACTGGCCAACAGATTGAGCAGGGTCCTCCAGCCGCACAAGTGGCAGCTGGATCCCAATGTGGCTGACCGGCTCTTTTAGCTCTGGGAGGAACACGAGATAGACCTGTTTGCCAGTCCAGACAATTACCAGTTGTCCGCTTCTGCTCCCGGCAGGTCCACCCCTCCAGGGTAGCAGTGGATGTGTTCCTCGTCTCATGGTTGGAAGGCCTCATGTATTCCTTCCCACCCACACCACTAATTGCCAAGATATTGTACAGGACCCTCCGCGACAAGGCCTCGCTCATCCTGATAGCCCCTAAATGGCCCAGGCAACCATAGTTCCTGTTACTCCTCCAGCTATTGGTGGACTCCCATCCTGTTGGGGAACTCTCCAGGGCTCCTGTCCCAGGAGAGGGACTCTCTTCCGCACCCCCTGTTGCTGACAGCTTGGCTGCTGAAAGGGTGACCTAGCCCCTTTCAACCTCTTGGGAGGAGATCCTGCTGGTCACTCGTAAGGCTTCCATTAGGAAAGTGTGCGTTCTCAAATGGCACAGGTTTTCAACTTGGTGTACAGAGCATGGGACCGACCTGTTCTTCTGCCCGGTGGGACTGGTGCTACAGAACCTTCTCCACCTTTTGCAATCCGGGCTTAAATCAAACTCCGTCAGGGTGCACCTCAGTGCCCTGGCAGCGCACCACCACCTGGTGGATGGCAAACCCCTTTCGGTCCAGCTGCTTCCTAAGGGGTCTGCCCTTTTCGAAGTCCCCGGTTCACCCTCTGGCACCCGAGTGAGACCTCAATGTGGTATTGGGGCAGCTCACTCACCTGCCTTTGAGCCTCTGGCTACCTGCCAGCTGCAATATCTCTTGTATTTCTGGTCACTCTCACCTCCGCTTGCAGGGTTAGCAAGCTTCAGGCCTTAATCGCAGAGGCGCCGTATACCAGATTCTACAAGAACAGGGTGAAGCTCTGCACACACCCTAAATTACTTCCAAAGGTGGTGTCGTCGTTCCACCTCAACCAGGAGGTGGTACTTCCCACCTTCTTCCCAAGACCTCACACTAGTAGGGCGGAAACAGTCCTTCACACCTTGGATTGTAAGGGGGCCTTGTCCTTCTACATACATCGTACTCAGGGCCACTGCAAAGCTGCTCAGCCTTTCGTCTCATGCAACCCCAGTAGACTGGGGGAGGCGGAGACCAAACATACACTGTCTACCTGGGTGGCAGACTTATTACCCTCACCTATGAGCAGGCGGGGCTTCCTCTGGAAGACTGAGTCACGGCACACCGAGTCATGATCATGGCGGCCAGTGTGGCAAACCCACGCTCCGTCCCGATGGTGGACATCTGCCGGGCTGCCATCTGGTCTTCAGTCCATACCTTCACAGCCCATTACTGCCTGGAAAGGGAGTTCCGACGGAACAGTGCCTTCGGCCAGGCTGTGCTGCATAATCTTTTTGGGGTTTAGGCAATTTCTACCCTCCGACTCTTCTGTATTCAGGCTACCGGAGTGCTGGTTTCCATCGAACACAGGGATCCTACTATAGTCTGAAGCTGCAGACTCCATTTCTGCTGCTCACGGCTCCCCTTGAGGATGACCGTGTTTTTCACTATAGGTTTTTGGTAGCCTGTAGCTGGGGAGTCCTATATGTGAGGACTGGCTTCCTGATTGTTCCTGGAGAGAGCGTAGTTGCTCACTTGTAACAGGTGTTCTCCGGGGACAGCAGGAATCAATCCTCATAACCCTCTCTCCTTCCCTTGGAGTTGCTCCTTTAACATCTTTTATTTTATTTTAGCTGTCTTTTAGCTATGTCATCTGACTGAGCAAGATGGTACCTTTGGGCGGGAAGGGGACCATGCATGCGTGGTAGAATCTCCCAAAGGCTTTCTTTGAAAGCTGGGGGGATGCTTCCACAAGGGTTTCATCGGTGCCGACGTCACCCATATGTGAGGACTTTTTTTGGCTATGGGTTCAAGGTAGCCTGTAGCTGGGGAGTCCCATATGTGAGGACTGACTTCCTGCTGTCTCCGGAGAACACCTGTTAGAGGCGAGTAACTACGCTTTCTGTGTTGATATCTGGAAAGTGGTTGATGCTGAATATCTGGTCATTGTGATCGATATTGAAAATCACCATTATACAGATAGTTAGCTGGATAGCCATTTATATAGCTGGATTATCATTTAGGACAGCTTTTTGCTGTCCTACATTATCAGGTTTGTTATCCATACAGCAATATTGAAAGTCATCACTATACTGTACTAATAAACTGCAACTGTGCCCTTGGATGATACCAGCAGTAATATTCAGTTACCCAACTGAGATTGCGAGTCAAGACGGGATCCCCTCGGCAGGGCAAGTTGGAGAATTCTGGGAAGTTTGTATTATGAAAATGGATGAAAAGGAGCTGTGAGAGACGGCATATTCCTCACTATCCCGGAAGAACTTTCCCCTGTTCAGATGAGTAGTTTGGATCCTCTTAATTTGACTTCGGAACAGCTTCATTAGAAAGCGATTCTTTAGAGTTGAACACATTATAATTGTTTGCGGAGGCTGGTCTATAGGACCTTATAGTCCCACGCGAATTTGGTCGTTTAGACCTTTTAAAATATTGAATAAAATGGAGGGTCTGTTACCAGAGTATGTTTCACATCCTCATGACAGACGATCCGGCAATAATTAATTTGGGAAATTAGACTCTGTCCGTTAAAATAAGTAAATGTAGGCAAGGCAATTTTTGGGATTGTTTTGAGTGAGCCTTTTCTAGGAGATATATTAGCGGCTTCACTGGTGGGTTTCATATGTTCATAGAGAATATTCAGTGGCAGGGGGTGCTAACCAGATTGATTATCTATCTATAAATAAATATATAAATATCAGATATTTTTTATATATCCCGCTTTTCACCGGGTCAAAGCGGTTTAACAAAAAAGGGGGGGGCGGGGACAGTAATCAAATCTTAGGGTGGGAGGCTGTCACCAGGGAGGCCAACATTAATGATCTGAACAGACATTAAGGACTTAACAATGGACATCAGTCTCTTAGTAGGTAGATCTGTGGGTATGTTAGAGGGTCTGGAAGGGGAGTCAGCGATGGATGTTTGTTTCTGGTCTGAGGTATTCCTGGAACAGGATGGTTTTTAGTTGTTTTCTGAATGTTGAAGGATCTCCGTCGTTTCTGATTTGACTTGGTAGGGAGTTCCAGAGGGATGGCGCATATAGTTCAAAGGCTCTGTTGCAGGTCCGTTGATTGTGTCTTTGAATACTGACCCAATCATTTTTATCAATAGTCTAACTTGTGTCTGATTTCAGGATGTAATTAATTTTATATTTTTATATAAATATGGTCAACCGTCACAATATCTATGGCAAGAAACAGTCTATCAAATCAGAAAAAAAGGACATGTTTTAAAATGTCCTTATAATGAAAGTCATGCTCTAAGATTATGGGGTAATGTAAGTCTCACTACTTATAAGGGAAGGGGCACTCGTGTCAGTGCATAGAAAAGTTTTCCAGTGGTGACAATCCATCATGGCTATTTCACTAAAACAGTTCACATGTAAATTGGACACATTTTAGAGGGAAAATGTATTGGTGGTATAGATATGTGCTACACATAAATGTTAATTCCGCAGTTCAAAAACACATAACTTTTTTCATGGCTGCAGAATTAGCTGTAAATGCCAATTTGTTACCCCCCCCCCCCCACACACACACCCCTGGATTGTCATGGAGAGAGAGCTGCCATGCAATTAGAAGAATATAGAACTCATTGTCCGTGTATAATGGTAAATGAAGATGTAGACATAATAGATATCTCAGAAACCTAGTGGAAGGAAGATTACCAATGGAACACTGTCATACCAGGGTATAAATTATGTCAAAATGCCAAGGTAAGTCAAACTGGTGGAGGGATAGTGTTGTATGAAAAGATGGCATAGAATCAAACGGGATAAAATTCCTTCAGGAAACAAAATGCATTGTGGAATCTTTATGGATAGAAGTTGTATGTGTGTGTGATAGGGAAGGGTGTAGTGGTTTGGATATTCTGCCATGTACCTGAACAAGATGAAGAGACAGGTAGTGTCTCATTGAGACATGGCGGGGAGGTGAAGTTTCTAGATGCTTCATTGAGCAACTGGTCTTACAGCTGATAAAAGGGGAAACTATTGAACTCAAGCTCTGATGCAAGGGATAATGATGGTGAGGCTGCTTGGCAACCATAATCATAGCCCAATCGAATTTATCAAAGTTACTGGAAAGAGGACACTAAGCAGCTGTAGCATTTAGTTTTAAAAGGGGAGACTTATCAAATTAGGAAATCAAAGAAAAACTAAAAGGAGTCTTTACAAAGATTAAAAGTTTTAATGAGGACGGTAGCACTTAAAAAATACCATTCTGAAGCTCAGACTAGATGTATTCCATGCAGTAGTAAAGATCAGAGAGAGACTAGACTACCGCTGGTATGTTTAAAGGGTTAAAGCCAGAAGGACTGGAGGAGAGCACTGGAAACGTTTGCACCAGAGCCAGAAGAAGGGAGAAGGATTCTTGTCCATTTAAACACCTGTCTGCTACATTATTATTTGAGGAAAGACACCAGAGAGGTTTTGCACAAGTCCCTGGAACATCTCATCTTTTTCCTGGACATGCCTGGTTACATCACTGACATCAGCAAATTGAATACCAATTTAAATACCCATCTGCCATAGTATGCAGCTGTGCAGTCATATATCCATATTCAAGTCCCCAAAGAAGTGTGACAAAAGGGGCAGGCAACATTTTGGAGTCCTTTCTGAGCTATCCGAGTAGCTAATGGAGAATTTGACTGATTTTTGAATGGGTGAGGAGTGGCAGTTTCAATCTGAGTACCAAATACTATTTTAGCTTTACTTTAGATGATCAAAATTAAGAAAAGAAAGGGGAAAAATTAATTGACTAATAAGTCTCAGGTTACAGCTCCCCAAGGATCAATGGATTCCTTTGTATTGATTGGGGGAAAGTCAGCTCAAAGGGTTCTGGATAATATAAAAAGCCAGCTTTCTGAGGAGGTTTCATTAAGCCCTATCCTCCACTTGCTACCTTCACAGTCAGTTGGAAGTCCAGCAGGGTGGCAGTGATGGACCCAAGAGCAGAGAACATACTTCTGAAATAGTTAAACTAAGGGAAGATGTGTGTGACTAACTCTCCAACCTAAAAAGTGGGATAGCAGTGTTCAAACAGGAGGCACGGGAATGGATCAAGGATCTGAGGTTGGAGGTGCTGGATAATGGCCAGTGGATTGATGAGGCTGAAAATCACCTTGAGGAACAGGAGGAGAATAACAACAAGATGCAGAGTAAATTGAGTGAGTATGAAAATAGAAGTTTGGACCTTCTTGTTAAACTGGAGGACTTGGAGAACAGCTCCAGAAAGAGCAATTTGCAAATATGAGGAAAAGGAGAGAGCTTATAAAGATCTAACTAAGGAGAGAGACTATAAAGGGTAAAGCTATCATCTCCAGGAACGAGCAGGAAGTCAGTCTTCACATATGGGTGATGTTGGCACCGATGGAGCCCAGCGCGGAAACGCTCCCCAGCGCCCAATAGGAATGCTTCTGGGAGCATTCCTCCACGCATGCTACTACTATCACTACTACTGAGCATTTGTATAGTGCTACAAGTCGTACGCAGTGCTGCACAGACATGTAAGAGACAGTCCCTGCTCATCAGAGCTTACAATCTAGTTAAGACAGACAACACAGAAGGTGAAGGCAGGGATAAAACATGGGGGAAAAGAAAAAGGAGATCAGGTGAGTCAAGATCCAAAGGCAGCAGCGAAGAGGTGAGTTTTCAGCCTGGATTTGAAGAGGGTTAGAGAAGGTGCCTGGTGTACAGACACAGATAGTTTGTTCCAAGCGTAAGGTGCAGCAAGGTGAAAGGAGCGAAGTCTGGCTGCCTTCCTACTTTCCCTCCTGGTCTCCTCAGTTTTGTTTTGTTTTTCTGCAGAGCCATCGGGACCTTGTCCCTGTCAGCCACGTCCCGAGACTTCAAACAGTTCTTCCAAGTACCATTGAAAGTACTCTGTTGCCTTTCCGTCGACCAACTCGACTCCCCGTCTATTCCGGTTCCTTTTTTTTTTTCTTAAAGTTTATTTTGTTTCAATTTTTTCGATAATTCTTCTTTGAGGCCTAAGGCCTCCTCGGGCACCATTGCCCAATTCAATTTTGGCTACTTATTATTTTCAAATATGGAGAAACCCCAAAGTGGGTTCAAAAACTGCTCCAAGTGTCCTGCACAATTTCCATCACTAACGAGCATTCTTGGTGCCTAAAATGTTTAGGCCCATACCACGATGTTGAGTCCTGGCTCTCCTTTCGCCATATGACTTCCAGAGGTCTAAAAACCAGGACAAACAGAAGGCTAAGCTGTTTCCTACAGACTCAGCTCCTTTGGTGCACTCCTCGAGGGCGTCAACTCTGTCAGAGTCGTCCCATGCGTCTTAAGTCCTCACAAAGGAGAAGCATCGCTCTGAGTCACCAGTGCTTAAGAAGAAGAAGACATAGACTTCGGCATCGATGTCATCTACTTCCAGGTTGGCGTCTGCTTCCGACACAAAGCATCGGCATCGCCATTCATCGAATTCCGATGCAGACCGTCCATCTGAACAACCCCGGCGGGAGGTGTCACCCTCCAAAATCATACAGGGGTTTGGGGATGCCTCTGATACTATCATCGGGAGTTGTGGCCCACACATCTGTGTCTGGAGCCTCTCCTCCTCCGGTACCATTATAGGATGTTTGTGTCATCGCCATCAAGTGTAGCATCGCTAAACTCTTAGTATTTGTAACTCTGATAGCATCGACTGATCTGCAGCTGGCACCAGTATCAGCTCCACCGATACCACCAGTGACCACAGAGATCGGCACTCTACCGCAGGCATCCCCTGTTTCATCAGAACAACCGATACAGAGGCCCTCGGTGCCATTGGTTCAAATACTCTCAACATCCAAACAACGAACATCTGAACATCGAAGATATTGAAAATCTCAGAGATTATTTTGATTTCCTTCCGGACACCGATTCCAAGGAGGCATTTGAGGTGGAATCCATCAAGTCCAATACACCTAAAGATGTACCGTCAGATCCGTCACCTCCTTATGAACGTCGACGTTTGCCGCCCAAAGACATGTCTTTTCAAGGCTTCACTAAGAACATGGTGGCAGCTCTTGATGTTTCAGTGGCTATGGAGACGGAGCCAAGGGCTGAAGAGCTCGATATACTCCAGTATCCATTAGCACCGAAGGAGGCTGCCACCCTCCCAGTGCAGAACATCTTAAAAAACGTGATGGTTAGAATGTGGGAAGCCCCCATATCAACCCCTGCAGTAAGCAAGAGGCTCGATACCCTATATAGGGTTCCTCCCTCTCCAGGTTTCCAAAAGCCATAACTTCCCTACCATTCCATGATTGTGGAGTCCGTCATGAGGAGGATCAAAAGTAAAAAAAAATCACTCCTCAGTGCCTCCTGGCAGGGAGGCCAGGATCCTAGATGCATTTGGAAGGAAAGCATTCCAAGCTAGCCTCGAGAATAGACTCATATATGCTATATATGGGTATGTTTCTTAAGGATGTATTGAGGGATTTATCAGAATTCACCTCCTTGTTGCCCCTGATAAGCAAGCGGCTCATCAGGTGTTGGTGACATATGCCCAGAATACATCAAAATTCTTAACCAGAGCAGCATTTGATGCTTTTAAGGCTAACAGCATTTCTGCTGCAGCTTGCATAGGGGCTAGAAGGACAGCATGGCGCCAAGCATCTGACCAGGACAAATTAATCAACATACCCTGTAATGGTGAAAACCTCTTTGGACAAAGGTGGTGGCAAAAGGCCGATGAGATAGAGATTGACAACCTCACCATGAAGAGGCTGTCAAGGAAAACGGCAGACCCTTCTAAGAAGAAAGCTACCACCAAGAAACCTTCTTCCCTAAGAAAAAGAGGGGGGTTTTCCCTCCATATCAGGCCTATGCTGTCTATGCTGCCCCGCAGCAGAGGCAACCAGGTCTAATCAGAAAACCCAAGGTTACCAAACCACAGCCTGCACCATCTACTCAACCTCAGAGTTTTTGACTGCTTCAGAAAGAGCATGGCCAATTCTCCCATGATTCTCCCTCCTCCTTCCATGATCCCAGGAAGGTTTGTGCATTTTGCACACTGCTGGATCAGCATCACTTCCGAGCCCTGGGGCCTACAACTAAAATTTCAGACTTGTCCCCCCACTCATTTTGTGGGACAACCCACCCTGGATCCCCTTCACTTCTTGCTCCAACAGGAAATCCTCTTGCTGCTGAAACAAGGAACCATAGAGGAGGTACCCTCCGCTCAACAGGGCCTGGGATTCTACTCCAGATATTTCCTAATGCCAAAAAAACCCAGGAGTTCACAGGCCTTTATTAGATCTCCGAAATCTCAGCAAATTTCTCATCAAGGAGACATTCAAGATTTCTCTAGGCACCCTTCTGCCATACCTCTAACCAAATGCTTGGCTATGCTCTCTGGATCAAAAGGATGCTTACACACACATCCTCATTCATCCAGACTACAGAAGGTTCCTTAGGTTTGTCTTTCAAAACAACCACTATCAGTAACAAATCCTCCCATTCCATCTGGCCTCAGCACCCAGAGTCTTCACAAAGTGTTTAGCCGTTGTGGCGGCCTACCTACAAATTTTGGGAATCTTTCTCTGGAAGGCGCGGTATAGAAAAAAAAAACACAAAATAAAAATCTTTCTGTTACCCTACTTAGACGACTAGCTGCTAAGGGCAGACCCCGCTTCAGCAGTCACCTCCGCCCTAAATCAAACCATTTATGTCCTCCAAGAGTTGAGTTTTGTGATAAATTATCCAAAATCACACCTCAGCCCAACTCAGGACCTTGAGTTCATAGGAGCTTGTCTGAATACGCTGATAAGCAGAGCCTTCCTCCCAGACAACAGACGCTTCCGTCTCATTACCTTAGCCACACAGGTACAGCAGCAACCAACAGTTACTGCCAGAACATTTCTTCACCTCTTAGGCCACGTGGCTTCCACAGTCCATGTCGTGCCCTACGCACATCTCCACATTGTAAGGAGGAGCACACGTTATACAGCCTGGGAAATGTGTACAGAAGGATCACCAGGCCCACATGGGGAAATGGGACTTTTGCACATATCTATATATGGGAAGGGAATGTGCTGTGTGAAGGCCAATTGATTGTCCTGCAAGGAGACGGCTAACATCTGTACAATTGCTGATAAGCAGTGGTGGCCTTCAAGGGATGACTTGATGACGTATGTATATGTTTTTGTTTGTGTATAAAAGACAGACAGCCTTTTTACTGGTGGAATAAACTTGCATACTGTCCCTCTGTGTGGTTGTGAGTTCATTCCCCTGGATTCCAGACAGCCGGAGCAGCATACCGCAGATGAGGGTTCGGGACTTCCCTGGCCTGGAGTGACCAACAAGGGACAGACCCGTTACACACATGAGAATTACACAGTGGACTCTCTCACACCAGTGTAAGCAGTCCGCAGGTTATCTCTCAGACATTGTCAATATCACTCCGCAGATGAAGGCAGACCTTCAGTTGTGGGTCACACCACAGAATCTAGTTGAAGGGTCACCTTTTCAGAAGTCTGCACCGCAGTCTATCCTAACAACCAATGCATCAAAACTAGGCTGGGGAGCCCATTTCAATGACCTCACAACACAGGGCCTTTGGTCCACTCAGGAGAAGCTCCTCCAGATCAATCTTCTGGAGCTCAGAGTGGTCTCCAATGCCATCGGCGTCTTCTCTCCTCAAATCAGGGGGCATTCTCTTCTTGTGCAGACCGACAACCAGATAACTATGTTTTATATAAACAAACAAGGGGGGACAGGCTCTCAAGCCCTATGCAGGGAGGCCATTCGCCTTTGGAACTGGGCCATTCCCCAAGGTATTCATCTTCACACAGTCTACCTTCTCAAGGCTTTATTATGTGTGTGTGGAGGGGATCGCAAGGCACCAGGTGCATAGGTGTGAAATAATAATGATGTGGTCAGATCATGCCCCTGTGTAGGCCGAAATATGGCTAGGAACAGTGGAGAGAGGGACACAATATCGGCGTTTAAATGAATCATTGTGGAAAGATGAAAAACATTTGTCTGCAAATTCAGAAAGATAATGAGGCATAATTCAGATTTAATGATACAGGGGAACAATTGCCAGGGTTAGTCTGGGATTGCTTAAAAGCTGCTGTTAGTGGGTGGCAACCATTCTCACTGGGAACCTATAAAAAGAAAGAGAACAAAAAGATAACGAGACAAAAAATTACATTCATAGAGGGAAAACATAAAAATTTGGCCTCAATAAAAGGGCATGATTGAAATTGGAGGACTCCCATATTAAACTTAAGGAGCTGCTGTTGGATGAGATTGGCCATGAGCTAGATAAAATTAAATAAACTTTTTATGAATATGGAAATAAAGCTAGCAGATTGATGGCTTGCCAGCTGAAAAAAATGGCAAGCAAAGAATTTGATTTTCAAAGATCTGGAACAAAGAGGGGAAGGAAACTGCATAATATGGCCCAGATTAGGTAGAGGTTTGTAGAATTCTATAAGGACTTTCATATGCTGGAGTTTCCTGCCATGGAGACCTCTGTTAAGGATTATTAGATGGAATGAAATTGCCTAGGGTAAGTGATGTGGAGGAGGCTCAGCTCTCTACTGTAGATCCATTTTTACATTAGAAGTCCTGAGGGTTATAAAAAAATGGATGCTGATAAAGCACCAGGTATTGATGCTTATACAAACAAATCTTATCAAATCTTTCTGAATCAGAAATAGTGGACTCCCTAGTGAGAATCTTTAATGGGTTTTTAGTTTATCTTTAACTGTGCTGTTCTGTGAAAGTGGTGGGTGTCACTTTGATCCATAAGGAAGGTAAGGACCCCACTTTCAGTGGGTCCTATAGACTCATCTCCCTGCTGGTGGTAGACTTAAAAAATATTTGCTGAGGTGTTGGCAAATAGGTTGTTACCCATGTTACCCCAGTTGGTATATGCTAGTCAATTTAATTTGGCAGAGTTGGGGTGGCAGGAAGGATAGTGGTACTCCTTTCAGTGGACGCTGAAAAAGCTTTTGATCAGGTGTACTGGCCCTTTCTTTTCCATGTTTAGAGAGGATTGGAATAAGTGGGAATGATCTGAGGTTGGTACAAACTCTATATGCAGAACTACTATCATGTTTGAGAATTAATGGTGGGTACACTAAGGTCTTTGGCCTGGTTTCGGGCACTTGGTAGGGGTGCCTGCTGTCCCCACTCTTGTTTGTCTTATCAATGGCGCCACTCGCCCAGAGAGTTAGAGACAACCTGAGATGTGAGGAGATTTATAAGGTTTTGCTTTTTGCGGATGATATTTTGTTTTCGATGTCAAATCCACAGGCTTCCTTGGCAGAACTACTTAGGGAAATGAAGTCCTTTGAGAAAGTGTCAGGATTTAAAAATCATGTTACTAAATCGGAAGTATTGAATGTCTCCGTCCCACAGGAAGCTTTTGAGCTGCTTCAGCGCAAATTTCCTTTCAAATGGGGTAAGTCTCAAATTTGCTATTTGAGAATTAATTTAACTGTGGCATTTGACCAGCTATTTAATATTAATTACTTGCCCTGTTCCAGAGACTGACCCCAGGACCTGAAGCAGTGGAGAAAATTAAACTGCTCATAGCTTGGGAAAATTGCTAGGGTTAAAAGGATGATACTTCCTCATTTTTTGTACCTATTCAACATGCCACCAGTTGATGTCCCTAGGACTTTTCTCTAGAAAGTACAGAGGCAAGTCTTTGACAGTATTGGGGGGAGGGAGGAAGAGACCCCATATAGCTCCAGGGGTTTTATGTTGATCCAAAGAGCAAGAGGGCTTAGCGGTCCCGGACTTAGAGATATTTTCCAGTGGCCCAGCTGGGAGCCGCTATGGATTGCACCCATATCACTCATCAAAACTGGGTGCAATTGGAGCAATTGGATACTGGTAATGTTCCCCTCATCATAGGCTTTGGCTCCCTGAAGGGTCGTGATCGGAGGGAAAATTGAAGAACTGCTTTGTTAGTATGACTTTAAAAATCTGAAAAAAATGTAAAGGGAGATGGCTGAAACATAGAGAGATTTTTACATATACCCCTCTTGATTATAATAAGGAATTTCCTCTGGTCATGTATGATGGGACTTATAGAAGGTGGGATTAATAAGTGTTGAAGAAACAATTCCAGTTAGAGGCTAATGACATTTTCCAGTATTATCAGGCACTTCATTATCTTAAAAGTGAATCACAAAGAGAGTGGCTGGCTATGGAAACCGCTTACACCTTTGTGGAGTTGAAGATGGCTATATCTAGGCTCTACAGAGCCCTGGTGCCAGATTGCAGGATAAAATCTAGACACATTTGGAACTGGGAGAAGGATTTAGAAGTCACCTGGGACATAAAACAGTGGGAGAGGGTTTTTGAACGATTATACGAGTATAGCAAGCAATTTGTTTGAGAAACTATTTGTTACAGTATAGGAGTTGGGGATGTAGCCTTTATTGGAGAGTATAGAGAGTTAGGAACTTTTAGCTACACCTGGTGGAAGTGCACTAAAAATAGAATCTATTTGGCATATCTTTCTATTTTGGAGCCAGCGCTTTGAGAAATCTATCCTTATTCAGATATTGATGGTTCTGCTTAATTGTAAACCAAAGGAGATCAAGAAAGAGGAGGCCCACTTGTTAACCTTTTGGATGATAGTTGCTAGGCTGGTGGTGGTGGCGCAACACTGGAAGCAGAAGGAGACAACTTTTATTGAGGAACTGCTATCTGAATTGAAAAATATTTATTTGATGGCCAAATTGACTACATTGAGACAAAAAAAAAAAGAGTAGATCATTTTGTGCAAGAATGGCAGAAATTTTGCTCAGTGGGTGTCTTCAGATAATTAACTCCTCCCAGTGGAATATGTTGGGATGTTAACCCCCACATGCCTAGAATAATATATTTTCAAGCTCAGATATTTAATGATAGCATCCTAGGGGTCCTGAGATGAGGAAGCCCAGACCAGATATATTCCATGCTTTAAGAAAAGTGGAAGGAAGGCCAAAAAGCTGCCAGCATGGTTTAAAGGCAAGGTCATAGAGGCTGTTGCCAAAAAAACATCCTTCAGGAAATGGAAAAAGGAGCCTGATGACGAACACCAGAAACAACATAAGCATTGGCAAGTTAGATGAAAGACATTGATAAGGCAGGCAAAGAGAGAATTTGAAAAGAAGCTTGCTGTGGAAGCAAAAACGCATAATAAAAACATTTTTGTAGCAAAACTCCTGTAAGTGTCAGTTGGACCATTGGACAATAGAGGGGTAAAAGGGGCGCTAAGGGAGGACAAGGCCATAGCGGAGAGACTGAATGAATTCTTTGCTTCGGTCTTTACTGAAGAAGATGTAGGGAAGTTACCCGTGCCTGAAATTGTATATAAAGGTAATATAGTGGAAGAATTGAAAGAAATATTGATAAACCGGGAAGATATATTACAACTGTTTGATAAACTGAAGAGTAGCAAATCACCTGGATGGGATGGTATACATCCAAGGGTGTTGAAAGAACTGAAATATGAAATCGCAGACCTATTACTTTAACTGTTCTATGTAAACCAGTTACTGTTCTTGTTATATGTAAACCACACTGATCTGAAAAACCGCAGTATATAAAAACAAATAAATAAAATAATCTGTGAACTAGGTAGACAAAGGTGAGTCAGTTGATTATAGTATATTTGGATTTTCTGAAAGCCTTTGACAAGGTCTCTCATATGATACTCTTGGCAAAATTCAAAAATCATGGGATTGGAAACTGTGTAATATTATGGATCAGGAACTGGTTAAAAGATAGAAAACAGAGAGTAGGGCTAAATGGACGTTTTTTTCAATGGAGAAAGGTGAATAGTGGAGTACCCCAGTGATCTGTGCTGGGCCCACTGCTTTTTAACATATTCATAAATGACCTGGAAAAAGGAATAATGAGTGAGGTGATCAAATTTGCAGATGACACAAAATTATTCAAAGTTCTTAAAACGCAAGAAAATTATGAAAAACATCAAGAGGACCTTGAAAAGTTGGAAGACTGGACGTCCATATGGCAGATGAAATTTAATGTGGACAAGTGCACAGTTAGGGTTTGGAGGTGTGATGCGTGCTGTTGGTGAAGGGTTTTATGGATCATTACCAGAGTTTTGTACTTGATCCGTGCTTCTAGTGGGAGGATGTGGAGGTCTCTCAGGATCGCAGTAATAAGATTGTGCTTTTTCACTCTTTGGATGATTCTGGCCATTGTGTTGAGAGCTGTCCGTAGCGGGTAAGAGTGGTGATTGGAAGACCTTGATATAGCGTAGTCAGCAGGAAGTCAGTCCTTACTTATGGGTGATGTTGGCACCGATAGAGCCCGCGCGGAGCAATTCCCCAGCTTTCAAAGAAAGCCTTTGGGATTGCTGCCACGCATGCGTGGTCCTCTTCCCGCCCAAGGGTGCCATGTTGCTCAGGGATCACGCTTCCTCTGCCTGGAAGTGGTTCTCCTCTGCTCCTTCGCCTTCCGTCAAGGGATGACCCTACGAGTGGTCTACCTCCCGGGCCATAAGAACATCCTCGCAGACAAACTCAGCAGGATCCTCCGCCCTCACGAATGGAGGCTGGACCCAGAGGTGACCAGCTGGCTGTTCCATCGGTGGGGGACTCTGGGACTCTGATCATGGATCTGTTTGCCAGTCCGGCAAACACTCGGCTCCCCCACTTTTGCGGCCCAGTCCCGCACCCAAGCAGGGAGATGCGGGATGCGTTCCTCTTGAGCTTGACCTCAGGGCTTCTCTACACATTCCCTCCCACTCCTCTTATTGTGAGGACCCTCCACAAAGCTCAATGGGAATGAGCGTTGATGATACTCGTCGTTCCCTCATGGCCTTGACAACCGTGGTTTCCACTCCTACTCCGGCTCGCGTCCGAGCCTCCAATTCCCCTGGGCAGTGCCCCAGGCCTGCTAATGCAGGAGGAGGGGCGGGTGCTACATCTGAACCTGGCCTCGTTGTCCCTCAGTCTGGCGGCTGAATGGGTCACTCTAGCCACACTAGACCTCCCGAAGGAGGTTGAGGAGGTCCTCCCTGTGTCGAGGAAGGTCTCGACGAGACAAGCTTACGCCTTCAAGTGGTGATGCTTCTCGGTTTGGTGATCTGAGCTCCAGATCGACCCATTCTCATGTCCTACTCGGTGGGTCCTCCAATATCTTCTCCATCTCTTGAAGGGGGGGCTGAAGTCGAATTCTGTCAGGGTACACCTGAGCACCATCTGGGCGCATCAGTTCCCTGTAGAGGGCAAACCCCTCTTGGAGCAGCCCTTGGTCTCCTGCTTCATGCGGGGCCTCTTGCTGTCCAAACCTCCCATCCGGCCTCCTCCGGCAGAATGGGATCTGAACGTACTGCTCATGCAGCTGATGCGTTCACCCTTCGAGCTGATGGCAATGTGCTTGCTTCGGCACCTGTCCTGGAAGGTGGTCTTCCTAGTGGCTTTGACTTGGGCCCGCCAAGTCCGTGAACTCCAGGCTATCATGTCTGAAGCCCCTTACACTAGGTTCTATAGGAACAAGGTGGTCCTCCATACCCAGCCCAAGTTCCTGCTGAAGGCTGTCTCAGATTTTCATCTCAATCAGAAGATAGTCTTATTGACCTTCTTCCCGAGATCCCATGCTGACCAGGCATACACTCGACTGCAAGAGGGCTCTTGCCTTCTATCTGCAGCGCACCCAGCCTCATCGCAAGTCTGGCTGGCTTTTTGTAACCTACGATCCCAATCGCCTGGTTCAAGCTGTCACAAAGCGCACCCTCTCCATTTGGGTGGCAGGCTGCATCGCCCGCGCCCCACTGGATCGGTGGGTCACCACACACAACGTCCGAGCCAAGGCGGCTTGGTGGCTTCGCTGTGCTCAGTGCCACTATCTGACATATGCCGGGCTGCGACCTAGGCTTTAGCAAACACTTTTGCCTCACACTACTGCCTGGAGAGGGAGTCCCGCCAGGACAGCGCCTTCGGCCAAGCTGCACTCCATAATCTGTTCGGTGTATAAGCAACTCCTGCCCTCCAACCCTTCTCGATGGCTACCGAGGGTTTCACCCCGGGGACCCGAAGACTCTGGCTCCTTCAGGCATCGGCTTCTGCTCACGGCCTTGTGGTGGCATTTTTTGGTTACAGGTTCGGTAGCCTGTAGCTGGGGAGTCCCATAAGTGAGGACTGATTTCCTGCTTGTTCCTGGAGAAAGCGTAGTTACTCACCTGTTACAGGTGTTCTCCGGGTACAGCAGGAATCAGTCCTCACTACTCTCCCACCTCCTCTGATGAGTTGCTGGAGTTTTATCCTTCTCTTGCCATCTGTTTGGTAGGGCTTGAGCTAAGGGAGCTAACTGAGCAATATGGCACCCTTGGGCAGGAAGAGGACCACGCATGTGTGGCAGCAATTCCAAAGGCTTTCTTTGAAAGCTGGGGAATTGCTCTGCGCGGGTTCTGTCTGTGCCGCCATCGCCCATAAGTGAGGACTGATTCCTGCTGTCCCTGGAGAACACCTGTTACAGGTGAGTTAACTACGCTATATCAAGGTCTTCCAATCACCACTCTTAACCCTCTATGGACAGCTCTCAACACAATGGCCAGAATCATCCAAAGAGTGAAAAAGCACGATCTTATCACTCAGATCCTGAAAGACCTCCACATCCTCCCACTAGAAGCACGGATCAAGTACAAAACTCTGTTATTGATCCATAAAGCACTTCACCAACAGCACACATCACACCTCCAAATCCTTCTAACCCGCCTAGACTCCAGAAGACTTACACGGCAGACCACAAGCAATGCACTCACAGTGCTACATGAGAGAACAAAATTCAATCACCAAACATGCAACCGCACATTCGACTTGTACGCCCCTTCACTATGGAACTCCCTCCCAACCAAAATCCAGAGCAACAAAGACCTCTCCTCATTTCAAAAAGAGCTGAAAACACATTTTTTCAGCGAACACCTAAGATCTGAATAGAATAGTGACCATTAAGCTCTTCGCCATGGTAAACTTTGGATGAAGTGAAACTGAGAGAAAAAACAAAATACTGATAAGACAAGAAACCCTGATGCACGCCAATTCAGGAATATAAATATGTTTAAACTCCCACGGTGATGGTTTAACCCCCCACCCCCATACAATGCTGCAATGACCTGTTATAATGTATTCCCCCCCCCTGTTTGTTATAAACCGCTTTGACCCGGTGAATAGCGTTATAAGCACAGATAAATAAAATAAATAAATGGTTAGACGATGCAAGGTATCACCTTAGAAACCACCATTGAAGAAAAAGGTGTAGGCGTCAACATGGCTGATAAGTTGAAACCCTCCGCCCAGTGTGCAGCGGCGGCCAAGAAAGCTAAGGAAAGGAATGAAGAATAAAACCAAGGATGATATAATGCTGCTATATCGTTCCATGGTGTGACTGCACCTTGAATATTTTGTGCAGTTCTGGTCGCAATATCTTGAAAAGAATATAGCTGAATTAGAAAAGGTACAAAGAAGATCAACAAAAATGGAATTTGTTACCGGACGATATAGTAAAAGCTGTTAGTGTAACTGGGTTTAAAAAAGGTATGGACAGGTTCTGGAGGAAAGGTCCATAAAACATTATTAAAGAGGGCCCAGGAAATCTACTACTTGCTCCGCGACAAACATTGTAGAACCTGTGTGCCTCTTTGGGAACCTGCCTTGGCCACTGTTGGAAACGGGATATTGGGCTTTGATGGACCTTGGTCTGACCCAGTAAGGCATTTCTTATGTTCTTAAGGGGAAGGGGGTGAGGAAGGGTATACTACCATGTAAATGTCAACTGTTAGTTCATCAGAAAGATGTTATTTTGGTGTTTTTGTTCAGATTATGATGTCATTGGACACTGATTGTAAAATGTGAGAGAACAGCTTTCAATTTAATAAAAATTTAAATATAAAAAAAAGAGTCAGAAATAAAACAAAATACAATAAAGCTTCAATGTCAAACATGACGTTGTGACCACACCTTGAGTGCTGTATGCAGTTCTGGGTAACTTTATTTCAAAAATAATATAGCGAATCTAGTAAAGGCTCAGAGAAGGGTGACGAAAATGAAGTAGGTAAAATAGTTCCCTATGGAGAAAGATTAGAGGTTTGGACTCTTCATCTTTTAGAAGAAACAGCTGAGAGGAGATATAATAAAGATCTATAATATCATGAGTTCATGGGTAAACGGGGAATGATTATTTAATCTTTCAAATAGCACCTAGAACATAAGATATGCCATACTGGGTCAGACCAAGGTCCATCAAGCCCAGTATCCTGTTTCCAACAGTGGCCAATTTAGGTCATAAGTACCTAGCAGTTTCTCCAAAAGACACAGGTTCGACAATGCTTGTATTGGGTCAAGCAGTGATATCCTGGGTCCCTTTTTAATAATGGTTTATTGACCTTTCCTCCAGGAACTTGTTCAAACTTTTTTTTAAACTCAGCTACACTAACAGCTTTTACTACATCCTCCGGTAACAAATTCCAAAGTTTGATTACACGTTGAGTGAAAAAATATTGTCTCTTATTAGTCTTAAATAGGTTACCCTGTAGTTTCATTGCATGTCCCCTAGTCTTTCTATATTCTGATGACGTAAACAGTCAATCTACCTTTACCCGTTCCACTCCAGTCATTAATTTATAGACCTCTATCATATCTCCCCTCAGCTGTCTCTTTTCCAGATTGGAAAGCCCTAACCTTTTTAGCCTCTCTTCATAGAGGTATCCTTCCATCCCCTTTACCATTTTGGTGGCTCTTCTCTGTACCTTTTCCAATAACGCTATATCCTTTTTAAGATACGGCGACCAGAATTGCACACAATAATCAAGGTGCGGTCGCACCATGGAACGATACAGAGGCATTATAATATCCTTTGTTTTATTTTCCATTCCTTTCCTTATGATACCTAGCATTCTATTTGCTCTCTTGGCTGCCGCTGCACACTGGGCGGAGGGTTTTAACATGTTATTTACGATGACGCCTAAATCTTTTTCCTGAGTGGTGGTTCCTAATGTGGAACCTTGCATCGTGTAACCATAGTTTTAGTTGTTCTTTCCTAGGTGCATAACTTTGCACTTGTCCACATTAAATTTCATCTGCCATTTGGATGCCCAGTCTTCCAATTTATCAAGATCCTCTTGCAATTTTCCACAATCCTCATGGGTTTTAACAACTTTAAATAGTTTTCTGTCATCTGCAAATTTGATAACCTTACTCATTATTCCCTTTTCCAGGTCATTTATGAATATGTCAAAAAGCAGCAGACCCAGCACAGATCCCTGTGGTACTCCACTATTGACCTTTCTCCATTGGGAAAATTGACTATTTAGCCCTACCCTCTGCTTTCTACCTTTTAACCAATTCCTGATCTATCCCATGAGATTTTAGTTTGCCAAAAGTCTCTGATGAGAGACCTTGTCAAAGGCTTTCTAAAAGCCCAGATACACTATATCAACTGACTCACCTTTGTCTACCTGTTTAGTCCCACCTTCAAAAAAACATAACAGATAAGTAAGACAAGATCTTCCTTGTCTAAAGCCACGTCGGCTGTCTCCCATTAAGCCATGACATGTTAAGTAATTTTGTTTTTTACGATGGTTTCTACTGTTATTCCCGGTACTGACATCAGGCTCACCAGTCTGTAGTTTCCCGGATCACCCCTTGAACCCTTTTTAAAAATTGGCGTTACATTGGCCATCCTCCAATCTTCAGGTATTACAGATGATTTTATTGATAGTTCACAAATTACTAATAGCAGGTTTGCAATCTCATATTTCAGTTCTTTCAACATCCTTGGGTGTATACCATCAGGTCCAGGTGATTTGCTATATAAGACTAGGGGGTACTCTATGAAGCTAATAGGTAGTACAGGTACACCACCGATTTTCCGGCAACTGATGGTCCAGCATATCTTTTAATCCAGACAAAATTACAGGAAGGATTATGGGAAGGCACTTGAAATTCCTGTGACTGCCAAACTTGTGGCGCAGAGTGTCACCCACACTCATTGATTTGTTCACACGGCAAGTATTACAGTACTTATTTTGTGTACATTTGACCCTAGCTATGGCTCCGAAGAAAGGTGTAAATGTCAGTGGTGGTGTCAAATATAAACACCAGTCCATAATCAATACAAGAACTGTTGAAAAAACTGGACCATGGTGTTCGGCACAGAAGGTTTGTGATACGTATGATATTGGTTCATCAACTGTTCATAATATAAAGAAGCAAAGGGACAAACTATTGAAATTCTTTGCAGACAGTGATTCGACAAAGCAAATGAGCATTAGAAAAATTATGAAAGATGGTAAGAGTACTGAGCATGATCGAGTGATGATGGAATGGTTTCGACAGCATTGGAGTGATGGAAGGGACTTGTCGGGTAGCATGTTAATGGAGCAGACTAAGTTGTTACATAAAAAAACTTAAATTAGAACATGAGTTTGTCTATAGTGAAGGATAGCTTCAAAAGTTTAAGAAGCGTCATGGAATTTCCGTCCATAAAGTGTGTGGAGAAAAATAGTTTGCAGACCATGAGGGAGCTAGCGGGTATATGGATGAATTTGCCAGACCTTTAGCTGATGAACACCTCAGTCTCGAGCCATGTGTATAATGCGGATGAAACTGCATTATATTGGCGATGCACACCTAGAAGGACATTTAACAACTGAGGATGAGGAAGGGCCTATAGGATTCAAACAGTCTAAGGACAAAGTTACTATCCCTGCAAATAGAAATGACTGGATTACCATAGAATGGTTTGAAAAGTATTTTGTGCCGGAAGCCATTGTACACTGCTCATCTGTAGGCCTACCGGAAGATTGCAAGATTCTTCTTATTCTGAACAACTGTTCAGCTCACCCCAGAGTTGAACTCCTATGTAAGAATAATGCTTCTACAATATATTTACTCCAAACTGTACATCCCTTATCCAACCTCAAGATCAAGGAATACTGCGCTTTATGAAGGCTAAGTATCGTTCACTTTTCATGTAGCGTATGCTAGATGTCGTAAATGCTGACAAGCCTGTACAGACATATCTTAAAGAATTTAACATGAAAAGACATATTTTGGTTCATTGCTAGTGCCTGGGAGAAGGTAAAAGCATCGGCACGAAAAGTCTGGCATAAGTTGTGGCCTGCCTTGATTGATAATTCACTTGATGAACATCTTGAAAATAACTTTACAGGATTTTTGTATTAAAGGAGAAAGAAGTTGTTCATGACTTGCTCTAGTATGCAAAAGGTGTTACGGGACCTGCTGCTAAGGATATAGCAAATAGACTTAATGAAGAAAATCTGACAGGGTGGTTGAATGTCAACAAAGAAACACCTGTTGTTTATCTTTGTACTGACTCTGAAATTATAGATATTATTCTGAATCTTGATAAAAACAATGGAAGTGATGAAGAAGACAGTGATGAAGATAAAACAGATGTAGCTGAAAGACTTACTATAAGCAAGTTATTTGAGTGGTCAGGTGAATTAATCAAAAGGCTAGAACAGCCTACCTTTAGACGGAGCAAATACTAATGAATCTTTATTTGGTGCATGAAAAATTACACAGGGCAAGATCAAAGCACATGAAACATGATGGCAGAAAAAAAAACACATGGCCTGTCTAGTCTGCCCTTCCATATCAAATACTAAAGTTCCTTCTTTTTAGAGATCTTCTGTGTTTGTCCCATGCTTCTTTGAATTCAGATACTGTCCTTGTCCCTACTTCCTCCACAGGGAGACTATTCCATGCATCTACCACTCTTTCCATAAAGAAATATTTCCGCATATTACTCCTGAGTCTATCCCCTTTCACCCTCATCCTATGTCCCCTTGTAGCAGAATTTGCTTTCAATCCAAAGAGGCTCTCCTCTTGTGCATTTATGCCACGGAGGTATTTAAATGTCTCTATTAAATCTCCTCTATCCTGCCTTTCCTCTAACGTATACATATTAAGATCTTTAAGTCTCTCCTTATATACTTTATAATGAAGACCACTAACTATTTTGATAGCCACCCTTTGCACTGACTTCATCCTATTTATGTCCTTTTGAAGATATGGTCTCCAGAATTGCACACAATACTCAAAATGAGGTTGCTTCAGATACAGAGGCACTATCGCCTCCTTTTTTGTGCTGGCCATTCCTCCCAGTGCACCCAAGCATCCTTCTGGCTTTCGGCATTGCCTTTTCTATCTGTGTAGCCACTTTAAGATCAGCAGAAACAATTATGCCCAGGTCCCGCTCTTTTTTTCGTGGACAGAAGTACTTCACCCCCTACACTGTACTACTCCCTTGGATTTTTGCAGTCCAAATGCATGACCCTCCATTTTTTAGTATTAAATCTCAGCTGCCAAATTCTTGACCATTCTTCAAGCTTAGCTAGATTCCTCCTCATGTTCTCTACTCCTTCTTGGGCGTCTACTCCATTGCAGATTTTGGTATCATCCGCAAAAAGGCAAACCTTACCCGACAGCCCTTCCACAGTATCGCTAACAAAAATGTTAAAAAGAATCTGATCAAGGACAGATCCCTGCGGCATACCACTAGTAACAAGCTCCTCCTCAGAGTGGGCTCCATTTACTTCTACCCTTTGTCGCCTCCCACTCAACCAATTTCTAACCTAGTCAGTCTCTTTAGGGTCCATCCCTAGGGTACTCGATTTCCGACAAGACCTGCCTCTGGTAAACCCATGCTGCTTCGGATCCTGCAATTCATTGTACTCCAGAAACCTCACTATCCTCCCTTTTAGCAGCATTTCCAATAATTTATAATTTACTCACCACAAAGGTTAGATTAACTGGCCTGTAGTTTTCAATTTCATCCTTACTTCAGCTTTTGTGTAAAGGGGCCACATGTGCCTTTCTCCATCATGTTTAAAAAGATAGCCAAGATTGTGTGTCACAGCAGTCTGCCTACATCTAAGAATCCTGTGGCTTCAACATCAAGTACCCCGGATGTCCCCCCTGCAACATCACACATCGATGATGAAACAGTCTCCTACGAAACAGATAGATAGTAATCCTGATAGCCCTCAATTTCCAGACACCTTAGTGATTAGCTCCACAATTCCAGTAAAATTCTAAAATATACCACTTTAGGAGCAGTAGTACTGCAACATTCTTTGTAAGTACTGTAATTAATGTAATGTAATTAAGTACTGTTTCCCTGATGCTGTACTAATAAGTTTGTGTCATTTATACTAATACCATATACTGTATTTCATTTAATCATGTAATTTAAGTTTGTTTCTAGCAGTCCTCTGTGCTTTAGAGACACAGATGATGGATAAAACCAGTCGGAGGTATATTGTTTAATTATAATTAATATTATGTGAGCTCTGTTGGTCCGGCAAAATGGATAATCCGGCAAGGCTTTGAAACTAAGGGTGCCAGAAAATCAGTGGTGTCCCCAGGGCCAGCCTGTCCATTGTGCATGAATGTTGCCCGCACATGGCCCCGTGCCTCAGAGAGGCCCATGCCTGCCTGCCTACCTTCAGAGGGAGTCAGAGAGGCCTGAAATCTTGCGCCCTGGCTCGTCTCTACAGAGCCATGAGAAAAAACTGAATTTTCCTTCTTTCCTATGGCTCTGTTAAAGTTGACCCGCTGGTGCGCCGAGTATTGGAAGACAGGAAATACCCCGTTTAACCTCTTGGCATTCAGTATGCCAGCGGGTCAACTTTAATAGAGCCATGGGAAAGAAGGAAAATGCTGTTCTTTCTCAGGGTTCTGCAGAGGTGAGCCGGGGTGCAGGGCTTCAGGCCTCCCCGGCTCCCTCTGAAAACGGTCAGGTAGACACAGGGCTCTTGTGGGAGGGGGGGTGCTGGGTCTGGAAATGGACTGATTGGGATGGGGGGCTGGGTCTGGAAATGGACTGATGGGGGGTGCTAGCACTGGAAATGGGCTAATTAGGGGTGGGGGGGGGGGGTTAGCACTGGAAATGAGCTGATGGGGAGGGGCAGAGAGAGCTGCTGGTCCTGGAAGAAAACTGAGGGCTAGGACTGTAAATGGACTGATGAGGTGGGGGAGATGCGAGAATGTGACTAGAAGGAAGCAGATGCTGAGAGGGGCTGGAACTAGAAGGGAGCTGATGTTGGGAAAGGACTAGAAGGGGATGGGGCTGACGAGAAAAAAAGAAGCTGGGGGAGTGAGGATGGAGAGGGGAAAAGATATTTTGTGTGGAAGGGAAGCAAAATCTACGATTGGCCTGGTATTGGGAGAATAAAGGGGGGGTTGAGGATGGAGGGGTAAAATTCGAGTAGATGAAAAAGGAATAAACAAAGAAATGGAGGAAAGACCCAAAGGAGAAAGATCAGCATGTTAGAGCAGATGTAGAGAGAGAATGAAAAAAAAATATTAGAGAGAAGAAAGAACAAATTGACAGCAGACAATTCAGAGTTAGTAGAAGACCCGAAGAAACAGAAGAAAGCGACTGGAGCAATTGCACCTGAAAAATAAAATGCCCAAAGGTAGAAAATACTTTTTTATTTTGAATTTATTAACTGGAATATGTCAGCTCTGCGAAATATGCATCGCTAACATCTTTGCGTTTTGTTTAGTTACAAGAGGAAATTAATTTATAGTTTTATTTCTCCAGTGGTGGTGTACATTCCAAGTTTGGTTTTTGGGGTTCCCAGTTTAATTATTGTCTTCAAATTTCTAAATTGCGATCCCTTGTTCTATGTTTGGTAATGGTCTATGTTTTGCATGTGTAACCGAGCTGCAATATTCTGTTCATGTAGTTTCTATGTGACACAATCCCACTTGATCTCCAGGAACAAGCAGGAATGAGTCTTCACATATGGGGTACGTCGGTACCGACGGAGCCTGCACGGGAACGCTGCCCAGCTTCCAATCAGAAAGCTTTTGGCAGCATCCCCCGCGCCTGCGCGCTGACTTCCCGCCTTCTCCAGAGCCTCTCTTCAGTTTTCGTTTTTCCGCGGAGCCGGCAGGACGTCCTCCTGTCACCGCAGAAACTTTTCTTTTTACTTACTTTAATTACTTTAGTTTTTGTTTTCTTGTGGTCGCGGCTGTATTTCCCGCCGCCACCGGTACCGCCGGTGGATTTTTGACTAACTTCTGAGAAATTTTTTCTTCAGTTTTTTGCCTTAAATTGTTGGGCCTACCAGGCCTCTTCCTCATGGAGCCTTCTTTTCCTAAGAAGTGCATTCGATGCGGTAACACCGGTTTCCTTTTAGACTCCAATAATTGGTGTCTCAATTGTGTGGGTCCTAGCCCTTTTTCCCCTGACTTGTCAGGGGATACTTTTGTAAGGAAACCTTCACTTTTTTGAGTTTCCCTCGATACCGTTTTTTCCTCGGCAGTGAGGGTACCTGGGTTCTTTCACAGGATCAGGTAACCCACAAACAGTCTGTTAAGACTAGTCAATGCTTGAGTGGTATGTCCCATGCCCAGCATGGTGACGGCTCCGGCCTTACCCTCAAGAATCCATTGGCACTACCCCTGCGGGAGTCTGCGGGCTCCAAAGTGTTAAAGGGGTTTCAGGTTGTTCCTGGGGCTCACCCCTCACAGAACATACCTGAGCCATGCTCGGGGGTGGTATCCGCTTCGAGCGGTACCGAGCCTCCAGCATCGGCACCGGTGTCGAGTGCTCCGCTCTTCACCAGGGATCGTCATCGGGCATCCTCGGTACCTTCGGGACCGATCGATACGCACCGACTTGACTCCCCTCGATCCCATCTGTGTACGGTGCGGATATCCGCTTCGAGCGGTACCGATACCCTGGCATCGGTTTCGGTATCGAGTATTCAACTCTCCGGGTCGGTACCGACGTCGATCGGTTCCGATACCCCGGCATCGGCATCGACGTGGACCGTCTTGCCCTTTGCAAGGGATGGTCATCGGTTATCCTCGGTACCCTCGGGACCGATCGCTGTAACCCAGACTGCTTTATAGGTATCGGTACCGCCGATACTACCACCGACGTCGGTACCCTCGAGACCTGCATCGATAGACTCGCTTCCTCCGATGCCGAGTCTTGAATCGATTTCTAGTGTCGAAGACTGGGTACCGACACGTCCCGGAACCAACTCCTGTCGTTTCCAGATAAGCAGTTCTGCAGATCTTAGCCGTAACTCTCTCATGAGCTCGGTACCACTGCAGCAGTCCCCGAGGGCAACTTCACCTGCTGCTCCTGTATCAGTATCGATGTCGATGCCTGTTCTTACACCGATTCCACCGATGCCTAGTTTTGAACCAATATCTGGCATTAATGATGCAGTACCCACTGCCTCTAACTTAACATGCCAGTATCCCCGTCCATCTACTAGGTTACCAGGGATGGTTCCCATAGGGGATCAGTCTTTTCAGACTTTTCTCCTGGATATGGCAACCTTTCTTAATATCTCTATCCCTGGTTGTGATGCTACTCATGGCTCACCGGCACAAATGGAAAATATGATGCTTCCTTTACATCCTGCTCTGCAGGATCTCCTTCTGAGGGTCTGAAAATCACCCTTACAACTTCCTCTAGTTTCTCCAGTCACTGAGGTTCGTTACCGGGTGCCACCCTCTCCAGGGTTTCAGAAGCCTCAACTTCCTCATCGTTCCCTTGTAGTAGAATCAGCACTGAGGAAGGTTAAGAGCAAGAAGAAACATTCTTCTTATCCGCCAGGTCGTTCTTCAAGAACACTTGATGCTTTTGGTCGTCAAGCCTTCCAAACATCTATGCTGGCCTCCAGAATTCTTTCATATATTTTCCACATGAGTCTAACACTCCAGGAGGTCACAGAGAAATTGTCTCTCTTGACCCCTTTTTTGCCAGAGCCCAAGGCTACTGACTATTCCTTGCTCATCAATCATAGCCGGAATATTTCCTGGTTTCTGTCTCGTGCTTCTATTGACTCTTTTGAGTCTGTTAGCAGATCCTCTGCTATTGCCATTGCAGCATGTCGCAGAGCCTGGCTCGAAGCTTCCGACCTGAACAGATGGGCACAAACTATGCTGGCTCATTCTCCTTGTACAGGAGAAGGTCTCTTCAATAAGGAGGTTTTACGTCAGGTTGCTCAATGCTCCACTGATTCTCCTTCCATTAAAGACCATTCTAAGCCACCTCATTCTTCAATGGGTAGGAAATGTCCTACCAAACCTTCTTTCCCTAAGAAAAGAAAGTTTCATTCATCTCCTGCCCATCATTCGGCTGTTCCTAAACAAGGGACACCTCAGCCTAGTCTGAAGTCCTCCAGTTCTGGCCAGTCTCAACATTCCCAGCAACCATAGGGGCTGGGAATTATAATCTACAGTTCACTTCTACCCATTAGAAGTTTGTTCACTGTGCTTTTCTTTTTCAGTGCTAAGCTGTCGGAAAATGTTTGTTCAGGGACTACAGACTTCTCCTCTTCTTAGCCTCTAGAGGAGCAGTTGCAACTATCCCTTGCTAGTTCTGTCCCCATTTGAACATTTTTTCCTTCAGTTGGCTTACCCTAAGGGTACGTCACTCTTCATTTACTTGCTCTACAGGATTTCTTCCTGGTTGAGGGGTACCATACTGAGAAGCTTCTCTAGCACACTTATTCCTCAGAAAGAAAGAAAGAATGTCTCTTCTCCTTTCCTGTTCCTTATTCTTAATAGGCACAAAACACACTTTGCTGGTTTCCGTCAGCAGCTGTGCCTGCAGGAGTTACAGTAATTATGTTACTGGTACTTTTCTAGTTCCAGTTCCTTGTTCCAAATTTTATCTGGCCTCAATAGTGATTCCAAGCTACTCCTCAGCTATCTTGGATCCTCCTACTCTTTTAGGCTTTCTCACATTATTCTATCCATCTCCTCTCCTAGGATATGGCAACACACCTGACTTCAGTCAGTTTATCTCGTATCTCTCCTGCACAATGCTCTCTGCAGTCCTCAGAGAAGCTTTCTACTATGAGGGCCTTGCTATAGAGCATTGACCTTGTCTCTGAAGCTTCTCTATTAGTAGGGAAAAGCTTATAATCCCTTCCCATGCCTGTGAGGGTTCTCCACACCCTCTGGCCTGGGGTGTTAACATGAAGTATAAGTTCTTCTGTGTGAAAATCCAAGGCTGATGTTTACGCATGCTACCTCTGGGTCCCTCCAGTAGGTCCCTCTGGTATCTTTTTCTGCGTTTCTGCACATCTGCCATGTCAGTGTTCTGTGGAACTCCTGCCTTGTTCCTTACAGATTCATATGAAAGAACACCAAACTTGATCCTCAAAAAGTAGAATCTTATAGGCCCATATCTAGCATACCTATGCTAGCAAAAATCATCGAGAAAATAGTGCACAGGCAATTACAGGATCATATAGACACATCAGCCCCACTGGATCCAGCTCAACATGGTTTCAGAGAGTCACATGGAGTAGAAACACTACTCACAACACTCCTCAACAACATTACCTCAGGTGTAGATAACATACACCAGGGCTTCGCTCTTGTCTTCCTAGATATAGCAGCGGCTTTTGACTCGGTATGCCATGAAATTCTCATCTGCCGGCTAAGGGAAAAAGGCATCTGTGGAACAGCACTCGAATGGTGCAAATCTTACCTGTCCGACAGATGGCAGCATGTCAGAGTCGACGGGGATACATCTGAACCTTTCCAACAAAGTCAAGGTGTACCACAAGGATCCTCTTTATCTGCATTGATGTTTAATATATACATCCAACCCATCTGTGACATCATCAGATCCTTTAATGTCAGTTACATGATATATGCAGACGATGTGCTACTATATATGCCAATATCATTGGACTGCCTAGACCTTACCCCGCTGACTAACTGCTTTGACACCATATCAGAGTGGCTCCTATCACAAAATCTGAGAATACAACACAAAAAGACGGAAGTCCTGTTCGTCTCGAGGAACACCAACTTCACCCCTCCTAGTTGTATTAACGTAAAGGATGCCCAACTCCAAGTTAAACCGGCAATACGCTACCTGGGAGTAACGCTGGACCAAAACCTTAATATGAAGAATCACATAGCCAACACAGTCAAGGCAATCTACTTTAAAATCAGATCCCTCAGACACCTACGCATACTACTTGAACCGGATGATTTCCGTACCATTTATCAAGCCCTTATACTCCCCCATTTCGACTTCTCAAACTCCATACTACAAGGACTCCCCCGGGCCACCCTGAACCCCCTGCAATTAGCCATGAATAGTGCAGCGAGGGTACTCCTCGGGGCATCCAGGAGAGATCACGTAACACCCCTTCTAAAACAGCTACACTGGCTCCCCATTCAGGCAAGGATCAGTTTCAAGATCTTACTGCTAACATTCAAAGCGGCTAAGGGGCTCGCCTCTTCCTCTCTCTCCAACCTCATACAACCACTTGCACCAAACAGGCCACGAAGAACAGCAGAATTAAACACACTAGTTATCCCAAATGACACCACAAGATGCACTAGATCAACAGCCAACAGAGCCTTCCAATTCTGCGCCCCATCTCTATGGAACACCTTACCAGCACAAATCAGAGCAATACCTAATCTAAGTCAGTTCAGAAAGGCTTTAAAGCATTTCCTCTTCCTTAAATATCTCAATGGCAGCTCCGAACATAACCCCCAGGTGAATAGCAGAAGTGGTCAAACAGATAGACCCCGCAACAGACCAACTTCACAATGTAAATAGCAAGTTGTTCCATATACTATTGTACCACTGTTGTATATAGTTAACCAGGATATCCTTTATCAGATAACCCTGCATTGTATTTAGTTTCCCCTATTTCGCCAAGTTATACTTCCTGTTAAATGTAACGACCAGACACGTGTAAACTGTCGGATGTTTTCTGTTCAATGTAAACCGCGCTGATGTCTAATAGTGCGGTATATAAGAATTGTTAATAAATAAATAAATAAATAAATATGATCATCTGTTCTCACGCAAACATCACGGTTATCTTGTTGGATTGCCTTCCTGCATCCCTCAATCCACGGAAATAGATTCTCTATACATATCCCAAGGGGGTTACATAAGAACATAAGATATGCCATACTGGGTCAGACCAAGGTCCATCAAGCCCAGTATTCTGTTTCCAACAGTGGCCAATCTAGGTCATATGTACCTAGCAGTTTCCCCAAGAGACACAAGTTCCACAATGCTTGTACTGGGTCAAGCATTGATATCTTCGGTCACTTCTTAATAACGGTTTATGGACCTTTCCTCCAGGAACTTGTCCAAACCTTTTTTAAACCCAGCTACACTAACAGCCTTTACTACATCCTCCGATAACAAATTCCAGAGTTTGATTACACGTTGAGTGAAAAAATATTTTCTTTTATTAGTCTTAAATAGTTTACCCTGTAGCTTCATTGCATGTCCCCTAGTCTTTCTATATTCTGATAACGTAAACAATCAATCTACGTTTACCCGTTCCACTCCGTTCATTAATTTATAGACTTCTATCATATCTCCCCTCAGCCGTCTCTTTTCCAGGTTAAAGAGCCCTAACCTTTTTAGCCTTTCTTCATAGGAGTATCCTTCCATCCCCTTTACCATTTTGGTGGCTCTTCTCTGTACCTTTTCTAAAATCGCTATATCCTTTTTAAGATACGGCGACCAAAATTGCACACAATATTCAAGGTGCGGTCTCACCATGGAACGATATAGAGGCATTATAATCTCTTTTGTTTTATTTTCCATTCCTTTCCTTATCATACCTAGCATTCTATTTGCTCTCTTGGCCGCCGCTGCACACTGGGCCGAGGGTTTTAACATGGTATCCACAATGACGCCTAAATCTTTTTCCTGGGTGGTGGTTCCTAATGTGGAACCTTGCATCGTGTAACCATAGTTTGGGTTGTTCTTCCCTAGGTGCATAACCTTGCACTTGTCCACATTAAATTTCATCTGCCATTTTGATGCCCAGTCTTCCAATTTATCAAGATCCTCTTGCAATTTTTCACAATCCTCTTGGGTTTTAACAACTTTAAATAGTTTTGTGTCATCTGCAAATTTGATAACCTCACTCGTTATTCCACTTTCCAGGTCATTTATGAATATGTCAAAAAGCAGCGGACCCAGCACAGATCCCTGGGGTACACCACTATTCACCTTTCTCCATTGGGAAAATTGGCCATCTAGCCCTACCCTCTGCTTTCTATCTTTTAACCAGTTCCTGATCCACAATAGTACACTGCCTCCTATCCCATGACTCTTTAGTTTTGCCAAAAGTCTCTCATGAGGGACCTTGTCAAAGGCTTTCTGAAAGTCCAGATACACAATATCAACCGACTCACCTTTGTCCACCTGTTTATTCACTCCTTCAAAAAAACATAACAGATTAGTAAGACAAGATCTTCCTTGTCTAAAGCCATGTTGGCTGTCTTCCATTAGGTTGTGACTATCTACATGCTGAATAATTTTATTCTTTATGATGGTTTCTATCATTTTTCCCGGTACTGACGTCAGGCTCACCGGTCTGTAGTTTCCCGGATCACCCCTGGAACCTTTTTTAAAAATTGGGGTTACATTGGCGATCCTCCAATCTTCAGGTATTAGAGATGATTTTAATGATAGTTCACAGATTACTGATAGCAGTTCTGCAATCTCATATTTCAGTTCTTTCAACACCCTTGGATGTATACCATCCGGCCCAGGTGATTTGCTACTCTTCAGTTTATCTAATAGTTGTAAGACATCTTCCCGATGTATCGATATTTCCTTCAATTCTTCCGCACCTTTAAATACCACTTCAGTCATGGGTAACATCCCTACATCTTCCTCAGTAAAGACCGAAGCAAAGAATTCATTCAGTCTCTCCGGGTTCACCCTCTTGTAGAGCGAAGAATCTTTTTCTTTTATATTCCCCATGTACAATTATGGGGCTGGGTGGTAGACATGTATCTTTAACCTCTTCTCTTGTATGTAGCATCTCCATATATGTCTACATACCTATATCATTACTCTGGTGGTGCAAAACCATGCCCCACAAATGTATATATATTTAGGTATATATTTAATTTATATTTATTTTGATACATTTCTCCACCCATATCCTAATATGGACATATGTATGTATATATATATATTCCATCCACATATATATATATGTATGTGTCTGTTGGTGGGCTTCTTAAGGGTCGATATTTCTTACACACTATCACCCTTACTGTCTATACGAAATGTTTACCTTCTAGAGGTTTTAGACAGTCTATCGCCCTACTTCGCATACCATATTACGATGCAGAAACTGTTATGCACCAATAACTACTGTGGTGCTAACATCTTCCATTTTTTCTTTAAGCCCTTGAAGCATCAAGCTTCAATATTTTTTCCTATCTCTCACCAGCTAGGAAAAATAGTGTACATCTTTATCTTTGAGTACACAGCTGTTCTCCTTGGGAATAGGGGTTTTTCAAGTCCCCCTCTTCCCGCCAGGACTGGGCTAGTTCTCCAACTCCGTCAGTCTTCTTCCTTTAGTCCTCAATGTTAATGACTTTATGCCTAAAGGAGTTTTCAGCTTTTTCCCATAAAGCTTTCCATTGAAGACCTGACGTCTAATCCTACCCAGTTGACACCTGGATCGTCTGCTACCTCCAGGTCTGGACCTTCATCCTCACTGCTGGGAGGTCACCTTGAAGATTCCGCCACTGCTTATCCAGTAGACTCCATCATGCTCTCTACTTCCTACTATACAGTAGGTAAGCTACATATTTTAAGTGTACATTAAATGTGTTTTAATGCTACTTATCATATATACTAAGGACTACTGTAGTCTGTAGGACCCTGTAGTCCTTGTCTATGCTGTTTCTTTCCTCACAGCTCCTTTATTGTCAACTCCTACCCTCCATCCCACTCAGATGCCGGGGATTCTTGGAAACAAAATGCACCCCTGATCCAGGCTCCTGCATTTTTATGGGATCTCCCCCTGGCATCTCCAGCTAGGGAGTCCCCATATGTGAAGACTCATTCCTGCTTGTTCCTGGAGATAGCACAGTTACTTACCTGTAACAGGTGATCTCTGGGAACAGCAGGAATTAGTCTTCACAACCCTCCCACCTCCCCTAGGAGTTGCATCTCTTTATCTTCTTCCTTTTCTCTCCTCGCCTTTGTCTCAGCTTTGAAACTCAACTGAAGAGAGGCTCTGGAGAAGGCGGGAAGTCAGCGCGCAGGCGCGGGGGATGCTGCCAAAAGCTTTCTGATTGGAAGCTGGGCAGCGTCCCGTGCAGGCTCCGTCGGTACCGACGTACCCCATATGTGAAGACTAATTCCTGCTGTTCCCAGAGATCACCTGTTACAGGTAAGTAACTGTGCTTTCTCTTTCCTCAGTAGGAGATGTATTGGAATTCTCTGAGATATATTGGTTTAATATTTGCAGAGTTTGATAGGTAGGGTTTGGTGCTTTGTGAGTCCTGGTAGTGCTTTTATGGTACGGCGGGTTTGCTATGGGTTGTAAATGAGCAGGGTTTATAACATTTACTAATGTGTCTGGCAGTTGGCACTGGAGTATAGTAATGTAGAAATCTGGTACTCTTTTTTTTTTTTTTTTTTTTTAATCCTCACTGCCCATGCAAATGTTATTCAGACACTCATTAAAAGACATGTTTAAAAGCTAATGCGCATTCACAAATGTTAATGTGCACTAAGTGCGGGAACACCCATTTATTTCTATTGGCGCAGTGGCACTTAACGCACATTAATATTTAGTAAACATGCCCCTACGTCATTGCCAGAACAAAAGAGAGGCTTGTGAAGGGCTCCTTTGAAAGCCTCCTAAAGTTTTAGTTGGCAACATATCCTTTTTAAAATAAAATAAATTAAATTTATGCAAATGAGGTCCAGTAGATATGCAAATGAAGACTCACAATGAGTCTCTGCATCACCCTTGGGCCTCCCCTGGATGTACCTGTACTTTTAAAACAAATCAGAGTATTTTTCCACTCAGTGCACAATTAGACTGTAAAATCTGTGACCATTAGATGTGGTGAAAGCAGTTAATTTATCTGGTTTAAAAAAGGTTTAGAGAAGTTCCTAGAGAAAAGCCCATAAACCATTATTGGTCAGATAGACTTGGGATAATCACTGCATACCCTTGGGTGTAAACAATGAGTTCTCCAGGACCAAGCAGGAAGTCAGTCCTCACATATGGGTGACGTCGGCACCGATGGAGCCCTCGTGCGGAGCCTTTCCCCAGCTTTCAAAGAAAACCTTTGGGAATTGCAGCGCGCATGCGCGGTCCCCTTCCCGCCCAAGGGTGCCATCTTGCTCAGTCTTCTTTTTTCCGCGGAACCTGACGGACGTAGTTGGTTTTTCCCCGAGGAAAGAGTTGATTTTCCCTGTTTTTTCTCTTTTTTCTCCGGTTCGACGCCGGATCCTTTTCCCGCTCGGACCAATACGCCGGTATCGAGTCCTTTCTCTCTTTTTCGGTTTTTGTCCTTTGTGACTGGCGTTCGCGCCTTTTTTCTTTTTTCCCTGGCAGCCCGGTCTTTTGACCTAGCAGGGGCCCTTTTTCCCCCGATGGCTACCAGCGGGTTTAAGAAATGTGATCGGTGTAAGAAACTTATGTCTCTTACCGACACACATGACTGCTGCCTCCGTTGCCTCGGACCCGATCATGACCCGATGATCTGTGGTCCGTGTGGCAAAATGTTCTCGAAGGCGTTGAGGAGTCGGCAGCACCAAAAGGATAGGATTTTTTCTGACTCCGCGTCCGGCCGAGCCCGGACCTCGTCAGAGGCCTCGACGTCTCGGGACTCTGGCCCCGAGCAGCGTCGGGGTTCCTCTGAGCGGGGGTCTCCTTCGCGGGAACATCGCAGGAAGAAGAAACCCGCGAGGGCAGCGTCGGTGGACGCTCCTGGTTCCTCGAGGGCCAGGTCGCATAGCCCCGATAGCCATCCCAGGACTTCAGAGTCGGAGAGGCCTGCCAAACATCCTCGTGTCGAGATGGAGTCTCCTGGACACATAAGTGCTGTTGTCCTCGTGGACTCTTCTCCGAGGGAGCCGACATCGGGCCCGACGCCGTCGGGGCCCGAGTCGGGGGCTGCTGGGTCTCCTGAGCTCGGACTCAGGTTGACGGCCTTGGAGAGCAGCTTCGCTGCCTTCATGGCACAGCAGCGGGCATTGATCGCCGGTCTCACCAGTGCATCTGCCCCGACCACCGGGACCTCGACGTCCAAGTCGACCCCGGAGGCCGAGCCGATCCTTGAGTCCATGCGGGCTCGAGTTGATCCTCGGCCACGGTCTCCCTCGACCTCCCGTTCGGGGCCGAGGTCGTCGACGCCGATGCCCTCCGCCCCGACGCCGAGGGTATCGGTGCCCGCCCGACTGGAGCCGCTCGATTCCTCCTCCGAGGAGTCGGGCTGGGAGACGGAGGACGAAGTCTCACCCAACACTCATCGGACTCGGTGTGTCCCATCGGACTCGCCCGAGTCCGAACCTCGGAGACGATCCCCACCGGAGGATACCCGGTTCTCGGATTTCGTGCGGGATATGGCCAAGGCCTTGGCCTTCCCCGCGGATCCCGAGGAGGAGCCTCGAGCCGAAGAGCTCGAGGCCCTCCAGTATGACTCTCCCCCGAAGGAGGCCTTTACTGTTCTGGTTCCTCTGATGCTGGAGCGGTTGCTCTTCCGCATGTGGGAGACCCCGGCCTCAATGCCAGAGTTAAGCAAGCGGGTCGATTCAATCTATCGAGTGCGCAAGAGCCCCGGGTTCCAGAAGGCACAATTACCGCACCACTCCATGGTTGTGGAATCGGCCATGCATCGACTGAAAAGTCAGAAGATGCATTCCTCGGTGCCTTCCGGCCGGGAGGCCCGGAACCTGGATGCCCTCGGTAAGAAGTGCTTCCAGGGCTCTATGCTTGCTTGCCGTGTCCAGACATACCAGCTCTACATGGGCATGTACCTCCGAGACCTGGCATAGGAGATTGCCGGGTTCTCTGCTGGTCACTCCGAGGAACCTTTGGAGAGGTTCCAGGCCTTGTCCACTGGTATTCGAGAGTGCTCGAAGTTTATCTCTCGAGCAGCCTATGATGGCTTCGAGGCTTCGGCCCGAGTAGCCGGGGCCGGCATCGGTGCCCGCCGACAGGCTTGGCTACAGTCATCAGACCTCGAGCCATGGGTACAGGACAAGTTGGTCGATGTCCCCTGCCGAGGTGAAAACCTCTTTGGCAAGCCCATGGCTGAAAAGGCTGCAGAACTCGAGACCGAGACTCTGACCCGGACTAGGCTGTCCATAAAAACCTCTGCCCCTTCTCAGAAAAAGAAGGGCTCGGGAAAAAGACCTTTTACCCGAGGAAGTCATCTGCCTATAAACAATACCCTCATTATCAGGCCTCTGCAGCTCCCCAACAGGGTCAGCAGGCCAAGGGGCAGGATCAAGGGCCCCGTAGGCAGAAGACCCCCAAGTCACCTACACCGGCCCCTGCTCAGCAGGGTGGGGGTTTCTGACTCAGAAAGCATAGCCTCTTCTCCTCAGCTGGCTTCTCTCAGCACAGGAGGCCGGCTGGCCCACTTTGCCCACAGGTGGTCAGCCGTCACATCAGATACCTGGGTTCTTCATATAGTCCAAAAGGGCTATCTTTTCCATTTTCACCAGGTACCCCTCTCCTATTTTCCAGGGGAGCCTCCAAGACTCCCTCTGCACAGGGACCTACTCCTTCAGGAGTTAGCAAGTCTCCTACAGGATCAGGCTGTGGAACCGGTGCCCCACCACCTGAGAGGTCACGGCTTTTATTCCAGGTACTTTCTGGTACCAAAAAGAACAGGAGGCCTCAGACCCATCCTAGACTTGCGCAACCTCAACAAGTTCCTGGAGAGGGAAAAGTTCAAGATGCTTACCCTTGGAATCCTGCTGCCCTACCTCCAGCAGGGAGACTGGCTATACTCCTTAGATCTAAAGGATGCTTATACTCACATCCTTATTCATCCAGACCACAGACAATATCTCAGATTTGTTGTGGGAGGAAACCACTATCAGTACAGAGTACTACCCTTTGGCCTGTCCTCCGCTCCCAGGGTATTCACAAAGTGCCTGGCAGTGGTGGCGGCCTACCTGAGGCTTCAAGGTCTCTTTATGTTTCCGTACCTGGACGACTGGCTCATAAGGGGCCAATCTTCCCAGGAAGCCAATCAAGCCACCCTTCACACTGTGGCTCTACTTCAGCACTTGGGGTTTGTCATAAACTTCGCAAAGTCCACTTTGCTCCCTTCCCAGAACTTAGAATTCATAGGGGCCAGACTAGACACTCTTCAAGCGAAGGCTTTTCTGCCTATGGACAGAGCCCACAGATTGATGGATCTAGCCAGGCAGTTTCACAGCAATTCCCTGGTCTCTGCCAGGCAATTCCTTCGACTACTCGGCCATATGGCTTCCACGGTTCATGTCACCCCCAATGCCCGCCTGCACATGCGGCCTGCTCAGTGGAGTCTTCGCACTCAGTGGCATCAGGCCACGGGGAGCCTAGCGGACTCAGTAAGAATATCCGACTTGCTAGTCTCCTCTCTGAAATGGTGGCTTCACCTTCCGAATCTGGTACTCGGAGTGGTTTTTCAATCCCTTCCACATTCTCAAGTGCTGACAACAGATGCTTCTCTTCTTGGTTGGGGAGAACATTGCCAAGGGACATGTACTCAGGGTCTCTGGACCCCTTGGGAGGCTGCTCAACAGATAAACTTCCTGGAGCTACGGGCGATACGCCTAGCTCTGAGAGCCTTCTCCCACCTCGCCTCTCACCAGTCTGTACTGGTCCAGACGGACAACCAAGTTGCCATGTTCTACATGAACAAACAAGGAGGCACAGGCTCCTTCCTTCTATGTCAGGAAGCTCAACAGCTATGCTCTTGGGCTGTCAATCACGGAATCCTTCTCAAAGCTGTCTACCTCCCAGGTCAAGAGAATTACCTGGCGGACAGACTGAGCAGGATCCTGCAACCACACGAATGGAGATTAAATCCGTTGGTGGTTCAGCAGATCTTTCTCAGGTGGGGTCCCCCACCATGGATCTTTTCGCCAGTCCTCTGAACCGGCAACTCCCGAGATTTTGCTCCAGACAACCGCATCCTCTCAGAATAGCAGCGGATGTGTTTCTGATCTTGTGGTCCACAGGCCTGCTGTATGCATTTCCTCCCACACCACTGGTGTCCAGAACACTATTCCAAGTCCTCAGGGACGGGGCTTCATTGATTCTGATAGCCCCCAGGTGGCCGAGGCAACCGTGGTTCCCGCTTCTGCTGCAGCTAGCGGTGGACACCCCTCTCCCTCTGGGGTTTCAACACGATCTCCTGTCTCAGGATCAGGGGACTCTCTTGCCCCCAACCTCCAATCCCTTCATCTGATGGCCTGGCTGCTGAAAGGGTAGTCCTGGCTCCCCTCCTACTGCCTCGAGAGGTGGAAGATGTGGTCTTGGCCTCTAGGCGACAGTCCACCAGGAAATCCTACGCTCTTAAGTGGCGTAGATTCTCAGCGTGGTGTGCTCAGCACAGCGAGAATCCCTTCTCGTGCTTGGTAGCGGTAGTATTGCAATATTTGCTTTACCTCTCCAATCTGGGCCTTAAGTCTAACTGTCAGAGTTCACCTTAGTGCTCTCTCAGCACACCACTCGCCGGTGGACGGTAGGCCTCTTTCCAACCACCCTTTGGTGGCTCGTTTTCTCAGAGGCCTCCTTCTGCTTAAGCCTCCTTTGCGTCCACCGGCCCCTGAGTAGGATCTGAATGTGGTCTTACAGCGGATTACTTGTCCGCCTTTTGAACCTATGGCTACCTGCCCTCTCCGTTTTCTCTCTTGGAAAACCTTGTTTCTGGTAGCTCTTACCTCTGCTAGGTGAGTGAGTGAGCTTCAGGCCCTAGTGTCTGATCCTCCTTACACTAGGTTCTACAGGAATAGGGTAGTCTTACGGACTCACCCTAAGTTTCTTCCTAAGGTTGTCTCACCT